>CANTUV010000043.1:42822500-44022500 GCA_947685225.1 Garcia nutans
TATCTTGGTTTGAACTATGACCTATTTAGTCTGTTATTTTTTTTTCTAATATGACCTAATTATGGAGTAAGCCCAAAGTAATTTTAAAGACCAAAATAATTTCACCCTTTAAAGACCAAAATAATTTTATTCTTTTAAGCTAAAAGACCAAAAATATTTTTTTGGTCTTTAGATGGTCTTTAGATGGGCTAAAATCCTTTTCACCTCAGGGCCCAAATACAAAGCCCAAAATTTATTTTTAAACAAAATCTTATTACTATGGACTTTGAAATAACACTATTTTTGCACTTCATTCAATGGGCTTTTAAACATTTATTGAAACCCTTTCTTGAATGGGCTTACATGTAGTTAAGTCAGTTATGGAATATTAAAATCAATCTTGGGCCTAATTTATACTAAGGCTTATTAATCATGGCCTTAGTTGTATTTTCAAATGAGAAATCTATTCATGAAAAACTCTTTAATTTAGTTTTAATCCAATATAGCATAAAAGATATCTTTTTGCTAGACTAATGGATTAAGGCTTAATTAATGAGAATTATCATGGACTGACTTCTATGTTTGAAAATGTTATTACTGGTTAAAATGTCCGAGTGAGTCGTTCAAAGATAAGATACCCCATGTTGATATTTTGTTGACCATATACCTAGCGAGTCTCAAGAGACTCGCCATTTGAGTGTGGAAGATATAAGGTTGGAAGGTTTGTTCCTACTCTTTTGTTTTACTTTGTTTTTTTGTTTATTGTGCCTCCATACATACATGCATACATACATTGCATCACATGTCATTGATCCTTTCTAGCTCACAGTCCTGGAGTATAATAGTTCAAGAGCCTACAACAATCCAACCTATGCTAGTGATGTAGAATCTAGCCACGACATAGTCAGCTTCTCATTAAAAGAAAAGGAACTTGAACAGATTCAAAAGATAGTGGATGATGCAATCAACTCCAAAATGAAAGAACTAAAGGGGGCCATAGTAGAGACCATGAAAAGCCAATTGGCTGCACTATTGGAAAACCCTGCTGAAGCATCTGCTAGTACTAAGAAGCCGAAATAGAAGGGAAACACTAAAGTTGGTGGGGTATCCTTTGATGATGACAATGTAGTTATTGATGATGATGATGATTGTGCTCAATACTTCCAAGATTCTCAAGATAAGAAGAAAGAGCCGAAGGTTGTACAAAAGTCAACTACTGAAAAGACTAAAAATTTGGATGTGGAGAATATGATTGCTGATCTGGAGAAGAAGTTTGAAAAGAAGTTACAAACTGAAGAAATGTCAAAAGTGGACAAATTGTTTGAACAAGATGAAGAAATCCCTTATAAGTTCAAAATGCCTTCCTTTGCCAAGTTTGATGGAACCGAAAATCCTTATCTCCTTGTGAAGCAATACATAATTGGTACAACACCTTAGAGGATAGTACTCATAAGAGCTAGGATTCTTTTTACAAAGCCTTCATCAAACAATATGGGTACAATGCTGAGTTGTAAGTTACTTTGATGGAAATTGAGTTAATTAGATAGTAACAAAATGAGAATTTTGTTGACTACGTGAAAAGGTGGATGAACAATGCCACATTGCTCAAGAAAAGGCCCGATAAGTCAGATCAGACTAGGGTTATTGTGAAAGGGGTGCTACCTATTATTTGTGAATGGATGTCCCATACTCTTACTAAAGATTTCATGGATCCTCTCCAAGCTGGTCTGCAAATAGAAGAATGGGAGATAGAGAAGAATAATTTTCTATAAGAATGAATGAGAAAGGGGGCTATCAATCTGGCAATCAAAGCACCCAAAAGGTAGTCGATGTAAATGCAACTAGCCAAGGAGGTTGGAAGAAATTTTTAGAGTTTAGAAAACTATTATCCTTGTTTTTTAATAAGCTACATAAAAGAGGGTTGTTATAGCCATTGACCCCATGCCTATTGCCAAATCCTCTACCACCTAATTTTGATGCCAATGCATTTTATCAATTCCACCAGTTGTAAGGGCATACGATGAACAAATGTTTGAGATTAAGGGATGAGATCCAAAACTTGATTGATAGTGGGAAGTTGCTTGAACCTGACAAGCATAGCACAAAGGATAACCCATTGCCAAGGTTCAACAGGGCACCACCATCAGCAACTTTCATGATCGGAGGAGGTTTAAATGGGAAATCTGCCCTGTCTTCTTTCCAAGACATGAATGATGAGACAACTAAAGAAGAAGTGGTGCTTAGCAAGATGGAGGAAGTTATAGTTAAGAAGGAAATAGCAATTTGTGTTATGAGCAAGTTTTGGGACTCAACGGATAGTGATGATGATTTTTAACCGAAGAAGGATGAGTGGACCTGGTCTGAACCCGAAGAAGATGAAGTAATGAACACTCACTTTGGTAAGCCTTATGCAAGGCCACAACCAAAGCAAGTGGAAGTTGATAAAGTGAAAGACAATGAAATGGGGAATAAAGAAGAAGAATATGATGTTGTTCTTATACAATTGAAGAAAACTCAAGCAAGTATCAGCATATGGGATCTACTAGCTACATCTAGGAAGCATCAAGAAACTATGGCCAAATCTATGGTAATCATGCAAATTTCCACTTCTGCAACAACCGACCAACTGATCGACTCCATAGGGGTAAACAAGGTTGAAGAAGTAAAGAAGGGTGAAGATGTTCAGAAGAAGAACAAGATTGATGTGGGAATGGTGTCATTCTCATATGCCGATTTGTCAAAAGAAGGAAGAGATCACATATGTTCGCTTTCCATCAAGGTAGAAGTAAATGGAAAAATGATTCCATGGGGTATGGTTGATGATGGATCCGCCATAAATATCTGCCCACTCAAGATCTTACCAAAGCTAGCTATGTTGACAAGGGATCTAAGCCCATTTGATGTGATGATTAGGGCTTATGATAGTACCAAAAGACATGCCAAAGGAACTTTCAAAGCTATTATGAAGGCTGGTCCTATTGAATCTATGGTAGCGTTTGTGATCCTCGATATACCTGTCACTTTTGCACTGCTCTTGGGATGACCCTAGTTTCATCCTCTTGGTGGAGTTCCTTCTAGACTCCATCAAAAGATCAAATTTCCAAATGGGGATGAAATAGTGGTTATTGAGGCTGAGGATAATGAAGTGGTAAATGCTTTGATGATTGAAAGGCCTCTCAACAGATTCCAAGTAGTAGTTGTTTCTGATAATGAGATGGTGGATCCCAAAGCCCTGACTATTATGAAGAATATGAACTATCTACCAAATGTTGCCATTAAGAAAGGGTTGGGATATGATAAAGCTAATAAAGGTGCTTTACCAAGAGAATATGAGTTTTCTATCACTCGATAAGGTTTTTGTCAAAGCTCCAGACATGGGACAACTCCAAGGGAAGCCAAAGCCAATAGTTTTCATGGGGAAGATGATTTTAGGTTTTGAGATCTTTGATGATGTTACTGAATTGGTGAAGCAGATGGAGAAAAAGTTTGACCTACCAGCTGACAAGGAACCTAGCCCAGAAGAAAAGAAGGGAGTTGTCTTGAAGATCCCAAAGACTCCAGAGGATATTACTGCTCTCATCTAAGAACAATTTGAGAGTCTTTTAGTTTCTGATTATGAGAATAAAGACTTTGATTTTGATTTTAAGTTGTCTGCTTTGTATGAGGATGATGATGTTTTCTTTTTATAAAATGAATGCAATAAAGTTTGATTTTGCCTACTTGTGTGATGTTTTTCCTGTTGGTTGCATACATTCAAGTAGTGATTACATAAGTATTTTTAATATTAACTCTGTCGACACATAATCACTAAATTTAGGAACAATCGACAATCCTAAAATCATTAGCATATCATCCAACCTTACTTTTGAAGAGAGAGAGAGATAGGGAGAGAGATTAGAAAAAAATATTTAAAAAGTATGAAAAAGTCTTTGCTTGGTTATATGAGAACATGCCTGGAATTGATCGAGGCATAGCAAAGCACACGATTTCCACTTATACTCACATGAAACCTATCAAACAAAACTTAGGCGGTTAAGGCCGAAATGGGTAGAACTGGTCAAAGAAGAAGTCACTAAGCATATACAAGTCAAATTCCTTGAGGTGATAGATTATCCTGACTGGTTAGCTAACATAGTTCCTTTACCTCAAGTGTAGGCTCATGATTTGATACCATGTGATGATTTTCCTTTACCCTATATAGATGTCCTTATCGATAGTGTAGGCTTTAACATGCTATACACATTAATAGATGGATTTTTCGGATACAACTAGGTGATAATGGCCTAATAGGATAAAGCTAAAACTACATTCATTTCTACGTAAGGTATATTTTGCTACAAGGTAATGTTGTTTGGATTAAAGAATACTAGAGCAACCTATCAGAGGATGGCCACTACCCTGTTCCATGACATGATGCATAAAGAAGTCAAGGTCAATGTTGATGATATGATGGTGAAGTCGGATACAAGAGAGAAGCATTTTCAAAATTTAGAGATCTTCATTGAAAGAGCAGTGAAGTATAAGTTATGGCTAAACCTAAAGAAGTGTGTGTTTGGGGTTACTTTAGGCAAGATATTTTAGACCCTTAATTTTGGCCCTAAGCTAGTATGATCCTAATTAACGAAGGCCAAGCTATATTTTATTTGATTCTAAAAGGCTTATACCTAGTTCTCAACTTTTAAATTAGTCGATTCGGTTCTACAAGGACTAAAAATAAGTTGGTTCGATTTATAAAGGTTAAAACTAGTTTATAACTTTTATAAGTCGGTCCAGTTTTGAATGGATAAAAATAAATTGGTTTGATTTTTAAAAGCCCTAAACTTGGTATGATTTATTGTTTAAAAATTAAAATATGTTTGATTCAATTTTTAAAATGCAAAATTAATCTGGACCGTACAGTAAAAGGAAAACCATGATGAATTGGGATACCAATTCACCATGGCCATTGGCTCATGGAGAATTGGCTCCCAATTTGCCATGAACCATGGTCCATGGTGAATTGGGAGTCCTAATTCGATATGACCCATGGCTCATGGTGAATTGAGTGACCATGATAAATTATGTATTCCTGATTCGCCATGGTCTTTAAAATTTTGATTTTAATTTTCATCTGGTTGATTTAATTTCCTAATTAAGGTTGAACTATGTTTTGACCATCGAACCAAGTGTGTTAGGGTATGTTTTAAACCTAATTTGAGCGGGGATTTTCGCTCCCACTCCCATGTGAAATGGTTCTTGTGACTTCAGCACTATTAGGCTCGGGGCCTTAGAGAACACGGGCCTAAGCTCGGAGAAAATGGAGTTTCCACCTAGATGGATCAGGAAAAAGAAAGGGGTAGATGATTCAATTCCTAAGGAATCCCTAACCCTCTAATGGGTTTGGAAAGTTAGGTATGTGTGGGGAAGGTGAGAAATGACCCAGCACCACTATAAGGCCTAGTTCATTTGAACCAACCTCCTGTTTAGGTCTTAATATTATAAAATTCTTAAATATAATGATATTATCCATAATACATGCAACCATAAGAATAATAAATACTTTATTAAAAATCATAGCAATGTTCAAACAAAACATATAAATGGACACCCATCTGAAGATGGAAACATGTCCTTACATCATCTAATATCCAAAACTAAATAAGACACCCACCAAAAGGTGGAAACGTGTCTGTTACATTAGTCCCAAATTATGGAAATAACTTAAATTATATGAAGCTTAATTAATGAGGTACCCTATCATGGAAACATACCTCTTACAATTTTAATAAACAAATAATAGTCAAGAAAATATTCATCCATGATAAACAAATCAAATATTGAAATTCAATAAATAGGTCATCAAAACATATAATAAACTACATAATCAAACCTAAACCTAAATAAAGCAATAAATGTATAAGTCTAGGGTTTACATCTTGAATTAGGGTTTCTTTGAATAAAACTAATATTTTAGGTTTACAATTAGGGTTTTGCGATTTAGGCTTAGAAAATAGGGTTTTAATTTATAGAATTAACATTGTTACTATTATTTAAATATTAAACTACTATATAATTTAAGAAAAAGAAATTAATTAGGGTTTCAGGTTTTAAGAAAATAGAATTTAGGGTTTTAAAAATGTTTTTTTGTTACTGTGACATTTACGGGTTTAATGAATAATTGAAACAATTTATATAAAACAATGAAATTAAAACAATGAAAAATAATAATCGAATTACTGTAATCTTAAAACAATTTAAATAAAAGATTGCAAACCTCCGTGGTAGGTTCCACCAATATTTATGCGTATAAATCTTTGTTGAAACAAGTTGAAGACAGATGTATAACACTGCCTTCTAGTTGGTGGTCTCAAGCCTTTGATTTCTTTCTAGCTCTCTGTCTCTATTTCCATTCAAAATCCCCTAAAATAACCAAAGTTTGCTGCTCTTTTTTAAAGAAAATTGAAAGTTGAGTCTCTCTCAATTGCTAAAGTCACTGTCATTCCAAAATTTCTCCGAAAAGAAAAAGTTCCAGTCCCCTCTTTTAATGTCTTATTTATAGCAAATTCCAAAAAACCTAATACCATTTGGATTAAGGAAAAATCAATTGTTTCTGAAATAAAACTTAAAAACCAAGTAAAATATGGTTTATGCAAAATTATCATTGGTCGCGAGTTACTGCAAGGCACTACGAGCTACTGGCCAATTGCTGTGAGGATTGCTGGCATGGGTTGCCACGGGCCGCTGGGGCACTGTGACACCAGGTGCTGTGCGATTTGAGACTACGGCAAAAGAGTGTAAAAATCATTATGATTTTTGATTGGGTTTGGAGCCATGCTAGACTTCCAAGGTTAGTTTGAGCTCTGGACTAAAAAATAATTTGGGTTATGGACCTGAGCTATTGGGTTCTGGACCCGGGGTAAGTTCTGGACTTAAGAGCAATTTGGGTTCTAGGCTCGAGCTAAGTTCTGGACTTAAGGGTAATTTGGATTCTGAACCCGAGCTAAGTTCTGGACTTAAGAGGGATTTGGGTTCTAGACCTGAGCTAAATTCTAGACTTAAGGGTAATTTGGGTTCTCGACCCGAGCTAAGTTCTGGACTTAAGAGAGATTTGGGTTTTGGACCTGAGCTAAGTTATGGACTTAAGAGTAATTTGGGTTCTAGAACCCGAGCTAAGTTCTAGACTTGAGGGTAATTTGGGTTCTAGACCCGAGCTAAGTTCTGGACTAAAGGATAATTTGGGTTCTAGACCCGAGCTAAGTTCTGAACTTAAGGGTAATTTAGGTTCTGAAATCGAGCTAAGTTCTAGACTTAAGGGTAATTTGGATTCTGGACCCGAGCTAAGTTCTGAACATAAGTGTAATTTGGATTTTGGACCTGAGCTAAGTTTTGGACTTAAGAGGGATTTGAGTTCTGGACCCGTGCTAAGTTCTGGACATAAGGGTAATTTGGGTTCTGGACTCGAGCTAAGTTCTGGACTAAAGAGGGATTTGGGTTCTGGACCCAAGCTAAGTTCTGGACTTAAGGGTAATTTGGGTTCTGGACCCGACCTAAGTTCTGGACTTAAGAGAGATTTAGGCTCTGGACCCGAGCTAAGTTCCGAACTTAAGGGTAATTTGGATTCTGGACCCGAGCTAAGTTCTAGACTTAACAAAGATTTGGATTCTGGACCCGAGCTAAGTTCTAGACTTAAAAAAAAATTTAGGTTCTGGACCTAAGCTAAGTTCTGGACTTAAGAGAGATTTGGGTACTGGACCCGAGCTAAGTTCTAGACTTAAAAATAATTTAGGTTCTGGACCTAAACTAAGTTTTAGACTTAAAAATAATTTAGGTTCTGAACCTAAGCTAAGTTCTAGACTTAAAATTAATTTGAGTTCTTGACCTAAGCTAAGAGAGATTTGATTATCTGCAAAAAATAATTGTAGTCAGTAGGATACTAAAGGAATTTGCACAAAATTTAGCTAATTTTTACCATGATGTGAGCGGGGATTTTTGCCCCACTCCCGATGGAATGGTTCTTGGGACTTCGGCACTGCTTAGGCTCGGGGCCTTAGAGAACAAGGACCTAAGTCCAGAGAAAATGGAGTCGCCACCCGGACAGGCAGAGAAAAAGAAAGGGGTTGATGACTCGATTCCTAAGGAATCCCCAACCCCCTAATGGGCTCGGAAAGTTGGGTACTTGTGGGGAAGGTGAGAAATGGCCCAGCACCCCCACAATGCTCGGTTCATTGGAATCGGCCTCCTTTACAGGTCTTAATATTATAAAATTCTTAAATATAACAACATTATCCATATTACACACAATAATTAAAAGAAAGCATCAATATATTATAATCAAAGCAAGGTCCAGGCAAAACAAATAAATGGACACCCATCCGAAGATGGAAACATGTCATTACATCATATGCCTAAATAAGACACCCACCGAAAGGTAGAAACATGCCCTTTACATAGGTTCTAAAATAGAAAAGCAAATTAAATTACATGATATTTAACTAATGAGGTACCCACCAAGTGGAAACATACCTCTCACAACATTTAGAAACCTAAATAAATTTATAAAAGTAAATAATCATTCATCATAAATAAATCATTCATTAAAAGTATTAAATATCAATGGAAAATAAACATCCATTAATGATAAATTAAATAAACCAAGTATTGAACTTAAAATAAATTAAAGCATATAAAATAAATCAATGCATAATCAAATATATAATTGAATAAGGCAAATAAAAAATCTAAGTTATAGCTACTGTTTCCATTAAGGATCCTTTATTTCATGTGTTTAGGGGTTTTGGATTTTCATGGGTTTAAGCTACTATGACTTTTTAAAGAATTAAAATAGATTAAGGATTTTATGTTTTAAAAGGTTGGTAAGACACTTTGATTAACCAAATTAAGGTTTGAATGGTGAAATCATGAAACTAGGGTTTTGGACACTTTAAAATACTTTTGATTTGTGGTTTTAAATGATGGTTTCAAGCTTACTGTGTAAAATTAACATATTTGTGTTTATATGATTTTTAAGGTTTAAAGGATTAGGGTTTATAAAAACAATTAGGGTTTAAGGCTTTAAAGGGCTAAGGTTTTACTATTGGAGTTGAGTTAAGGTTTAGTGTTTTAAAATTAGGGTTTCGGTGGATGCATGAAGTTTTTAGGGTTTGAAAATCAATTTGATACTTTTATGAAAATAAACTAACGATTTAAAGTTTATAAAAGCAAAAAAGAAGTTTTTAAAGCTTTTGGAAAGATACAGAATATAATTTAAGGGTTTTGATAATTTGGAAAGTAAATTAGGGTATTGGGGTTTTAAAGAAACTAAATTAATAACTTTAAATTCTTTGGAAAATAAAGCAACAAATTAGTGTTTTTAGCTTTAGAAAAGCTAAATTAAAGTTTTGGGATTTTTGAATTAAAAGAAAGAATGAGATGTTTAGCTACTGTGAAAAAATAAAAGGAATCAAGAATTCAAACCTTCTTTCATGGGGTTGCACCAAAATTGCTTCTTGGATGAACCAAGTCAAAGACAAGTGTGAGCGGGGATTTTGGCCCCCACTCCCTGTAACACCCCTACATTCAATACATGCACACTACAAACACCACAATGTAGTATACATGCACTAAACATAGAGATGCTATAGATTTTCTTAACATTTTAAGCATTACCATAATCTTTCAATTGCATACATTATAGAAAGATAAGTAGTTAACTTGTAATACAAAACTAAATAGATATATATATAGATACATTTAGTTGTTACGCAGCGGAATTTATTAAATATTTACATATATAAAAAAAAAATTTAATTTCATATTTACAAATATACACATATGTACATTAAAATCATTACTTTACAAAATATAAAAGAGTTATACATGATTGGCAAGTCTCCTCTGATCTTTAAGTTCCCAAAATCAACTCTTCACTGTCTACTCTCACTCGGTCTCGAAGAGGTCTCGGGTTTAACCCTATTACCTGCGCGATCAAATACTATCGCGCTAAGCCAACGGCTTAGTAAGATAATTCATGCTAATGTTATGCTTTAATGCAATGCAATGCCAATTCTCAATCCATATTATACATGTAACATCATATATGCAGAGCTAACAACATACCTTTACATTTCATAACTCAACATAAAAAGACATATCATATTTCAACATCTTATTATATACCTCATTAGTATTCATTTAATCATTCATAATCAACACTAAACAAAGACAAGCATGGGCCCAAAACACACTAATATGCCATTCAATTTTCAGAGTTAATGTTTTGGTTTTATCATCACATTTATCAATATCATAAACCCAACTAGGCTTCAAGGATTAAGTTCAACCAAGCTTCAAGGGGAGCAAAGCATGCTAAGCATCAACCCAACTTGGCTTCAAGAACCAACCCAACCTAGCTTCAAGGGTGGTAACATCTCAATTAGGCTTCAAGGATTCAATCCAACCTAACTTCAAGAGATTGTTACACTTATTAGGCATGCCACCAACAACAAACTCTGAAAATGGAATAACACATTAGCCACACAAATCATTTATTATTCAATTATCATTTCCATTCTCCACTCTCATCATAACCAATAACAATGGCCTCATTTCACATATAAGTTACCATAGCCAATCACAATGGCATTATATTCCATCACATTATACATATAGCATTATTGATATAAACATAACCAAACACATTACTCATCACATGAGTCACAATACATGAAATATCACATTGTTCACATAGTATCATATACATTGCCATTATCATCATATGCAACAATGCAATAATACAAGATTTGTACTTATTTTACTAACAATTCATACAACTCCAAACATTTCCTTGTTCAAGATTCTTTAACCTCTTAGATCAATGATCAATCACTATCTTCAAGACTTAAATCAAAAGTAATAGCATATACGTGTTTAGGGATACACAAGAGATAATCCAATTAGGAATTAATTAGGGCAAACCTCAACCCTGACACGTTCACCCACACGGGCGTGTTCATGGCCGTGCCCTAACTCCACAACACAGAAACATTTACACGCTCAACAACATGGGCGTGTTCCTGGGCGTGTAAATTCTTAAATCTTACAGTAGCTATGACACGCTCAATAACACGGGCGTGCTACTGGTCGTGTCAAACCTACTGCCTCCAACACAATTGACACGCCTAAAAACTCTGGACGTGCTCATGGGCGTGTCCGGCCACAAATCAAGACTCCAATAAAAAACAACCATACACTCAACAACACACCTCTATACATTAACATCCTCTTCAAATAATCTTAACAAAACATACTCAAAACTTATCTCAAACTTGCAACACACCCAAAACAAACCAAAACACACATCAAACACCAAACACCAAACACAAAATCATCTCAAAACCCTTACCACATATACAACATCATCTCTTCCAATCATTTACTCTTTTCTTCCATCCATACTCAAAATCCATCATCAACTCACTCAAACACTTCTCACATCTCAAAATCAACCAACACACTCTTAAAAATCTATCAAACTCAAATACCATTTCAAATAAGCACAAAAATCACAAGAGAACTTACCAAAGTTACAAAACTTCTTGCATCACCAACTTGATCACTTAATCTTTCTTTAATTTGAGCTTCACTCAACAAGATCTTCTCTTTGCCTCTTGCTTCCTTTGTTTAAGGAGGAGCCGGCCACCATGGAAAAGAAGAAGAAAATATCAAGAAGCAAAGTCAAATTTTGCTTTTAATCTCCACCAAGTGATCTTATCCAAGCAATTACCAAAATACCCTCAATCATATAACTAACTTTTTGTCTCATATAAGCCCTTATATGTAATTACACACTCAACACAAATAAATATCTCTTCCATTGACTCTTCATTTGACCAATTTATATGTTATATATATCATCATATACACAACATATACCATTCTCTCTAAACCCTATTTTCTTTCCCAATTTCTTTTCTCTTACAATTAACACATATATACAATCCAATATAACAACAACAACAACAATAACAACAATAACAATAACAAAATCAAAACTTCTAGAGCATAAATGAGGATATTACAATTCTCCCCCTCTAAAAAGAAAATTTCGTCCTCGAAATTACCTGATATCAAAGCTGAAACAACTGAGGATATTGCTCTCTCATGGATTGTTCACTTTCCCAAGTTGCTTCTTCTTTTGCATGATTCTTCCATAGAACCTTCACCAATGGCACTCTCTTGTTTCTCAGCTCTTTCACATCATGTGCCAAGATAGCAACTGGTTCCTCTTCAAAAGTCAAATCTGGGCTCACTTCGATAGATTCAATTGGCAACACATGAGATGGATCCGATCTGTACCTCCTCAACATAGAAACATGAAATACATTATGAATACGATCCAACTCAGGTGGCAAAGCAAGCTGATAAGCCACTGGCCCAACTCTTTCCAAAACTTCATACGGTCCAATGAAACGAGGACTCAATTTCGCTTTCCGACCGAACCTTAAAATCTTCTTCCAAGGAGACACTTTCAGAAGTACCTTATCTCCAACATCAAACTCTATATCTCTCCTTTTCAGATCTGCATAAGACTTCTGTCGGTCTGAAGCTGCTTTTAACCTGCTTCGAATCAACTTTACTTTTTCTTCAGTTTCTTGAATTAAATCAGGACCAACCAACTTATTATCTCCAAGCTCATTCCAACAAAGACGTGTCCTACACCGTCTGCCATACAATGCTTCAAACGGTGCCATACCAATGCTGGATTGGTGACTGTTGTTGTAAGCAAACTCCACAAGAGGTAAAAACCTATCCCAACTTCCAGAGAAATCGATGACACAGTTTCTCAACATGTCCTCAATAATCTGTATCACCCTCTCTGACTGTCCATCCGTCTGTGGATGAAAAGCAGTACTGAAGTGTAATCGAGAACCCAAAGCACTATGCAAACTCTTCCAAAATCTGGAAGTAAACCTGGGATCTCGATCAGACACTAAAGAAGTTGGAACACCATGCAACTTCACAATCTCCCGGATATACAGCTCAGCCAATCTCTCCAAAGAGTAATCCATCCGAACCGGAAGGAAATGAGCTGTCTTAGTCAATCTATCCACAATCACCCATATAGCATCATGCTTCTTTTGTGTCAATGGCAAACCAGACACAAAATCCATCGTCACTCTATCCCTCTTCCATTCTGGTACTGATAATGGTTGAAGCAATCCAGTTGGAACTTGATGCTCTGCTTTAACCTTCTGACAGGTGAGACATTTCGACACAAAATCTGCAATATCTC
Source organism: Garcia nutans (assembly GCA_947685225.1). Taxonomy (NCBI): domain Eukaryota; kingdom Viridiplantae; phylum Streptophyta; class Magnoliopsida; order Malpighiales; family Euphorbiaceae; genus Garcia; species Garcia nutans. The sequence continues at coordinate 42,835,750 of CANTUV010000043.1, forward strand.
TCTTCAAACCAATCCACCAGTAATGCTGTCTCAAATCATGATACATCTTTGTATTACCCGGATGCATAGCAAACACTGACTGATGTGCTTCTTCTAAAATGACTCTTTTCAAATCATCCATCATCGGGTACACATAATCGGTTCTTAAACCAGAGACTCCCATCACCTTTCACAACAAAATCTCTAGTCTTCCCATTCTTGCAATCTGAAATAATCTTTTGAATCTTCATATCAATCAACTGAGCCTCTTTGATCTGATCTAACAAAACTGGTTTCAAAAGCAACTGTGCCAACAATGCACCATCATCACAAGCTACAAAACTGGCATGCAAAGCTCTCAACTCAACAAGCAACGAGAGCGAGTAAATAGTTAAACCAGCTAAAGACTTCCGACTCAAGGCATCAGCAACAACATTTGCTTTACCTGGATGATAATCAATCAAACAGTCGTAGTCTTTAATCAATTCCAACCATCTTCTCTGTCGAAGATTGAGCTCTTTCTGAACACCCAAATATTTCAAACTTTTGTGATCGGTGTAGATAAAACATTTCTCCCCAAACAGATAGTGTCGCCAAATCTTCAATGCAAACACAATGGCTGCTAGCTCCAAATCATGGGTCGGATAGTTAAGCTCATGCGGTTTCAACTGTCGAGATGCATAAGCTATAACTCTACCTTCTTGCATTAGTACACAACCCAAACCACGATGTGAAGCATCACTGAAAATCACATATGGTTTGCCTTCCATAGGTAAAGTAAGAACAGGCGCTTGAGTCAACATTTCTCTCAACTGCTCAAAGCTAGCCTGACACTGATCCGTCCACACAAATCTCACTCCCTTACGAAGCAATCTGGTGAGTGGAGTAGCTATCAAAGAAAACCCTTTCACAAACCGTCTGTAATAGCCTGCCAAACCCAGAAAACTTCTAACCTCTATCACCGACTTGGGTGGACTCCAATTCAATATAGCTTAACTTTACTCGGATCAACTCTAATGCCTTCCGCTGAAACTATATGACCGAGAAAAGAGACTTGATCCAACCAGAACTCACACTTCGACAATTTGGCAAACAACCGCTTCTCTTTCAAAATCTGCAACACAATCCGCAGATGCATATCATGTTCCTCTTCATTCCGCGAATACACTAGAATGTCATCGATGAAGACCACTACAAACTGATCCAGATAGGGCCTGAACACCCTATTCATCAAATCCATAAAAGCTGCAGGTGCATTCGTTAGACCAAAAGGCATAACTAGAAATTCATAATGCCCATACCTGGTCCGAAAGGCAGTCTTTGGAACATCTTCAGCCTTGACTCTCAGCTGATGGTACCCAGATCTCAAATCAATTTTAGAAAACACAGCTGCACCCTTCAATTGATCAAAGAGATCATCAATTCTAGGCAAAGGATATTTATTTTTAATAGTCACCTTGTTCAATTGCCTATAATCGATACACAACCTCATAGTACCATCTTTCTTCTTCACAAATAGCACAGGAGCTCCCCACGGAGAAACACTGGGGCGAATAAATCCTTTATCCAACAACTCCTGTAATTGCACTTTCAATTCCCTCAATTCTGCTGGTGCCATTCTATAAGGAGTAATAGAGATAGGAGTGGTACCAGGCAACAATTCAATACCAAACTCCACCTCTCTCTCAGGAGGTAACCCTGGCAACTCCTCTGGAAATACATCTGGGAACTCTGCAACTGTGGCAATACTATCAATGGGAGAACCCTTCACTCTAGTATCTATCACATGAGCAAGATAAGCTTCACACCCCTTTCTAATCAACCTCCTGGCTGCAACAGCTGAAACAAATAAGGAGGCTAGCTGTTCTTGCTCATTAGATACTATCACCTCTCTACCATCAACAGTTCTCAAAGAAACAATTTTCCTTTTACAGTCTACCACAGCTCCATGTCTAGATAGCCAGTCCATACCTAGAATCACATCATATTCCTTAAATGGCATCTCAATCAAGTCTCCAAGGAACTCCTCACCTTGCACCCTCACTGCACTATCTCGGTGCACTTTACTCACAATCACACTAGATCGAGAAGCTGCAGTATCAACTGACATCTGTTCTTGCCTCTCAGGACAATCTCTCACAAAGTGATTAGGTGATCCACATCTGAAACAAACCCCTGCTACACCAGTCTTCCAGCAAGGACCACCATGTGGCCTACCACAATGAATGCAGATGGGTAGGGTAGATCTCTGAATCATAGGGGTCGGAGCACTTGCCACTGAAGCTGCAGGTCTAAATCTCTGCCTCTGAAACTGCACTGACCTACCAGCTGTTCTTTGACTCCTACTAACCCAAGGAGCAAAACTTCCCTTACCTCTTTTGACAGAAGAAGACCCTGCCTCAAAATGGGGCCTTCTCACTCTGACCTCTTCCTCTGAAGCAGCTGCAATAAACTTGAGCTCGCTCTACACTTCGAGCTGCTGCCACTAACTGGGAGAAATCGTGATATCTAGATCCAGCCACTAGACACATAATAGAGGGCCTCAATCCTTCCTGAAACCTCCGGCATCTATCTATCTCATCAGCTATAATGCCACCAGCATAATGGCTCAATCTAATAAACTCAACCTCATATTAAGTTATAGTCTTGCTATCTTGCTTCAAGCTTAAGAACTCCATCTTCTTCATGTCTTTGTACTCCCTAGGAGTATACTTCAACTCAAACTCTCTCAGAAAATCCGCATATGACAAGGTCGGTGGATCATCCATAGAATGGGGCACTGTCCTCCACCAATCATATGCATCCTTCTGTAGCAAAGATCTTGCATAATCAAACTTTTCCTCCGAGGTGGCTTGCAACTAAATAAAGATCCTCTGTACTTTGTCAAGCCACTGTTCTACTACAGCTGGATCAGTAGTACCAAGGAAATCCTCCGCTCCATACTTCCTTAGTTTATCATAGTGCCTCACTGGTACCATAGGCTGAGGGGGTGGTGGCACTGGTTGCACTGGTGCTTGCCTCAAAGCTTCTACCACATGCCTAACCCAAGCTGGTGGAACCTCCTCACCAACTGGTCTACCCAACACCGCAGCAGGTGCCTCCTCAGCACTAACAACCCTAACTCCATCATCAGGGACAATACTCTCAGCACTACCCTCAACTGACTGGCGTGAGTGAGAATCCATCACAACCTAACACTGCAAACACAGTAGAATACTTCTTATTAAAGATCAGAGATTGCCAATCCCAAACATATATGTTATTCAAAAACCACTTTTTAAAATCAAAATAGTCTTTTTCTTACATTTTACCTAGGTTGAGAATCTCAAACCTAGGCTCTGATACCAAAACAATTGTAACACCCCTACATTCAATACATGCACACTACAAACACCACAATGTAGTATACATGCACTAAACATAGAGATGCTACAGATTTTCTTAACATTTTAAGCATTACCATAATCTTTCAATTGCATACATTATAGAAAGATAAGTAGTTAACTTGTAATACAAAACTAAATAGATATATATATATATAGATACATTTAGTTGTTACGCAGCGGAATTTATTAAATATTTACATATATAAAAAAAAACATTTAATTTCATATTTACAAATATACACATATGTACATTAAAATCATTACTTTACAAAATATAAAAGAGTTATACATGATTGGCAAGTCTCCTCTGATCTTTAAGTTCCCAAAATCAACTCTTCACTGTCTACTCTCACTCGGTCTCGAAGAGCTCTCGGGTTCAACCCTATTACCTGCGCGATCAAACACTATCGCTCTAAGCCAACGGCTTAGTAAGATAATTCATGCTAATGTTATGCTTTAATGCAATGCAATGCCAATTCTCAATCCATATTATACATGTAACATCATATATGCAGAGCTAACAACATACCTTTACATTTCATAACTCAACATAAAAAGACATATCATATTTCAACATCTTATTATATACCTCATTAGTATTCATTTAATCATTCATAATCAACACTAAACAAAGACAAGCATGGGCCCAAAACACACTAATATGCCATTCAATTTTCAGAGTTAATGTTTTGGTTTTATCATCACATTTATCAATATCATAAACCCAACTAGGCTTCAAGGATTAGGTTCAACCAAGCTTCAAGGGGAGCAAAGCATGCTAAGCATCAACCCAACTTGGCTTCAAGAACCAACCCAACCTAGCTTCAAGGGTGGTAACATCTCAATTAGGCTTCAAGGATTCAATCCAACCTAACTTCAAGAGATTGTTACACTTATTAGGCATGCCACCAACAACAAACTCTGAAAATGGAATAACACATTAGCCACACAAATCATTTATTATTCAATTATCATTTCCATTCTCCACTCTCATCATAACCAATAACAATGGCCTCATTTCACATATAAGTTACCATAGCCAATCACAATGGCATTATATTCCATCACATTATACATATAGCATTATTGATATAAACATAACCAAACACATTACTCATCACATGAGTCACAATACATGAAATATCACATTGTTCACATAGTATCATATACATTGCCATTATCATCATATGCAACAATGCAATAATACAAGATTTGTACTTATTTTACTAACAATTCATACAACTCCAAACATTTCCTTGTTCAAGATTCTTTAACCTCTTAGATCAATGATCAATCACTATCTTCAAGACTTAAATCAAAAGTAATAGCATATACGTGTTTAGGGATACACAAGAGATAATCCAATTAGGAATTAATTAGGGCAAACCTCAACCCTGACACGTTCACCCACACGGGCGTGTTCATGGTCGTGCCCTAACTCCACAACACAGAAACATTTACACGCTCAACAACATGGGCGTGTTCCTGGGCGTGTAAATTCTTAAATCTTACAGTAGCTATGACACGCTCAATAACACGGGCGTGCTACTGGTCGTGTCAAACCTACTGCCTCCAACACAATTGACACGCCTAAAAACTCTGGACGTGCTCATGGGTGTGTCCGGCCACAAATCAAGACTCCAATAAAAAACAACCATACACTCAACAACACACCTCTATACATTAACATCCTCTTCAAATAATCTTAACAAAACATACTCAAAACTTATCTCAAACTTGCAACACACCCAAAACAAACCAAAACACACATCAAACACCAAACACAAAATCATCTCAAAACCCTTACCACATATACAACATCATCTCTTCCAATCATTTACTCTTTTCTTCCATCCATACTCAAAATCCATCATCAACTCACTCAAACACTTCTCACATCTCAAAATCAACCAACACACTCTTAAAAATCTATCAAACTCAAATACCATTTCAAATAAGCACAAAAATCACAAGAGAACTTACCAAAGTTACAAAACTTCTTGAATCACCAACTTGATCACTTAATCTTTCTTTAATTTGAGCTTCACTCAACAAGATCTTCTCTTTACCTCTTGCTTCCTTTGTTTAAGGAGGAGCCGGCCACCATGGAAAAGAAGAAGAAAATATCAAGAAGCAAAGTCAAATTTTGCTTTTAATCTCCACCAAGTGATCTTATCCAAGCAATTACGAAAATACCCTCAATCATATAACTAACTTTTTGTCTCATATAAGCCCTTATATGTAATTACACACTCAACACAAATAAATATCTCTTCCATTGACTCTTCATTTGACCAATTTATATGTTATATATATCATCATATACACAACATATACCATTCTCTCTAAACCCTATTTTCTTTCCCAATTTCTTTTCTCTTGCAATTAACACATATATACAATCCAATATAACAATAACAACAACAATAACAACAATAACAATAACAAAATCAAAACTTCTAGAGCATAAATGAGGATATTACACTCCCGGTGGAATGGTTCTTGCGACTTGGGCACTGTTTAGGCTTGGGGCCTTAGAGAACACGGACCTAAGTTTGGAGAAAATTGAGTCGCCACCTGGACGGGCCGAGAAAAAGAAAGGGGTGGATGACTTGATTCCTAAGGAATCCCCAACCCCTTAATTGGTTCGGAAAGTTGGGTACATGTGGGGAAGGTGAGAAATGGCCCAGCACCCCCACAAAGCTTGGTTCATTGGAACCGGCCTCCTTTACAGGTCTTAATATTATAAAATTCTTAAATATAACAACATTATCCATATTACACATAATAATTAAAAGAAAGCATCAATATATTAAAATCAAAGCAAGGTCTAACCAAAACAAATAAATGGACATCCATCCAAGGATGGAAACATGTCCTTACATAACATGCCTAAATAGGACACCCACCGAAAGGTAGAAACATGCCCTTTACATAGGTTCTAAAATAGAAAAGAAAATTAAATTACATGATGTTTAACTAATGAGGTACCCACCAAGTGGAAACATACCTCTTACAACTTTTGGAAATCTAAATTAATTGATAAAAGTAAATAATCATTCATCATGAATAAATCATTCATCAAAGGTATTAAATATCAATAAAAAGTAAACATCCATCCATGATAAATAAAATAAACCAAGCATTGAACTTAAATAAATTAAAGTATATAAAATAAATCAAAACATAATCAAATATGGAATTGAATAGGGTAAATAAAAATCCTAATTATAGCTTCTGTTTCCATTTAGGATCCTTTATTTCATATGTTTAGGGTTTTGGATTTTTGAATTTAAGCTACTGTGACTTTTTAAAGAATTAAAATAAATTAAGGATTTTATGTTTTAAAAGGTTGATAAGACACTTTGATTAAATAAAGTAAGGTTTGAATGGTGAAATCATGAAACTAGGGTTTTGGACACTTTAAAACACTTTGATTTATTTTTTTCTATTATTGCATTGTGTTTTTAAGCTACTGTGTAAAGTTAAAACATTTGTGTTTATATATTTTTTAAGGTTTTAAGTATTAGGGTTTATAAAAAATTAGGGTTTAAGGTTTTAAAAGGGGGTAGTGTTCACTATTTTAGGTTTTGAAGTTGAATTAGGGTTTTAGGATTTAAAAATAGGGTTTCGGGTGATGAATTGGTTTTTAGAATTTAGAAATCAATTTGATAATTTTATGAATTTTTATGAATTTAAACAAATGATTTAAAGTTTATAAAAATAGAAAAGATATTTATTAAGGTTTGTTGAAAGAAACAGAACTAAGTTTAAATTTTGAAAACTAAGTTTAAATTTTGAAAGAAACAGAATCAAATTTTGGTTTTGTTGAAAAATATGTTCAATTATGGTTTTAAGATTTTGAAGAACTAAAAATAATAATTTTAAGCCTTTTTGGAAGATAAAACAACGGATTAGTGTTTTTTAACTTTAGAAAAACTAAATTAAAGTTCTAAGATTTTTAATTTTGAAAAACACAATTTCCTAGTTTTAGCTACTGTGAAAACAAAACTAAAGAATTTAATACATACCTCCTTTTGATGATTCCTCCAAAAATTGTTTTTCTTGGATGAATTAAAACAAAGACAATTGTTGCCTTTGATTGTTTCTTTCTCTTCTTCGTCTCTTAAAAAAAGTCAGATTTAATTTCACTCCTTTCCTTCACAGATTCGGTTTCAAAGTCCCCTCTAATTTCTGCTGATTTCTCATTCCTTTTCCTCCCTTTTGTGTTGCTATTTTTAGAGGTTTTTTTTATTGTTTTTTCCTAGTTACACACGACATTCCATATTTAATAAGAAAAGGAAACCGAAACCTAATTGTATTAGGTTTTGAAAAATTTGCGTCGAAAAATTTCACTGGAGAAAAAAAACTGCTGCTGAAAAATTGAGCTGGCGAAAAAAAATCTACCGTAGTTGGCTGCGGCGGGGGGTGGGGAATAGGCCTATGGGCCATTTCGTCCGTAGGAAACTCCTATTGGTGAAATGGCCAACGGCCAAGCCCGCTGGAATTTTTGGCAACGATTTTTTCATCGCCGATTTTTTCGTTGCCGATTTTTATTTTTATTTATTTTTATTTTTATTTGTTTATTTTTATTTTTTATTAATAAAAATTAGATAATAAAGCAAAACTTATTTAATTAAGATAACAAAAAATTATTTTGGACAAATTAAAATATATTAGATAACACAAAAATTATTTTGGACTAAACCGGACAGGATCAAAAAATTAAGGGTCTACAACAAGCTTTTCTTGCCTTTGAATTGCTTATTTGCTCTCTCCAAAATCTGATTCAGTTTACTGCCAGAAGGAATTTTTAAAGTTTCCAAGTTTTCCTTCTCACTCTCGGTCATCAATCTCTCCTCTCCTTTTATGTTGTAATCATACTTATTTATAGAAGTTTTTTGTGGTTTTTTCCTAGTTGCTCATGGCATACATTATTTATTAAGAAAAGGAAAAATTTCGCTGGCAAAAACATTAGGCTGCGGAAAAATCGCACTGGCAAAAAAATTTGCCGCAGGAAAAATTGCGTTGGCAAAAAAGCTGCCGCAACTGTGGGCGAAGATGGCCTGCAGGCCATTACGCCCTCATGAAATTCCTGAGGGCCATTTCTCCCGTAGGAAACTTCTGCGAGCGAAATGCCCACGGGCCCACTGACTTTCTGGGATGATTTTTTCATCGCCGATTTTTATTTTTATTTTTTGATTTTTATTTGTTTATTATTTTTTTTATTAATAAAAATTAGATACTAAAGCAAAAATTATTTAATTTAAGATACTAAAAATTATTTTGGACCAATTAAAATATGTTAGACAACACAAAAATATATTGGACTGGACTGGGTTAAAAATTAAGGGTCTACAATTTGCCCCTGCTTGAATGATCTGAAACTTTAGTGAAAGAGAGTGAAAAGCAATAAGACTTAATTTTTCAGTAGGTTGAGGTTTTGGGTTCTGGACCCAAGAGATTTGGGCACTCGATCCTAAACTAGACTTGGTACTCGATCCTATCTGGATTTGGATACTCGATCCTAAATTGGATTTGGATACTCGATCGTAAGTGGATTGGGATACTCGATCCTAATTGGACTTGGATACTCGATCCTAAACTGGATTTGGATACTCGATCCTAAATAGGATTTGGATACTCGATCCTAACTGGACTTGGATGCTCGATCCTAAACTGGATTTGGATACTAGATCATAAATTGGATTGGGTACTTGATCCTAAATTGGATTGGGATACTCGATCCTAACTGGATTTGGATACTTGATCCTAAATTAGATTTGGATACTCGATCCTAAATTGGATTGGGATTCTCGATCCTAACTGGACTTGGATACTCGATCCTAAACTGGATTTGGATACTCGATCCTAAACTGGATTTGGATACTCAATCCTAAATTGGATTGGGATACTCGATCCAAACTTGATTTGGATACTCGATCCTAAACTGAATTTGGATACTCGATCTTAAACTGGATTTGGATACTCAATCCTAAATTCGATTGGGATACTCGATCCTAACTTGATTTGGATACTCGATCCTAAATTGAATTTGGATACTCGATCTTAACTTGGATTCAGATACTCGATCCTAAACTTGATTGGGATACTCGATCCTAACTGGATTTGGATACTCGATCCTAAGTTGGATTTGGATACTTGATCCTAAACTGGGTACTTTGACTTGAGATTTGAATTTGATTTGTGTATTTGGAGCCGACATTGGGTACTCGGACCTGAGATTGAATTGATTTTGGTTTGATTTGGGTACTTGGACCCGAGATTGGGTACTTAGACCCGAGATTGGGTTGAATTTAAATTTGGTTACTTGGACCCGAGACTGAGCTTGACTGACCTTTTATCATTTGAGAAGTCTGACTGCTACGGCTATTTTATGCATTGTGGTTTTTTTTCACCATCAAAATGAATCTTCATCATTGGACCTTCCTTCTTTGGGATCGGGTCTTCACCCTTGAAATTGGATCTTCATCCGTTAAATTGGATCTTCTCCCTGACTTCAGCTCTTTTAGCTGGAATGATCTTTTGTCTTTTGCATCTTCATTCTTTTGAGAGTTCTAATGTTCCATTCTTTTATTCTTTCTTTTTGCAAAAATTCAGTTATTTTTAATTTGACCTTGTATCCTCTCCTTGTCCCCTGCATGGTGAAATACAAGTGAGTTTGAAAATATTCAGTATAAAAAATTGAAAAGGAGAAACTTTGCCCCCTGCGTAGGCTCAAACCCATGATTTTTCTATGCGGGCTCTGATTAATGTTTTTGCCATCTAGTTCGTCGCACAAGAATGTATTTCTTCTTTTGCAAAATGATTGGAGCTTCCACAAGCAAATAGGCTTTCCGTGCCCTCTTGATTCAATATCCTTTTTTGATTCTTTACTTCGCAAGGTGTTTGCCGTTCATTTTGACAAGGAATAGACAACACAAGATAAGAAAGTGCGATGTGATATGCTCATGTATGCATGATATGTATGATAGTACTCACAGCGGTTTCATTGACTCACAGACCGAGGTGATTAGCAGATGTATTCTCATTGACTCCTTTTCGATGCTCATTCAAGTCTTGCATTAGAATGATAGAAAGCTTTACATTTATGGCTTTTATCTTCAAGATGTTGAAAATATGAATAATGGAGACCCCAAGCAGCAGAGTCAGGGATTCATCTATTTCAAACTATGTCTCAGCATGTCAGTTCATAGCTTCTTCATGACCTTGCCAATTCTTCATTTCCTTTGTCCAATGTGTCCTTTGGAGGTTCAACATACTTCCTGGTGTGTCGCGCCCAGAGCTATTGCAATACCGCAAGTGCATGAGTTGCCCAAGTAATAAAGTAGTGAGTGAGTTATCGTTCCACTGAGGACAAGGCCAAGCACTAGTGCAAATCTTAACTGTTGTTTAGCAAATCAATATTTTTGTGGTGTTTTGTAATTAAAGACAAGTAACTTAAATAAATGAACATAAAGATAAATTGTGTGTTGTGTAAAAAGGATTGATGATAATGATACTATCTAGATATTGAATTCCCCTAGCCTCAATTACATTGCATGATAGAGTTGAGTTGGCATTCCTCTAACTTAGACTAAAACCTCTCTCGAGCGAATTAATCCCTAATCACTAAGTAGAGTGCCAGAATCTCTTCTCAAAACACAATTAAATAGATCATGCATTAAGAATAAGGAACTATAAACCAAAGGATCTTGTAGGTCTATCTCTTGCACCCCAATCAATCCTCAACCCTTATGAGTAATCAATTCATATCAAGCTTTCTCAAGTCAATAAAATTAAAATGGCAACCAACCAATAAGCATGCTATCATCAATTGGCAATAATCATTAAGCATCATAAGAATAAAACAACTCAATCAATTAAAAGTATCCAATCATACAAATAAGCTAGGGTTCATTAACATCTAGATAGAGAATGATTTAGTTCATGTTCAATACACTTAATACAACAACAACAACAATAACATTAAAATACATAAAAGGAGAAAATAGAAAAACCCCTTTCAATGTAGCTTCTTCAATCTCCAGGAGCTGCCAATGGAAGATGGAGATGCTGGAGAGGATGGAAATGGAGGATGAAGATGAAGAGTCAAGGAAAGTGTCACTCCCTCCTTGCCCAAAATGCGTATGCACAGCCTCCTCCTCTCAAACCTCTCTTCTCTGCCTCTGTTCTCTATTTTTTGCACAAACCTGCAGCCCTCTGCAGAAGCCTTCCAAAACTCCCTCTTCTTCTCTTTTTATTTTCCCTCCAAAGCTCAAGCCATGCTTCCAACTCACACCACTCTCCATTGTCTCCCACATTCTCTTTGTTTAATCTTTCTTTCCATCAATTAGGCAGGCTTTTCCTTTCTTTTTTTCTTTCTTTTGACAAAAGCAATTGGTTTGTCTCCCACTTGTTCCTCAAAATGTATAAAAGAATTCAACATTTGATAGGTGACACGGCCAAGCCATGAGTGGCTTGGCCGTGTCTCTCATTTTTCTTTGGGACAAAGCCACGTCATTTAGTCGTGTCCATCACTGCCTTTTCTTTCTTTCTTTCTTTTCTTTTCTTCTCATGGAGTGACACGGCTAAGCCAATGTCATGTGACATGGCCAGTGGCTTGGCCATGTCTCCTACCAGTGTCGCATTCTGCCTTCTTTCTTTTCTTTGTTCTTTGGATTATTTTGCTCTTTAGGTGAGACACGGCCAGTGGCTTGGCCGTGTCTCTTGCCAGTGTCAGTCACTGCTTCACTTTCTTTGAGAGACACGGCCAGTGGCTTGGCCGTGTCTCTTGCCAGTGTCAGTCACTGCTTCACTTTCTTTGAGAGACACGGCCAAGCTTCAAGTGACATGGCCATGTCTACCAATTTTTCCTTAGACATGGCCAAGCTTCAAGTGACATGGCCATGTCATGTGAGTGTGTCAATATTGCTTCTATTTTAGGATGGAACATGGCCAAGATAATGAGACATGGCCAAGCTTCAAGTGACATGGCCAAAACGATCAGACATGGGCAAGCTTTAAGCGACATGGCCATGTCCCGTGAGTGTGTCAAGTACTACCTCTATTTCTTTTCTTTCTTGGTTTCTTTTCCTTGGGTAAGACACGGCCAGTGGCTTGGCCGTGTCTCTTGGGTGTGTCAGCTATTGTCTTGGAATTCTTTTGAGGGACATGGCCAAGCTTGCTTTGGCTTGGCCATGTCTTGCTTGATTCATCATTATTTTAATCATCTAAGGGAGTTTTTGCACTTGAACCTAAAACAAACACTTAAAACAAACTTTAAACCAAAATCAAATGAAACATTAACTAAAAACACATAGAAATCATACTAAAAATAAATATAAAAATACTCTTATCAAATACCCCACCCTTAATTCCTTGCTTGTCCCCAAGCAAGGCTAAAATCAAAACAAACTAAACAAGATAAATTTTGTTAAGTTCAAGAGTTATAAAAATATATCAAGACTTCCCTATCCCTAAATCCACAATAAATATCAAATTGAACAAAATCGATACCAATGCAATTAAGTGGATTTCCATGCATAACCTATGTTGTCACTCCCTCACCAACTCTTAGAAAGTGTTTGATCAAGGTGGTGTTTACACTCATAACAATCAATGAAAGATTATTGCCATAGGCTTGCTTATCTATCAAATCTCCATCACTTAATTACAATCAAGCATCAATCAAAAGGTCTTTTATTGGGTTGTAATGGGGTTAAGGTAGAGGTATGGCATTTAGGAAATGTGAGCTTAATCATTAAGTTCAAGAGCACTTCAAGAGTGAAGTAACCGATCATAAATATAACCCAACGATCCCAAAACACCTTCCTCTTATCTTACCCTTGACATTTAAAGAACTTTTCAAGGGAACTCACTTATTACATCTTGCAATGATTATACCAAAACATATTCCAACCCTTTCAATAATAACAACAATTATTCTTATTTTTCTTCTTTTTATTTGATTTTATTTTTTTTAATCTTTGCAATCTTAAACCTACTAAATTTAACCCCACACTTAATTCAATACAGCACTTTGTCATAAACGCTCTTAAGATGCTCTTGACCTAATGAAAGGGTAAGAGTTAAAACAACAAGGTTCAAGCTAATGATGTTGTGAAAAAGAAAGAAAAAGAAAAACGAAATAGGCTCAAAATTGGCTAACTAAGGTTAAAGATAGGGTTGGTCTTTTTAAGCCAAAGTGGGTTCACCTAATTGCCTTAATCATCTTGATGCCAAATTGAAATTTTTATATAGTCTTAAAATGTATATCAAAGCAAGTTCTAGCAAATCATCAATCAAAGATGTTTTCCCACACAAAGAATAATAAGTTGATGGTTCAATTCCTCACTAATTTAAAGGCAATGCAAGGAAAAACCAACAAAATTAACAATAAGTATCAATTCTACTCAATTCTCACAATCATGCTTCAAAAATTCAAAGGTCATCAATCAGCAATATTTATAACAATTGAACTTTTCAAAATTCATTTATTCAAAGAAAACATGAAAAACATTAACTAAACTAACACAAAAATAAATTAAAATTAAAAACACAAAATACAAAATGCAATTAAAAATGAAAACACAAAACACAAAATGCACCCCACACTTAAAAATTCACATTGTCCTCAATGTGAGCATGCATGAACTAAAAGAGAGTTTAGATGAAACCTAATTTCCACCGCTCCCATATACGATATGTAGGGCTCCTCCCACCCATAATACAATTGAAGTTCATGATTGAGAGGATGGACAACATGCAACTTCGAAATGTGCCCAATGTGTTGCAAAGCTTAGGTAGCATCCTTGGATGAGCAATTGGCCAATAAGAATATGTGAAGGTTGTCATGGGGTGATCCTCCAATGCTATAGGGACTTGGTAAGAATGTTTTTCAGTATGCAACATAGTTATATTCATTTTTCGTTCTTTCTCGCTCCCGAAAATGGGAGGGATGATCATTGGTTGCATATTGTTCTCCCCAACTAAAACAAATTCCAAGATTTTTGGGGTATTTTGAAGTTCAACCAAATTTGGTTGAATCTCTTTCTCATCCTCTTTAGCACTTGGAAGTTCCCTCTCAATAATCTCATCATTTAATATTAATTTGCTCTCCTCGATTTCTAGATTGGAAATATTAGGCTCTACTTCTAAGGTCGTGGCTACCTTAAGCTTATCTACATTATCTTCACTATGGGGCATGTCATAAAGTTCTGGAATATGCATACCTTGTTTCTCTTCCTCAAGCATACATCGGACTGAAATTGGTGGCATAAAAGGATTTGGAGGTTCCTGCAATTCTGTCCAAGTTGATGCTTCCAAATTCTCCTCTTCCTTTGTTTGATTCAACTCCTCTATATCGGGTTGGATCTCCTTGCAATTGTCTTCTTGATTGGTCCATGCATCAAAGAAATCACAAAAATTGTTATATTTTATCTGTTCATTCCTCAAATTTGTGATTACCTCAATTTGCTCCAATTGGCTAGGAGACTCCTCCTTTTGGTGTACTTGGGGTTGATGTGCCAACTGCTCCTCCAGAGCATCCAATATCCTCTGTGTTTCTTGCAAAGATTCAAACCTCAACTCATCCTCCAAAGTGGGTTCCTCAAGGTGATCTTGATTCATTGTGAGTTTT
This sequence comes from Garcia nutans, assembly GCA_947685225.1. Lineage (NCBI taxonomy): Eukaryota > Viridiplantae > Streptophyta > Magnoliopsida > Malpighiales > Euphorbiaceae > Garcia > Garcia nutans. The sequence goes on from CANTUV010000043.1 coordinate 42,850,756, forward strand.
TGAATATAGGCGTTTAACTTATCCTCCAATGTGGATTCCTCAAGGTGGTCTTGGTCTGAGAATTGTTCTTAAAAGTAAGAACTTCTTTGGCAAGGTTGAAAATTTTGTTGAGGTGAGATGTACTGCTGATTTTCCCAATAAAAATTTGGGTGGCTTTCCCAGCTTGGATTGTAAGAAATGGAATATGGGTCATTACCACCCATTTACTGGAAACTTTGGTAACCATATTCTTCTTCGTGCCAATCTTGGTATCGTTGGAAACCAAATGAACATGTATTGGCACTATGCCCTGCATTTCCACATGTTGTACAATTTGGTGGGCTTTCCTGGCTAGCAATTAGCCTATCAAATTTATTTGTTAAATTTGCGAGTTACCATGCAAGCTCAGAATAACAGTGCCCATCATAAACTTCTCCGTGCCTTAACTCAGCAATTTAAAGAAAAACAAACAAACAAACACATTCAAACACAATAAACAAACAAATTTACATAAAACAAACAAACAATTCAAAACACAAACAATAAACATTTTTGATAAAAATAAAACTAAATCAACAGTCTTAATTATATTACTAGTATTGAAACCATTGTCCCCGGCAGCGGCGCCAAAAACTTGGTGCGTCGCACCTAGAGCTATTGCAATACCGCAAGTGCACGGGTCGCCCAAGTAATAAAGTAGTGAGTGAGTTATCATTCCACTGAGGACTAGGCCAAGCACTAGTGCAAATCTTAACTGTTGTTTAGCAAATCAATATTTTTATGGTGTTTTGTAATTAAAGACAATTAACTTAAATAAATAAACATAAAGATAAATTATGTGTTGTGTAAAAAGGATTGATGATAATGATACTATCTAAATATTGAATTCCCCTAGCCTCAATTACATTACATGATAGAGTTGAGTTGGCATTCCTCTAACTTAGACTAAAACCTCTCTCGAGCGAATTAATCCCTAATCACTAAGTTGAGTGCCAGAATCTCTTCTCAAAACACAATTAAATAGATCATGCATTAAGAACAAGGAACTATAAACCAAAGGATCTTGTAGGTCTATCTCTTGCACCCTAATCAATCCTCAACCCTTATGAGTAATCAATTCATATCAAGCTTTCTCAAGTCAATAATATGAAAATGGCAACCAATCAATAAGCATGGTATCATCAATTGGCAATAATCATTATGCATCATAAGAATAAAACAACTCAATCAATTAAAAGTATCTAATCATACAAATAAGCTAGGGTTCATTAACATCTAGATAGAGAATGATTTAGTTCATGTTCAATACACTTAATACAACAACAATAATAACATTAAAATACATATAAGGAGAAAATAGAAAAACCCCTTTCAATGTAGCTTCTTCAATCTCCAGGAGCTGCCAATGGAAGATGGAGATGCTGGAGAGAATGGAAATGGAGGATGAAGATGAAGAGTCAAGGAAAGTGTCACTCCCTCCTTGCCCAAAATGCGTATGCACAGCCTCCTCCTCTCAAACCTCTCTTCTCTGCCTCTGTTCTCTGTTTTCTGCACAAACCTGCAGCCCTCTGCAGAAGCCTCCCAAAACTCCCTCTTCTTCTCTTTTTATTTTCCCTCCAAAGCTCAAGCCATTCTTCCAACTCACGCCACTCTCCATTGTCTCCCACATTCTCTTTGTTTAATCTTTCTTTCCATCAATTAGGCAGGCTTTTCCTTTCTTTTTTATTTCTTTTGACAAAAGCAATTGGTTTGTCTCCCACTTGTTCCTCAAAACGTGCAAAAGAATTCAACATTTGATAGGTGACACGGCCAAGCCATGAGTGGCTTGGCCGTGTCTCTCATTTTTCTTTGGGACACAGCCAAGTCACTTGGCTGTGTCCATCACTGCCTTTTCTTTCTTTCTTTCTTTTCTTTTGTTCTCATGGAGTGACACGGCCAAGCTTCAAGCGACATGGCCATGTCATGTGACATGGCCAGTGGCTTGGCCATGTCTCCTGCCAGTGTCGCATTCTGCCTTCTTTCTTTTCTTTGTTCTTTGGATTATTTTGCTCTTTAGGTGAGACACGGCCAATGGCTTGGCCGTGTCTCTTGCCAGTGTCAGTCACTACTTCACTTTCTTTGAGAGACACGGCCAAGCTTCAAGTGACATGGCCATGTCTACCAATTTTTCCTTATACACGGCCAAGCTTCAAGCGACATGGCCAAGCTTCAAGCGACATGGCCATGTCATGTGAGTGTGTCAATATTGCTTCTATTTTAGGATGGAACACAGCCAAGATAATGAGACATGGCCAAGCTTGAAGTGACATGGCCAAGATGATCAGACATGGGCAAGCTTCAAGCGACATGGCCATGTCGCGTGAGTGTGTCAAGTACTGCCTCTATTTCTTTTCTTTCTTGGTTTCTTTTACTTGGGTGAGACACGGCCAATCGCTTGGCCATGTCTCTTGGGTGTGTCAGCTACTGTCTTGGAATTCTTTTGAGGGACATGGCCAAGCTTGCTTTGGCTTGGCTATGTCTTGCTTGATTCATTGTAATATCCCTATGCTTGCCCTAGAAGTTTTGTATGTAGTTGTTGTTGTTGTTGTTGTTGTTGGTTTAAATTGAGAAAAGAAAAGTATATGTATATGTGTTTTGGGAGAAATTTAGGGTTTAGAGACAAGTTTATATGTTGTGTATATGGTGATATATATAACATATAAGTTGGTCAAAGGGCTTGGTCAAGGGAAGAAGATATTTATATTGTTAAGTGTGAAATTACCAAAGTGGGCAAGAGATAATTAAGGGAATTAAAATGTGTATGAGGGTGTTATAGTAATTTTCTTTTGGATGGGTATTTAATGAAGGTTGACTTTGTGTTTTCTTCATCATCATTTCTTCTTCTTCTTCTTGTGTTGGCCGGCTCACCATAGACAAAGGAAGACAAGAGAACCAAGCAAGGTTTTGATGTTTGTAGCTCAAAAGTTGAAGGAGATTTCAAGAAATCAAGTTGAGGAATTGTGGAATTTCTTCATTTAAGGTAAGAAATCTCTTGTTTTCTTTGGTTATTTTGAAGTGGTGTTGGATGTGAATTAGGGTTTGGTTGATTTTGTGATTTGGTGTGTTTGATATGTGTTTGCAAGTGTTAGAATCGATTTTAAGTTAAAAGATGGAATTGGTGTTGGTTTGGTTGTGAATATGGTAAGATTTGTGGAGGATGTTAGTGGAGAGTCAAGAGTGAAGTTGGAGTTAGGGTTTTGGAATGGTTTGTGTTTAAATGTATTATGAATGTTTTGTGAAGTGATTCTTGTGTTGAATTTGTGTTTAGAACATTGATTTCATTCATTTGAACCATGCTATATTGTGTATGATGAGTTGAAGTGCTATTAGAGGAGAGTTGTGCATTTTAGGGTTTTGGTGTTGGGTGACACGGCCAAGTCATGAAAATTTGGGAGTGTTGGATTGGTTTTTGAGAGACACGGCCGTGTCCCTTAGCCGTGTTCACTACTGGATGTTGGTGTTGGGAGACACGGCCACAAGCTTGGCCGTGTCCTATGCCCGTGTTTGCTACTGTCAAGTGAGGTTGAGAGACACGGCCACAAGCTTGGCCGTGTCCCTCAAAGGTGCTGCCCGTGTCCCTCCAATGTGTTGGTTAGGGTTTTATTTCTTTGTTCTAATTGCATTGTTTTGATTTTCCAAGGGTAGGTTGGTCCCTAAACCTAACCCTAAACACTTTAAAAACACTTGAATCAATGAAAGATATAATCAAATGCATGTGTAAGGTCCTAAAATTATGAATCATATCAATTGTTCTTTGCCCTAATTGCATTGTTGAGATTGAACAATGTTATGTTATGCATTGTGAATGGTAATGTGTTTCATGAGTAATATACATTGAAATTGAAATGTATATCAAAGATGAAATGATAATTCAAATAAGACATGATATGAGATAATGCCATTGTGTTTGCCTATGATGATGCATTTGAAAGAAATAAGGCATGTTTGCCTAAATGTTGTTGAGAATTGAGAATGAAAATGATCATTGAATAATAAATGAATTGTGTGGCTAATGTGTTATTCCATTTTCAGAGTTTGTTGTTGGTGGCATGCCTAATAAGTGTAACAATCTCTTGAAGTTAGGTTGGATTGAATCCTTGAAGCCTAATTGAGATGTTACCACCCTTGAAGCTAGGTTGGGTTAGTTCTTGAAGCCAAGTTGGGTAGAAGCTTAGCATGCTTTGCTCCCCTTGAAGCTTGGTTGAACTTAATCCTTGAAGCCTAGTTGGGTATATGATATTGATAAATGTGATAACAAAACCAAAGCATTAACTCTGAAAATTGAATGGCATATTAGTGTGTCTTGGGCCCATGCTTGTCTTTGTTTAGTGTTCATTATGAATGGTTAAATGAATATTAATGAGATATATGAAAAGATATTGAAATGTGATATGTAATATGAAAGTATGTTGTTAGTTTTGCACATATGATGTTACATGTATAATATGGATTGAGAAATGACATTACAGTGCACTAAGTCATATCATTTGCATGATTATCTTACTAAGCCGTTGGCTTAGCGCGATAGTGTTTAATCGCGCAGGTAATAGAATTGAACCCGAGAGTTCATCAAGACCAAGTGAGAGTAGACCTTGAAGAATCCATTTTGGGAGCTTAAAGATCAGAGCAGACTTGCCAATCATGTATACTTCTTTATATTTTGTAAAGAAATGTTTAATATGTAAATATGTACATATTTTATAACTTCCGCTGTGTAATATTTAAATGTATATATATATAACTAATATGTTTTGTTTTATAAGTAAATGATCTACTTTTCTATAATGTATAATGATAAGGGTATTGAATCAAGTTTAAAGTGTTTTGAATGTTAAGAAAACCGTAGCATCCCTATGTTTGGTGCACTTATGCTACATTGTTGTGGTTGTAGAGTGTGTGCATTGGATATGGGGGTGTTACATTCATGCTCTTTCTTCATTGTTTTGATCATCTAAGGGAGTTTTTGCACTTTAACCTAAAACAAACACTTAAAAAAAACTTTAAACCAAAATCAAATGAAACATTAACTAAAAACACATAGAAATCATACTAAAAACAAATATAAAAATAATCTTATCACTTCCCTTAACTTGAAGGCTTTGTATGACAAAACACTTTTTTTCTTTTACTTCTTTTTTTTTTAATTTTTGAATTTTAGTTTTGAAATCAAATGTTGGCTTTGCCAAATTAATGTCAATGTACCTCAGGACTTGATTTTTTAAATTAACATATCTATAACATGACAACCCTAGTTACCGTACTAAACTTGGGAATTATTTCTATTTAAGCAAGAACTGTTGCACTTCAGATAGGCACATACACATTACTTGGTCAAAGGTCTCATTTGAGTTTAAATATTGTCTATCTCATATGCATACTTATCCAAACTATCTCTGCTAATAGACTCTACCTACCAAGAGAGATCTAATAATGGATGAGTGAAGTGACATAAATCTCCTTTAATAGGGAAAAATCATTTGTTACTCTGATGTTATCTTGATAGATTGGAGATATTAGGTGAACTACAACTACCCTTATGGTCTTGAGAACATCAACTATCATTATGATCTTAACTGTTCATTCCTTTCTTTGATCTTCTTGCCTCTTCATCTTAGTGATCATAAGACTTGTCAAAAGTGTAACAATAGCTCAAGGTAGGTTGTTGGGGTTTGTAAGCCAATGAAAAGAAAGCTAAAATTTTATGAAGGCTCAAAGGGACAACTAGGGATTGATATTTAATAGGGTGGATACTAGTTGTTGGCTAACCAAACAATGCCTAGATCATTTCTCCCTTAAATAAGCAGAGTTCAATTTCGCCTCAAAAGTTTTTCAAAGCATGTTCTAAGACTGACAAGGACCCAAACAAAGGTAATTATGTAGGAGCCCTCTGTAAGTAAGCATACACAACTCAATGATATAGAGCAATTTCCTCACCTAGTAAAATCATTCAAATCATGATGCATAGATACATTAATTTATGAATATACAGCTAGATTCATCATTGGTTAAGCACCAAAATGAACAAAGACCAACAAAAATTTTGATAAAAGTAATTTATTCAAACAACTTTAAATTTAAAACACAATTGTTCCAATTAAATATTAAAGAAAGCAAAATAAATAGAGCAATATTCAAGCTAAGGAAAGTTTGTTGAGTGAAGCTCCTTCTCCTTTCATATCTTCAACATTCCCATCTTGAAAGGAGGATAAGACAATATCTTCCTCCAAACCTCCTCCTACCATGAAAGTTGTTGGTGGTGGCACTCTGATGAACTTCGACAGAAGATTGCTTTTGGTATTGGGCTTATCCGGCTCGAGTAGCATACCACTGTTAATCAAAATTTGGATCTCATGTTTTAGTCTCAAGCATTTGTCTGTCTCATGTCCTTGTGTCTGATGAAAGCCACAAAAGGCTTTAGCATTAAATTTTGGGGGTAAAGGATTCGACAAAGGTCAAGGGGCCAATGGTTGTAATGCTCCCTTCTTTTGTAGCTTGTTAAAGACCCAGGACAAAGGCTTCCCTAGATTTGAAAACTGCCTTCTATTTGCTTGGTCAGTTGTATTGACATCAGCTTCCTTTTGTGTACTTTGATTGTTAGGCTGATAATTTCATTTTTCAGAAAAATGATTCTTCTCCCATTCCCACTCTTCAATTTGTAGACCAGCTTGGAGAATATCTTTGAAATCCCAGATGAGTGTATGAGACATCCTTTCACAAAGACTAGGCAACACCCCTCTCACAATCATCCTTATTTGATCAGATTCATCGGGCCTCTTCTTGAGCAATGCAGCCTTGTTTCCCCACCTTTTCACATAGTCAACAAAGTTTTCATTTGACTTCTGCCTTATCGACTCAACATCCATCAAGGTGACATCCAACTTCGCATTATACCCATATTATTGGATGAAAGCCTTGTACAACAAATCCCAACTCTTTTGGGTACTATCCTTTAGGGTGTTAAACCAATTCTGCACCGCCGGATCCAATGAAAGCATAAAGTACCTTAGGGTTTGAGCCTTAGTAGCTCGAGTAGACTGCATGGCAGTGATATATTACTTCACATGGAGGTGAGGATTTCCGGTTCCATCAAACTTTGCAAAGGATGGCATCTTGAACTTGTATGGAACTTCTTCGTCTATCTCAAATAATTTGTCAACTTTGGATATTTCTTCAGTTTTCAGCTTCGTCTCAAATTTTTTTACAAGTCCGCAATCATCTTTTCAACATCTGAAGTTTCAATTCTCTCCACAGTTGATCTTTCAACAACCTTAGCCTCTTTCTTCTTGTCTTAAGGATCTTGGAAGTATTGATCCCAATCATCATCATCATCAATTATCACCTTATCATCATCAAAAACCACTTCACCAACTTTAGCCTTTACCTTGTCCTTTGGCTTCTTGGTGCTAGCAGATGCCTCGGCATTATTTCCTAAAATTGCAGCCAATTGATACTTCATGGTTTCAGCCAGGGCCTCTTTTATTTCTTCCATTTTAGCATTGAGGGTGTCATCCACCATTATTTGAATTTGTTCAGGCTCCATTACTTTTGGTGAGAATGTGATTAAGTCATTGCTAGATTCTTTGTCTCCAGCGTAGGTCGGATTTGCATAAGCTTTTGAATTATTGTAATCTAGGGCTGTGAGCCAGAAGGGATTAATGATTTGTCATGTGATGCATGTATATATGTATATATGCATAAACAATAGACAAAGAATGATAATTAGGACGTTCCTTCCAACCTTATAACTTCCACACACGAATGGCTAGTCTCTTTTAATAGGTAATATGGTTAACAAAATTGGGTATCTTGTTTTCGAATATTTCCCTTGGATGTTTCAACCAATAGTTATATTTTCAAAAATGAAAAATAGTTCATGATAATTCCCATTAATTAGGTTTTAATCTATTCAACCAACTAAAGTAGCTTTTATTCTATATTGGATTAAAACTAAATTAAGAGGTTTATTATAAATAAATTTCTCACTTGAAAAAGTAACTAATTATTCATTCCAAAAACAAGCCCATGATTAATTATTCTTAGTATAAACTAGGTTCACTATTGATTTTTGGTATTTCATAATTGACTTAAATAATTTGCAAGCTCTTTATAAGAGAAAGGTTGGATGAAAATAATATTGTTTCTAAGCCCATTGTAAAAAGATTTTAGAAAAAATGGATTTTGGGATTTGTATTTGAGTCATGAGAAAAGAATTTGTTTATGGAAAAGTTTTATATCCAAAGACCATTTTGAAAAATTTTGGAAATTGCTTTGGTTTTTTGGATTTAGAGAAAAATTTATTTTGAGCTTACAAATGTACTTGGGTCATATTAGAAAATGAACAAATCAAATAAGCCATGATTTAAACCAAGATAAACTAACCATAGTCAAATAACAAGCATTTGGGGTAAAAACCTAAGGAAAGTAACTAGGCCATTTACATGAGCTTTAGTCTTTGGGTTAAAAGGCTTAGGTTTCCATAGCAAGTATATACCAAGTGGTACGAGGCTATGAGTGGTTATGCCATGCTCGATCTCCATACCTTGAGTGAAAGTATGGTATCCCTTACATAACACAACATGGGTAACACGGGCGTCCTAACTCATGCACACAATGCAATCTAAATGATGCAATGGATAATATCATAATAAGAAAGAATAGAATAATATAAAGACCAACGGAATCAACTTCTCTTATCCCCAGTGGAGTTTCCACTATGAGCAGGGATTTTCGCCCCCACGAATGGTGGAATGGTTCTTGCGACATCGGCATTGTTTAAGCTTAGGGCTTTAGAGAACACGAGCCTAAGCCAGGAGAAAAGGAGTCACCACCCGGATGGGCTGGGAAAAAGAAAGGGGTGGATGACTTGATTCCTAAGGAATTCCCATCCCCCTAATGAGGTAAAAAAGTTGGGTACATGTGGGAAAGGTGAGAAATGGCCCAATACCCCCACAACGTCTGGTTCATTAGAACCGGCCTCCTTTGCAGGTCTTAATATTATAAAATTCTTAAATATAACAATATTATCCATATTATATGCAATAATTAAAATAAAGCATCATTATATTAAAATCAAAGCAATGTCTAAACAAAGCAAAGAAATGGACACCCATTCGAGGATGGAAACATGTCCTTACATCGTCCATGTCTAAACTAAATAGGAAAGGTGGAAACACATCCTTTACATTGGTCCAAAATATAAAAGCAATTTAAATTATATGAAAATTAATTACTAAGGTACGAACAAAGAGGAAACATACCTCTTATAATTTTACTACCAAAACAAACAAATAATAATCATAATAATAAAGAAAATATCCATCCATGATAAATTAAATAAATCAAGCATTGAAATTAAATAAATCAACCATCAAAACATATAATAAACTGCATAATCAAATTTAAAATTAAATAAAGCAAATAAAAATACAAATTTAGGTTTATGTCTCAATTTAGGGTTCTTTAATTAACATTTAGGGTTTTGGGATTTAGAATTATTATTATTATTATTATTATTTAGGCTACTGTGAGGGTTTTTGAAAAAATGAAATTGATTAAGATTGGGATTTAGGATCACTAGATTATGGTTTTAGGGTGTTGATGTACTTGTCATAAAGTTTTAATGTTTTAAGAATTAGGGTTTAGGAAAGCTAGGGTTTACTGGATTGGATTTTGCGAATTAATAAGATAGTTTAGGGTTTTTAACATTTTGGAAAACATATTCGATCTTAGGATTTAAGAAAATAGTTTAGAGTTTTATAAAAACAATTATGAATAAAGTTTTTAGAAACTGTAAAGAAGATTAGGGTTTGGAGAATTAAGGAGACATTTTGAAGTTTTGGACAAAAAAGTTAGGGTTTAGAAGATTAAGAAAATAGTTAAGGGAAAAATAATTTAAGGTTTTAAAGTTTTGGAAATAGAAGGACAGTTTAGGGTTTTAAAGTTTTGGAAACAGAGGAACAATTTAGAGTTTTTAAAGTTTTGGAAACAGAAGAATAATTTAGGGTTTTTGAAGTTTTGAAAATAGAAGAATAATTTAGGGTTTTAATGTTTTTAGTTTTTATAAAACATGCAAGTGGAGTTTTGAAAACCAACTGATTAATATATTAACTAAAGTAAATAATTAAGGTTATTAAAACAAATATCAAGTTACTGCATATTCTTATTAATCAAAGAAAACAAAGCTACTGTGAACATATATTTTATGATTAAAGATCAAACCTGCATAGTCGGTTCCACCAAAAAATTGATTTCTGGATGAACAATAACAAAGGCAATGTTGCTGCCTTTAATGGATTGATGATTGATGAATGGTGCTAATTCCTTTTTGTCGTCTCTTCTCGTAGGATTTTCTGTCTCCTCCTTTCCTCCCAAGTCAGAAGTCCAAAGTCTAGCTCCCTTTTCTGAAGTATTTTAATGTGGTATTTATAGGAAAAAATCCAAACCTAATTCTAATTGTCTAAGGAAATTTAAATCATTTAGGAAAAGAAATCAAAGCAAAATAGAATTCGGTTTCGAAAAAAAACTGCGCTGGAAAATTTGCATTGCCAAAAGAAAAAAAATAACTGCAGGCCAAAAATTGCGAGCGTGGACGGGCCATCCAATTTTCCCAGGAATTTTCTGAGGCGAATTGGCTTGTGCCCAATTTGCCGCAGGAAATTCGTACTGCGAATTGGCCCAAGCCAATTCACTTTCAGAGATAAATTTTTCATCGCCGATTTCTATTTTTTTTAACTATACTAATATTACCTTTTTTATTTTTATTAAAAATTATAAATAATAAATATTAAAATAAATATTATTTAACTAAAATACCATAAAAATTATTTTGGACTATAAAAAATATTGGACCAGACTGAGTAAAAAATTAAGGGTTTACAGGGTGTTGCAATTACACTCCCAAAATAATTTCAACATCTCATACTTCCAGAACTCCATCAAACTTTCAAAAATACTTAAACATACATATATACATATACATAACCATTATTTACAAAAATACAACCCCAACTTTTCTAAATTACATCATTTAAATATTTACAATATAACATACATATTTAAAAGTTAAGTTATCAATACGAACATATTACATGTTTGCTCGGTCTTGGTCTATGGTGGCCAACTCAAAACTCTAGAAGCAAGAAAGCTCTATACATGCTCTAGTCCAGCAGGGCTCTCTACAGTAACCCTACCACCTATGCTATATATAAAGTGTGCTAAACAAAATTACCTAGTGGTACATACATTTAAATAAAGAAAATCACATGAATAATGCAAAATGCATTTCTTTTAAAATGTAAACCTGATATGCATTTCCATAATGTAAGTCACTCAATTAACACTTTCAAACAAATACATTTCTCATACACACGCATTGGGCCCAAATGACCTTATATAATATTCAAATTTCAGAGATATTATTTTGGACTTACATTTGACACCCAGTGTCTGGCTCGAAGGCAAATATATTAATGCCCAACGTCTGGCCCGTAGGCAATAATAATGATGCCCAGCATCTAGCCCGAAGGCAATAATAATGACTCCCAGCGTCTAGCCTAAAGGCAGATGTCCGGTATACCATATCACACCAAACTCAATACTCTGAAATTTGATATTATATACGGTTACACACATTACTTAACCCATTTCACATTCTTCTCAATCTTTGGCAATTATGCCAATTTTAATTCTTTTTCCATTAATTCTCATTTATTTCACATATTTTCATGCATTTTTCAAAAACATTCTTCACAATCGTTTAACGAACTCAAATTGGCTCATAAACACATACAATATACATTTCAACTTTAACGAAATATCTATGCACTTTTTATGTGAATTCACACATTAAAGTGGCATAGTCACCAAATCATTCAATCACAAAACATATTCAATAAACATGTTCAATAAATCACAAAATTTAATGCATAACAATCAAAGTATGCACACACCTTTGTGTAAAGGAACATTCAAGCCAAAAACACCAATTCCATAACTTCACCAAAATCCCTTCACTTACTAAGTTGTTGGAACAAAATCTTACTCAACACTTAACCAAAATGTGAATAATAAAGACACATTAGCATCACATTTTAAGGTGTTTAATCTATTAAACATTAATTAAAATCCAATCCTTCAATTTCCTCTTTCTTAAGCCATATGGCACTACAACTTTAGAATTTTAATCCATCCAATAGTAAATTGAGTTTTAAGCTTAATTATGTCTTAAAAAACACATTTAAACACATATTAAACCATAAAACTCAATTTAAAGGCATTCTTTTCAACAATACTAAAATATGCCTAAACACACTTTAATATTAAAACTTCATTCTCAAAATTTCCAAATTGATTTTAAAGCTTAAATATATTGCAAACATTATATTTTAATACATACAAATTATTAAAATATAATGTATCATTCATCCATCAAAATTTCAAAATTCATACCCTAAGACACTTTGATTTTGGTTCAACATTCTAACCAATCCCAATTATTAATTTAAGTTCATTTATATCATTTAAGTCATTAGACAACATGATTTAAATGATAAAATTAAATGAACAACAATCTTGAACAAACCCCTTTTCCATAACCCTAAACCTTACTACCTTTCTCAAACTTCACAATAACCTAAACCTATCAACTATTCAACTATAGAATCATTGCCTACTCATTAAAATAACTTCTTTAACATACATTAGAACAAAAAACAATGAGCCTATCAAAACCTCAAATCACACATAATATAAAAATTCCATAAAACTTAGAAAATAATGAAGAAAGCTTACTATTTGTTGGAAAGATCACCAAAAATTCACTTTGATCCTTTGAAAACCTTCAAAATTTGTTGTTTGGAGCAAAAATCTTCCTTGGCTATGGTGGAATTTTGTGGTGGAGAGAGAAAAGAAGAAGAAGATGATGATAAATAGTTATTTTTGATTTTCTTTCTTTTAAAAAATTTCCACCATATATATATTTAATTAATTTTTATTTATTATTTATTTTATTTTTTTAATTCTTTAATTTCCAGCATCCATTCAAAAATATAATTATTTTTGAATTATTTAATTAATTTATTTTTAAGTAAAATTACCATTTTAGCTTTTGACTTTACCATCATCTTTTTTCTTTTTCTACCTTATTTTTGATTTTTATATGTTATGTATATTTAACATATATATAACATATACACTTAATTTTTCTCACTTCCAACACCTCGTTTTTCCCTTAAATAATTTAATTTAGCTCAATTAAATTTTATTTTAGTGATTAACTGGATGTTATAACTCTCCCCCCTCTAAGAAAAGTTCATCATCGAAATTACCTGATATCAGCTTTGAAATAGTTGAGGATACTGGCTTTGCATCTTCTACTCACTCTCCCAAAGTTGCCTTCTCAGTGGAATGGTTCCGTCAAAAACGTTCACCAGTGGCACCTTCTTGTTTCTTAACTCTTTCACCTCACATCCCAAAATTGACATTGATTTTTCTTCATAAGTTAGATTCGGATTCACTTCAATTGATTAGACAGACAACACATGGGATGGATCCGATATGTATCTCTGAAGCATAGAGACATGGAAGACATTATGGATTCGTTCTAACTTAGGCAGTAAAGCTAGCCTATAAGACACCAATCCCACTCTCTCTAGAATCTCAGAATCTCAGAATCCTCTTCCATGGAGACATTATGAAACGAGGACTCAACTTCCCTTTTTGACCAAATCTCAAAATCCTCTTCTATGGAGATAACTTTAGGAACACTTTGTCCCCCATGCTGAATTGAATGTCTTTCCTCCTTAGGAATGAATAGGACTTTTATCGGTCTGAAGCTGCTTTTAAACAATCTCTTATAATTTTAACTTTTTCTTTTGTTTCCTTGATCAAATAGGGACTTACTAACTTCCCTTCTCCAAACTCATCCCAACACAAAGGTGTCCTACACTTTTTACCATACAAAGCCTCAAATGGTGTCATTCCAATGCTGGACAGAAAACTGTCGTTGTATGCAAATTCTATCAGTGTAAAATGTCTGTTCCAGCTCCCTGTGAACTCAATGATACAGCTCTTCAACATATCCTCTAATACCTGTATCACTTTCTTAGACTGTCCATCTGTCTGCGGATGGAAAGCAATACTAAAATGTAACCGAGTACCCCAAGCATCCTGGAAAGTCTTCCAAAAGCTAGATGTGAACCTGAGATCTCGTTCGGATACCAATAAAACTAGGACTCCATAAAGTCTTACTATCTCACAGATATAAAGCTCAATTGGCTTATCAAGAGAGTAGTCCACCCTCACTAGAAGAAAATGTGCTGACTTGGTCATCCTATCCACAATCACCTAGATTGTATTATGTTTCTTCTGGGTCAAAGGGAGTCTTGATGCAAAATCCATGGCCACTCCTCCCACTTCCACTTAGGTACTAATAAAGGCTGCAATAACCCTAAAGGAACTTGGTGCTCAGCCTTCACTCTGTGACATACGAGACATCTTGACATAAACTCTACTATGTCTTTCTTCATATCAAGCCACCAATAATATTGCCTCAAATTCTAATACATCTTGGTACTTCCAAGGTGCATATAATATGAAGAGTGATGTGCTTCCTCTAAAATCTTTTTTTTTTCAAATCTATATCAGCAGGAGCACATAATATGTCTTTATACTATAAGATGTCATCATCTCTCACGTGAAATTATTTACTCTCCCCCTTTTTGTAATCCTCTATAATCTTATAGAATTTCACATACGTCCTCTGTGCTCCTATGATTTGATGAAGTAGTAATGGCCTCACCTGCAACTCGGCCACAGGAGCACCATAATCACAAAGCTCAAATTTGGCATGCAAGGCTCTCAACTCAAAAAGCAACATGAGAGCATAGGTAGTTAGCCTTGCCAAAGACTTTCGACTCAAGGTATCTGCAACAACATTAGCCTTGCAGGGGTGATAATCTATCAGGCACACGTAATCCTTAATCAACTCCAGCCACTGCCTCTGTCTCAAATTCAACTCTTTCTGGAGGTTGAAGATGAAGGGACAAGGGAGAGTGTCACTCTCTCCCTCTCCCAGATTTTTGCAGAAATTTTTAAAGAACAACCAAGAACTCCCTCCAATTTCCTACTCCTCTCCTTTTAATTCCTTCAAAATTCAACACCCATGCCTTCCAACTCACACCATTTCACCTTGTTCCCCACTATTTCTTTGTTTAGTATTTCTTTTTGCAAGCAAAAGCCATTGTCTCCCACTTTGTCTCCCACTTCGTACAAAGAAATTCAATTTTATCAGGTGGGACACGGCCAAGCCATGACAAGCTTGGCCTTGTCTCTTGCAATTTTTTTGTTCTTTCCATGAGGTGACACGACCAAGCCAAGGTTGGCTTGGCTGTGTCTCTTGATTCTTCATGGGACACTGCCAAGCCAGTTGGCCGTGTCCCTCACTGGACCTCTTTCTTTCTTTCTTTTCTTTCTTTGGTGGTGAGAGGTGACACGGCCAAGCCATGTGGAGCTTGGTCGTGTCTCTTGATTTTCTTTCTTGGGACACGGCTAAGCTTCTAGCCGTGTCCCTCACTGTGTTTGATCCAAGGTGAGACACGGCCAATGGACACGGCCGTGGCCGTGTCCCTTGATTGTGTCCGTTTATGCTTCTTTTCTTTCCTTCTTTGCTTGCTCTCTTTTCTTTGGCATGAATTGGGACATGGCCAAGCTTGCTGTCCGTGTCATGTGACACGGCCAGAGGCTTGGCCGTGTCACCTAAGTGTGTCTCTTCCTGTTGCTCATTTTCCTTCTCTTCTTTGGTTTGTTCTTTGAATTGTTCTTTGAATGAGATACAGCCAGAAGCTTGGCCGTGTCTCTGGGTGTGTTTGCTTCTGCCTTGAATTTCTTTTGAGGGACATGGCCATGTCTTGCTTGGTTCATGCTTTTCTTGCCCGGTTTTGATCTTCCAAGGGTGTTTTTGCACCTAAACCTAAAAACAACACTTTAAACAAACTTAAAACAAAAATCAATTAAAACATTAACTAAAAACACATAAAAATCACACTAAAAACTTTTACAAATATGATCTAAACAACTACCCCACACTTAACTCCTTGCTTGTCCCCAAGCAAGGCTAAAATCAAAACACAATAAACAAGATGAATTTTGTTAAGTTCAAGAGTTATAAAGATGCATCAAGACTTCCCTATCCCTAAATCTGCAATCAATATTGAATCAAACAAAATCAACACCAATGCAATTAAGTGGTTTTCCATGCATAACCAATGTTGTCACTCCCTCACCAACTCTTACAAGTGTTTGATCATGGTGGTGTTTACACTCATAACAATCAATGAAAGATTATTACCATAGGCTTTCTTATCAATCAAATCTCCACTACAAAATAACAATTAAGCATCAATCAAAAGGTCTTTTATTGGGTTGTAATGGGGCTAAGGTAAAGGCATGGCATTTAGGAATTGTGAGCTTAATCATTAAGTTCAAGAGCACTTCAAGAATGAAGTAACCAAAATTATGTATATACTAACAATCCTAAATCACATTCCTCTCATCTACCCCTTGACATTAATGAGCTTTTCAAGGGAACTCACTTATTAAATCTTGCAATGATACATTCCAACCCTTTCAACAAGAACAACAATTATTCTTATTATTATATATATATTTCTCTTTTTCTTTTTTTTTCTTTTTTTTATTTTTTTTATTTTATTATTTTGTTTTGCAATCTTAAACCTACTAAATTTAACCCCACACTTAATTCAACACAACACTCGGTCATAAATGCTCTTAAAATGCTCTTGACCTAATGAAAGGATAAGAGTTAATCAACAAGGTTCAAGCTAATGGTGTTGTGAAAAAGAAAGAAAAGGAAAAATAAAATAAGCTCAAAATTGGCTAACTAAGGTTGAATATAGGGTTGGTCTTTTTAAGCCAAAGTGGTTCACCTAATTGCCTTAATTGATGGCTCAATTCCTCACTAGGTTAATGGCAATGCAAATAAAAACCAAAAAAATTTGACAATAAGCACCAATTCTACTCAATTCTCAAATTCATGCTTCAAAAATTCAAAGGTCATCAATCAACAATTTATAACAATTGAACTTTCTAAAATTCATTTATTCAAAGAAAAACATAAAAACATTAACTAAACTTAAACAAAAATAGCTTAAAAGTAAAAAAACACAAAAACAAAAAATGAAATTAAAAGTAAAAACACAAAACACTAAAATGCACCCCACACTTAAAGATTCACATTGTCCTCAATGTGAGCATGCATACTACAGGGAGGGTTTAGATAAAACCTGATTTCCATCGTTCCCATATACGATGAGTGGGGCTCCTTCCACCCATAATGCAATTGGAGCCCATGACTGAGAGGATGAACAACATGTAACTTTGAAATGCACCCGATGTACGGCAACCCTTAAATATTTTTCCTTGAAGGGAACATGTCTCAAAGGGACATGTGAAGGTTGCCTTGGGGTTATCCTCTAGTGTTATAGGAACATGGTAATAATTTTTATCTTTGTGCAACATGGGTATATCAGCCTTCTGCTCTTCCTTACCACCAAGAGTAGTAGAGATGACTTTTGGGAACTCTTTAAGTTCAACCAAGTTTGGTTGATTCACTTCTTCATCCACTTTAGCAATGTCAAGTCCCAACTCAACAACCTCAGCATCTAAAACTAGCTTACACTCCTCAATTTCTAAATTGGGCATTTCATGTTCTTCTTCTAAGGTCATAATCATCCCAATCTTATTTTCACTTTCTCCTTGGGAGTGCATAATATAGATGTTAGAAGGTTGCTTACCTTGCTCCTCTTCTTTTAGCCTACTTGGGAATGGAATTGGTTGCAAAGGATTCGGAGGTTCATACAAATGTGATGAAGTTGATGAGTCCAAATTCTCCTCCTCCTTTGATTGACTTGGTTCCTCCATGTTGGGCAGTATCTCCTCGCCATTGTCTTCTTGATTAGTCCCTGCATCAAAGGAATCACAAAAATTGTTATATATCACCTGTTCACTCGTCAAATTTGTGATTACATTGACTTGCTTCACTTGGCTAGGAAATTCCTCCTTTTGCTGTGCTTGGAGTTGATGTGCCAGTTGTCCAACCTGCATTTCCACCCTCTTCAATGATTCCTCCAAAGAATCAAACCTCTCATTGCTCCCTTCCTGATTTTGTGTGCTAATTTGAAGGTAAGCATTCAAATCATCGTCCACTGTGGATTTCTCGAATTGATCATGGTTTTGTGAGCTAGTTAGAATGAAGGCATTCAAACTATCTTCCAAAGTGGGTTCCTTAAGGTGATTTTGATTTTGCGCGCTAGTTCGAATGAAGGCATTTAAACTATCTTCTAAGGTGGGTTCCTTAAGGTGATCTTGGTTTCGTGTGCTAGTTTGAATGAAGGCATTCAAACTATCTTCTAATGTGGGTGGCTTAAGGTACTCTTGATTTGAATATTGTGCTTGAGAGTAAGAGTCTCTTTGGTAAGGTTGAAAAAAATTTGGAGGTGGAATGTGCGGCTGATTTTCCCAAGAAAAATTTGGTTGGCTTCCCTAGCTGGGATTATAAGGATTGGAATATGTGTCATTTCTTCCCATTTGCTGGAAACCTTGGTAGTCATATTCTTCCTCTTGCCATTCTTGGTATTGTCCAAAACCCATTGAACACATGTTTGGACTATGGCCTACATTGCCACAAGCTGCACATATCTCTTGGCGTGGCATAGGTGCTCTTCCTCTTGCATTTAGCACCTTAAGTTGATTCGTCAATTCTTCTAATTGCCATGCCATTTCAGAATCATCATTCCTATCATAAACTCCTCCGTGCCTTGAAAACTGCATCTTTACACAAGGCACTCAGCAACTTAAAGAAAATAACAAATAATTAAATTGAAAGAAAATCAAACAAAACAAACAAACAATTCAAAGAAAACAAACAAACAATTTAAAAAAATATCAAACTATTACTACTACGACAACCTTCCCCGGCAGCGGCGCCAAAAACTTGTTGCGCTCGAATTAAGTACTACTACAAAGCGTCACTCGCAAGTATACGAGGTAGCTGTAGCAAAGGTGATCGCCCCAAGGTCGTTTCCCCAAGAAGGTGTGGTTCGTAATAGCTTGATTGACAAATTATTTAAATGCGAGAGTTTGTTGTTTGGGATGGTGTGAGAATAATTTAAACCTAAAATTAACATGCGTAGGGATTAGTGTGTGTGATGGGTGTACAAGATCAAATCGATTCTTGGGAAGGTGCCTAGGGTTATAGGTCCATTCAATCAAAGCCTAATTCTCAATTGTCCATTAACATAACCTTGTAATTAATTTGTTCCTTAAGGTTAATTAGTCAATTACCAATCCGTTAGTTCTCACATTCATGAATTAACAATGACCAATTCTTTTACATTACTAAATTAATAAACTCTAGAACTCATATTTCTAATTCATTCATAGGGTGGTTGATTATATAGTTTCGATATCGGATTTCACCTCTCGGTCCGTCATCCAATATTCAAAGATCAATAGGTAGCTAATCTATCAACCTAGCATTTAATACAATACAATCAACCAATCAACAAGGAACATCAATGGAAATATCAAATCAAGACATTCAACCAAATATACTACAAACCCTAAACATGGGTATTTAGCTCAACATCATCAATTTAAATCATTCATTCAACTCAATATAAAACAAATACAAATTGTTCATTGCAATATCAATCTCTTAATACAACAACAACAATAGAAATGAGTTAAAAGAGAGAATAGAAAAACCCCTTGTGAAGATGCCAAGAGTAGGATTACTTGTAACACTCCTATACCCCGTATATGTACACAGCATGCTAATACGATCGTAATATACGTATACTGAATATAGAAATGCCACGGTTTACAAAACACACAAACCATCCCTTTAATATAATATGAACAATTTTAAAACATTTAAGGAAATTTAGAAAACACAATAGACAAAATGTTTATTCAAAACACAGCGGAAAATATAGCAAATATTTTCAAATACATATACATCAAAACTCAAGTTTTACAAAAAAAAAATATATATATACATGTTTGGCAGTTTGCCTTTGATCTTTAAGCTCCACTATCAACACCTCAAAATCTAGACTTGACTCGGCCTAGAGGAACTCTCCGGTTCTTCCCTGTTACCTGCGCGATGAACCACAATCGCGCTAAGCCAACGGCTTAGTGGTACATACTACAAAAATATTATCCTTCAATGCAATGTCACACTATCAAGTTTCATGAAGTAATATTCACAATTCCACATCCATACGTAAATTACACATCATGATATATTTTCATAGTTTCATTATTCAAGAATCACATTTAAACAAACACAAGCATGGGCCCAAAAAGAATCTAATATGTTATTCAAAGTTCAGAGTTACTGCTTTGGTCCATAATCACAATCATCAAGCCCGTAGGCGATACATATATATCTATCCATGGATAGCGTAACAGACCCAGTCTCTTGGATCTCAACCCAGTTAAAACTGAGGAAATCCTTAACCCAGCTAGACTGTTACTGTTTTTGAGGCTTACGACCCAGTCTTTTCACCCCAAAAACATCACATTTCACATCTATCATTTCACATTTTTCAACTGGAATCGGCTTACGACCCTGTCTTTTCACCTATCCAGTGATTCATAGGCATGCCTCCAAACCCAGCACTCTAAAAATTGAATTAACATATTTGGCACACAATCATTTCATTTATCTCTTTATAAATCTCTTTTCATTTCATTTCTAATAATTGGATAGGCAACCATGCCCCAAGTATATTTCATTTGCATTACTATAGCCATCAATCATGGCCTCATATCTCATATTATCTCAAATCACATTAAAACAATTTATCATATAATCATATCTTTCACATTTCATATTTCATATTTCATTTCATCATCATATAAGCAAACATGCTTCAACCATCTCATTTACATCCTTATAACCAACCACATTGGTTTTACATTTCATTATACCATTCATAACATTTGTCACACAAATTAACAATGTAATCAATTACTTAACATATGTACAATCAAATATGTAAGTATCAAAATCAAGTAAATGCATACAATCATGTAGTTTGTACTTACCTTAAGCACCACTCACACAAATCTATACACTTCCCTTCTCCAAGAATTCTCCACCACTTGAATTAGGGCAATTCAACTTCTTCACAACCTAATCCAAAAGAATAACACACTTACTCAAAGATACACAAGAGATAATAAGACTACAATCTAATTAGGGCAAACTCTAACCACGTGTCCCTGACCGTGCCCTAACTCCACAACACAAAAGCTTTGACACGCTCAGAACCACGGGCATGTCACTGAACGTGTAATACATTCTGCCTCACAGAAACATTGACACGTCCAACAACATGAGTGTGCTCATGGCCGTGTCAATTCTCCAACATCACAGTAGCTATGATAGGTCCAATAACATGGGCGTGTTAATGATCGTATTACCCATCCAAACACACAGAACCATTGACACGTCCAAAGATCTGGCCGTGCTCAAGGGCGTGTCAGGCCAAAAATACAGATTCCGGCCACAACAACACTTTATCCAACAAATCACTTCCTTTCACCAAAATCTACTTCAAACAAACTTAGCTCAACATACCAAAGAACCATAACAAACTTGCAAAAATACCAAAACAAAATCATCACCACAAACCCAAAACACACCCACAACACTTTCTCTTCCAACAAACTTACTCTTTCCTTCAAACCAACCCCAAAATCCAAAATCAATAGAATCCAAACACTCATAAACACACCACAATCAAACACACTCCTACTATCAACAATAATCCATCAAACTCAAACACCACTCCAAATAAAATAAAGGAAATCAAGAGAGAACATACCAACAATGATGAAACTTCTTGAATTTCCAACTTGGTTACTTGAATCACCTTTCAACTTTGAGCTTGGAACACAAAACTCTCTCTTGCTCTCTTGTCTTGATGATGCCCGGCCAACAAAGGAAAAGAAAAGGAAATGGAGAAGAAATGAAGACAACAAGTCAAACACTTATCTCTTTAAACCTCCACCAAGTCATTTAATATTAAAATAATCCAAATTAATCTCATCCATTCATAATTTCCTTATTAATTAATTCCATAAATCATAACATAAATATCTCCTTCCATTAACTTTCTTTGACTTTGACTTGGGTATATGTTGTATATATTTTCATATACACAACATATACACTCTCTCTATTATTCTTTTCTCTTTCCAAAGAAACATTAAATCCAATTATAACAATAATACTAAAACTTCTAGGGCACATTTTGGGATATTACAATTCTCCCCCTCTAAAAGAAATTTCATCCTCTAAAAGAAATTTCATCCTCGAAATTACCTGATATCAAGTCTGAAACAGTTGAGGATACTGATCTCGCATCATTTGCTCATTCTCCCAAGTTGATTCTTTTCTACCATGATTCTTCTAAAGAACCTTCACAATTGGCACTTCCTTATGTCTCAACTCTTTCATACCATATGCTAAAATAGCAACTGGTTCTTCTTCAAAAGTCAAATCCGGACTCACCTCAATAGATTCAACAGACAGAACATGAGATGGATCTGATCTGTACCTCCATAGCATAGAAACATGGAAGACATTATGGATTCTATCCAACTCAGGCGGCAAAGCGAGTCGATAAGCAACTGGTCCAACTCTTTCCAATACTTCATAAGGTCCAATAAAATGAGGACTCAGCTTCCCTCTTCGACCAAATCTCAAAATCTTTTTCCAAGGAGACACTTTCAAAAATACTTTATTTCCAACATCAAACTCTATGTCTCTCCTCTTCAAATCTAAATAAGATTTCTGCCGATCTGAAGCTGCTTTTAACCGATCCCGAATTATTTTTACTTTCTCTTCTGTTTCTTTAATCAAATCAGGACCAACCAACTTGCCCTCTCCAATTTCATTCCAACATAAAGGTGTTCTACATCTTCTACCATACAATGCCTCAAATGGTGCCATTCTAATACTGGTTTGATGACTATTGTTGTAGGCAAATTCCACAAGTGGCGAAAATTTGTCCCAACATCTAGAAAAATCAATAACACAACTTCTCAACATATCTTCTATAATCTGTATCACTCTCTCTGACTGACCATCTGTCTGCGGATGAAAAGCAGTGCTAAAGTGCAATTGAGAACCCAAAGCACCATGTAAACTCTTCCAAAACCTCGAAGTAAATCGGGGATCTCGATCAGACACTAAAGAAATTGGGACTCCATGCAACTTCACTATCTCACTGATATACAGCTCAGCTAACTTCTCCAGAGAGTAGTCCATTCTAACTAGAAGAAAATGACCTATCTTTGTCAATCTATCAACAATCACCCAAATAGCATCATGTTTCCTCAGTGTCAATGGAAAACCAGACACAAAATCCATTGTCACTCTCTCCCATTTCCATTCAGGCAATGATAAAGGTTGAAGCAACCCTGTTGGAACTTGATGCTCAGCTTTCACCTTCTGACACGTGAGACATTTGGATACAAACTCCACTATGTCTCTCTTCATGCCTGACCACCAGTAATGCTGCTTCAAATCATGATACATCTTTGTACTTCCTAGATGTATAGAAAAAATTGATTGGTGTGCTTCCTCTAAAATAATCTTTTTCAAATTGGCATCGTTAGGAACACGCAACCTATTCTTGAACCAAAGGCTACCATCACTTTTCACATAGAAATCTCAGCTCTCCCCATTATGGCAATCTGACACAATCTTCTGAATTTTCTCATCTACCAATTGAGCCTCCTTAATCTGATCCAACAATACTGGTCTCAACTGCAATTGAGCCAACAATGCACCATCATCACATACTTTAAAACTAGCATGCAACACTCTCAACTCAACAAGCAACGAGAGCGAATAAACAGCCAAACCTGCCAAAGACTTCCTACTCAAGGCATCAGCAACCACTTCGGTGGACTCCAATCCAAAATGGCTTCAACTTTACTTGGATCGACTCTTATACCATCTGCTGAAACTATATGACCGAGAAAAGTTACTTGGTCAAGCCAAAACTCAAATTTTGATAGCTTAGCATACAACTGCTTCTTTCTCAAGATGTGTAATACAATTCGCAAATGCTTGTCATGCTCCTCTTCATTACGCGAATACACCAAAATATCATTGATGAAGACCACCACAAACTGATCCAGATAGGGCCTAAACACCCAATTCATCAAACCCATAAAAGCTGCACGTGCATTTGTCAATCCAAAAGGCATTACTAAAAACTCATAATGCCCATACCTTGTGCGGAAAGCTGTCTTAGGAACATCTTCAGCTCTAACCCTCAACTGATGGTACCCTGATCTCAAATCAATTTTGGAAAACACTGTTGCTCCCTTCAACTGATCGAAGAGATCATCAATTCTAGGCAAAGGATACTTATTCTTGATAGTCACCTTGTTCAATTGCCTATAATCAATGCATAACCTCAAAGTACCATCTTTCTTCTTCACAAACAAAACAGGAGCTCCCCACGATGAAACACTAGGGCGAATAAACCCTTTATCCAACAACTCCTGCAACTGCACCTTCAACTCTCTCAACTCAGCAGGTGCCATTCGATAAGGAGTAATAGAGATAGGAATGGTATTAGGCAACAAATCGATAACAAACTCAACCTCTCTCTCAGGGGGTAACCCTGGCAACTCTTCTGGAAAAACATCTGAAAACTCCGCAACTGTAGGTATACTATCAAGCTGAGAACCCACTACTCTGGTATCCACCACATGAGCAAGATAAGCATCACACCCTTTTCTAATCAACTTCCTAGCTGTAACAGCTGAAACCAACAAGGATGCAAGTTGTCTCTGCTCACTAGATACCATCACACTCCTACCATCACTGGTTCTCAAAGTGACATACTTCTTTTGACAATCTACCACAGCCCCATGCTTAGACAACCAATCCATGCCTAAGATGAAATCATATTCTTTAAAAGGCATTTCAATCAAATCACCATGAAACTCTTCACCTTACACCACAACTGCACTATCACAATGCACCTTACTCACCACAACACTATGTCCTAAAGGATTTGTCACCAAGACATCAAATCCTAAGAACTCTGAATGCAATTTAGACACAGGCAAGATAGATGCACTTATGTATGAATGAGTAGATCCTGGATCAATCAAAGCAAAAACTGAAATGCCAAATAAAGAAAATGTATCCGCTATAACTGCTGAAGCATCCGGCTGCCTCTGCATCACATATACTCTCTGAGAAGACCCAGCCTCATCTGGCCTACTGCCCCTGGATGAAGATCCTCCTCTCTAACTAAACCCAGGTCTACCACCCCTACTCAAACCTCTACCCCCTCGACCACCTCTGCTGACACTAGGTCGAGAAGGTGCAGTATCAGCCTGCCTATACTCCTGCATCTCAGGACAATCTCTAACGAAATGAGCTGGGGACCCACATCTAAAACACCCAGTTGATCCACTAATCTTCCAACAAACAACCCCATGGGTCCTACCACAATGCTCACATGTAGGTGGAGTAGACCTCTGAACCACTGGAGCCGGAGCACTCGCTACAGAAACTGTAGGTCTCGATCTCTGCCTCTGATATTGAACTGACCTACCAGACTGTCTCTGGCTCCTACTGATCCTCGGCACAAAACTTCCTCGGCCTCTCTTCATAGATGAGGACCCTGCCTCAAACTGGGATTTCCTAACTCTGGTCTCTTCCTCGGTAGCAGCTGCTGCAATACCCTTTGCTCTTTCAACACTTCTAGCTGCTGCAACTAACTGAAAAAAATCCTGGTATCGAGAACCAGCAACGATGCACATAATAGAGGGCCTCAACCCCTCCTCAAACCTCCTACATCGGTCGATCTCATAAGAGATAATCCCACCAGAATAGTGACTCAACTGGATGAACTCTATCTCATACTCTGTCACTATCCGGTTATCTTACCTCAAATTCAGGAATTCCATCTTCTTAACATCTTTATACTCCCTTGGAGTATATTTCTGCTCGAACTCCCTCAGAAAATCACCATAAGATAATGTAGGTGGATCAACCATGGCATGAGGAACCATCTTCCACCAGTCATAAGCATCCTTCTGCAATAAGGATCTAGCATAATCAAATTTTTCTTCAGAAGTTGCTTGCAACTGGATAAATATCCTCTGTACTTTGTCTAACCACTGCTCAGCTACTGCAGGATCAGTAGTGCCCAAGAAATCCTCAGCCCCATATTTCCTTAACTTATCATAATGTCTTACCTGTGCCTGAGGCCGTGGTGGTGGTGGCTGCACTGGAGCTTGTCTAAATAGTTCTACCATATGCCTAAACCAACCCGGCAGAACCTCATCTGTAGCTGATCTCTCTGGCACAGAAACAGGTGCCTTACTAACTCTATCAACTCTAGTTCCATCTCTACTCTCTTCAGGAGCTATGCTCTCAGCACTACCCTCCACAGACTGACTGAATGGGACACAATCACTACCTATATCTACAAACACAGCAGAATATACCTCAATAAAGATCAAAGACTGCCATACCAAAACATGTATCTTATTCAAAGACCCACTTTTAAAATCAAAAATTTCTTTTTCTTACAATTGACCTAGGTTGAGAATCTCAAACCTGGCTCTAATACCAAAACAATTGTAACACCCCTATATCCCGTATACATACACAGCATGCTAATACAATCGTAATATACGTATACTGAATATAGAAATGCCACGGTTTACAAAACACACAAACCATCCCTTTAATATAATATGAACAATTTTAAAACATTTAAGGAAATTTAGAAAACACAATAGACAAAATGTTTATTCAAAACACAGCGGAAAATATAGCAAATATTTTCAAATACATATACATCAAAACTCAAGTTTTACAAAAAAAAAATATATATATATATATATACATGTTTGGCAGTATGTCTTTGATCTTTAAGCTCCACTATCAACACCTCAAAATCTAGACTTGACTCGGCCTAGAGGAACTCTCCGGTTCTTCCCTGTTACCTGCGCGATGAACCACAATCGCGCTAAGCCAATGGCTTAGTGGTGCATACTACAAAAATATTATGCTTCAATGCAATGTCACACTATCAAGTTTTATGAAGTAATATTCACAATTCCACATCCATACATAAATTACACATCATGATATATTTTAATAGTTTCATTATTCAAGAATCACATTTAAACAAACACAAGCATGGGCCCAAAAAGAATCTAATATGTTATTCAAAGTTCAGAGTTACTGCTTTGGTCCATAATCACAATCATCAAGCCTGTAGGCGATACATATATATATATCTATCCATGGATTGGATCTCAACCCAGTTAAAATCGAGGAAATCCTCAACCTGGCTAGACTGTTACTGTTTTTGAGGCTTAAGACCCAGTCTTTTCACCCCAAAAACATCACATTTCACATTTATCATTTCACATTTTTCAACTGGAATCGGCTTACGACCCGGTCTTTTCACCTATCCAGTGATTCATAGGCATGCCGCCAACCCCAGCACTCTGAAAATTGAATTAACATATTAGGCACACAATCATTTCATTTATATCTTTATAAATCTCTTTTCATTTCATTTCTAATAATTGGATAGGCAACCATGCCCCAAGTATATTTCATTTGCATTACTATAGCCATCAATCATGGCCTCATATCTCATATTATCTCAAATCACATTAAAACAATTTATCATATCATCACATCTTTCACATTTCATATTTCATATTTCATTTCATCATCATATAAGCAAACATGCTTCAACCATCTCATTTACATCCTTATAACCAACCACATTGGTTTTACATTTCATTATACCATTCATAACATTTGTCACATAAATTAACAATGTAATCAATTACTTAACATACATACAATCAAATATGTTAAGTATCAAAATCAAGTAAATACATGCAATCATGTAGTTTGTACTTACCTTAAGCACCACTCACACAAATCTATATACTTCCCTTCTCCAAGAATTCTCCACCACTTGAATTAGGGAAATTCAACTTCTTCACAACCTAATCCAAAAGAATAACACACTTACTCAAAGATACACAAGAGATAATAAGACTACAATCTAATTAGGGCAAACTCTAACCACTTGTCCCTGACCGTGCCCTAACTCCACAACACAGAAGCTTTGACATGCTCAGAACCACGGGCATGTCACTGAACATGTAATACATTCTGCCTCACAAAAACATTGACACGTCCAACAACATGAGCGTGCTCATGGTCGTGTCAATTCTCCAACATCACAGTAGCTATGACACGTCCAATAACATGGGCGTGTTAATGATCGTGTCACACATCCAAAACACAGAACCATTGACACATCCAAAGATCTGGCCATGGTCAAGGGCGTGTCAGGTCAAAAATACAGATTCCGGCCACAACAACACTTTATCCAACAAATCACTTCCTTTCACCAAAATCCACTTCAAATAAACTTAGCTCAACATACCCAAGAACCATAACAAACTTGCAAAAACACCAAAAGAAAATCATCACCACAAACCCAAAACACACCCACATCACTTTCTCTTCCAACAAACTTACTCTTTCCTTCAAACCAACCCCAAAATCCAAAATCAATAGAATCCAAACACTCATAAACACACCACAATCAAACACACTCCTACTATCAACAATAACCCATCAAACTCAAACACAACTCCAAATAAAATAAAGGAAATCAAGAGAGAACTTACCAACAATGATGAAACTTCTTGAATTTCCAACTTGGTTACTTGAATCACCTTTCAACTTTGAGCTTGGAACACAAAACTCTCTCTTGCTCTCTTGTCTTGATGATGCCCGGCCAACAAAGGAAAAGAAAAGGAAATGGAGAAGAAATGAAGACAACAAGTCAAACACTTATCTCTTTAAACCTCCACCAAGTCATTTAATATTAAAATAATCCAAATTAATCTCATCCATTCATAATTTCCTGATTAATTAATTCCATAAATCATAACATAAATATCTCCTTCCATTAACTTTCTTTGACTTTGACTTGGGTATATGTTGTATATATTTTCATATACACAACATATACACTCTCTCTATAATTCTTTTCTCTTTCCAAAGAAACATATACGTTAAATCCAATTATAACAATAATACCAAAACTTCTAGGGCACATTTTGGGATATTACATTACTAGTCTTCCTCCTAGCTCCACTTGATATTTGATGAAGAACTCAAGCCCTGTTCTATGGTTGATTCCCCTTTGCAATATGGAATGGAGCTTTCTCAAGTCACCAAACCTTTCGATGGAGCTTTCTCAAGTCACCAACTCTTCAATTGATTTGCCTTCGGAAGATGGAATGGAGCTTTCTCAAGTCACCAATCTCTTCAATGAAGCTTCTTCAACCTTCAAGAGCTTGTTAACCCAATTTACCCCAAAGAACCTCAAAGATCTTATCAATGGAAGATGGAGAAGGTGGAGAGGATGAAAATAGAGGTTAAAGATGAAGGGACAAGGGAGAGTGTCACTCTCTCCCTCTCCCATGTTTTTGCAGAAATTGTTGAAGAACAACCAATAACTCCCTCCAATTTCCTCTTCCTCTCCTTTTAATTCCTTCAAAATTCAACACCCATGCCTTGCAACTCACACCATTTCACTTTTTTCCCCACTATTTCTTTGTTTAGTATTTCTTTTTGCAAGCAAAAGCCATTGTCTCCCACTTCGTACAAAGAAATTCAATTTTATCAGGTGGGACACTGCCAAGCCATGACAAGCTTGGCCGTGTCTCTTGCAATTTTTTTGTTCTTTCCATGAGGTGACACAGCCAAACCAAGGTTGGCTTGGCCGTGTCTCTTGATTCTTCATGGGACACGGCCAAGCCAGTTGGCCGTGTCCCTCACTGGACCTCTTTCTTTCTTTCTTTTCTTTCTTTGATGGTGAGAGGTGACATGGCCAAGCCATGTGGAGCTTGGGCGTGTCTCTTGATTTTCTTTCTTGGGACACAGCCAAGCTCCTGGTCGTGTCCCTCACTGTGTTTGATCCAAGGTGAGACACTGTAATATCCCAATATATGCCTAGGAGTTTTAATACAATTGTTGTGTGATTTGAATTAAAGGTATATATATGTTGAGCAAAGAAAATGATTGTGTAATTGGAATGCATATATTGTATATATGTTAGTATATAAAACATATAAGTTGGTCAAATGGAGAGTCAAGGGGAAAAGATATTTATCTTATTGAGTGTGAAAGTACTTAAATGGGCATTTGAGTAATAAGAGAGTTAGAATAAATGGTTAAAGGGCATTGAGGTAATTTTCTCTTGGAAATTATTATTATTATTATTATTATTATTATTATTATTATTATTACTATTATTATTATTATTATATTTGTGTGGCTATCGTGAGAAGAGAAAAGAGATTTGTCTTTCTTCTTCTTCTTCTCCTTTTGGTTCTTGCACGAGAGAGAGAGAGAGTTAAAGAGAGGTGATGATCTTCATCAAAATCTTGGGGTTTTAAGAGAATTGAAGGTAGAGACTGAAGAATTGACAAGATATTCAAGTAAGTATTCAATTCTTTGTCTTGATTTCTATTGTTTGAGTTGGATTTGATATGGTTGGTGTGATGGTGATGTTAATGGAAGATTAAGAGTATTGATATGTTGAATTGATAGTTAGATGATATTAATAAGGTTAATTGTGAGGTTGATGATGGATTATTGAAATTGGTTAGTAAGGTTTAATATATATGAGATGGAGAGTTGATTGAATGATGTATGTTTATGTTTATTGAAGTTGAAATACATTGAATATATGATTTTGGCCTCGTTGGAAATCTTCATTCTTTGTGAGACACGGCCAGGATTAGGGTAGACACGGCCGTGTTGGATCAATTTGGAGAGACACAGCCACTGTCTCGGCCGTGTCACTTGCCCGTGTCTGCTACTGGAATTTTGGTGTTGAGAGACACGGCCACTGGCTTGGCCGTGTCCCTTGACCGTGTCTGTCACTGCCTCTTTTGGTTGAGAGACACGGCCAAGCTAAGGGAGTCTTGGCCGTGTTGGAGCATGTGTTGGGTGACACGGCCACAAGCTTGGCCGTGTCCCTTGAGTGTGTTAGCTACTGTGTGAAAGGTAATTGATGGACACGGCCGTGTTGGTGCCCGTGTTGGTGGGCGTGTCTTGTGTTGAGGTTGCTCTAATTGATTATCATTCTTATGTTCTTATGGAAATAACTATCTTTGGATTAGGTTTTGAAGAAATTGTGTTACATTAACCTAATGTGAAGAATTCTTGGGAAAGGAAAGGTATAGGTGATGGGAGTAGTTCTTGAGGTAAGTACAAACTTACATAGATGTAATCTTTTATATGATTTTGAGACTTAACACCCTTAGTATAAATGTGTTAAGTAGATTATTATATTGATTAATTCAATGTTACTAATGTTGTCATTGGTATAGTGTGAAAGCTATAGTGATCATCCAAAAAGAAAGGTACGTGCAATGCAATTTGTTATGATAAATGTTTGAATAATGAATGGTGTTAATGTGTTTGAGAAATGATGAAATGTGATGTTATCATGATTGATAATGATGGTCAAAATGAAATAAATAGACACATGGATTATATGACAATGAATTTAAGATACATGTGTAATGAAATGGATTATGTATAATTGAGTGACATGATTGAAGTATGCCTATATGGTATGATTGATTAATGACATGTTTGTTTAGCAATGTAATTAATGTTGCATATATCAATGATGAAACATGAAATGTGATTTGAGATATATTGTGATATGAAGCCATTGTTATTGGCAATGATAACTTAAATGGAATATAAAGCCATTGTGATTGGCTATGATGATACAATTGTGATAAATGAGGCATGTTTGCCTAGAGGATGAATCAATTGTGATAAATGAGGCATGTTTGCCTAAATAATGATGAGAACTGAAAATGATATTGATGATGAAATAATCAATGAATTGTGTATCTAATGTGTTATTCATTTTCAGAGTTTTGTTATTGGTGGCATGCCTAATGGTAACAATCTCTTGAAGTTAGGTTGGGCTTGATCCTTGAAGCCAAGTTGGGTTGAAGTTTAACATGTTTTACTCCCCTTGAAGCTTGGTTGGGTCTAGTCCTTGAAGCCTAATTGAGATGTTACAACCCTTGAAGCTAGGTTGGATTAGTTCTTGAAGCCAAGTTGGGTTGATACTTAGCATGCTTTGTTCCCCTTGAAGCTTGGTTGAACTTAATCCTTGAAGCCTAGTTGGGATATTGATGAATGTGATAATTAAACCAAAGCATTAACTCTGAAAGTCGAATAGCATATTAGTGTCTTTTGGGCCCGAGTCTGTCATTTGTTGTAAATGAGATATATGAATTGTGGATATTAGTGATGGATGATGGATAATGGTTAATGGTAATAATTGCCTTTGTGGGAAATATGATTTATGATTAGGGAATTGTGAACAAACTAATGTTTTGAAGTATGATATGTGGTATGTGTATTGATTGTGAGTGGTAATGATGAATTGTGTTTGGTGATAAGAATTGCCTTCTTTGGAAATGTGACTCTTGATTGGTATGATATATAATATATGTATATTGATATATTGAATATGAGTATTAGTAATGGATTGTGGTTGGTGGCAATGTTTTGTTTAAATGTATATAATATATGAAATTTGTCAATATGTATGAAAGGTGCAATCAAGAAGGAAAAACATGATAAGAACTAATTGTACATTGAATTGATATATTATTATCTATTAGCATATCTATAATGTATGTTTATATTTTATATTTGTACTACTAAGCTTTCGGGCTTAGCGCGGATGTATAATCGCGCAGGTAGCTTGGTGGAAGATACAAGTGTTTCGTTATGCCACGAGAAGAGTAAAGGTTGGTCGAGACCAACTAGAGGGTAATGCATACATGTATAACTTTTAATTTTGATGTATTTTTGACAAGAGGATATGTATATGTATAAATGAAGTTTTGATAAAGACAATGATTTTGTAGATATTATGTAAATTAATGTATTATGGTTTGAACTTTGTTACAGGTTTTTAAAAAGGTAACAAAAAGTGACATCCTTATACTTTATATACTTACTGTATGTATGTATACAAGGTATATGTACAGTACTTATATAGGGTATCGGGGTGTTACAGACACGCCCAATGGACACGGCCGTGTCATGTGACACGGCCAGTGTCTTGGCCATGTCCCTTGATGGTGTCCGTTTCTGCTTCTTTTCTTTCCTTCTTTGCTTGCTCTCTTTTCTTTGGCATGAATTGGGACACGACCAAGCTTGCTGGTCGTGTCACCTGGGTGTGTCTCTTCCTGTTGCTCATTTTCCTTCTCTTCTTTGGTTTGTTCTTTGAATTGTTCTTTGAATGAGACACGACCAGAAGCTTGGCCGTGTCTCTGGGTGTGTCTGCTTTTGCCTTGAATTTCTTTTGAGGGATATGGCCATGTCTTGCTTGGTTCATGCTTTTCTTGCCCGGTTTTGATCTTCCAAGGGTGTTCTTGCACCTAAACCTAAAAACAACACTTTAAACAAACTTAAAACAAAAATCAATCAAAACATTAACTAAAAACACATAAAAATCACACTAAAAACTAGTACAAATATGATCTAAACATGCATATATACTAAAGAGATGAACTAATTTTGTCTTATGACAATTCAGTTAAAGAGATGATAATTTATTGTGATTGTTTGATTAAATAGAAAGTATATTAATGAGTTATGAAATTGTGAAAAGGTAATTAAGAATGATCTTAAGGGAGAAGAGCAGAAATTATGTAATTTGATGAAATAACGATTTGATGGGATGATTAATTTAATAAAATACTTTAAGATTATATTTTGATTTGGATGTTTTATTACAATACTGGATAATTTTGATGACGAAATTTTATTATCCAAAATTTTTAAAAATTTAATAAAATAAATTAAAATTAAATTGGATAAATTAAATAAATAATTTAAATTAAAAATGGAAGAATTTTAAGTGAAAAAGTGGAATGTATATGAGAAATATACATAATATATATAAATTCAACAAAAAGTCAACTCTTTTAAAAGAAAAGTCAAAGTCAAGTGGCATTTTTGCAATTATACTTTAAAAATAAAAAATTATTTAAATAATTTAAAAATAAATTATTTTTAATGAAAGATGTAATTTTAGAGTTTTTATTAAATAAATAATTAAAAAATTAATTAAAAATATATTAAAATATTATATATATATGGTTAATAAGTTAGTGGATAGAAAGAGAAAATATTCAAGTTAATCTTCTTCTTCTTCTTCCTTCAAGCCGAATTTCCATGGCTATAGAACCCAAGCTTTTGCTTCTTCAATGCTTCAATAATTGAAAGATTTTTAAGGTTTCAAATGAAGTTTTGGGGTTTTCCTCTTTAATTAGTAAGTTTTCCAACTTTTTTCTTTGAAAATCCATGGTTATTTGATTATGTTGATTTTGGATTTTTGAAGTAGTATGATTTAATTGTCTATTTGGGTATGAATGAAATTATTTTGAGTAGTTAACAATAATTTTAAGATTAGATTGAAGAAATGGTTGAATTTAAGTTGAGTTTGGTGAAGAGAGAGAATTTAGGGTTATGGGAGAATTGGACTTTTGAATTCATGTGATTTAATTGTGCCATTTGGTTCTAATGTGTTATTTTGATGCGTAAATAAGTATTTTAAAATCAAATGATGGATGGCTAAGTTTAATTAGAGTTTGGGAATGGAAGTGTTGAATTTAGGGTTTTGAAAAGGGAATTTCCAAAGATTTGTTAATTGATTGGTTTTAATACTTAAATCATGCTCTTTAAGGGTATAAGTGATGAAAGAAATATTGGACTAATAATTGGATTGAATTGGAATGGAGAACCTTCAATGGGGAAGGTTATGACATTTTAGGGTTTTGAACATAAGCATGTGTTTAACTAATGTATTTTGTTTAAACATGTTAAAATATGTTTGTAATGATATTAATAAACTTAAAACACCAATTTGAATGGTTTAATATGGTTTTCCTAAGTTAAAGAAAGGTTATGCTATATTTTGGGGTTTTGATTAAAGTGGTGTATAATTAAGGTTTGATGCTTGCAATACCTTAGAATATGATATTAAATAATTATATTTGATCACATTTGGCATAAGCATTAAGGAGAGGTGATTTGCCCAACCCTAGTGTTGAAGGGCAACATAGAAGAGAAGGTTGTTGAGAGTTTTGAGCTTGCATTTGAAATGCATATGTTTGTGTTACATTGGGCTTAACACATTTTGATTGAAAAAAGTTTTAAGCTACTTGATACATTGAACATTCATGAACAATGTGCTATCACATGTGTAATGTTATGTATGCATTAAATGCATTATGAAAAACCATTGTTAATGGTTAAATTGAATAAAATATGAAATATGTGCATTATGTGAAAATGACCTAAGGTGTTTGGGTAATGTGATTTATTATGTATGCATTAAAGGAACAATGAAAAGGCATTGTTAATGGCTAAATTGCATAAAATATGAATTATGTGAATTATAAGAAAATAGCCCAAAGTGTTTGGGTAATGTGATTTTGATGTGGTATGAGACACATTGTGATGGAATATTGAGATATGATGAAATGAAATGAATTGATATTGATATGAATGAGAAAAAAGAGAAAATGAGGAAATGTGCCTAATTGATAAGGAGAAATGAGGCAATGTGCCTAGTTGATTATGGAAACTGAGAAAGAAATTGATGATGGGAAATATGAAATAATTGTGTGCCTAGTATGTTATTCAATTTTTAGAGCTCTGTGTTTGGCGGTATGCCTATGAGGTTATCCTCATTATTTGCCTTCGGGGCTAGCTTTTGAGCAATACTTTGATTTGCCTTTGGGGCTAGCTTTTGAGCAATACTTTGGTTTACCTTCGAAGCTAGAAGCTTGGTGTCACTGTGATATGATTTGCCTTTGGGGCTAGCTTTTGAGCATTATTCTGATTTACCTTCGGCTAGACACTTGGTGTCAATTTGGACAAAAACAGTAACTCTAAGATTTGAATGGCATATTAGATCCTTTGGCCCATACTTGTGTTTGTTACTATGTGAATTGTAAAATGATTAAAGGATTTATGGTGAATTTGAGTACATAATGTGAAACATCATGTGAAAACATTTTGCATTTGCAGTGTTTTATAGTTTTACTATTATCAAAGTTTGTACCACTAAGCTTGTAGCTTAGTGCGATTGTACTAGACCTGGTCGAGTCTAGGCTTATGTTTATTGAGCCTGAAGTATTTTTGGATATACCAAGATCCGAGCCATTTGCCACTATGTACATATTTGATATTATAATGCAAATTTATATTGTGTATATTATGTTTATGTTTTTAAAGTGTATATATACTGTAAATTATAAAGACTTTTTGAAAAAATTGTATAATGTGGGTTGTCTATATATATATATATATGTATATAAATAAATATTTTGAGAAAATGAGGAGAAGTTGAGTAGTTGGGGTGGAAATGTATGATTTGTTTTACTGGGAGTATATTTTATGCAAGTTGGGTAATTGTTAAAAATTTGGGATGTCCAAGTTATAGAAAAAATCTAGTGAATTTTTTTCAGAGATTTTTTATGAAAAAATATATTAATTAAATATACATTTTAAAATATTTTGGAATTTTAAATTTGAAATGTGAAAATTTTATTAAACAGGGTTGTAATATTTTTATATCGTATAAGTATATTTTAAATATGCTAGATGTATAAATTATATGAATATAGGGTATAAGGATGTTATATTCATTTTGGTATCCGAGCCTAGGTTTGTAACATCCTTATACCCTATATACAACCCTAACAGGACCGCCGCACACGACCCCTCGTCGATGGATTCAATATTTATTTGTGCATTGTATTCTTTGTTATTTATCTTATTTCCTTTTTAATTGAGTCTTAATTTTAATACACTTTATATGATGATTATTTATGTATTTATGAGTTTATATTTATTTTGGATTTTAAGATGTAAAAAGCATATTTCCACTTGTTGGTGCCTTGTTTGTCTAATTTATTTATTTTCTATATTTTAAAGTATTTAAAGACTTTGGGACAATTGTAAGGGACATGTTTCCACCTTTTGGTGGGTGTTCCATATTATTTATTTATCTAATTTATCTTTTGGACATTAGACACTTATAAAGGTATGTTTCCATCCATGGATGGGTGCCTATTTATTATTTTGTTTGGATTTATTTTGATTTTAAATGCAGTAAATTATTTATTTCTTATTAATTGCATGTAGTATGAATAATATCATAATATTTAAGAATTTAATAATATTCAGACCTGAAATAGAGGCAGGTTCCACTAAATCAGACATTGTAGGGTGCTGGGTCATTCTCACCTTCCCCATACGTACCCATCTTTCCGAACCCATTAGGGGGCTGGGGATTCCTTAGGAATTGAGTCATCCACCCCTTTCTTTTTCCTGGCATGTCCATTTTCTCCAGATTTAGGCCCAGATTCTCTAAGGTCTTGAGCCTAACAGTGTCAATTTCATAAGAACCATTCCACCGGAAGTGGAGACAGAAATCCCTGCTCAAAGTGGTAACTCTACTAGGGATAAGCGAAGTTGATTCCATTGGTCTTTATATTATCTTATTCTTTCTTATTATGATATTATCCATTGCATCATATTAGATTGGATTGTGTGGGTAAGTTAGGATGCCCGTATAACCCGTGTTATGATATGTAAGGGATGCCATACTTTCACTCAAGGTATGGAGATTGAGCATGGCATAACCACTCATAGCCTCATACCTTTTGGTATATACTAGCTATAGGAACCTAAGCTTTTCAACCCAAAGACTAAAGCTCATGTAGTTGGCCTAGTTACTTTCCTTAGTTTTATACCAAAATGCTTGCTCTTTGACTATGTTTGATATATCTTAGTTTAAACCATGGCTTATTTGGTTTGTTCCATTCCTAATATGACCTAATTATATTGTAAGCACCAAATAATTTTTAATCCCAAAAGACCAAAACTATTTTTAAAATTTTTCAAAATGATCTTTGGACATAAAATCTTTTTCCAAAATGGGTCAAAAATTCTTTTTTTTTCATGGCCCAAACTCAAAGCCCAAAAATCTATTTTTTTATAAATCTTTTACAATGGGCTTTGAAACAAAAACATTTTTAATAGGCGTGTAAACAACTTTTTTCTTTAATGGGCTTACAACTAGTTGGGTCAATTATGAAATATTAAAAATTAATTTTGGGCCTAGTTTACACTAAGACTTATTAATCATGGGCTTGTTTGAAGTATGAACCACTAGTTGTTTTTCTAAATGGGAAATCTATTTATGATAAGCCTTTTATTTTAGTTTTAATCCAATATAGTATAAAAGCTATCTTGTGTTGACCTAATGGATTAAGACCTAAATAATTGAGGTTATCATGGACTGAATTCTAAATTTGAGAATACAACTGTTGGTTAAAATCATCCAAGTGAATTCTTCTGAAAATAAGATATCCCATGTTGATATTTTGTTGACCATACACCTAGATAAAGAGACTCACCATTCATGTGTGAAAGATATAAGGTTGGAAGGGTCGTTCCTACTCTTTTGGTTTGTTTGTTTATTTGATTATTATTTGTGAATCCATGCATACATGCTTTGCATCTCATATCATTGATCCTTTTTGGCTCACAACCCTGGATTATAACAGTTCAAAAGCCTATGATAATTCAACCTATGTCGATGATATAAAATCCAGTCACAACTCAATCATCTTCTCACCAAAAGCAATGGAGCCAGAACAAATTAAAAAGAAGGTAGATGATGCCCTCAACTCCAAGATGGAAGAATTGAAGGAGACCCTAGATGAAATTGTGAGAAGCCAACTACTTTCACTATTAGGGTATAACAGTGTTGAGGCATCTGCTAGTACCAATAAGATAAAAGACAAGGGAAATGCTAAGGTTGGTAAGGTTGCTTTTGATGATGACAAGGTAGTTGTCAATGATGATGATGATTGGGCTCAGTATTTCCAAGATCCTCAAGATAAGAATGAAGAAAAGAAGGATATGGAGAAAACTAAAATTGTGGATGCGGAGAAAATGATTGTTGATTTAGAGAAGAAGTTCAAAAAGAAGCTAAAGGATGAAGAGGTGTCAAAAATTGACAAGCCATTTGAAGATGATGAAGGAATCCCTCACAAGATCAAAATGCCTACTTTTGCTAAGTACAATTGCACAGGGAATCCTCACTTGGTTAATGAGAATATTGTGATGAATATGTAAAATAAGTGTTAATGACATTGTTTATATCCATTTGAATGAGGCTATGTTGTGCACAATGAGTTTAAATGCAATTAAAAGAGTTTTGGCCACATTTAGGGTTTTGTTCATGTGAGACACGGCCAAATCAAAGAAGGAACACGGCCAAGACTTAAGAGTTTTGGGAGACACGGCCAAGTTCAAGGAAATTTGGCCGTGTTGGATGAATGTTGGAGAGACACGGCCACTGGCTTGGCCGTGTCCCTTGACTGTGTTTGCCACTGTCTGATTTTTGTTGAGAGACACGGCCGTGTCCCTTGCCCGTGTCTGCCTCAGTTGATTTGGTGTTGAGAGACACGGCCACAAGCTTGGCCATGTCCTTTGAGTGTGTTAGCTACTGGATTTTTGTGTTGAGAGACACGACCACAAGGTTGGTCGTGTCCCTTGAGTGTGATGGCTAATGTGATTGTTTTTCTTGAATTGTTTTGATTCTTCAAGGGTCTTATTGCACCTAAACATAAAAATAAACATTGTAAACACACTTAAACAAAAATGATCCAAACAAATGTAAATTGAGACATAAAGAGATAGGAATGATATGATTGAAGCATGCCTAGAAGATATGATTGAATAAGGATATGTGTGTTTAGTTAATGTAATTGATGTTGTATGTTATGATGATGAAATGTGAAATGTGCAAGATGTAATGATGAAATGAATTGTGAGAGATATGATGTTATGAAGAATTTCTTTATTGTAACTTGAGAACATATGAAATGATTGAAGCATGGTTGTTTAATTTGATTATGAGAATGAAATGAATTGAGAAAGTAATGTTTAAAGATTGATGAACGGACCTATCTGCCTCCTGCGGAACCATGCGGACCCTGTGGATTGGGCAACCGATCTTGGACTACTGACCTGGTTGGGGGAAGGTTCAGTACAGTCAGTATTACGTACCTATCTGCCTCCTGCGGAACTATGCGGACCCTGTGGATTGGGCAACCGATCTTGGACTACCGACCTGGTTGGGGGAAGGTTCGTTACTGATAGTTTTATACGTGCTTATCTGCCTCCTGCGGACCCCTGGGATTGGCAGTGGCCTGAGGCTCAGTGGGCAACCGATCTGGTTGGGGGAAAGTTCGTATATGAAGCTATAGTTTGTAGGTTATATTGATAAACTTTGAATGAGTATAATGGATGATGATATAATTATTGATATAATGAAATGTATATTAATAAGTATGATCCTTATTGATTCACTGTATGATATTGATATTAATATTACATATTATCATTATGGTTTGTACTACTGAGCTGTGGCTCAGCACGATAGTGTTTGTTCGAGCAGGTGATAGAGTTGAACCTGAGAGCTCCTCGAGACCAAGTGAGACTAGACATTGAGGATTTTCTTTTGGGACTTAAAGATCATAGAAGAGCTGCCAATCATGTATATATTCTATGTTTTGTAAACTTTGATTTATAACATATTTGTAATAACTTCCGCTGTGGATTAATAAATGTTTTATATATGGTGTCTTTTGGATTTCTTTTAAATGTTTGAGATTGGTTTTATTTATCTACAAAGATATTTGTTGTGTCTTTTTAAACTATGGCATTTTCTATATTCGGTATACGTATTTTTCGATCGTTTAAGCATGCTTGGTACGTATACGGGATATAGGGGTGTTACATGAAGAGATCTTTATCAAAGCTCCAGATATGGGACCACTCCAAGGGAAGCCTGAGCCAATCATGTTCATGGGTAAGTTAATCCCCGGTTTTGAAATTTTTGCAGATGTTGCTGAGCTAGTGGAGCAAGTGAAGAAAGAGCTCACCCTGTCAATCAACAATGAGAAGAATGAAGCTGCCTTGAAAGCCGAGAAGACTCTGGAAGAGATTGCTGCCCTGGTTGAAGAAAAGTTTGAAGACATCCTGCTTTATGATTCTGAGAACAATGATTTTGATTTTGATTTTAATTTGTCTGCTTTGTATGAGGATGGTGATGTTTTCTTTTCCAAAATGAATGCAATAAAGTCTGATTTTGCTCATTTGTGTGATGTTTCTCCTAATGGTTGCATACATTCGAATAGCAGTTACATGAGCATCTTTAATATTAATTCTGTTAACACACAACCATTAAATTTGGGAACAATTGAAAATCCTAAAAACATCAGCATAGCATCCGACCTTACTCCTGATGAGAGAGAGAGATTTGAAAAAATATTTAAAAAATATGAAGAAGTGTTTGCTTGGTCTTATGAAGATATGCCTGGAATAGATCGAGACATAGCCGAGCATCATATTCCTACTTACACTCACATTAAACCTGTCAAACAAAAGCTTAGGCGACTAAGACCTGAGTGGGCTGAATTGGTTAAAGAAGAGGTCACTAAGCAAATACAAGTGAAGTTCCTTGAAGTGATAGAATACCCAGAGTGGCTAGCAAACATAATACCTGTGCCAAAGAAAGATGGGAGGATAAGGGTCTGCGTAGACTATAGAGATTTAAACAAGGCTTCCCCTAAGGATGATTTTCCTTTACCTCATATAGATGTACTCTGTAACACCCCCATACTCTGTATAAATACTATACATATACCGCGTATACATACAGTACGTATATAAGGTACAAGAACGTCACTTTTTGTTACAGTTTAAACCTTTATCAGAGTTCAAACAATATTGTTATATATTTAAGGAACATTTACAAAATCATTATACTTTCAATAATCTTACATATAAATAATAATCTTGTCTTTACCAAAACTTCATTTATACATATGAATACATTCTTGTTAGAAATACAATATAATTAAATTATACATGTATGCATCACCTTCTAGTTGGTCTCGAAACACTCTTACCCTTCACGTGGCATAACGATTGACTTCAGATCTACCACCTACTCACCTGCGCGATTACACAACCGCGCTAAGCCCGAGAGCTTAGTAGTACAAATAAATAATATAAACAAATTCACATGTTAACTTCATGTATCTTTATTTTCTTATCATGTTTTCCCATTTCAATTACACTTCTCATATATT
Source organism: Garcia nutans (assembly GCA_947685225.1). Taxonomy (NCBI): domain Eukaryota; kingdom Viridiplantae; phylum Streptophyta; class Magnoliopsida; order Malpighiales; family Euphorbiaceae; genus Garcia; species Garcia nutans. The sequence continues at coordinate 42,893,179 of CANTUV010000043.1, forward strand.
TCTACTAATCTCATAATTATTTACAGATATACATATCACCTACACAAACTTAAATTCCATAACTTATAAGATCATTCATAATTAATACTTACAATGTCCACATCCATACACATTTTACATGTCATACTATATTTTCCGAATCTCATCTTTCAACTTAGCTTCTCAAGCCATATTTCTTGTCAATAGTTTACTTATGTATTGTAATCATATCATACTTCATAACATTACATGTCCTTATTTTATTCAAGTAATTCGTTATTCACAATTCACCATTCATGAATCACATTTCATCATTCATATTGAAAACAAAGACAAGTATGGTTCTCATTATTCATTCATTTCACATTTCATAACTCACATCGAAAACAAAGACAAGCATGGGCCCAAAGACACTAATATGTCATTCAACTTTCAGAGTTAATGTTTTGGTTTAATTATCACATTTATCATTATCATTATCCCAACTAGGCTTCAAGGATTTAGATTCAACCAAGCTTCAAGGGGAACAAAGCATGCTAAGTATCAACCCAACTTGGCTTCAAGAACCAAACCCAACCTAGATTCAATGGTTATAACATCTCAATTAGGCTTCAAGGACTAGACCCAACCAAGCTTCAAGGAGAGTTAAGCATGCTAAACTTCAACCCAATTCAAGGATCGAGCCCCACCTAACTTCAAGAGATTGTTACTAAAGGCATGCCACCAACAACAAAACTCTGAAAATGGAATAACACATTAGACACACAATTCATTCATTATTCCATTGTCAATTTCATTCTCATTTTCTCATCATCAATTAGGCAAACATGCCCCAATTATCTCATTTGCATCATTATAGCCAACAACAATGGCTTCATCTGAATATCATCATTTAGGAAAACATGCCCCACTTATTTCATTTGAATATTTCTAGCCAGCCACTATGGCATTACATCTCATTAGGCTTAAAACACATTAAAACAATTCATCATTCAAGTATTCATCATAAAAAATTCCATCTCATCAATCTCAAATCACATTAAAGCAATTTATCATTCAAGTATTCATCATAACCAATTACATTGCACATACCTTTTGAATGATCATCATATCTTTCACTTTACATATTTCATCATTGAAATATACATAGCATTATTTATATGCATCAACAATGTAATAGATTACTTAACACATTTATAACCAAATGTGTTAAGTTTCATAATCATATACATGTATGCAATAATATAGGGTTTGTACTTTCCTCAAGAACAACTCCCATCAATCTATATACTTCCTCTTCCAAGAATTCTCACCATTTAGGTTAAGGCAACACAATCTCATCAAAACCTAATCCAAAGATAATTATACGTATAAGAAAATAAGAATGATAACTAACTAGGGCAAACTCTACACATGACATGCTCACCAACACGGGCGTGTCCATGATCGTGCCCTAAACCAATAATACAAAAGCTTTGACACGCTTAGTAACACGGGCGTGTCAATGGACGTGTCACTCATTCTGCCTCTCAGAACATTAACATGCCCAACAACACGGGCGTGTCAATTACTTTTTCTCACAGTAGTTATGACACGCTCAGTAACATGGCCGTGTTATTGGTCGTGTCACAAACGTCAAACTCAGTATCGTTGACACGTCCAACAACATGGCCGTGTCACTGGACGTGTTAGGCAAAAATCATGCATTTCGAACTCTCATCCAAATAAACACAAACACTTCAAAACCCATATTACACCACCCTTAATCAACATCTTGGTTATATTCATCACTTACCCATCAATTTAACCCTTATATAACTTCAATATATCATAATAATAATCATTATATACATCACCATGTATCAACTACTCAATTCCCCAATTCATTTATACTAAACCCTTACTCAACAACTCGAGTCCATTCTCACTCTTAATTTCGTTACATAGTCTATCTAGCTTTCCACAAGTCAAGACCTAATCTCCCTTAGGTCCACTAGTAAATGCAATATCATTCTTAATATCTTTAGACCAGTAGTTATACCACCTACATATTCATAGGCCACATCCATAATATGATTCACTTCCCACATTCCTTACATATTACAATTACATTCATATCGAAAATTCATCTCACATATCATGTTCATGTATACACATAATCATGCAATTTTATTTAATTTCTCTTTTGCATACAATCTGTACAAATTTAATATTTTATTACTTTTCTTTGAACATTATCATCCTCATTCTTTTGACATGACTTAAGTTATTCACCAACTCAATATATATATACACTCTACTCATAATAATATTTTACAAAAATATTGGTCACATTTCTAATGTGACATCTCTCTCACTTTTTTTTTTAAATGTATTGAGTATATCCTCCATATCCATTTTCACCCTTTTCAATCAAATGACTTACAGTAACTCATTTCCCTCTCCTAATCACTTTCCTTATATTTTAAAATAAAATTTTATACTATCAATCACATTACTTAATTCATAGTATTCTCATATACCATAGTATTCCTTCAAATAGCTCATATGTTTAACATACATTAAACTATCGATATCTAATTAATCTTTATCAACATTCCATCACGACTCTAAATTCTCAAATTACTACCTTACCTAGACTTCAATTTACTAATCTCATTTTTCTTAATATCAACTTTAAAAACATATTATATATATACCACAAAGCAACATCGAAACATATAATTTTCACAATTATTAAAGCTCCTTTCAAAAATTCAAATGTCACATATTACCACCATTAACATGAGCTTTAGCAACACTTAAACATATCTCATTTCTAACATTGAAATCACAATGTTGTATTACAATAACAATACAAACAACACCATTATATCTCCTTACTTAATCAACATCATCTCTTTTTCTTTTAAAAACCTTAACTTTACATACTCAAACTTTAAATAGTCACACATTGTATATACCAATCAACTCACTCAAGATTCCACCATACTCTCTTCATTTTAATAACATATCTATCTATTTTAACAATCCAACCATATTTCCTCTCGCTAATAATCCAAACATAAGGTTTATTAGAAAGAGATCCAAATTGTAAGGGAAAGAGTACATACTTAAATCTTGATTTTGTTTTTAACTCATTTCCAACTTTATTCTCCTATTCATTTCATTATGACCTTTTTCACAAGCATACTTCCATAATTAGAAATTCCAAAATTTACTTTACTTAAATAAATTCCCATTCTTTATTTTATCAAATAAACTTATATAAATTTTTCCATATCATTTCTTTCTCTAATTTTCCTTTCATTTATAACTTCATCCACACACTATCATCCATCTCATCTAATTCAAATACATTACAATTCACATAATGCCACATCCGAGACCAACCTAGGTGTTAAGGCATATGCATGTATCATAAATTTCATTTCAAAACTTTTCTTTTTAATTCTATTTTGGCTTTTCAAAACTTTTCTTTTTAATTCTACTTAGGCTGAGAATCTCGAACCTAAGCTCTGATACCAAAATAATTGTAACACCCCCATACTCTATATAAATACTATACATATACCGGGTATACATAAAGTACGTATATAAGGTACAAGAATGTCACTTTTTATTACAGTTTAAACCTTTATCAGAGTTCAAACAATATTGTTATATATTTAAGGAACATTTACAAAATCATTATACTTTCAATAATCTTACATATATATAATAATCTTTACCAAAACTTCATTTATACATATAAATACATTCTTCTCAGAAATACAATATAATTAAATTATACATGTATGCATCACCTTCTAGTTGGTCTCGAAACACTCTTACCCTTCACGTGGCATAACGATTGACTTCAGATCTACCACCTACTCACCTGCGCGATTACACAACCAAGCTAAGCCCGATAGCTTAGTAGTACAAATAAATAATATAAACATATTCACATGTTAACTTCATGTATCTTTATTTTCTTATCATGTTTTCCCATTTCAATTACACTTCTCATATATTTCTACTAATCTCATAATTATTTACAGATATACATATCACCAACACAAACTTAAATTCCATAACTTATAAGATCATTCATAATTAATACTTACAATGTCCACATCCATACACATTTTACATGTCATACTATATTTTTCGAATCTCATCTTTCAACTTAGCTTCTCAAGCCATATTTCTTCTCAATAGTTTACTTATGTATTGTAATCATATCATACTTCATAACATTACATGTCCTTATTTTATTCAAGTAATTCGTTATTCACAATTCACCATTCATGAATCACATTTCATCATTCACATTGAAAACAAAGACAAGTATGGTTCTCATTATTCATTCATTTCACATTTCATAACTCACATCGAAAACAAAGACAAGCATGGGCCCAAAGACACTAATATGTCATTCAACTTTCAGAGTTAATTTTTTGGTTTAATTATCACATTTATCATTATCATTATCCCAACTAGGCTTCAAGGATTTAGATTCAACCAAGCTTCAAGGGGAACAAAGCATGCTAAGTATCAACATAACTTGGCTTCAAGAACCAAACCCAACCTAGATTCAAGGGTTGTAACATCTCAATTAGGCTTCAAGGACTAGACCCAACCAAGCTTCAAGGGGAGTTAAGCATGCTAAACTTCAACCCAACATGGCTTCAAGGATCGAACCCAACCTAACTTCAAGAGATTGTTACTATAGGCATGCCACCAACAACAAAAATCTAAAAAATGGAATAACACATTAGACACACAATTCATTCATTATTCCATTGTCAATTTCATTCTCATTTTCTCATCATCAATTAGGCAAACATGCCCCAATTATCTCATTTGTATCATTATAGCCAACAACAATGGCTTCATCTGAATATCATCATTTAGGCAAACATGCCCCACTTATTTCATTTGAATATTTCTAGCCAACCACTATGGCATTACATCTCATTAGGCTCAAATCACATTAAAATAATTCATCATTCAAGTATTCATCATAAAACATTCCATCTCATCAATCTCAAATCACATTAAAGCAATTTATCATTCAAGTATTCATCATAACCAATTACATTGCACATACCTTTTGAATGATCATCATATCTTTCACTTTACATATTTCATCATTGAAATATACATAGCATTATTTATATGCATCAACAATGTAATAGATTACTTAACACATTTATAACCAAATGTGTTAAGTTTCATAATCATATACATGTTTGCAATAATATAGGGTTTGTACTTACCTCAAGAACAACTCCCATCAATCTATATACTTCCTCTTCCAAGAATTCTCACCATTTAGGTTAAGGCAACACAATCTCTTCAAAACCTAATCCAAAGATAATTATACATATAAGAAAATAAGAATGATAACTAACTAGGGCAAACTCTACACATGACACGCTCACCAACACGGGCGTGTCCATGATCGTGCTCTAAACCAATAATACAGAAGCTTTGACACGCTTAGTAACACGGGGGTGTCAATGGACATGTCACTCATTCTGCCTCTCAGAACATTGACACGCCCGACAACACGAGCGTGTTCATGGCCGTGTCAATTAGTTTTTCTCACAGTAGCTATGACACGCTCAGTAACATGGTCGTGTTATTGGTCGTGTCACAAACATCAAACTCAGTATCGTTGACACGTCCAACAACATGGCCGTGTCAGGAAAAAATCATGCATTTCAAACTCTCATCTAGATAAACACAAACACTTCAAAACCCATATTACACCACCCTTAATCAACATCTTGGTTATATTCATCACTTACCCATCAATTTAACACTTATATAACTTCAATATATCATAATAATAATCATTATATACATCACCATGTATCAACTACTCTATTCCCCAATTCATTTATACTAAACCCTTAATCAACAATTCCAACAATTCAGCATCATCCTCACAAATAACCATATTATCATCATCTAAATACCAATTCCACACATATATATACTTTAATCTTTCACTATCATCATCTTCACAAACTAACCATATCAAATACAAGCTCAATTAATAGAAATCCACACAAGGGAATGAACACTTACTTGAATATTTTGCCAAATCTTCAATCTCCACCTTCAATTCTTTTAAAGCCCTTAAGAATTTGATGTATAAACCAACCAAAATCACATCTCTCTCTCTCTCTCTCTCTCTCTCTCATTGAAGAAGAAGAAGAAGAAGAAGAAGGAAAGAAGATCTTTTCTTCTTTTTCTCATACTTATCCTATATAATAATAATAATAATAATAATAATAATAATAAATATTACAAAAATCCTCCATCACATATTTTTCCCTTTGACTTTCCTTTCTTCTTTTTCTTTTATTATTATTATTATTATTTAATTATATAAATTTACTTTTCCTACACCATTTTATACATCATGTATATGTGATGTATATGTTGGTATATGTATACCTCTTATATATTGAATTTATATTTCCCATATTTTCAAATACCATATATACATTTTATCCTTTATATACATCTATCTCTTATAATATTTTCTTACATATTTTACCAACATATCTTCTCACTACGACTATTCCAATGTACACCAAAATCGGGTATTAAATTAATTCACTTCTCTTCTTTTGACCTTCATTAATTTAACTTGTATATATTCCTATAGATACAACATATACACTCTCTTCACTTCTTTTCTCTTTCCCTTAAACATACACATTAAATCCAAATACAACAATAATTATTCCAAAACTTTTAGGGTGTATTTTGGGATATTACTTACTCATTGATAGTGCAGCCTCTAGTGTGCTACACTCATTTGTGGATGGATTTTCCAGATACAATCAAGTGTTAATGGCACGAGAGGATAAAACCAAAACTGCCTTCACTACTACATGGGGTATATTTTGTTACAGGGTGATGCCTTTCGGCTTAAAGAATGCTGGAGCAACTTACCAAAGGATGGCCACCACATTATTTCATGACATGATGCACAAAGAAGTTGAAGTATAAGTTGATGATATGATGGTTAAGTCGGATACAAGGGACCAACACTTCCAGAATTTAGAATTATTCTTTGATAGAGCTTTGAAGTATAAGCTAAGATTAAATCCGAAGAAGTGTGTATTCGGTGTTACCTCAGGTAAATTGTTGGGACATGTAATTGGCCCGAATGGCATCGAGATAGATCCTGAAAAAGTCAAAGCAATCAGGGATATGCCGGCCCCTAAGACGGAGAGAGAAGTTCGGGGATTCATTGGTAAACTACAGTACATTAGTAGATTTATATCAAAGCTCACAACAATCTGTGAGCCTATCTTCAAGTTGCTTAGGAAGAATTAGCCGGTCGTATGGAATGAAGAATGTCAAAAGGGCTTTGATCGAATAAAAGAATATTTGTTGAATCCACCTATTTTGAAACCACCTAAAATCGAAAAACCTCTATTACTATACTTAGCAGTAGAAGAAGAGTCGATAGGAGCCATGCTAGCCCAAGCAGATGAGTCAGGGATTGAGCATGCCATTTACTACTTAAGTAGAAAGCTCCTACCTTATGAAATTAAGTATAGTATTATTGAAAAAACATGTATAGCCATGGTTTGGTCTTCTAAGAAGTTGCGGCATTACTTTCAATCATATAGTGTGCAAGCAATTTCCAGATTGGATCCAATGAAATACTTAAGGGAGACACCCTCTTTAATTAGGAAATATGGTCGATGGTTGATAATATTAGAAGAATTTGAGATCAAGTATGTAAACAGAAAAACAATCAAAGGTAGAGCGGTGGCAGAATTTTAGGCTCAACAACCATTACCAGAAAGTGAAGAGGTAATCTTGGAATTTCCAGATGAACATTTAGAAGCAATTGAAGTACAAGGGTGGAAAATGTATTTTGATGGAGTAGCAAACAGGAAGGGAGCAGGTTTGGGAGTTATACTAGAATCACCCGAAGGGGAACTCATCCCTCTAGCCAAAAAGTTGAAATTTAGGGCAACCAATAATATGGTGGAGTACAAAGCTTGTATTTTCGGTTTGGAAACCCTAATGATTATGAAGGTAGATAAGGTGGAAGTTTATGGTGATTCGTTGCTAGTAGTATCCCAAGTAAATGGAGAGTGGGAGTTGAAAGAAGAAAAATTGAAACCATACCATCATTACCTGACCATGATAAAGAAGAATTTTAAGGAGTGTAAGTTTATACACTTGTCAAGAGAAGAAAATCATATGGCTGATGCCCTAGCCACATTGGCTTCGGTATGGGAAAATCCTGTTAGCTTATTCCTTAAGCCTCTGGTCTTGACTAGTTCATCAACTCCTTGCTATGAATATGAAACAATCATGGAAATTGATACAGACCATGATGCATGGTATGATACCATAAGGAGATTTTTGGAGGAAAGAGAATACCCGCCGAGGCAACAAAGAAAGAGAGAAGGGCCATAAGGCGGTGGTCATTGTAATACACCACATTCCATGGGGAGTTATATCGAAGATGGCCCGATGGGGTCCATTTGAGATGCTTAAGAAAGCCCGAAGTGGAGCGTATCATGTTAGAAATACATGCGGAAAGTTGCGGTCCGTACATGAGTGGTTTGGCCCTAGTTAAGAAGATTGTTCGACAAGGTTACTATCGGTTGACCATCGAGAGAGACTGTATTGAGTTTGTCAAGAAGGGCCAACAATGTCAGATGTACAGTAACTTGAATCATATGCCTCCTGAAGAATTGCATTCAATGTCTTCACCCTGGCCCTTTGCCACCTGGGGTATCGACATAATAGAAGAGATACATCCGACAGCTTCAAACAGACATCGTTTTATTGTGGTAGCAGTTGATTATTTTTCAAAATGGGTCGAAGCCGAATCCTTCAACAAGTTGGGTGCAAGTCAAATGGCTAGGTTTATCGAAAAGAATCTCATCTGTAGACATGGGGTCCCGCACAGTGTGATATCAGACAATGGGGTAGAATTTCAAGGAACGATTAAGGATTTATTCTCCAAGTACCAAATCCATCATCATCGATCCTCCCCCTATAGACCAAAGGCTAATGGTGCAGTGGAAGCAACAAACAAGACAATTAAGCAAATTCTATCCAAGATCACCAAGACTTACAGGGACTGGTCAGAAATGCTTCCCTTTGCTTTATGGGGATATAGGACGAGTGTGCGAACACCTACTGGAATGACACTGTTCTCTTTGGTTTTTGGGATGGAAGCAATATTGCCAATTGAGATTGTGATCAAGTCATTGAGAGTAGTCTTGGAAGCGGAGCTGCCTGAAGCAGAATGGGTAGCAAGCAGATACACTCAGTTAGCTCTATTAGAAGAGAGAAGGCTAAAGGCACTGTATCATCACCAATTGTATCAAAAGAAGATAGCTCGGGCCTATAATAGAAGGGTCAAAATTCAAAGATTCAGGGTTGGGGATTTGGTATTGAAACAATGTAAGCCTAATTTATCTGATCCAAGAGGGAAGTTCAGACCTAGCTGGGAAGGACCATATGTCGTGAAACAAGTCATGAGCAAAGGTGCGGTGAAGTTATCAGACATGGATGGAAATGAATTTAGTGAACCAGTAAACATTGACAGGTTGAAGAGGTTTTATGAATGAAAAATGAAAAAGAAAGAGCTAGGTTGAAAACCCAAAAAGGGCGGCCTAGGCAAATGTTAGAGCAGTCCGCTAGTTTCGAAAACCCAAAAGGGCAGGCTAGGCAACAATTAGGGCTAATGAGAGAAAATCATCAATTAGAAAACCCGAAAGGGCTGATTGGCAACATGAGTAATCTTGTGTATGCAGGCTTTATGTTTGGTTGTTCCCTAATTTAATAAAACAAAATTAATGATTAAATTGCTCTTTATGCACTGTTATGAGTATATGACCAGACATGGATGAAATAACTAATCATAATTGCAAAAGGTGATGGCAAATTATAAATGGAAAAGAAGCATCTTTTATTACTCTAATTATTTTTTCATCCTAACAATACACTTTATGAATTGACAAATGTAAAATTTAAGACGGCCGATAAGTGTAACGTGCAGGCCAGCTTTGCCTCAGCCGATCCAAGTAGGCTTCAATCAAGCATGGCATGTCTAGGTCAGGAACAAAGTTAGAATCATGAGGCTCAGCTCCATACTGACGCCGAAGTCGGTGAGGATCATAGCATGTACCTTGACGAAGTGCAGCAAGAGGAACGTACATCAAGTATGTCCGCATGGTAATATGAGAAATCTTCCACCAAGGTACCAACCAACGGATATTGACTTCGGAGCATGAGTGGATCCAATCAACCCAGTCAGCATATGAAGAAGCAGGATGGAGCAGCTTCCTAGCAGAATGATGATGTGGCAGGTATCTGGAAAAATCCATGGAGGGAGTATCAAGCAAACAAAGACGCTCCTGAAGCCAAATCTGTGGAGAAAGAATTAAAAAAAAAGGTCCGCTAAGTTGAAAACCCGCAAGGGCAGCTTAGGCAAAAATTAGGACAGCTCGCTAGTTCTGAAAACCCGCATGGGTGGACTAGGCAAAAGTTAGAGGGATATAAAAAAACCTAAATTGAAAACCCGGAAGGGTAGTTTAGGTAATTACCTGAAGCAGCAACGAGCTCCCAGTCAGTCTCTTTGACAATCCTGATTTAAATCGGTCTAATCCAACTAAGGTCTCGACTAAGATCACAGGTACCAGTGACAAGCCTCCTTCCATTTGATCCATGATGTCCAATACTCGTGGGCCAATATCGCCGTCAGAAGAAACAAGTAAGAATTGACCGAGCAAGAAAAGACAAAGCATGCGTCCCCAGGCCTTAGTAGGAGCCAAATGAGAAAGACAAAAGTCAGTCAAAGGAGCAAGTAGAATTTTTTCACCTCTCATCAATCGAAGAATCTCGGGTTTCGGAATTTGAAATAACATCTGCATCTTCTGTTGAGTTTTGGAAATCAAAGTGGGTAACGCCATTCGTTGATTATTGGGATGTCCAAGGATGGCCTCAAATTCTTCAATCAAGGGACACATTTCAAAGCCATTAATTCTAAATACCCTAGAATCCGTATCCCACAAGGAAGCCACGGCATGTAAGAAAGAGTGGTCCAATTTGACATTTTGAAAGCATTTTAAAACATCAAGCTTTGACCATGAAATTTGCTTCCAATGGTTGGCATCCATATTCTTAAATAGAATTTTTATTTTCTTTAAATGGTGCTCGGTCATGGTTGATGAATAAAGGGGAACCAAAATTGCTAAAGAGAGAGTATTCACTTTGAAAGAGATATTTTTGGCTTATGAATTGAAATATGGCATGCAAGGTGATTTATATAGAAGAAAATAAACCTTTTCCAAAAGTGAAATGGAAAAGATGATAAGACCATATAGCACAAGGAAAGGAAGTGGTCACAACTTCTTTTTCCATTTTTGATTTGGTTTAACAAAAGAAGTGGATATTAGTTATGATGTATATAAAAAAAATGGCAGTAGCGAAAAAAAAGAAAAAAAAAGAAAGGAAAAAAAAGGAGGGAAGAGAAAAAGAGAGCATATTTTTCATTATTGTATAATTGCTATAATGTTTACATGTCACTAAGAGGGTGGTGGTAGGTCACCAAATAAAGACTTGAAAAAGTCATTGCCTGTTGGAGTAAGGGGCAAATTACTCGTCCCGGGATCATCCGAAGCAAAAGCACTAAAATCCCTATTGCCTTGGAGTTTGGATTTGTCATGGTCCTTATCAGAAGCAGATGAAAGGATCTCATGGTCATCAGCCTGGGGGCCTCTCGATGAAGAAGCACCGGGATCCCTCATTCCTTGAAATCGGAAGTCACAAAAATTTTGTTTGGATTGATGATATAAATTTTCAGAATGAGAAGCCTGCTGACGACTTGCAGCTAACTCTTCTTGAAACTTCTTGTTTTATTCTTCGAGCATCCACTGTGAGCCAAGAAGGAAAAGGTAAGAGCACACATAATCATGCATACATATGGCATAAACTATTATGAAATAAGGAACTTACTAGGTAATTCATATCAATATCCTGTGGATGAGATGGCATATCCGGTAGGCTAAAATGAGCAAATGAAGGGGGAGTAAAAGAAGGTCCAGCCTCATGCAAGCCAATAAACTGCAACAATCATTAAAGAATCAAAGAAAGTAAAGCAGTTGCAATAGAAAAGAGGTAAAAGTTTTACCTGAGAAGTATTGGTCCCGAGAAGAGGAACAGACTCTCCTGCATCTCCGTGATGTTCCTCCTTATCTCTACCCTCATTTCCATCTGAAATCTCACGCACACTGACAGGAGATACATCAAAGTGCAAGAGTCTCATTTGAATAAAACGAGCATAAAATGAACCCGGTAAATCGAGAAATAACTCGGCATTAAAACCATATCGGGCTGACCACCAAGCATCCTCCGACATCGACATGATATTTAAAGTATATTATGAGATTTGCATCGGGAACCTCCGTTGCTCTGGTCCGAGAAACCATTCGTAAACTCTCTCCTCGAGAAACTAGCCGCTAAACACTGGGCCAGCAATAACTCGGCGAGAATGTTGAAAAGACAGTGCAGCCCTCATCAAAGGAGACCAGTTTGCTCGCTCTTCTGGATTCCACCAGGCCAAATTCACCTGCAGGATAACATAAGGTAAGTAAAACTTTTGCAAAACATTTAAAGCATACTAATGTTATTTTACCTGATCCCAGGTTAAGCGGCTCAACACAAAGCGATGAGTATGCACATGATGAGAGCCAGGAACGTTCACATGATAGGACAACCAGAAATTTAATCTCGGATACCCGATTCTCTCTTGAGAAATGCCGGGTACTCTCACGAGGTTGTGTTCATATGCCCATATCTACAATAACAACAAAGATCAATAAAAAAAAGGAAAAGACATTGGTGGAAGAAAGAATACCTCGACAATCGCCATCAAGCCGACAAAAGAATTCTTGTTTCGACAAAGCTTATCAAGGCCATGATAAAGACATGCGAGACCAGCTTCACCCCAGCTAGAAGATGGTACCATCCTGAGATAAGAAAGGGCACTCAACACTGATAAGTGAATGGATGATTCAGTGCTGCCAAAGATGCTCGAACCGAGCAGATATAACAAGAATCCTCGGGCATACTGTTCGGCCCTGTTTCTGCCAATCCGACCTTCGTAGTTCATCCAATAACTATGAATCGGCTCGATTTTTATCTTATGAGGTCCTTTATATGATGGCTCCATACCAATTAATTCCTGAATTTCTTCAAATGTTAAAATTTCATTGGTTAGAGGAACCGGAGCACCATCATATCGAAGGCCGGTTGTGGCAGTAAAATCGACCGGACCAATTGTCATCTCCCCAATGGGCAAGTGAAAAGTATGAGTTGTATCCAGCCATCGCTCTGTCAGCGCCTGGACCACGCTTCGGTCTATTTGATATTCTTCGGACGGCAATTGTAAGACAAACTGCTCAAAGCCGCAATCTCGGATAATCCGCCTTACCCGAGAAGGCACTACATCATACCATTGTCGAGCTTTGTAAATACACCCTCCGGCCCAAACGACACAATGATCATGCTAACACAGACCCAAGTAAGTTAATACCAGGTAAGTATGCATTATTCAATCTATTTAAATTAATTTATTTTTCATAATAATAATAATAATAATAATAATAAGTAATAATAATAAATAATAAATAATAAATAAAAATAATAAATAAAAAAATATCACCTCGCTCTTTTGATTGGAACTGCGATGAAGCGGCATCCCGGCCAGTATATCTAGATTTCTGTCTTCGTGATGCCGAATAAACTCCAATAATTCGGTATTAGAATGAGTCCGCAACCTTGAAGCATGCATTGTTTTTGAAAAATATGTGCTGAAATTTAAAAGAAATTTGAAAGGATTACAAAATTGAAATTGAAACTTTGAAATTTTATGGAGAATTGATGGCCTTTTATAGAAGAACGGCAAGCAGATGAAAACAAACTCAAAACTGTGCATAAATAGTGAATTTTACTATTTATAAATAGTATTACTATTGATGAATAGTAAATATCACTATTGATGAATACTATTACTATTGATGAATAGTAAATATTACTATTTATGCATAGTATTACTATTGGTGAATAGTAAAATCACTTTTTCCAATAGTAAATACTATTTGATACTATTTGCAAATAGTAAATTTACTATTTATGAATAGAGAATAGTGCATGAACAGTAACTACACAGTAAATAAACAGAAAATTCAATTATTCACTTTAATCATTCAAATAATTGCGAGTATACAAATATTTTTACACCCAGGGGGCAATAGGAAGACATGCCTAAAAATTAGTTAAAATTTTTCTCGGGTCCAGAACCCAAATTTTCTTTAAGTCCCAAAACCTAGGATCATCCTTGAGTCCAGAACTCGAACTGGGTCCAGAACCCAAATTTTCCTTAGGTCCAGAACCTAAAATTTTTCTCGGGTCCAGAACCCAAATTTTCTTTAAGTCCCAAAACCTAGAATTATCCTTGAATCCAGAACTCGAACCGGGTCCAGAACCCAAATTTCCCTTAGGTCCAGAACCTAAAATTTTTCTCGGGTCCAGAACCCAAATTTCCCTTAGGTCCAGAACCTAAAACTTTTCTCGGGTCTAGAACCCAAATTTTCCTTAGGTCTAGAACCTAAAATTTTTTTTCGGGTCCAGAACCCAAAATTTCCTTAGGTCCAAAACCTAGAATTAGTCCAGAACCCAAATTTTTCTTAGGTCCAGAACCTAGAATTATCCTCGAGTCCAGAACTCAAATTCGGGTCTAGAATCCTAATTTTTCTTAGGTCCCAAACCTAGAAATATCCTCGAGTCCAGAACTCGAATCCGGATCCGAAACCCAAATTTGCCTTAGGTCCAGAACCTAGAATTTTGTTGTGAGTCCAGAACTCAAATTGGGTCCAAGTACCCAAAACATGTCGCCATCTCAAAAAATTAAGTATTTTTGCTTTTCACTCTCTTTCACTAAGGTTTCAGATCATTCAAGCAGGGGGTAAACTGTAGACTCTTAATTTTTGACCTAATCCGATCCAATATGCTTTATTTACTCCAAAATGATTTTTGTTGTCTAATTGGTCCAAAATAATTTTAACTAAATATTTTTTTGCTTTATTATCTAATTTTTATTAACTAAAAATAAAAATAAACAAATAAAAATTAAAAAATAAAAATAAAAATAAAAATCGGAGTCGGAAAAAAATCGGCAGCGAAAAACAGTCGCACGGGCTCGAGGGAGTTTTGCCCCGCAGGAAAATCCTGCGGGCAAAACCTTCGCCGACAGGAATTTCCTGCGAGCGAGCTATTTTACCCGCAGGCCCAATCGTTCGCCCGCATGAATTTCAATTCCTGCGGGCGAAGCTATTTTGCCCACTGCTGGCTGGCACGCCTACTGGCTCCAGCCACGGGCCCGCTGCCACAGTTTTTGCCAGCGCAAATTTTTTTGACCCAAATTTTTGAAACCTAATCCAATTAGGTTTTAATTTTTTTATTAATATTAATTGCCGTGTGTAATTAGGAAGAAGGAACCTAAAAACCAATATAAATAAGGACCATGAAGAACCAAAGAGGGGGGAAAAATTTTCACAGTGAGCTTGGGATTGGAAACCAAATCAAGGAAGGAAAAACAATAATTCAATTCAACTGATTTTTAAGGGAGTAGCAGCACAAATTAAGCAATTCAAAGGCAACAAAGGCTTGTCTTTGGAGCTAGTTCAACCAAGAAAATTATTTTTGGAAGAATCAACAAAAGAAGGTAAGTGATTTTCCTTATTGATTTATGTTACACAGTAGCTAAGTTATGGAATTAGGGTTTTTTAAATAAAAAACTTTAGAACTTTAATTTAATTCTTCCAAAGTTAAAACACTAAAACTTGACCTTCTTTTCTAAAAAGACTTAAAATTGTTATTTTTTCTTCTTAAAAATCTTAAAACTCTAATTGAACATATTTTTCAACAAAACAAAAATCAAATTCTGTTTCTTTTAAGATTTTAAAGTAGGTTCTATTTCATTCAAAAAGCCTTAAAAACATCTTTTCTACTTATAAAAACTTCAGTCCATGTGTTTAAAATCATAAAACTTCATAAATCATCAAATTGCTTTTTGAAACTCTAATTCAAATTCATTACCCGAGAACCCTAATTTCAAAGCCTAAATCCAAAATTCAACTTTTAAACATAAAATAATGAACACTAACCCTTTTAAAACCCTTAAACCCTAATTTTCATGAACCATAGTCCTTTTAAAACATTAAAAATATAAAAACTCAAAAATTACACAGTAGCTTAAATCACTATTTAAAATCATGAATTAAAAAGTATTTCAAAGTGTCTAAAACCCTAGTTTCATGATTTCACCATTCAAACCTTAATTTGGTTAATCAAAGAGTCTTATCAACCTTTTAAAACATAAAACCCTAATTTATTTTAATTCCATAAAAAGTCAGTAGCTATAATTGAACTTTTATTTGCTTTATTCAATTCCATATGTATTTATACTTTGATTTATCTCTTATGTTTCAATCTATTTAATTTCAATACTTGATTTATTTAATTTATCATGGATGGATGTTTATTTTATTGATATTTAAATACTTTTAATGAATGATTTATTTATTATGAATGATTATTTACTTTTTTCAATTAATTTAGACTTCCAAAAGTTGTAAGAGGTATGTTTCCACTTGGTGGGTACCTCATTATTTAAACATCATGTAATTTAATTTGCTTTTCTATTTTAGAACTTATGTAAAGGGCATGTTTCTACCTTTTGGTGGGTGTCCTATTTAGGCATGTGATGTAAGGACATGTTTCCATCCTTGGATGGGTGTCCATTTATTTACTTTGTTTGGACATTACTTTGATTTTAATATATTGATGCTTTCTTTTAATTATTGTGTGTAATATGGATAATGTTATTATACTTAAGAATTTTATAATATTAAGACCTGTAAAGGAGGCCGGTTCCAATGAACCGGGCGCTGTGGGGGTTCTGGGCCATATCTCACCTTCCCCACATGTACCCAACTTTCCGAACCCATTAAGGGGTTGGGGATTCCTTAGGAATCGAGTCATCCACCCCTTTCTTTTTCTCGGCCCGTCCGGGTGGCGACTCCATTTTCTTCGAACTTAGGTCCGTGTTCTCTAAGGCCCCGTGCCTAAACAGTGCCGAAGTTGCAAGAACCATTCCACCGGGGGTGGGGGCGAAAATTTCCGCTCACAGGTATACCGCATCACATCAAACCTGATACTCCGGAATTTGATATTACATAAGGTTATACACATTATTTAAATAATTTCACATTTTTCTCAATCTTTGGCACTTGTTCCAATTTCCAATCTTTTTCCACATTTTACATTATTTCTTATTAATTTCACATATTTTTATCAACTTTGTTTCCACAAACACAATATAGCTGAATTAAACATTCACCAAGCATTTTCATGCATTTTTCACAAACAATCACCATAATACTTATAGCCAACTCAAAGTGGCTTATAAACATGTACATTATACATTTCACACTTTAAACAAGTATCTATGCACTTTTTATGTGAATTCACACAACAAAGTGGCATAGTCACCAAATCATTCAATCACAAAATATGTCAAATAAGTGCAATTTAATGCATAACAATCAAAGTATGTACATACCTAAATACAAGGACACTTCCAAGTCAAAAACACCAATTTTCACAACTTCATCAAAATCCCTTCACTTACTAAGTTATTGGAACAACAACTTGCTCAATACCTAACAAAATGTGAATAAGAAACACACATAAGCATCACATTTTAAAGTGTTTCAACTACTAAACGTCAATAAAAAACTAATCCTTCAATTTCCCCTTTCTTAAGCCATAAGGCACTGTAACTTTAGAATTCCAATCCAACCAATACCAAATTAAGTTTTAAGCTTAATTATGTCTTAAGCAATACATATTAAACCACATAACTCAATTTAAAGACATTCCCTTCAAAAACACTAAAAGGTGCCTAAACACACTTTAATATTAAAACTTCATTCTCAATATTTCCAAATTGATTTTAAAGCTTAAATATACTACAAACATTATATTTTAATAAATACAAAGCATTAAAATACAATGTATCATTCTTCCATCAAAATTTCAAAACTCAAACCCTAAGCCACTTTGATTTTGGTTTAACACTCTAACCAATTCCAAATATCAATTTGATCTCATTTTCATCCTTAGAATCATTAAACAACATGATTTTAAATGATAAAATCAAATATACATACACAATTTGCTATAACCCCTTCCAAAACCCTAACTCTTTGCTACCCGTTTAAAACTCGTACTTAACTCAAACTTTTATTCCATTCAACATTAAAATCAATATTTACTTAACAAAATAACATCATCCATACATATTCAAACAATTATAACACACTCATTCAAAATCCAAAATCACACAATCAAATTTCCAAAGAAACCTAAAATTTCAAGTAATAACTTACTTGTTGGAAATTTATCTAAAACAACCTTAATCCTTTAAAACTTGAAATGTTTGATGTTGGGTGAAGAAAAAATCCCCTCCCTCAAGCTTGAAGAAATTCAACCATGATGGAGGAAGAGAAGAAGAAGGTAAGTTTTTTTTTCTTTAATTTTTTTATAACCACTTATACATATATAATATTATTTTAATTATTTATTTAATTATTTTTAAATTTCCATTCTTATTTTCCATCCAAAATTAATTTATTTTTTGAATTTTTTATACTTTTTAAGTTAATTACCATTTTACCGCTCTTTTACTAATTAATTGTTGACTTTTCTAACTCATGTTTGACTTTATATGTAATGTATATTTTTATTATATTTCATATATATATATATATGATATTTTCTCACTTTCAGCATCTCATTTAATTCTCCAACTTATAGATTTAATTTTATAAAATAACGGATGTTATAACCATAGATCATGAGTGTTAGCCAAACACTTGGCATGATTAATCTATTTTTTTTATCTTAGGCAATCAAATAGAATAGAATTAACATTTGGATCAAGTTACATTTTGTAGGAAGAAACACTTTTGTAGAAATCAAGAAAGGTATAATCAAAGCACACTGAAGGCCGACCGGACTTTTTGTACCAATACAAGAAAAATTTACACATAAAGGTTCGCGGTAGAAAGTACTCCCAAGATTTCACCATACCATTGGCAGTCCGCTCGGACCATGGACAAGTCCCACTATACCATTGGTTGTGATAAATGAAAATTTGCACAGTAAGTTTTATTGTCAAGCGTACTCCTATTTTCTCAGAGCACCAGCAAAGTCCGACCGGATCATAAAGAAAGCTGACCAGACCTTTGAAGCATAAATTGTCCAAAACATCCAGTAAGGTTTACGACCAAAGGTATGCCGAGAAATTGAACATATCATCAGAAACAGATGCAAGTTTAATCGGACTATTTAAATATTCTTCAAATTAAAAGTCATTATATCTCCACTCAGTTAGTATTAGTCAATTTTTCAAAAAGTACGATCGGACTTTGATTATTTCGACCAGTCTTATTAAAGTATGACCTGATTGGGGCTAATCTAACCATGAAAATGCTCTAGGAAATAATTTTATGGGAGACAAGAATCAATCATGTTGGCTCTTACCCTAAATTACTAGTTGAAGACTTAAAGATTATAAATACCTCAAGAAACTTCATTTTTGTGTAAGCGTGTGATTGTAATTGTCAAACAAAACAACTTTCATTTCCTTGCATTAAAATTTATTCTTATATTCAATTGAGTGTTGGGTGATAGCATTAAACACCATTGTAAGTTTGAGTGTGAGCTTGAAACACTTAGGTTGTTAGAGTGAGCCTGAGAAAACTCTTATAAGGGTTATGAGGATCTATCTCAAACCATTGTAATAGTTTAGTGTGAGCTAGTGAAAACAACAAGTTAGAGTTAAGCTTGTAAAAACTCAAGACTAGTGGAATCTTAACAAGTTATTAAGGAAGTGGATGTATGATTGAGGTAAATCCGAACCACTATAACTCTTTATGTTCTTTCTTCTATACTCTACTCAATCTTCTTCTACATCTTCTTCATCTTTTGCATTTGAATTTTTTAATTTATCATCACTCTTCAAATTAACCAATTTGCCTCCCACCTATTGGTTGCCATCTTGGGACAATAATTGGTATCAGAGACAACAAATCTCTTTAAAATTAATTATTAAATTTGATTCAAAATGGCAACCATTCCACCAACAAACACCTCTACACATGGAAACCTAAATTCATTCCATAGACCCTATATCGATGGAACAAATTATTCCTATTGGAAACACAACATGTATTTGTTCCTAGATAGTGAAGGAATTGAACTATGGAAATTTGTTAAAAATCCGTGGAAACCTCCTACTTATGAAGTTGATAGTGTGTAAGATCATTTTCTTAAATCACAATGGTCAAGTGCCAATGTGAAAGATCGATTCAAGAACAATAGAGCAACTCTATCTTAATGAATTCAATATAAAGAGAAGAAGGTGGGAAATTCCAACATCTCACTTGTGCACATTGCATTTGGAAAACTCTTGAGAACTACCATGAGGGTACTACCCAAGTGAGGTTCACCAAGATGCAAATGCATCCACATGAGCATGAGTTATTCAAGATGAAGCCCAACAAAAAGGTAACCAACATGACAAACCACTTGCTTGCCTTTGTCAAAGAATTAAAGAAATATGACAAGATATATGATCAAGGTAATGTTAACAGCAAAATCTTGAAAGCTCTTTGAGCAAGGAATAACTTTGAGTCAAAAGTTTCTTCTATTGAAGAGGCTCATGACATTAGCACCTTAAGAATCGATGAACTTGTGGGAAAGCTACTCACTTTTGAACTATACAAGGAAAAGGAAGAAGAACAAGGTGAGAAAGAGAAAAGGAAATCAATAGCTCTCAAGGCGGTCAAAGAATTTGAGAGCTCAAGTAATGAAAATAGTGATGATAAAGAAGAAATGGCAATGCTTTTAAAAAGAATAAGTGATTGGAAGAGAAAGAGAAGATTACAATCTAACAAAGGTACATTTTCTAAATCCTCCTTCAAAGATAAAGATAAAAAAGAATGAAGTGAAATGTTATGAATGTGGCAAATCTGGTCACATCAAATCGGATTGATTCAAGTTGAAGAACAAAAAGAAGTGGGATAAGGAAAAGAAGAAATCACTCAAAGCTACATAGGATGATTATTCCTCAAGTGAAGAAGAAGAAGAGGAGGAGGAGGAAGGAATTGTTAATCTATGTCTCATGGCTATTGAGGATGAAAATGACTCCAATGAGGTAGGTACTCAATCCTTGAAATTAATTGCATATGATAATGATGTTGTTGATGCTTTAGATGATAGCGATTTGATTGAACATATGAACCTTAGAGTGGAAAAGTATTTTTCTAAGATGAAATTTTATAAGGATAAATGTTCTAAGCTAGAAAAAGATTTTGTGTGCTTGAAAACTCTACATTAGAATTAAAGACCTCAAATGAACAATTGTTGAAATCAATTGATGAAATGACTAAAAATTCACATAGCTTAGAAAATATGATCAAGGAAAATAAAATATTGCAGGATGAAATAAATGAGTTAAAAGAATCTATTTCAAAATTTCACAAGAGAAAAGAGGCCTTAGATACATTGATCAACAATCAAAGGTCACCCTCTTGGAAACATGGTTTAGGATTCAATGACTCATCCATCACTGCATCTAATGCACCAATATTTGTAAAAGTATCTACAATTCAAACCTCTAGTGTTGAAGTTATGAAGAACACTAATTCACAAAACAAACCTAAAAATCCTAAAAGGATTACATTGGGTTCACAAGGGTCTAAAATTAAAGTTCCAAGAGCAAACCATGCATTCATGTATACAAGGCAAGTACATAAACACAAAAATGCACAATCTCATTCAACACACACTTGCAATTGTGTGCATGGTTCATTGAATTTCAATAAGAAAGTGCATAAGTATAAAACCTTGTACCAATGCATATATTGTATGAAATCTGGACGTAAGAGTATTTTTTTACTAATTAGTAAGGCTCATCTCAAGTTATAGGATCCCTCTACTACTAACCCCCAAGGACCGAACTTCATTTGGGTTCCTAAAAGAAGATGAACATTGTTGTTTTATAGGTATGCCTAAAATCCATATCAATGAAAATGTTTGGCTTATGAATAGTGGATGCTCATGACGAGCAAGGTAAAGTTTTTTACAACACCTTCTCATAAACATGGAGGAAATGTTACTTTTGGAAATAATGCTAGAGGTAAAATCATTGGCATTGGTTCCATTGGCATGCTTGGTAAGAATATGATTGAAAATGTGTGGCTTGTTGATGGGTTGAAACATAATTTGCTTAGTTTAAGTCAGTTATGTGATAAAGGATATGATGCAAGTTTTAACTTTGAAGGATGCAAAATTACCAATTCAAATGGTGAACTTGTATTCAAAGGAGTTAGAATTGGCAATACATATAAAATTGACTTGCATTCCAACAATGCATTTGAATGTTTGATTACCATTAGTAATGCATAGAAGACTAGGACATGCTAATATGGATCACTTACATGCTATTCTTTCTTATCATGATATTATCCATTGCATCATATTAGATTGCATTATGTGTGTGAGTTAGGACGCCCGTGTTACCCATGTTATGTTATGTAAGGGATACCATACTTTCACTCAAGGTATGGAGATCGAGCATGGCATAACCACTCATAGCCTTGTACCATTTGGCATATACTTGCTATGGGAACCTAAGCCTTTTAACCCAAAGACTAAAGCTCATGTAATTGGCCTTGTTACTTTCCTTAGGTTTTTACCCCAAATGCTTGTTGTTTGACTATGGTTAATTTATCTTGGCTTAAATCATGGCTTATTTGGTTTGTTCTTTTTCTAATATGACCTAAATACATTGTGAGCTCAAAGTAAATTTTTTCTTTAATGTCCAAAAGACCAAAGCTATTTTCAAATCTTTTCAAGATGGTCTTTGGACATAAAACTTTTCAAAAAATAAATCAAAAATTCTTTTCTCATGACCCAAATACTAAGCCCAAAATCTACCTTTTCTAAAATCTTTTTTACAATGGGCTTAGAAACAAAATTGTTTTCATCCAAAAGAGCTTACAAATATTTAGGTCAATTGTGAAATAACAAAAATAAAATTTGAGCCTAGTTTATACTAAGAAATAATTAATCATGAGCTTGTTTTTTGGCATAAATCATTAGTTACTTTTTCAGGTGAGAAATCTATTTATAATAAACCTCTTAATTTAGTTGTAATCTAATATAGCATAAAAGCTACATTAGTTGGTTGAATAGATTAAAACCTAATTAATGGGAATTATCATGAACTAATTTCCATTTTCGAAAATATAACTATTGGTTGAAAGGTTCGAGGGCATAATTCGAAAAATAAGATACCCCATGTTGGTATTTTGTTAACCATATTACCTAGGAAAAGTGACTCACTATTCTAATGTGGATGTTATAAGGTTGGAAGGAACATCCTAATTATCCTTGTTTGTTTATTGTTTGTGCATACATGCATACATACATTTGTATCTCATATCATTGATCCTCTCTGGCTCACAGCCTTGGATTATGACAGTTCAAAAGCTTACGACAATCCGACCTATGCCAGAGACGAAGAATCTAGTAACATCTCAATCACTTGCTCACCAAAAGCAATGGATCCTGAGCAAATTCAAAGAATGGTGGATGAAGCCCTCAATGTCAAGATGGAAGAAATAAAAGAGGCCCTGGCTGAGACCATGAAGAACCAATTGGATGCAATTTTAGGAAATCATGTCGAAGCATCTGCTAGCACTAAGAAGCCAAAGGACAAAGGGAAGACTAAAGTTGGTGAAGAGGTTTTTGATGATGATAAGGTGATCATTGATGATGATGACGATTGGGCTCAATACTTCCAAGATCCCCAATACAAGAAGAAAGAACTGAAGATTGTTGAAAAATTAGCTATGGAGAAAATTAAAATTTCTAATGTTGAAAAGATGATAGCGGATTTAGAAAAGAAATTTGAGAAGAAGCTAAAAACTGAAGAAATGTCCAAAGTTGACAAATTATTTGAGCTAGACGAAGAAGTGCCATACAAATTCAAGATGCCATCTTTTGCAAAGTTTGATGGAACCGAAAATCTTTACCTCCATGTGAAGCAGTATATCACTGCTATGCATTCTGCCCGAGCTAGTAAGGCTTAAACACTAAGGTACTTCATGCTCTCATTGGATCTTGTTATCAAAAATTGGTTCAACACCTTAGATGATGGAACACAAAGGAGTTGGGATCTGTTATACAAGGCCTTCATCCAATAATACAGATACAATGTCGAGATGGAAGTTACCTCAATGGAAGTTGAGTCTATTAGACAAAGGCCAAATGAGAATTTTGTGGACTATGTGAAAAGATGGAGAAATAAGGCCGCTTTACTCAAGAAGAGGACCGATGAATCTGATCAAATAAGAATGATTGTGAGAGGGGTGTTGCCTAGTCTTCGTGAAAGGATGTATCATACACTTATCCGTGATTTCAAAAATCTCCTCCAAGCTGGTCTGCAAGTTGAAGAATGGGAAAGAGAGAAGAATCACTTTTCAATAAAAAATAATGAGAAAGGGAACTACCAGTCTGGAAATCAAAGCACGCAAAAGGAAGTTGATGTTAATACAACTGGTCAAGCAAATAGAAGGCAGTTTTCAGATATGGGGAAGCCTTTGTCTTGTGTCTTCCACAAGCTATAAAAGAAGGGACTATTATAGCCATTGGACCCTTGACCTTTGTCAAATCCTTTACCCCCAAAATTTAATACTAAAGCCTTTTGCGAGTTTCATCAGACACAAGGACATGAGACAGACAAATTCTTGCAACTAAAACATGAGATCCAAATTTTAATTGACAGTGGTAACCTGCATGAGCTTGATAAGACCAGCACAAAAGACAATCCTTTGTCAAAATTTAACAGAGTGCCACCACCAGCAACCTTCATGGTAGGAAAAGAATTGGAAGAAGATTTTGTTTTATCATCCTTTCAAGATGGTAATGTTGAAGATGTGTGTTTAGATAATTTTTGTACTAGTTTTTAGTGTGACTTTTATGTGTTTTTAGTTAATGTTTTGATTGATTTTGTTTTAAGTTTGTTTGAAGTGTTGTTTTTAGGTTAAAAGTACAAAAACTCCCTTGGAAGATCAAAACAGTGCAAGAAAAGCAAGAACCAAGCAAGACACGGCCAAGCTTGTGGCCGTGTCTCATTCAAGGAGCAAAACAAAGACCAAAGCAAAGAAAGAGCAAAAAAAAAAAAAAAGAAGGAAGCAGGAAGAGACACACTCAATGACATAGCCAAGTCACTGGCCATGTCACTACTTGAAGAACAAAGAAAAGAAAGAAAGAAAGAAGAAGCCAGTGAAGGACATGGCCAGCAAGCTTGGCCGTGTCCCAAAGAAAAATGAGGGACACGTCCAAGCCAAATCAAGCTTGGCTGTGTCACCCTTAATTTGTATAAATTCTTGTGCGCGAAAGAGAAGAGGAGGAGACGGCTATGGTTTGAGGAGAGAGAGAAAAGAAAAGAGGAGGAGACGGCTAGGGTTTGAGGAGAGAGAGAAAAGAAAAGAGGAGGAGACTGCTAGGGTTTAAGGAGAGAGAGAAAAGAAAAGAGAAAGAGGGGGCAAACACGATTTGGGATGAGGAGAGAGTGACACTCTCCTTGTCCCTTCATCTTCATCCTCCATCTTCATCTTCTCCATCTTCCATTGACAAGATCTTTAAGGTTCTTTGGGATAAATTGGGTTAAACAAGATCTTGAAGGTTGAAGAAACTTTATTCCAAGGTTTGGTGACTTGAGAAAACTCCATTCCATCTTCCAAAGGCAAGCTCCATTCCAAGGTTTGGTGACTTGAGAAAGCTCCATTCCATATTGCAAAGGGGAATCAACCAATGAAGAGGGCTTGAGTTCTTCATCAAATATCAAAGTGGAGCTACCAGGAAGACTAGTAATCCTACTCTTGGCATCTTCACAAGGGGTTTTTCTATTCTCTTTTAATTCATTTCAATATTGTTTTTTGTTGTATTAAGAGAATTGATATTGCATTGAACAATTTGTATTTGATTTATATTGAGTTGAATTAATGTTTTAAATTGATGATGTTGAGCTAAATACCCATGCCTAGGGTTTGTAGTATATTTGATTGAATGCTTTGATTTGATATTTCTATTGATGTACCTTGTGTTGGTTGATTGCATTTGATTGTATGCTAGGTTGATATATTAGCTACCTATTGATCTTTAGATATTGAATGAAGGGCCGAGAGGTGAAATTTGATATTGGAATTATGCAATCGACTGCCCTATGAATGAATTAGAAATATAAGTTCTAGGGTTTCATTAATTTGATAATGTGAAACAATTGGTTATTGCTATTTCATGAATGTGAGAACTAATGAATTGGTAATTGACTTATTAATCTTAAGGAACAAATTAATTTACAAGGTTATGTTAATGGATAATTGAGAATTGAGCTTTGACTGAATGGACCTATACCCCTAGGCACCTTCCCAAGAATCAATTTGATCTTGTACACCCATCACACATCAACCCTACTCGTTACTTTTAGGTTTAAAGTGTCCTTCACAATTCCGAACAACAAACTCTCATTCATTTAAATTACTTGCTAATCAAACTATTACGAACTACACCTTCTTGGGGAAACAACCTTGGGGCGATCACCTTTGCTACATCTACCTCGTATACTTGCGAGTGACGCTTGTAGTAGTACTTAATTTGAGTGCAACAAGTTTTTGGCGCCGTTGCCAGGGAAGGCTGTTTAAGTAGTAATAGTTTGATTTTTCTTTACAATTTAATTGATTTTTTTGTTTTCTTTGAATTGTTTGTTTGTTTTGTTTGATTCTCTTTCAATTTATTTATTTGTTTATTTTCTTTAAGTTGCTAAGTGCCTTTTGTAAATATGCAGTTTTCAAGGCACGTAGGGGTTTATGATGATAACCCTAACTATGACATGGCATGGCAATTAGCAAAATTAACGAACCAACTTAAGATGCTAAATGCAAGAGGAAGAACACCTATGCCCACTCGTGAAGTATGTTCAGCATGTGGCATTACAGGACATAGCGCAAACATGTGTTCATTTGGTTATGGATAATACCAAGAGAGGAAAGAGGAAGAATATGCCTATGAAAGTTTCCAACAAATGGGTGGAAATGACCCATATCCCAGACCTTATAATTCAAGCTGGGAAAGCCACCTAAATTTTTCTTGGGAGAATCAAAAGCAAATTCCACCTCAAATTTTTTTTCAACCTTACCAAAGAAATCCTTACTCTCAAGAACAATATTCAAATCAAGATCACCTTAAGAAACCCACATTGGAGGATAGTTTGAATGCCTTCATTCAAACTAGCGCACAAAATCAAGATCACCTTAAGATACCCACATTGGAGGATAGTTTGAATGCCTTCATTCAAACTAGCACACAAAATCAAGATCGACTTAAGGAACCCACTTTGGAAGATAGTTTGAATGCCTTCATTCAAATTAGTGCACAAAATCAGGATCAATGCAAGAAATCCATAGTGGAAGATGATTTGAATGCTTACCTTCAAATTAGCAAACAAAATCAGGAAGGAATCAATGAGAGGTTTAATTCTTTGGAGGAATCATTGAAGAGGGTGGAAGCTCAAGTTGGGCAATGGCATATCAACTCCAAGCACACCAAAAAGAGGAATTTCCTAGCCAACTGGAGCAAGTCAAGGTAATCACAAATTTGAGGAGTGAACAGGTGATATATAACAGTTTTTGTGATTCCTTTGATGCAGGAACTAATCAAGAAAAAGATGGTGAGGAAATACAACCATACATAGAGGAGTTAATTCAATCAAAGGAGGAGGAGAATTTGGAAGCATCAACTTCCACAAAATTACATGAACCTCCAAATCCTTGTATGCCACCAATCCCATTCCCAAGTAGGCTGAATGAAGAGAAACAAGGTATGCAACTTTCTAAACTTTATGACATGCCCTATAGTGCAGATAGTGAAGATAAGCTTGAGGTAGCCATGACCTTAGGAGTAGAGCCTAATTTTTCCAATTTAGAAATTGAGGAGAGCAATTTACTTTTAAATAATGAGATTGTTGAGGGGGAGCTTCAAATTGCTAAAGAGGATGAAGAAGTGGTTCAACCAAACTTGGTTGAACTTAAGAAGACCCCAAGAATTTTGAAAGACATTTTAGTTGGGGAGTACAGTATGCAACAAATTATCATCTCTCCGACCCTTGGTGGTGAGAACGAGCAAAAACCATATATAACCATGTTGCAAACTGAAAAAGGTTCTTACTGTGTCCCTATAGCATTAGAGGATCAAGTTTAGACAACCCTCACATGTTTTTTTTGGACAATTGCTCTTCCAAGGATGCTACCTAGGCTTTTCAATACATTGGGCACATTTCAAAGTTGCATGTTGTTCATCCTCTCACACATGGGCTCCAATTGCATTATTGGTGGAAGGAGCCCTACACATCGTGTATGGGAACGATGGAAATCAGGTATCATCTAAACTCTCTTTTAGTTTATGCATGCTCACATTGAGGACAATGGAATCTTTAAGTGTGGGGTAGTGCATTTTGTGTTTTTACTTTTTAAGTTTAATAATGTTTTACCTTGAATAAATGAGTTTTAGAAAGTTCAATTGTTATAAAAATTGTTGATAGATGACCTTTGAATTTTTGAAGCATGAATTTGAGAATTGAGAAGAATTGGTGCTTATTGTCAATTTTGTTAGTTTTTCCTTGCATTGCTATTAACCTAGTGAGTAATTGAGCCATCAACTTATCATTATTGTTGTGGGTGAACATCTTTGATTGATGAATTGCTAGAACTTGCTTTGACATGCATTTTAAGATTACATAAAAATTTCAATTAGGCATCAAGATGATTAAGGCAATTAGGTGAACCCACTTTGGCTTAAAAAGACCAACCCTATTTTTAACCTTAGTTAGCCAATTTTGAGCTTATTTTATTTTTCCTTTTCTTTCTTTTTCACAACACCATTAGCTTGGACCTTGTTGTTTAACTCTTACCCTTTCATTAGGTCAAGAGCATTTTAAGAGCGTTTATGACCGAGTGTTGTGTTGAATTAAGTGTGGGGTTAAATTTAGTAAGTTTAAGATTGCAAAGCAAAATAATAAAAAATAAAAAAAAGAAAAAGAGAAAAATAAAAAATATATATATAATAATAATAAGAATAATTGTTGTTCTTGTTGAAAGGGTTGGAATGTATCATTGCAATATTTAATAAGTGAGCTCCCTTGAAAAGCTCTTTAATGTCAAGGGGTAGATGAGAGGAAGGTGTTTTGGGATTGTTGGGTTATATATATGATCGGGTACTTCATTCTTAAAGTGCTTTTTAACTTAATGATTAAGCTCACATTTCCTAAATGCCATGCCTTTACCTTAGCCCCATTACAACCCAATAAAGACCTTTTGATTGATGCTTGATTGTTATTTTGTGGTGGAGATTTGATTGATAAGCAAGCCTATGGTAATAATCTTTCATTAATTGTTATGAGTGTAAACACCACCATGATCAAACACTTATAAGAGTTGGTGAGGGAGTGACAACATAGGTTATGCATGGAAACCAGTTAATTGCATGGGTGTCGATTTTATTTGATTCGATATTGATTGTGGATTTAGTGATAGGGAAGTCTTGATGCATCTTTATAACTCTTGAACTTAACAAAATTATATTGTTTAGTGTGTTTTGATTTTAGCCTTGCTTGGGGACAAGCAAGGAATTAAGTGTGGGGTAGTTGTTTAGATCATTTTTGTAGTAGTTTTTAGTTTGATTTTTATGTGTTTTTAGTTAATGTTTTGATTGATTTTGTTTTAAGTTTGTTTGAAGTGTTGTTTTTAGGTTAAAAGTACAAAAACTCCCTTGGAAGATCAAAATAGTGCAGGAAAAGCATGAACCAAGCAAGACACGGCCAAGCTTGTGGTCGTGTCTCATTCAAGGAGCAAAATAAAGACCAAAGCAAAGAAAGAGCAAAAAAAAAAAGAAGGAAGCAGGAAGAGACATTCAATGACACGGCCAAGTCACTGGCCGTGTCACATGACATGGCCAGCAAGCTTGGCCGTGTCCCATTTCATGCCAAAGACACCTGGACGAAGCAAAGAAGGAAAGAAAAGAAGCAGAAGGTGACACACCCAAGTGACATGGCCAAGCCAATGGCCGTGTCACATGACACGGCCACAAGCTTGGTCGTGTCACTCCTTGAAGAACAAAGAAAAAAAATAAAGAAGAAGCCAGTGAAGGACACGGCCAGCAAGCTTGGCCGTGTCCTAAAGAAAAATGAGGGACACGGCCAAGCCAAATCAAGCTTGGTCGTGTCACCCTTAATTTATATAAATTCTTGTGTGCGAAAGAGAAGAGGAGGAGACGGCTATGGTTTGAGGAGAGAGAGAAAAGAAAAGAGGAGGAGACTGCTATGGTTTAAGGAGAGAGAGAAAAGAAAAGAGAAAGAGGGGCAAACACGATTTGGGATGAGGAGAGAGTGACACTCTCCTTGTCCCTTCATCTTCATCCTCCATCTTCATCTTCTCCATCTTCCATTGAAAAGATCTTTGAGGTTCTTTGGGATAAATTGGGTTAAACAAGCTCTTAAAGGTTGAAGAAGCTTCAATCCGAGGTTTGGTGACTTGAGAAAGCTCCATTCCAAGGTTTGGTGACTTGAGAAAGCTCCATTCCATATTGCAAAGGGGAATCAACCATTGAAGAGGGCTTGAGTTCTTCATCAAATATCAAAGTGGAGCTAGGAGGAAGACTAGTAATCCTACTCTTGGCATCTTCACAAGGGGTTTTTCTATTCTCTCTTTTAATTCATTTCAATATTATTTTTGTTGCATTAAGAGAATTGATATTTCAATGAACAATTTGTATTTGATTTAGATTGAGTTGAATTAATGTTTTAAATTGATGATGTTGAGCTAAATACCCATGCCTAGGATTTGTAGTATATTTGATTGAATGCTTTGATTTGATATTTCCATTAATGTACCTTGTGTTGGTTGATTGCATTGGATTGTATGCTAGGTTGATAGATTAGCTACCTATTGATCTTTAGATATTGAATGAAGGGCCGAGAGGTGAAATTTGATATCGGAATTATGCAATCGACTACCCTATGAATGAATTAGAAATATAAGTTCTAGGGTTTCATTAATTTGATAATGTGAAACAATTGGTTATTGCTATTTCATGAATGTGAGAACTAATGAATTGGTAATTGACTAATTAATCTTAAGGAACAAATGAATTTACAAGGTTATGTTAATGGATAATTGAGAATTGAGCTTTGATTGAATGGACCTATACCCCTAGGCACCTTCCCAAGAATCGATTTGATCTTGTACACCCATCACACATCAACCCTACTCGTTACTTTTAGGTTTAAAGTGTCCTTCACAATTCCGAACAACAAACTCTCATTCATTTAAATTACTTGCTAATCAAACTATTACGAACTACACCTTCTTGGGGAAACGACCTTGGGGCGATCACCTTTGCTACATATACCTCGTATACTTGGGAGTGACGCTTGTAGTAGTACTCAATTCAAGCGCAACAATGTGAAAGGAGAAGGAGTTTAACTCAACAAACTTTTCTTAGCTTGAATGTTGCTTTTCAATTTTGCTTTCTTTAATATTTAATTAGAACAATTATATTTTTTCAAATTTAAAAGTAGTTTGACTAAATTACTTTCATCAAAATTTTTGTTGGTCTTTGTTCATTTTGGTGCTCAACCAATGACGAATCAAGCTTGATATTCATAAATTAATGTATCTAGGCATCATGACTTGAATGACTTTACTGGGTGAGGGAATTGCTCTATAGCATTGAGTTGTGTATGCTTACTTAGAGAGGGCTCCTGCATCATTACCTTTGTCTAGGTCCTAGTTAGTCTTAGAACATGCTTTGACAAACTTTCGAGGCGAAATTGAACTTTTCTTATTCAAGAGAGAAATGATCTAGGCATTATTTGATAAGCCATTAACTAGTATCAACCTAATTAAATATCAATCTCTAGTTGTCCCTTTGAGCCTTCATAAAATTTTAGCTTTCTTTTCATTGGCATATAACCCCAACAACCTACCCTGAGCTGTTGTGATACTTTTGACAAGTCTTATGATCACTAAGGTGAAGAGGCAAGAAGATCAAAGAAAGGAATGAATAGTTAAGATCATAAGGATAGTTGATGTTCCCAAGACCATAAGGGTAGTTGAAGTTCAACTAATATCTCTGAACCATCAATAAGCCATCAAAGTAACAAATGATTTATCCTTGTTAAAGAAGATTTATGTCACTCCACTCATCCATTATTAGACACCCAAATTGGTACAAACAAGACAACTCTTTTAGAGATAGAACCAAAAGAAAAAAAGAAAAAGAAAAGAAAAAAAGAAGAAAAAAAGAAAAGAAAAAAGGACAAAAGAAAAAAAAAGAAAAGAAAAAAGAAAAAATAGGAAAAAAAAAGAGAATAAAAATAAAACCCAAAAAGGCGGTTCAAAAAGCCAATTAAGTTGTCTTTTAACTAAAACAACAAAAGGCTTCCATTTGGTTTATAAGGATAGTTTGACTTAAATTTGTCCAACCCAACCAAAGATTCAATTAAAATCAGAGAAAAAGGAGAAAGGTCACCCAGTTTTTGAAAGCTCTATACTTAACAATCCTACAGAGAAGAAGGACAAAATGATAAAATGCTCAAAGAAAGGGAAGAGTAAGAAAAATAAAGAGAAAGAAAAGGGAAGAGTAAGAAAAATAAAGAGAAAGAAAAGGGAAGAGTAAGAAAAATAAAGAGAAAGAAAAGGGAAAAGAAGAAAAGAAATGAAGACTGTCCCAATCAAGATCTTGATTAACGCCAAGAAGATGGGAGAACATTCAAAGCTCTATCTTTTCATGCTCCCAACTGTCTAAAGTTGCAACAAGTAGTTTGTAGTGTGAAGGTTTGTCCTTTGTGTCACACCAGCTTTAATCTTAGTGGAGATAGTTTGGATAAGCATGCATATGAGATAGATAATATACAAACTCAATGAAACCTTTGGCCAAGTAATGTGTATGTGCCTATCTGAAGTGCAACAATTCTTGCTTAAATAGAAATGATTCCCGAGTTTAGTACAGTAACTAGGGTTGTCATGTTATAGATATGTTGATTTGAAAAATCAAGTCCTGAGGTAAATAGACATTGATTTGGTAAAGACAACATTTGATTTTTAAAAAAATGTATTTTTGTCACACAAAGCCTTCAAGTTAAGAGAAGTTTGTTGAACCATCAAAACTCGAAGGACACATTGCGCAAATGAAATGATTATTGGCAAGGTCATGAAGAAGCTACCAACTGACATAGTTTGAAATGGAAGTATCCCTGACTCTGCAGCTTGGGGTATCCACCACTAATATTTTCAAAATCTTGAAGATAAAAGCCATAAATGTGAAGCATTTTATCATTCCAAAGCAAGACCTGAACGGGCATCTGAAAGAAGGCATTGAGAACACTTCAGTTGATCATCTTGGTCTATGAGTCGATGGAACCATTGTAAGTATTACTCATGCATATCATGCATACATGAGCATATCACATCTCACTTTCTTGTCTTGTATTATCTATTCTTTGTCAAAGTGAACAGCAAACACCCTGTGAAGTAAAGAATCAAAAGAAGATATTGAATCAAGGGGGGCATGGAAAGCCTTTTCACTTGAGGAAGCTCCAGTCATTTTTTCAAAAGAAGAAATACATGTTTATGAAATGAACAAGACAAAATACAAACATCAATCAAAGCTTGCATGGAAGAAAACCTTTGGTTTTAGCCTACATAGGGGGCAAAGTTTCTCCTTTTCAATTTTTGAGTTTATGCATGAACAAAATATTTTGAGACTCACTTTAAAATATCTTGCCATGTAGGGGGCAAGGGGAAGATATGAAGGCTAGCTAAAAAGGGCTGAATTTTTTTGTTCATGCATAATTTGTAATATCCTCAATTATGCCCTAGAAGTTTTGCATGTTGTTGTTGTTGTTGTTGTTGTATTGTTGGTTTAAATTGAGAAAAGAAAAGTATAAGTGTTTTGGGAAAGAATTTAGGGTTTAGAGACAAGTTTATATGTTGTGTATATTGTGATATATATAACATATACATTGGTCAAAAGAGTTGGTCAAGGCAAGAGGAGATATTTTTTTAGGGCATGTGAAATTACCAAAATGGGCAAGAGATAACAAAGAGAATTAAGATATGTATGAGGGCATTATAGTAATTTTCCTTTGGATGGGTATTTAATGAAGTTTGACTTTGTGATTCTTCATCATCTTTTCTTCTTTCTTTCAAGAGGTGGCCGGCTCTCCATTAGCAAAAGGGAAGGAGAAGTGTTCTTGATACTAAGATCAAATTGAAGAAGGAATTGAGAGCTTTGGTGAAAGAATTGTGGAATTTCTTCATCTAAGGTAAGTATTTTTTTTGTTTCCTTTACTTATTTTGAAGTAGTGTTGAAGTTATGATTAGGGTGATTTGTGATTTGTTGGTTTGATGATTAGATGTGTTTGTGTTGTGTTCTCAAGTGTTGAATTGGTTTTAAGTTAAGAGTTTAAATAGGTGTTGTTGTTGGAAGTGGTGGATGTTGATTTTGAAAGATGGTGATTGTAGGGTTTTGAGATGATTTGTGTTTAAGTGTAATATTAATGTGTTATGAGGTGATTCTTATGATGAATATGTGTTTAGAACATTGTTTATGTTCATTTGAAACATGTTGTATGGTGTATATTGTGATTGAGTGCAATTGAAAGAGGGTTGAAGATGGTTAGGGTTTGGTTTGGGTGACACGGCCAAAAGCAAAGGAGAGACACGGCCAAGTCATGAAAGTTTTGGGCGTGTTGAATTGGTTTTGAGAGACACGGCCGTGTCTAGTGCCTGTGTTCACTACTGTGAGTTTTGGTTTGAGTGACACGGCCACAAGCTTGGCCGTGTCCCATACCCGTGTTGCCTACTGTCCAATTGAGTTGAGAGACACGGCCAAGCGCTTGGCCGTGTCCCTCATGTGTGCTGCCCGTGTCTCTCATATGGGTTAGGTAAGTTTTGTTTTCCTTGACCTAGTTGCAATGTTTTGGTTCTTCAAAGGTAGGTTGGTTCCTAAACCTAAACTTAAACACTCTAAACATACTTTAAACTATGAATGAGCTAATCAAATGCATATGAAAGATCCTAAAGCTATGAATCATATAAATTGTTCTTTGCCCTAATTGCATTGTTGAGATTTAAACAAGGTTATGTTATGCATTGTGAAAGGTAATGTGTTTTATGAGTAATGTACCTTGAAATGTTATATCAAAGATGTGATATCAATGATGCTTTATGCATAATATGAATTGAAATGTGAAATGTGATACAAAGCCATTGTTATTGGCTATGATGATGATATTGAGAGAAAGAAGGCATGTATGCCTAAATGTTGATGATAATTGGAAATGGAAATGATAATTGAATAATAAATGAATTGTGTGGCTAATGTGTTATTCTATTTTCAGAGTTTGTTGTTGGTGGCATGCCTAGTAAGTGTAACAATCTCTTGATGTTAGGTTGGATTGAATCCTTGAAGCCTAATTGAGATGTTACCACCCTTGAAGCTAGGTTGGGTTGGTTCTTGAAGCCAAGTTGGGTTGAAGCTTAGCATGCTTTGCTCCCCTTGAAGCTTGGTTGAACCTAATCCTTGAAGCCTAGTTGGGTATATGATATTGATAAATGTGAT
Organism: Garcia nutans; assembly: GCA_947685225.1. Lineage (NCBI taxonomy): Eukaryota > Viridiplantae > Streptophyta > Magnoliopsida > Malpighiales > Euphorbiaceae > Garcia > Garcia nutans. The sequence continues at coordinate 42,929,017 of CANTUV010000043.1, forward strand.
GATAGAACCAAAACATTAACTCTGAAAATTGAATGGCATATTAGTGTGTCTTGGGCCCATGCTTGTCTATGGTTAATGTGAGTCATGAATGATGCTTGCCTTAGCTTATTGTTGATGATGAATGGTTAAATGAATATAAATGAGGTCTATGATAAGATGTGAAGTATGATATGCCTATAGATATATATATGTTGAGTTATAAAATGGAAAGCTATGTTATCAACTTGGCATATATGATGTTACATGCATAATATGGATTGAGAATTGGTACTGCATTGCATTAAAGCATAACATTAGCATGATTATCTTACTAAGTCGTTGGCTTAGCGCGATAGTGTTTAATCGCGCAGGTAATAGAGTTGATAGAGTTGATCCCGAAAGCTCTTCGAAACCGACCGAGGGTAGACAGTGAAGAGTTGATTTTGGAGACTTAAAGATCAAAGAAAACTTGCCAATCATGTATAACTCTTTTATATTTTGTAAAGTATTGATTAAATGTACATATATGTATATTTGTAAATATGGAATTAAGTATTTTCAAATATGTAAATATTTTATGACTTCCGCTGTGTAATAACTATATGAATGTATATATATATATCTAATGTGTTTTATTTTAAAAGTAAATGATCTACTTTTCTATAATATATAATGATAATAGTATTGTATCTATTTAAATGTTTTGAATGTTGAAGAAAATCGTAGCATCCCTATGTTTGGTGCACTTATGCTACATTGTTGTGGTTGTAGTGTGTGTGCATTGGATGTGGGGGTGTTACAATTGTTTTGGTATCAGAGCCTAGATTTGAGATTCTCAACCTAGGCAATATGTTATAAAAAGAATATTTTGAATTAAAAAGTGAGTTTTTGAAATAAAATACATGTTTGGGATTGGCAATCTTTGATCTTTAATAAGGTGTGTCCTGTTGTGTTTGCAGTGTTAGGTGTTGATGGATTCTCATTTGAGACAGTCAGTTGAGGGCAGTGAGGAGAGTGTTGCTCCTGATGAGGGAGTTAGAGTTGAGAGTGCTGGGGAGGCACCTGCTTCTGGGTCGGGGAGACCAACTGGTGAGGAGGTTCCACCAGCTTGGTTTGTGAATATGATGAAGACTTTTAGGCAAGCGCCAGTACAACCAGTGCCACCACCCCCTCAGCCTTTGGTGCCAGTGAGGCACTATGACAAGTTAAGGAAGTATGGAGCTGAGGATTTTATTGGTACCACTGATCCAGCTGTAGCAGAACAGTGGCTTGACAAAGTTCAGAGGATCTTTATTCAGTTGCAAGCCACCCCTGAGGAAAAGTTTGATTATGCAAGATCCTTGTTGCAGAAGGATGCATATAGTTGGTGGAAGACAGTGCCCCATTCTATGGATGATCCACCAACCTTGTCATATGCTGACTTTCTGAGAGAATTTGAATTGAAGTATACTCCAAGGGAGTATAAAGATGGGAAGAAAAGAAAATTTTTAGATTTGAAGCAAGATCACCGGACCGTAACTGAATATGAGGTTGAGTTTATTCGATTAAGTCAGTATGCTGGGGGCATAATATCAGATGAGGTAGATAGATGTAGGAGGTTTGAAGAGGGATTGAGGCCCTCTATCATGTTTCATGTGGCTGGATCCAGATATCAAGATTTTTCCCAGCTAGTGGCAGCAGCTCGGAGTGTGGAGCGAGCTCAGGGTATTGCAGCTGCTTCAGAGGATGAGGTTAGGGTGAGAAGGCCCCAGTTTGAGGCAGGGTCTTCTTCAGTGAAGAGGGGTAGAGGAAGCTTTGTTCCTCGGAGTATTAGGAGTCAGAGACCAGCAAGTAGATCAGTGCAGTTCCAGAGACAAAGATTCAGACCTGCAGCTTCAGTGGCAAGTGCTCCAACCCCTATGGTTCAGAGATCCACCTTACCTATCTGCATCCATTGTGGGAGGCCCCATGGTGGTCCTTGTTGGAAGGCTGGTGTTGCAGGGGTATGTTTCAGGTGTGGGTCACCTGACCATTTTGTGAAAGATTGCCCTGAGAGGCAAAGGCAGATGCCAGTTGATTCTGCCGCTTCTCGAGCCAGTGTGAGGGGAGGCAGAGGTGCCAGCCGAGGAGGTAGACCGGGGTTCATTTCTAGAGGTGGTGCTACATCCAGGGAGACTAGACTGGAGGAGGTTGGTTCTTCCCAGAGGATGTATGTTATGCAGAGGCAGCCGGATGCATCGGCAGTCATAGCTGGTACTTTTTCTTTATTTAATACTGCAGTACTTGCATTGATTGACCCTGGATCCACACACTCTTACATTAGTGCATCTGTTTTACCTGTATTTGATGTGCATGCTGAATCCCTAGGGTTTGATGTTTTGGTAACAAATCCGTTAGGGCATAGTGTGATAGTTAGTAAAGTGCACAAGGATAGTGCAGTAGTGGTGCAAGGTGAGCAGTTCCCTGGGGATTTGATTGAGATGCCATTTAAGGAATATGATGTGATCCTAGGCATGGATTGGCTATCTCGACATGGAGCTGTGGTGGATTGTAAAAAGAAAATTGTTTCTTTGAGAACCGGTGATGGTAGAAATGTGATAGTATCTAATGAGCAGGAACAGTTAGCCTCCTTATTTGTTTCAGCTGTTGCAGCCCGGAGGTTGATTAGGAAGGGGTGTGAAGCCTATCTGGCTCATGTGGTAGATACTAGAGTGAAGGGTTCTTCCATTGATAGTATTGCCACAGTTGCAGAGTTCCCTGATGTTTTTCCAGAGGAGTTGCCAGGAGTGCCTCCTGAGAGAGAGGTGGAGTTTGGTATTGAATTGTTGCCTGGTACCACTCCTATCTCCATTACTCCTTACAGAATGGCACCAGCAGAATTGAGGGAGTTGAAAGTGCAATTACAGGAGCTGTTGGATAAAGGATTCATTTGCCCCAGTGTTTCTCCTTGGGGAGCTCCTGTGTTATTTGTAAAGAAGAAAGATGGTACTATGAGGTTGTGCATCGATTATAGGCAATTGAACAAGGTGACCATTAAAAATAAGTATCCTTTGCCTAGAATCGATGATCTCTTTGATCAGTTGAAGGGAGCGTCAGTATTCTCTAAGATTGATCTGAGATCGGGGTACCATCAGCTGAGAGTCAGAGCTGAGGATGTTCCGAAGACCGCATTTCGGACCAGGTATGGGCATTATGAATTTTTAGTTATGCCTTTTGGTCTGACAAATGCACCTGCAGCTTTCATGGATTTGATGAATAGGGTGTTTAGGCCCTATTTGGATCAGTTTGTAGTGGTCTTCATCGATGATATTCTGGTGTATTCGAGGAATGAAGAGGAACATGATATGCATCTGTGGATTGTGTTGCAGATCTTGAGAGAGAAGCATTTGTTTGCTAAATTGTCGAAGTGTGAGTTCTGGTTGGATCAAGTCGCTTTTCTCGGACATATTGTTTCAGCAGAAGGCATTAGAGTTGATCCGAGCAAAGTTGAAGCCATTTTGAATTGGAGTTCACCCAAGTCTATGACAGAGGTTAGAAGTTTTCTGGGTTTGGCAGGCTATTACCGGCGGTTTGTGAAAGGGTTTTCTGTGATAGCTACTCCACTCACCATATTGCTTCGTAAGGGAGTGAGATTTGTGTGGACGGATCAGTGTCAGGCTAGCTTTGAACAGTTGAGAGATATGTTGACTCAAGCGCCTGTTCTCACTTTACCTATAGAAGGCCAACCCTATGTGATCTACAGTGATGCTTCACATATTGGTTTGGGTTGTGTGCTAATGCAGGAAGGGAAAGTTATAGCTTATGCATCTCGTCAGTTGAAACCGCATGAGCTTAACTATCCTACCCATGATTTGGAATTGGCAGCCATTGTCTTTGCATTAAAGATTTGGCGCCATTATCTGTTTGGGGAGAAATGTTTCATTTACACTGATCACAAGAGTTTGAAGTATTTGGGTGTCCAGAAAGAGCTCAACCTTCGGCAGAGGAGATGGTTAGAATTGATTAAAGACTACGACTGCTTGATAGATTATCATCCAGGTAAAGCAAATGTTGTTGCTGATGCCTTGAGTCGAAATTCTTTAGCTGGTTTAACTTTTTACTCGCTCTCGTTGCTTGTTGAGTTGAGAGCATTGTGTGCTAGTTTTGTACCTTGTGATGATGGTGCATTGTTAGCACAGTTGCATGTGAAACCAGTTTTGTTGGATCAGATTAAAGAGGCTCAGTTGGCTGATAAGAAGATTCAGAAGATTATTTCATATTGTCAGAATGGAAAGAGTAGAGATTTTGTTGTGAAAAGTGATGAAAGCCTCTGGTTTAAAAACAGATTGTGTGTACCCGATGATGCTGATTTGAAAAGGATCATTTTGGAAGAAGCACATCAGTCAGTGTTTGCTATGCATCCGGGCAATACAAAGATGTATCATGACTTGAGACAGCATTACTGGTGGATTGGGTTGAAGAGAAACATTGCTGAATTTGTATCTAAATGTCTCACTTGTCAGAAGGTTAAAGCCGAGCATCAAGTTCCCACTGGGTTGCTTCAACCGTTGTCAGTGCCAGAATGGAAGTGGGAAAGAGTGACAATGGACTTTGTGTCTGGATTGCCTTTGACACAAAGGAAACATGATGCCATATGGGTGATTGTGGATAGATTGACTAAGACAGCTCATTTCCTTCCGATTCGGATGGATTACTCTTTGGAGAGGTTGGCTGAGCTGTACATCCATGAGATTGTGAGATTGCATGGTGTTCCAACTTCTTTAGTGTCTGATCGAGATCCCAGGTTTACTTCGAGATTTTGGAAGAGTTTGCATAGTGCTTTGGGTTCTCGACTGCATTTCAGCACTGCTTTTCATCCACAGACGGATGGACAGTCTGAGAGGGTGATACAGATCATTGAGGATATGTTGAGAAGCTGTGTCATCGATTTCACTGGAAGTTGGGATAGATTCTTACCTCTTGTAGAGTTTGCTTATAACAACAGTCACCAATCCAGCATTGGTATGGCACCATTCGAAGCACTGTATGGTAGACGGTGTAGGACACCGCTGTGTTGGAATGAACTTGGGGAAAGTAAGTTAATTGGGCCTGATTTGATTAAAGAAACTGAAGAGAAAGTGAAGTTGATTCGGGGCAGGTTAAAAGCAGCTTCAGACCGACAGAAGTCCTATGCAGATCTGAAGAGAAGAGACATTCAGTTTGATGTTGGGGATAAGGTATTTTTGAAGGTATCTCCTTGGAAGAAGATTTTGAGGTTCGGTCGGAAAGGGAAATTGAGTCCTCGTTTCATCGGACCGTATGAAGTGTTAGAAAGAGTTGGGCCAATGGCGTATAGACTTGCTTTGCCACCTGAGTTGGATCGTATTCATAATGTGTTCCATGTATCTATGTTGAGGAGGTACAGGTCGGATCCATCTCATGTGTTGCCATTTGAATCTATTGAAGTGAGCCTAGACTTGACATTTGAAGAGGAACCAGTTGCTATCTTGGCACGGGAAGTGAAAGAATTGAGGAACAAGAGAGTGCCATTGGTGAAGATTCTTTGGAAGAATCATGCAAAAGAAGAAGCAACTTGGGAAAGTGAGCAGACTATGCGAGAGCAATATCCTCAGTTGTTTCAGAATTGATTTCAGGTAATTTCGAGGACGAAATTTCTTTTTAGAGGGGGAGAATTGTAATATCCTCATTTATGCCCTAGAGGTTTTGCATGTTGTTGTTGTTGTTGTTGTATTGTTGGTTTAAATTGAGAAAAGAAAAGTATAAGTGTTTTGGGAAAGAATTTAGGGTTTAGAGACAAGTTTATATGTTGTGTATATTGTGATATATATAACATATACATTGGTCAAAAGAGTTGGTCAAGGCAAGAGGAGATATTTTTTTAGGGCATGTGAAATTACCAAAATGGGCAAGAGATAACAAAGAGAATTAAGATATGTATGAGGGCATTATAGTAATTTTCCTTTGGATGGGTATTTAATGAAGTTTGACTTTGTGATTCTTCATCATCTTTTCTTCTTTCTTTCAAGAGGTGGCCGGCTCTCCATTAGCAAAAGGGAAGGAGAAGTGTTCTTGATACTAAGATCAAATTGAAGAAGGAATTGAGAGCTTTGGTGAAAGAATTGTGGAATTTCTTCATCTAAGGTAAATATTTTTTTTGTTTCCTTTACTTATTTTGAAGTAGTGTTGAAGTTATGATTAGGGTGATTTGTGATTTGTTGGTTTGATGATTAGATGTGTTTGTGTTGTGTTCTCAAGTGTTGAATTGGTTTTAAGTTAAGAGTTTAAATAGGTGTTGTTGTTGGAAGTGGTGGATGTTGATTTTGAAAGATGGTGATTGTAGGGTTTTGAGATGATTTGTGTTTAAGTGTAATATTAATGTGTTATGAGGTGATTCTTATGATGAATATGTGTTTAGAACATTCTTTATGTTCATTTGAAACATGTTGTATGGTGTATATTGTGATTGAGTGCAATTGAAAGAGGGTTGAAGATGGTTAGGGTTTGGTTTGGGTGACACGGCCAAAAGCAAAGGAGAGACACGGCCAAGTCATGAAAGTTTTGGGCGTGTTGAATTGGTTTTGAGAGACACGGCCGTGTCTAGTGCCTGTGTTCACTACTGTGAGTTTTGGTTTGAGTGACACGGCCACAAGCTTGGCCGTGTCCCATACCCGTGTTGCCTACTGTCCAATTGAGTTGAGAGACACGGCCACAAGCTTGGCCGTGTCCCTCATGTGTGCTGCCCGTGTCTCTCATATGGGTTAGGTAAGTTTTGTTTTCCTTGACCTAGTTGCAATGTTTTGGTTCTTCAAAGGTAGGTTGGTTCCTAAACCTAAACTTAAACACTCTAAACATACTTTAAACTATGAATGAGCTAATCAAATGCATATGAAAGATCCTAAAGCTATGAATCATATAAATTGTTCTTTGCCCTAATTGCATTGTTGAGATTTAAACAAGGTTATGTTATGCATTGTGAAAGGTAATGTGTTTTATGAGTAATGTACCTTGAAATGTTATATCAAAGATGTGATATCAATGATGCTTTATGCATAATATGAATTGAAATGTGAAATGTGATACAAAGCCATTGTTATTGGCTATGATGATGATATCGAGAGAAAGAAGGCATGTATGCCTAAATGTTAATGATAATTGGAAATGGAAATGATAATTGAATAATAAATGAATTGTGTGGCTAATGTGTTATTCTATTTTCAGAGTTTGTTGTTGGTGGCATGCCTAGTAAGTGTAACAATCTCTTGAAGTTAGGTTGGATTGAATCCTTGAAGCCTAATTGAGATGTTACCACCCTTGAAGCTAGGTTGGGTTGGTTCTTGAAGCCAAGTTGGGTTGAAGCTTAGCATGCTTTGCTCCCCTTGAAGCTTGGTTGAACTTAATCCTTGAAGCCTAGTTGGGTATATGATATTGATAAATGTGATGATAGAACCAAAACATTAACTCTGAAAATTGAATGGCATATTAGTGTGTCTTGGGCCCATGCTTGTCTATGGTTAATGTGAGTCATGAATGATGCTTGCCTTAGCTTATTGTTGATGATGAATGGTTAAATGAATATAAATGAGGTCTATGATAAGATGTGAAGTATGATATGCCTATAGATATATATATGTTGAGTTATAAAATGGAAAGCTATGTTATCAACTTGGCATATATGATGTTACATGCATAATATGGATTGAGAATTGGTACTGCATTGCATTAAAGCATAACATTAGCATGATTATCTTACTAAGCCGTTGGCTTAGCGCGATAGTGTTTAATCGCGCAGGTAATAAAGTTGATAGAGTTGATCCCGAAAGCTCTTCGAAACCGACCGAGGGTAAAAAGTGAAGAGTTGATTTTGGAGACTTAAAGATCAAAGAAAACTTGCCAATCATGTATAACTCTTTTATATTTTGTAAAGTATTGATTAAATGTACATATATGTATATTTGTAAATATGGAATTAAGTGTTTTCAAATATGTAAATATTTTATGACTTCCGCTGTGTAATAACTATATGAATGTATATATATATATCTAATGTGTTTTATTTTAAAAGTAAATGATCTACTTTTCTATAATATATAATGATAATAGTATTGTATCTATTTAAATGTTTTGAATGTTGAAGAAAATCGTAGCATCCCTATGTTTGGTGCACTTATGCTACATTGTTGTGGTTGTAGTGTGTGTGCATTGGATGTGGGGGTGTTACAATTGTTTTGGTATCAGAGCCTAGATTTGAGATTCTCAACCTAGGCAATATGTTATAAAAGAATATTTTGAATTAAAAAGTGAGTTTTTGAAATAAAATACATGTTTGGGATTGGCAATCTTTGATCTTTAATAAGGTGTGTCCTGTTGTGTTTGCAGTGTTAGGTGTTGATGGATTCTCATTTGAGACAGTCAGTTGAGGGCAGTGAGGAGAGTGTTGCTCCTGATGAGGGAGTTAGAGTTGAGAGTGCTGGGGAGGCACCTGCTTCTGGGTCGGGGAGACCAACTGGTGAGGAGGTTCCACCAGCTTGGTTTGTGAATATGATGAAGACTTTTAGGCAAGCGCCAGTACAACCAGTGCCACCACCCCCTCAGCCTTTGGTGCCAGTGAGGCACTATGACAAGTTAAGGAAGTATGGAGCTGAGGATTTTATTGGTACCACTGATCCAGCTGTAGCAGAACAGTGGCTTGACAAAGTTCAGAGGATCTTTATTCAGTTGCAAGCCACCCCTGAGGAAAAGTTTGATTATGCAAGATCCTTGTTGCAGAAGGATGCATATAGTTGGTGGAAGACAGTGCCCCATTCTATGGATGATCCACCAACCTTGTCATATGCTGACTTTCTGAGAGAATTTGAATTGAAGTATACTCCAAGGGAGTATAAAAGATGGGAAGAAAAGAGAATTTTTAGATTTGAAGCAAGATCACCGGACCGTAACTGAATATGAGGTTGAGTTTATTCGATTAAGTCAGTATGCTGGGGGCATAATATCAGATGAGGTAGATAGATGTAGGAGGTTTGAAGAGGGATTGAGGCCCTCTATCATGTGTCATGTGGCTGGATCCAGATATCAAGATTTTTCCCAGCTAGTGGCAGCAGCTCGGAGTGTGGAGCGAGCTCAGGGTATTGCAGCTGCTTCAGAGGATGAGGTTAGGGTGAGAAGGCCCCAGTTTGAGGCAGGGTCTTCTTCAGTGAAGAGGGGTAGAGGAAGCTTTGTTCCTCGGAGTATTAGGAGTCAGAGACCAGCAAGTAGATCAGTGCAGTTCCAGAGACAAAGATTCAGACCTGCAGCTTCAGTGGCAAGTGCTCCAACCCCTATGGTTCAGAGATCCACCTTACCTATCTGCATCCATTGTGGGAGGCCCCATGGTGGTCCTTGTTGGAAGGCTGGTGTTGCAGGGGTATGTTTCAGGTGTGGGTCACCTGACCATTTTGTGAAAGATTGCCCTGAGAGGCAAAGGCAGATGCCAGTTGATTCTGCCGCTTCTCGAGCCAGTGTGAGGGGAGGCAGAGGTGCCAGCCGAGGAGGTAGACCGGGGTTCATTTCTAGAGGTGGTGCTACATCCAGGGAGAGTAGACCGGAGGAGGTTGGTTCTTCCCAGAGGATGTATGTTATGCAGAGGCAGCCGGATGCATCGGCGGTCATAGCTGGTACTTTTTCTTTATTTAATACTGCAGTACTTGCATTGATTGACCCTGGATCCACACACTCTTACATTAGTGCATCTGTTTTACCTGTATTTGATGTGCATGCTGAATCCCTAGGGTTTGATGTTTTGGTAACAAATCCGTTAGGGCATAGTGTGATAGTTAGTAAAGTGCACAAGGATAGTGCAGTAGTGGTGCAAGGTGAGCAGTTTCCTGGGGATTTGATTGAGATGCCATTTAAGGAATATGATGTGATCCTAGGCATGGATTGGCTATCTCGACATGGAGCTGTGGTGGATTGTAAAAAGAAAATTGTTTCTTTGAGAACCGGTGATGGTAGAAAGGTGATAGTATCTAATGAGCAGGAACAGTTAGCCTCCTTATTTGTTTCAGCTGTTGCAGCCCGGAGGTTGATTAGGAAGGGGTGTGAAGCCTATCTGGCTCATGTGGTAGATACTAGAGTGAAGGGTTCTTCCATTGATAGTATTGCCACAGTTGCAGAGTTCCCTGATGTTTTTCCAGAGGAGTTGCCAGGAGTGCCTCCTGAGAGAGAGGTGGAGTTTGGTATTGAATTGTTGCCTGGTACCACTCCTATCTCCATTACTCTTTACAGAATGGCACCAGCAGAATTGAGGGAGTTGAAAGTGCAATTACAGGAGCTGTTGGATAAAGGATTCATTCGCCCCAGTGTTTCTCCTTGGGGAGCTCCTGTGTTATTTGTAAAGAAGAAAGATGGTACTATGAGGTTGTGCATCGATTATAGGCAATTGAACAAGGTGACCATTAAAAATAAGTATCCTTTGCCTAGAATCGATGATCTCTTTGATCAGTTGAAGGGAGCGTCAGTATTCTCTAAGATTGATCTGAGATCGGGGTACCATCAGCTGAGAGTCAGAGCTGAGGATGTTCCGAAGACCGCATTTCGGACCAGGTATGGGCATTATGAATTTTTAGTTATGCCTTTTGGTCTGACAAATGCACCTGCAGCTTTCATGGATTTGATGAATAGGGTGTTTAGGCCCTATTTGGATCAGTTTGTAGTGGTCTTCATCGATGATATTCTGGTGTATTCGAGGAATGAAGAGGAACATGATATGCATCTGCGGATTGTGTTGCAGATCTTGAGAGAGAAGCATTTGTTTGCTAAATTGTCGAAGTGTGAGTTCTGGTTGGATCAAGTCGCTTTTCTCGGACATATTGTTTCAGCAGAAAGCATTAGAGTTGATTCGAGCAAAGTTGAAGCCATTTTGAATTGCAGTTCACCCAAGTCTGTGACAGAGGTTAGAAGTTTTCTGGGTTTGGCAGGCTATTACCGGCGGTTTGTGAAAGGGTTTTCTGTGATAGCTACTCCACTCACCAGATTGCTTCGTAAGGGAGTGAGATTTGTGTGGACGGATCAGTGTCAGGCTAGCTTTGAACAGTTGAGAGATATGTTGACTCAAGCGCCTGTTCTCACTTTACCTATAGAAGGCCAACCCTATGTGATCTACAGTGATGCTTCACATATTGGTTTGGGTTGTGTGCTAATGCAGAAAGGGAAAGTTATAGCTTATGCATCTCGTCAGTTGAAACCGCATGAGCTTAACTATCCTACCCATGATTTGGAATTGGCAGCCATTGTCTTTGCATTAAAGATTTGGCGCCATTATCTGTTTGGGGAGAAATGTTTCATTTACACTGATCACAAGAGTTTAAAGTATTTGGGTGTCCAGAAAGAGCTCAACCTTCGGCAGAGGAGATGGTTAGAATTGATTAAAGACTACGACTGCTTGATAGATTATCATCCAGGTAAAGCAAATGTTGTTGCTGATGCCTTGAGTCGAAAGTCTTTAGCTGGTTTAACTTTTTACTCGCTCTCGTTGCTTGTTGAGTTGAGAGCATTGTGTGCTAGTTTTGTACCTTGTGATGATGGTGCATTGTTAGCACAGTTGCATGTGAAACCAGTTTTGTTGGATCAGATTAAAGAGGCTCAGTTGGCTGATAAGAAGATTCAGAAGATTATTTCATATTGTCAGAATGGAAAGAGTAGAGATTTTGTTGTGAAAAGTGATGAAAGCCTCTGGTTTAAAAACAGATTGTGTGTACCCGATGATGCTGATTTGAAAAGGATCATTTTGGAAGAAGCACATCAGTCAGTGTTTGCTATGCATCCGGGCAATACAAAGATGTATCATGACTTGAGACAGCATTACTGGTGGATTGGGTTGAAGAGAAACATTGCTGAATTTGTATCTAAATGTCTCACTTGTCAGAAGGTTAAAGCCGAGCATCAAGTTCCCACTGGGTTGCTTCAACCGTTGTCAGTGCCAGAATGGAAGTGGGAAAGAGTGACAATGGACTTTGTGTCTGGATTGCCTTTGACACAATGGAAACATGATGCCATATGGGTGATTGTGGATAGATTGACTAAGACAGCTCATTTCCTTCCGATTAGGATGGATTACTCTTTGGAGAGGTTGGCTGAGCTGTACATCCATGAGATTGTGAGATTGCATGGTGTTCCAACTTCTTTAGTGTCTGATCGAGATCCCAGGTTTACTTCGAGATTTTGGAAGAGTTTGCATAGTGCTTTGGGTTCTCGACTGCATTTCAGCACTGCTTTTCATCCACAGACGGATGGACAGTCTGAGAGGGTGATACAGATCATTGAGGATATGTTGAGAAGCTGTGTCATCGATTTCACTGGAAGTTGGGATAGATTCTTACCTCTTGTAGAGTTTGCTTATAACAACAGTCACCAATCCAGCATTGGTATGGCACCATTCGAAGCACTGTATGGTAGACGGTGTAGGACACCGCTGTGTTGGAATGAACTTGGGGAAAGTAAGTTAATTGGGCCTGATTTGATTAAAGAAACTGAAGAGAAAGTGAAGTTGATTCGGGGCAGGTTAAAAGCAGCTTCAGACCGACAGAAGTCCTATGCAGATCTGAAGAGAAGAGACATTCAGTTTGATGTTGGGGATAAGGTATTTTTGAAGGTATCTCCTTGGAAGAAGATTTTGAGGTTCGGTCGGAAAGGGAAATTGAGTCCTCGTTTCATCGGACCGTATGAAGTGTTAGAAAGAGTTGGGCCAATGGCGTATAGACTTGCTTTGCCACCTGAGTTGGATCGTATTCATAATGTGTTCCATGTATCTATGTTGAGGAGGTACAGGTCGGATCCATCTCATGTGTTGCCGTTTGAATCTATTGAAGTGAGCCTAGACTTGACATTTGAAGAGGAACCAGTTGCTATCTTGGCACGGGAAGTGAAAGAATTGAGGAACAAGAGAGTGCCATTGGTGAAGATTCTTTGGAAGAATCATGCAAAAGAAGAATCAACTTGGGAAAGTGAGCAGACTATGCGAGAGCAATATCCTCAGTTGTTTCAGAATTGATTTCAGGTAATTTCGAGGACGAAATTTCTTTTTAGAGGGGGAGAATTGTAATATCCTCATTTATGCCCTAGAAGTTTTGCATGTTGTTGTTGTTGTTGTTGTTGTTGTATTGTTGGTTTAAATTGAGAAAAGAAAAGTATAAGTGTTTTGGGAAAGAATTTAGGGTTTAGAGACAAGTTTATATGTTGTGTATATTGTGATATATATAACATATACATTGGTCAAAAGAGTTGGTCAAGGCAAGAGGAGATATTTTTTTAGGGCATGTGAAATTACCAAAATGGGCAAGAGATAACAAAGAGAATTAAGATATGTATGAGGGCATTATAGTAATTTTCCTTTGGATGGGTATTTAATGAAGTTTGACTTTGTGATTCTTCATCATCTTTTCTTCTTTCTTTCAAGAGGTGGCCGGCTCTCCATTAGCAAAAGGGAAGGAGAAGTGTTCTTGATACTAAGATCAAATTGAAGAAGGAATTGAGAGCTTTGGTGAAAGAATTGTGGAATTTCTTCATCTAAGGTAAGTATTTTTTTTGTTTCCTTTACTTATTTTGAAGTAGTGTTGAAGTTATGATTAGGGTGATTTGTGATTTGTTGGTTTGATGATTAGATGTGTTTGTGTTGTGTTCTCAAGTGTTGAATTGGTTTTAAGTTAAGAGTTTAAATAGGTGTTGTTGTTGGAAGTGGTGGATGTTGATTTTGAAAGATGGTGATTGTAGGGTTTTGAGATGATTTGTGTTTAAGTGTAATATTAATGTGTTATGAGGTGATTCTTATGATGAATATGTGTTTAGAACATTGTTTATATTCATTTGAAACATGTTGTATGGTGTATATTGTGATTGAGTGCAATTGAAAGAGGGTTGAAGATGGTTAGGGTTTGGTTTGGGTGACACGGCCAAAAGCAAAGGAGAGACACGGCCAAGTCATGAAAGTTTTGGGCGTGTTGAATTGGTTTTGAGAGACACGGCCGTGTCTAGTGCCTGTGTTCACTACTGTGAGTTTTGGTTTGAGTGACACGGCCACAAGCTTGGCCGTGTCCCATACCCGTGTTGCCTACTGTCCAATTGAGTTGAGAGACACGGCCACAAGCTTGGCCGTGTCCCTCATGTGTGCTGCCCGTGTCTCTCATATGGGTTAGGTAAGTTTTGTTTTCCTTGACCTAGTTGCAATGTTTTGGTTCTTCAAAGGTAGGTTGGTTCCTAAACCTAAACTTAAACACTCTAAACATACTTTAAACTATGAATGAGCTAATCAAATGCATATGAAAGATCCTAAAGCTATGAATCATATAAATTGTTCTTTGCCCTAATTGCATTGTTGAGATTTAAACAAGGTTATGTTATGCATTGTGAAAGGTAATGTGTTTTATGAGTAATGTACCTTGAAATGTTATATCAAAGATGTGATATCAATGATGCTTTATGCATAATATGAATTGAAATGTGAAATGTGATACAAAGCCATTGTTATTGGCTATGATGATGATATTGAGAGAAAGAAGGCATGTATGCCTAAATGTTAATGATAATTGGAAATGGAAATGATAATTGAATAATAAATGAATTGTGTGGCTAATGTGTTATTCTATTTTCAGAGTTTGTTGTTGGTGGCATGCCTAGTAAGTGTAACAATCTCTTGAAGTTAGGTTGGATTGAATCCTTGAAGCCTAATTGAGATGTTACCACCCTTGAAGCTAGGTTGGGTTGGTTCTTGAAGCCAAGTTGGGTTGAAGCTTAGCATGCTTTGCTCCCCTTGAAGCTTGGTTGAACCTAATCCTTGAAGCCTAGTTGGGTATATGATATTGATAAATGTGATGATAGAACCAAAACATTAACTCTGAAAATTGAATGGCATATTAGTGTGTCTTGGGCCCATGCTTGTCTATGGTTAATGTGAGTCATGAATGATGCTTGCCTTAGCTTATTGTTGATGATGAATGGTTAAATGAATATAAATGAGGTCTATGATAAGATGTGAAGTATGATATGCCTATAGATATATATATGTTGAGTTATAAAATGGAAAGCTATGTTATCAACTTGGCATATATGATGTTACATGCATAATATGGATTGAGAATTGGTACTGCATTGCATTAAAGCATAACATTAGCATGATTATCTTACTAAGCCGTTGGCTTAGCGCGATAGTGTTTAATCGCGCAGGTAATAGAGTTGATAGAGTTGATCCCGAAAGCTCTTCGAAACCGACCGAGGGTAGACAGTGAAGAGTTGATTTTGGAGACTTAAAGATCAAAGAAAACTTGCCAATCATGTATAACTCTTTTATATTTTGTAAAGTATTGATTAAATGTACATATATGTATATTTGTAAATATGGAATTAAGTGTTTTCAAATATGTAAATATTTTATGACTTCCGCTGTGTAATAACTATATGAATGTATATATATATATCTAATGTGTTTTATTTTAAAAGTAAATGATCTACTTTTCTATAATATATAATGATAATAGTATTGTATCTATTTAAATGTTTTGAATGTTGAAGAAAATCGTAGCATCCCTATGTTTGGTGCACTTATGCTACATTGTTGTGGTTGTAGTGTGTGTGCATTGGATGTGGGGGTGTTACATAATTGATGAACAAGAAAAAGAATTCTTAAAAGAATAAAAAGAGAAAAATAGAAAAGTAGAATTCTCAAAAAATGAAGATGCAAAAGATAAAAGATCAGTCCAGCTAAAAAAGTTGAAGCCAAGGTGAAGACCCGATTTTCAAGGATGAAGATCCATTTTCAAAGGTGAAGACCTGATTCCAGGGATGAAGATCCAATTTCAAAGGGTGAAGACCCGAAGTCCAAAGGATGAAGATCCATTTTCAAGGTTGAAGACCCCATGCAAAGGATGAAGATCCAGTTTAAAGGATGAAGATCCATTTTCAAGGGTAAAGACCCGACGTCTAAAGGACGAAGATCCATTTTCAAGGGTAAAGACCCGATGCCAAGGATAAAGATCCAGCTTAAAGGATGAAGATCCAATTTCAAGGGTAAAGACCCGACATCCAAAGGACGAAGATCCATTTTCAATGGTAAAGACCCGATGTCCAAAGGATGAAAAATCCATTTTCAAGGGTGAAGACCCAATCTCAAAGGATGAAAATCCATTTTTAAGGGTGAAGACCTGATCTCCAAGGATGAAGATCCATTTAGAAGGGTGAAGACCCAATCTCCAAGGATGAAGATCCATTTACAAAGGTGAAGACTCGATCTCCAAGGATGAAGATCCATTTTCAAAGGTGAAGATCTGATGTTAAGGATGACGATCCAAGGTCCAGCGATGAAGATCCATTTTAAGGGTGAAGAACCACAATGCGTTAAAGAATAGAATAGCTAGAGTAGTCAGACTTCTCAACTGATAAAAGGTCATTCAAACTAAGTCTCAATTCCAAGCACCCAAATTCAATTCAGTGTCCTCACTATCTTCCTTCAACTCACTTGGTTGAGCTTTGCCTTCTTACATTTCCTTGCCATTCTCTTGAATTGTACCTGCATCCAAAGAATCATCAATTTTATTATCACCGATTTTATTATCAATTACCTTACCACTTCTCAAAATCATGATTGCTTTGGCTTGCTCCGGTTGACTAAAACATTTTCCTTCTTGATGAGCCTGAAGTTGATTAGCCAATTGACTCACTTGTGTTTCCACCTTCTGGAGTGATGCTTCCAAAGACTCAAACCACTTGTTATTCATTTCTTGATTTTGAGTGCTAATTTGAATGAAAGCATTCAAATTGTCTTCAAGTGAAGGTTTCTTAACTTGCTCTTGATTTGAAGTTTGCCCTTGGAAGTTGGGTCCTCTTTGATAATTTTGGAAGGAATGTTGAGGTGGAGCTTGTTATGGGTTCTTCTATGAAAAATTTGGGTGATTTCTCCAACCAGGGTTAGAAGAATTTGAATATGGTTCATTCCTTCCCCTTTGTTGGAACCCTTCGAAAGCATAAATTTGATCTTTCGCTTCTTGGAATGGATCAAAACTTGAAGGGCACACATTTGCATGATGGCATACAATACCACATGATGCGCATGATTCTTGGCTTGGCATCAGTAAGTTTCCTCTAACATTTAGTAATTTCACTTGTCTTGTCAATTTTGTAATTTGCCTTGCCATTTTTGAGTTTGGATTCAGCTCATATGCTTCTCTTCTCCTTTCCTCAGCACTCTTTGCTGTGAATTTGTTCCTAACATTTCAAATAATGCAACCATTTCCACAACTATTCTCTCACCCATTGCACCTCCTTCTGCATTATCTATTTTATTTTGACATTGTTGAGTTATCCCATCATAAAAGAATTGATTGAGCAATTATTGTGGATAGTAATGATGAGGGCATTGAAACAATAAGTATTTGAAGCGATCCCATGCCTCATGGAATGATTCTTCATTAAATTGGTTAAATGTTACAATACTCCCCCTAAGCTCTTTTGTTTTATAGTATAAATAGAATTTTCCCATAAATTTATTATAGACTTCAGTCCATGTGGTCAATGAATTCTCTGGTAATGTCATCAACCATGCTTTTTCCCTATCCTTCAAACTATATGGGAAACATCTCCTTTTATGTTCATCCTCTGTCAATGCTTGCAAAGGGAAGTCTATGAATATCATTTATAAATGGAAAAAGTTTGTTTCCTTGGGACCTTCATCCTTGAGTAAATCACTTAGGCAATTCAAAAAGAAACACTTTAAAAAATTAAAATAAAAGAATCAAACTATCACTAAAAATAGCCTTCCCCAACAGCGGCGCCAAAAACTTATTGCGCTCAATTTAATACTACTACAAAGTGACACTCGCAAGTATATGAGGTTATTATAGCAATGGTGATTGCCCCAAGGTCGTCTCACAAGGAATGTGTTGTTTATAATATTTTTATTAAAACAAAATATTAAATGTTCGAGTGTTTATTGATGAAATGGTGAAACATAATTAAAATTTAAAAGTAAACAAGTTATGGTTATGCAAGATTAATTTAAATTCATAGAATTATACCTAGGGTTGTAGATCAATTTGATAAAAGCTTAATTCTCAAAATATCCGTTAATATAACCTTGCAATTTAATTTTTTCCATGAGTTTAATTAGCAATTACCAATTCATTAGTTTTCACATTCAGGAATTAATAACAACCAATTATTTTGAATTTTCAAATTAATAGAACCATAAAACTTATATTTCTAATTCATTCTTAGGGTTGTTGATTGTATAGTTCCTATATCAAATTTTACCTCTCGGTCTATCATTCAATATTAAGAGATCAATAGGTGGCCAAACTATCAACCTAACATTAAATCCAATACAATCAACTAATAACATGGTATATTAATGGAATTATCAAATCAAGTCATTCAATCAAATCTACTACAAACCCTAGGCATGAATAATTTAGCTCATCATCATTTTAAAATAAATATTCATCTCAATATAAATCAAATCAAAATTATCGATTGAAATATTAATGTTCATAACAAAACAACAACAATCTAGAAATGAATTAAATGAGAGAATATGAAAAAAATCCTTGAAGATGCCAATAGTTGAACTTCTTATCTTCCTCCTAGCTCCACTTTGAATATGATGAAGAACTCCCAAGCCCTCTTCAAACCTTCAATCAATTGTTCTATCCTTGAAAGAATAAGTGAAGTCTCTCTCAAGCCTCTAATCCTTCATTCAAAACTTTCTTCAAACCCTAACACTCCAGAGCTTGTTCACCCATACACAATCCCAAAGAACCAAGTTAAAGTCTTGTTTATGGAAAATGGAATGGAAGATGAAGATGAAGGTGATGAGAATGGTGTCTCCTCCAAAAAATAAGAACCAAAATGATGTATGGAGAATAGTGTTTGAATAGCCTCCAACGTGTGTATATATCCTCCTCCCTTCCAATTATTTTCAATTCTCAAGACACAAAGAATGATTTGCCAACTCACCTCACTCCCCTTTGTCCCCCAACTTTTTATTTTTTAAATCTTCATCCCATAAATTAGGTCACCTTTTTCTTCTTTAATTATTTATTTTTTAAAAGATAATACTTGACATCTTCCACTTTTCGTGCCCATAATTCAAGTGTTTACAAAGGACACGGCAAAGCCATTAGTGACTTTGTCATGTCACTCAAATTTTCATTTGACATGGCCAAGCAATTAGGCCGCATCCATTGCTGCTTCTCAATGCCTTATTCTTTTTTCAGGTGTGACATGGCCAAGTCTTTGACCATGTCATGTGACATAGCCAGTGGCTTGGTCGTGTCTTATGCTTTTGTTATCTTTTGTCTTTTAGTTTCTGTCCCTTTTCTTGTTAATCTTTAGGTGGGACATGACCAAGTCTCTAGCTGTGTCATGTGACACAACCAGTGGCTTGGCAGTGTCTCTTGCTTATGTCTACCTCTGCTCAATACTTCTTTAGGACATGGCCAAGCCAACTTTCCCTAGCAGTGTCATGCTTGTTTCTTGCCCTTGATGAGAGACATGACCAAGCGAGTAAGTGTCTTGCCCGTGTCACATGCTTTCCACCAATTTTGGATCCATCAAGTGGATTAAAGCTCCATTTTTTTTACACTTCAACCTATATCATGACACTTTAAACAAACTTATGTGCAAATTTAAAGAAATATCAATCAAAAGCCAATAAAATTACCCTAAAAATGCATACATAAATTATCAAAACACTTTTCTTTATCTTCTTTTGTAGTATCATTGATTTCAATCCTCTCAAATGTATTTACAAAATCATCAAGAATACTGCCTTTCCCTTGATCAAGTTTAGAGGATTCATCAAATATGACAAATTGATTCTTCAACTACTTGAGTTCTTCTATTAAAAATTTTATATGTTTTACTAGAGGATGAATATCCTAAAAATACACCTTCATCAGATTTGGATGAGAATTTTCCATGGTTATCCTTGGTATTTAATATGAAGCATTTGCATCCAAATACTCTAAAGTATGAAATTTTAGGTTTCCTTCCATTCCAAAGCTCATAAGATGTTTTATTTAATAAAGGTCTTTTGAAAACTCTATTTGAAACATAGAAGGTGGTATCAATGGCTTCTGCCCAAAAGTAAGAATGTAAGTTATACTCATTGAGCATTGTTCTAACCATTTCAACCAAGGTTATATTTTTCCTTTCCACCACTCCATTTTATTGTGGTGTTCTAAGAGCTAAAAAATTTTGTGATATACCAAGTTCATTGTAAAAATTTTCAAAGTATTCATTTTTAAATTCTTTTCCATGATCACTTCTAATAGAAGTGATTACATAGCCTTTTTTCATTTTGAACTCGTTTTACAAAAAATTTAAAAGAATGAAAGGCATCATTGTTGTAAGCCAAGAAATTAATCCATGTAAACCTTGAGTAATCATCAATAAGTACAAATGCATATAGTTTACCACTTAGGCTAGCCACTTTATTTGGGCTAAACAAATCTAAATGAATTAATTCAAGAGGTCTAGAGGTACTTTTCAACATTTTTGGTATTGATAGATCTTTTTTGTTGATTTCCAAATTGACAAGGTTACAATATTTATCCTTGTGAAACTTTATCTTGGGTAGCCCTTCAACAAGTTTTTCCTTGCATAAACATTGCAAGTGGCCCATACTAGCATGACCTAATCTTCTATGCCGAATCCAAGCATCATTGCTAATAGTGACTAAACATTCAAAAGCATTATTAGAATATAGGTCAAGTTTATATGTGTTGTGAATTCTTCCTCCTTTGAGTATAAGTTTACCATTTGGTGAAATAGTCTTACATTCTTTGGAATCAAAGTTAACATTGTATCCTTTATCACATAGTTAACTAACACTTAGTAAATTATGCTTCAATCCATCAACCAACCAAACTTTATCAATTTGATACTTACCAACCATACTAATGAAACCAATACTAATGATCTTACATTTTGTATTGTTTCCAAAGATTACATCTTGTGTGTATGTGATGGTTGTGAAGAGATTCACATTTTTCGGTCATATGTCTTGAACAACCACTATCAATACTCCAAATGCTCTTATGGGTTGTTGACTTTAGACATACCTACAACACACTGATATTTATCTTTTCTTAGGTACCCAAATATATTTGGGTCATTGATGGTTAGTTTTAAAGGGGTCTTCTAACTTGAGGTGTGTCTTTCTAATGTAATAAAAAATTTTTATAAGAACATATTTCATAATGCCATGGATATAAAGGATTATACCTTTGCATTTTTCTTCTTTTTTTACTTTTAAAGAATTATGTTGGATATGTTGGCAATTACAAGTATTTTTGACATTTTCTTTGTTTTGTACATGCTTGTGCTTGTGTTCATGTTTTGAGTACAAATATGCATAATTAGCTTTAGGACTTTTAGTTCTAGATCCTAGTGAGCTTTGAGTATCTTGTTTAGAATCTTAGGCTTTGTGTGTGCATTTGTATTCTTCACATTCTCAACATTAGAGGTTTGAGTTGTATATACTTTTAAAAATGTTGGTACATTAGATGCAGTAGTAGTTGAGCTATTGAATCCTAAACCATATTTATAAGATGCTGACTTTTGTACACTAATTATTGTATCTAATGCTTCTTTCCCTTTTTGAAGTTTTAAAATTCAATTCTTTAATTTATTTATTTCTTCTTTCAAAGTTTTATTTTCTTTAGCAACATTTTCTAAACTAGATGAATTTTTAAAACTTCATTCAAATATTTCATTAATTGTTCATGTGAAGTCTTCAAATCTAAAGTAGTATTCTTAAGTTAAAAAAAATCCTTTTCTAACTTAGAATTTTTTTTTATAGAATTTCATTTTAGGAAAATATTTTTGTACCCTAAGATTCATATGCTCTATTAAATCACTATAATCTAATGTATCATCAACATTATCATATTTAAAGTTTAAAGAAAAAGTACCTGCCTCATTAGAGTCATTATCGTCATCATCTTCCATAGCTGTGAGATAAAGATTTACGATTCCTTGCTCCTCTTCTTCATCTTCTTCGTTTGATGTATCATCATCCCATGTAGCTTTGAGATATTTCTTCTTTTCATTGTCCTATTTTTTTTTTCTCTATAAATTGACACTTCATTCTATTATGACTCGATTTTCCACATTTATAGCATTTAATTTCATTTTTATTTTATTTATCTTTGAAGGAAAATTTAGAGAAGTTACATTTAGCTTGCATTCTTCTCTTTCTCTTCCAATCACTAACTCTTTTGGATAGCATTGCCATTTCTTTATCATCATCACTATCTTCTTCACTTGAGCTATCAACTTCCTTGATTTCTTTCATAGCTATTAATTTTCTTCTTTCTTTATTACCTTTGTCCTCTTCTTTTTCATTGTGCATTTCCAAGATGAGGAGTTTTTTCACTAACTCATCAATCATTAATTTACTAAGATCATGAGCTTCTTCAATTGAAAAAACTTTTGATTCAAAGTTCTTTTTAGGTTGAGTTGTAAGTGCTCTTAAGATTTTGCTATTAATATCACCTTGAGTTTACACTTTGACATACTTTCTCAAGTCATTGACAATAGCAAGCAATCGATTTGTCATTTTAGATTTCATTTGGTTTCATTTTGAAGAGTTCATACTCATATACTAACATTTGGGTCTTGGTGAATCTCACTTGGGTGGTACCCTCATGACAGTTCTCAAAAGTTTTCCAATTGCTATATGCACTTATAAGATGTTGGACTCTTCCACTTTCTTCTCTACAAATAGAGTTCACCAAAATGGAACTTGGTATATTATTTTTGTAAAGAGCCTTTTCTTGAGCTTTCGAGTATTGAGCTGTAGGAAAAAGAACTTGAACACCATCAACTTCATGAGTTAAAGGTTTCCATTCACCAATCACACACTTCCAAAGCTCAATTCCCTAACTATCAAGGAATAAATACATTTTATATTTCTAATAAGAAAAGTCAATTTCATCAAAGTAAGGTCTAACGTCAAAGTTTAGGTTTCCAAGTGAAGGAGCAATTTTGGTGGAAGTAGAAGTTGATGTGGAGGTGTTTATTGTTATGGCTGCCATTGTGGATCAAATTTCACAATCAAACTTTTTGAAATTTTGTGGCTCCAATACCAATTGTTGTCCCAAGATGGCAACTAAGAGGGGGGTTGAATTGGTTGATTTAAAGAAGTGATAGCAACTTAAAAATTAAAACAACAAGTTGAAGAAAGAAGTAGAGTAGAGACGAATAAACGCAAAGATTCTGTAGTGATTTGGATTAACTCAATTCTACGTCCACTTCTTTAACAACTTATTACGGTTTCATTAATCTTGAGTTTTTACAAGCTCAACTCTAACTTGGTGTTTTTCACAAGCTCACACCAAACTTTTCCAAGGTTTGAGTATTATCCTCATAATCCAACAAGAGTTTTCCCGGGCTCACTCTAAAATCTAAGTGCTTTAAAGCACACACCCAAACTTATAATAGTGTTTAATGCTCACACTCAATAGTCAAGGAATACAAATATAAATTTTTATGAAAATAAATGAAATATGTTTATATTGGCTATTATAATCACAATCACTGTGAAAAATGAGGTTTCTTGAGGTATTTATACCCTTTAACAAGCCATTTGAAGCGGGTACCAACATGTTTGGTTCTTGTCTCCAACTTCAATAATTATTTAGAGCAAGTTCACGGTCGGACTTCCTTTGGTTTGGTCAGATCAGATGTTTTTCAATCGGACTTTTATTGGTTCATTCATCCTCTTTGAATTTCAAACAAAAATTCTTCAATAACAAATACACATGGCATCCACTAATTAAGTGGATAAGTAACAACTATAATTTTTAAAACTCGTATCATTGGTATGGTAAAACATCACTGGTTCGGTCGGTCTGAACCTAGTATGCTGAGATTTTTGGAGTATCAGTGACCATGAACTCTTCTAGAACTTCATCGGATTTTTTTCTTTGTCTCGGTGTGGTCGGGCTACATTAGGTCCGGTCATACCAATCATAATATACTAAAGTTTTTCGAAGTACCAATGACCATGAGCTTTATTGGAAGCACATAAGTTTTAGCTTGGGCTTGATATGGTCAGACTGTTCCTAGTTTGGTCAGCTTGTGCTCGGTATGTTGAAGTTTTTATAGTACTAGTGGCCATGATCTCTACTGGATGACATTTCATTAATTTGCATACCATGGTCCGGTCGAGCTGGTTGTTGGTCCAATTGGGCTTCCTGACAATTTTTTAGTAATTAAATTCTTGTAAAATGTAACTTGATACAAATATTAGTGCCATTTAATTTGATTGCCTAAGATCAAAATAAAGTTTATCAAGCCAATGTTTTAGAGTGACTATCTTATTAAAGTATAACTGAGCATTTTAAGAAGTAGCATAAGTCATCTTGAGTGATAGAAAATGTGTCACCTTGGCGAGTTATTCGACTATCACCCAAATAGAGTTATTGTTATGGACTCAGCCTAGCTATCTGCAAGTGCACACATCGTTAATAAGAAATATAAGTAGAGTATTATTCCCACGAGAAAGTTTTCTTCTAAGTACTGATCAATAAAAACTAAGTATTATTTGGATGATAAAATTTAATTTATGATTAAGCAAAACAAATTGCTTTGAATTAAATCTAATGTTATGAAACTTAGGGTTAAGTCACCTTTATAGATTTATCATGGGTTTTCCAAAGTATTGATTTAATTTAGTTTTCCTTTCATTAATGGTTAAATTCTCCTAAATTAAGCTCAAGTCTTTCTCAAGTACTAGAACTAATATCAATATAATCCTTATGTCTACTCTCGTGATCACAAGTAATTAAACCAATTCATTAGGTTTTGTGAGAATTTTTGAATTTGCCTCTTAAGTGCTTAACCTTATCTCTAAGTGAAAAACTTCCTTAAGATTTTTACTTCTATAGACTAATGTTATGCTTCCACTCTCACTCCATTACACAACACCTCAATTCAATTAATTATTGACCAAATAATTAAAGCATTAAAAGTAAAGATAACAAAATAATTTAAGGATAAACTAAATTAATTCAAATAGGCATTTATAACTCCATGATAAATTCAATGAAAGGGACCAACCCTAAAAAGTATTAGTTATTCATTATTGAAATAAAAACATTGAAAATATTAAAGAAAGTCATTAAAAACATAATTTAAAGAACAAGAAATATCAAACTCTATTTATTTGAAGAAGAACTTGACTTGGAACTTGAATTTTTTCTTAAACCAGAATTCCACTCTCCTTTTTGAGAAAACTCTAAACTATATTTATTTCTTGAATGAATCTAATCTAATTCTTGTAAATCTTTCATATCTTGAAACCTTAGAGGAAGTGTGTTTAAATAGAGTGTTTGGAAGCTTCATTAGTGGTGAAAAACTGAAAAAGGTTAGGCCACATCTTGTTTGGTTCACCACCTACAAAATTTTCTGCTCAAAGTCATGAATTTCGGCCCCACGGTTGTGGCTTTTGAGTGCCACGGTCATGGCCTGAGTTGGATTGGACGGTTTGAGCACTTTACAGCTGTAAAATGTTTGGCAGGGTAGACCACAATCGTAGTCTTTCAATGTCACAGTCGTGGCATGTAAGTGGAGACTGCCAACTTTGAATTTTCTTCTCTTTCTTGGCTTGGGCAGTAGAGAAATCAATCCCACGGTCGTGTCCTGCCAATGCCACGGCTGTGGCCTTTATTTGGCTTTTGGCTTTTTATCTTTTTATTATTGCAAACTTGATTTAAATCCCATGGTAATGGCCTTAAATGGCCCGGGCGTGGCATTTGTTATTTCTTCATTTTTGCTTGCCTTTCTTCCTTTTTTGCACCTCTAATCATTAGAAACTTTGAATCTTTTCTTTCCAAGCATGATTATAATAATTCTAACTCAAATACACAAAATCCATCAAATTCAATTGCAAAATGATTAACATTATGGTTAGAATTATAAAAAAGGTTGATCATAATTTCACTCTATCAAACTCCCCCAAACTTAAATCGTTGCTTGTCCTCAAGCAATTGAAGTTTAGTACTATCTATTTATATGTTGAGTTTATATGAAAAATTTAATAATTAAAACTTTAAATTTTAGGTCGCAATTTAGTTTCATAATTTACCTATTTCATTCTTACCTCCTTTACTCAAGAATTTTAATCAATTACAACCAATTATCAAATTCTATATAAGCAAATATTCTTTTGATGCAAACTCAACCTAGTCTCATATGCATGCTTAATTGAACTTTCTCCACTAATAGATTAAGCTAAATTAAGGGAAATCAAAAGAACTTTAATTGGCTTGTAATGGGGTTTATAATGGTGAGGATTAATAGAAGGTTTAAATAAATTTGGTTAAAATGTCTTTAAAAAATTTCTCTCATGTAGAGGGTTCTTGGATCATTGCTCTTTTCTTGATTCTCCTCTAGGGGATATTACTATTATTATTATTAGTTTTTTTTATATCATTATTTTTTTTCATTATTATTATTATCATTTTATTTTTTTTTTAATTTTTTTCAATATATATATATTCCCCCAAACTTGAAACTTAGGAGTCTATTATTATAAGCAATTTTATTTTTGAGAAAATTTTTGAAAGACAATTAACCTTGAAAAGGGTAGTTAATTTTGGGTTATTAAATCAAAGAAAACTCAAGCTGAAATGTATTTTGTTTTCAAAAGGAACAACTAAGGAAAATGTTTATAATTGGTGGATTTAAGGATTTGGTTTCACAAACAATGCCTAAATCATTTTCCCCTTTATTTAGCAATTTTTCAATTTCGCCTTGAAAGCTCTTTTAAAAATGTTCTAGACCTAGGAAAATTATAATATGAAAGAATATACACTTATGCTAAAATTTAAAAATCAATCATATTTAATTAATAAAAGAGCTCAGTTGGTTAAAAATCTATAAGGTATAATTATTATACCAAATTTTGATCTAAAAATTTTAACTTTTAAACTGAAAAATTTTAGCTTATAAACCAACATATAAGAAATCTATAGTAAAAACATAACTTAATATATAATAACAATCCAAATTTCAAACTATAAATATCTCAAAAAAAATACAATCTTAAAAAAAATAAATATTCAAAACTACCATAAAATAAATTGAAAGTACCAAATTTCATAACAAAACCAACAATTTAGGAAAATTTCCCCCGAACTTGAAATACCACTATCCTCAGTGGTCTCCAGTAGCAGCATCAGCACCAGGTGGAGGAGGCTATGGTGGCGGAGCATAGTGGAGTCCAAAATGAGAAAATAATGCATTGAACTGCTCACTGATTCTGGTTATTTGAGTTGAAATAGTTCGGACCTCATGCTCAACTCTGCCAAATCGTTGTTCCATGTTGTCAAAATGCTACTCCCATGCTTCATTCCTACGGTTCATCTCATGTTCAAGAGAATCAAGCAAGTTAGCAATATAATCAAATGTGTTAGGTGGTGGAGCAGATGGACCAGCCTCAGAAGGTCGAGTAGGTTTTGGTTGTTCAAATGCTTCTTCAAAATCTCCTTCTTCTCCAAATAATTCCTCCTCATCAATGTTAATATCGGCATCGGAGGGTCCTAGAATTATATATCGGTTCCCTCTTTTGGATGCTAACCTTATTGCCAAAATGGTAACTATATCAATTGTAGTTTTTCCCGGAATAGGAACAAGGTGATCAAGACCTATATTAAGATAGGTAGCAATCTGGGTAATCATTCCTCCAATAATAATTTTACCACTCTGTTTAATGACCTCTTCACAGCGTTTAGCAAAACAATAACCAACATTAAAAACTTTTCTTCCATGGCACAATAAAATAAATGTAATTCTTTTGAATTAACATTGCCTTGACTCTCCCCTCTCCCAAAAATTATATTTTCCAAAACTACATGGATGTACCGGTAGAATGGATTTGTAAAATTAGAGGCCTTTGACATTTTACTATTAAATTGTCTAATGCCTGCTAGTCTAGTCCATGTCTCATTTTCATCAACACCATCAGTTCTACCGGGTGTTCCTTGGAAGTCGGATAATCCAAGTAAATTCCCAAATTCAAGCATTAGCCAGTTATAATTTTGATTTACCAATCTAAACTCCAATCACCCATTGTGACCAGCTTGTCTATTTGATGGAAAAAATCTTAAACTACTCAAGAATTCCAAGGTTAATTCAGCATAGGTCGGGTAACACATGCTAGCAAACAAGATCCATTGCATATCGATGAAAATTTTAAGCAACACATCATTCCATTGTAATTTTCTAATAACATTTTCATCAATGAATCGAGAAGGAATAATTTTTTGGGAATTTAAATTATGGTACCTTTTTTGTTGCTCCTCATCACGGAAGTGAATTTTTGGATATAAATGTGGTCCTTGATGTGGTGGAGATGAAGGTGGAGATGGTGTTGAGGAAGAGGATGATGATCCATCTTGGCACCTTCTTTTTTATCCTCCAGATTTTGATCCTTCAGGACCCTTTGATTTTTTGGCAAAAGTCTTACTTCTAACCATTTTGATGTATGATTTGATAAAAAAAAAAAACTTGAAGAAATTTGAGTGAAATTGGAGCATAGGTTGTGGAGTTAAAGGTTTGGGGTGTGGGTTTAAATTTGGGTGGCCATGGCTGCAAAAAGTGAAGGGAGAGAAGAAATGAGATGAATATATAGGTTGGAGAGGACACATTTGTGGCCCATAATAGCCATGGTCGTGGCATGGCAGTTGACTAGTCAAAATTGGCTTGCATGTATTGCCACGGTCGTGGCCCTTGGAAGGCCATGGTTGTGGGTTGAAGATTGCTTCTGCCCAAGTGTTCTTGTCTTGGTGCTATTTATGGCAGACCTATTGGTGATCCCACGATCATGGCATGTGCAATGTCATGTGTAATATCCCGGAATAGACCCTAAGAGTTTTGGAGTTATTGTTGTTGTATTTGGATTTAATGTATATGTGTATATGTGAAATATAAGGATAATATATGTAAGACATATACATATACATCACATATACATGGGATATATATAATGGTGAAGGATAAGTGAGTTGTATATATATATTTGTATAACTAAATAATAATAATAATAATAAAGACAAAAAGAAAAGAGAAGAAGAAAATCAAAGAAAGAATATGTGGTGGAGATTTAAAGTATTATTATTATTATTACTATTGTTATTGTTATTGTTATTGTTATTATTATTATTATTATTATTATTATTATTATTATATATATATATATGGATAAGGACAAAGGAAAGAAGTAGAAACTTCTTCTTCCTTCTACTCCTTATTCGTCTTCTTCGTTCTTCTTGGCCGAGAGAGAGAGAGAGAGAGAGAGAGAGAGAGAAAGAGAGAAAGATGTGATTTTCTTACCAAATTTCTTAAGGAATTCAAGAGATTTGATGATAGAGATGAAGATTTGATAAAGGATTCAAGTAAGTATTTATTTCTTTAAATTGATTTTCATTGTTTGAGTTGGGTTTGGTATGGTTGATGTGTGATGATGATGATATTGAAAGATTTAAGTATATATATGTGTTGATTTGGTAATTGGATGATGATAATATGATTATTTGTGAAGATGATGATGAATTGTTGAATAAGGGTTGAGTTTAATGAAATTTGGGGATTTGATAAATTGGTATATGAATGATGTTTATAATGATGATTGGTGTGTGTTTTGAGTGTTGTTGATGTTTTGGTAAGTTTGTTATGGTTTTTGGGTGTGTTTGATGAAGATTGTTTGAAGTGAGTAATGATAAAAAGATGGGTATTGTTGGATGTTGTTGTGTGTTGACCGGAATCTGGGTTTTTAGTCGGACACGCCCAGAGACACGGCCAGTTTGTTAGGCGTGTCGTTGGTTCTGTTTTCTGGAGTTGGTAGCACGAGCAGTGACACGCCCATGTTATTGAGCGTGTCATAAGTTCTGTGTGGCAGTAGAATTGACACGACCAGTAACACGCCCGTGTTATTGAGCGTGTCATAGCTACTGTGAGTTTGGAGAATTGACACGGCCATGAGCACGCTCTTGTTGATTGGACGTGTTGATGTTTTTGAGATACAGAATGTATTACACGCCCAGTGACACGCCCGTGGTTATGAGCGTGTCAATGTTTCTGTGTTGTGGAGTTAGGGCACGATCAGGAACACGCCCGTGTTGATGAGCGTGTCATGTGTTGAGTTTGCCCTAATTGATTCTTATTTGTATTACCTCATGTGTATTTCTAAGTGAGTGTGTATGATTACTTTTGGATTAGGTTTTAAGAGATGGAATTGCCCTAATCCAAGTATTGAAAGATCTATGGAAGAGAAGTTATATGGGAGTGAGTTCTTTAGAGGTAAGTACAAAACCCTATTGGATTGCATATAAGTATATTGTTAAAATAAATATTAATATTGTATACGCAATGAAAAGATAAGAGATATGATAATACATTAATACATATAAGATGTGAAGGCATTCAATATATATATGTTATGAAATGTGATAATGTGATATTGTAATGAACTATGAAATGTGATAATGTGATATTGTGGTGAACTATGAAATGTGATAATGTGATATTGTGATGAACTATGAAATGTGATAATGTGATATTGTGGTGAACTATGAAATGTGATAATGTGATATTGTAATGAACTATGAAATGTGATAATGTGATATTGTGGTGAACTATGAAATGTGATAATGTGATATTGTAATGAACTATGAAATGTGATAATGTGATATTGTGGTGAACTATGAAATGTGATAATGTGATATTGTGATGAACTATGAAATGTGATAATGTGATATTGTGATGAACTATGAAATGTGATAATGTGATATTGTGGTGAACTATGAAATGTGATAATGTGATATTGTAATGAACTATGAAATGTGATAATGTGATATTGTGGTGAACTATGAAATGTGATATTGTGATGGAATATGAAATGTAAATTGAGAGGTGATGATGTATAAAGCCATTGTGGTTGGCTATGATATTGAGAATGAGATCAATGAGGCATGTTTTGCCTAAATGATGCCATTGTGGTTGGCTATGATGATGTAAATGATGATGAGAATGAGAATGAAATTGATAATGAAATAATAAATGAATTGTGTGGCTAATGTGTTATTCATTTTCAGAGTTTTGTTGTTGGTGGCATGCCTAATAAGTGTAACAATCTCTTGAAGTTAGGTTGGATTGAATCCTTGAAGCCTAATTGAGATGTTACCACCCTTGAAGCTAGGTTGGGTTAGTTCTTGAAGCCAAGTTGGGTAGAAGCTTAGCATGCTTTGCTCCCCTTGAAGCTTGGTTGAACTTAATCCTTGAAGCCTAGTTGGGTATATGATATTGATAAATGTGATAACAAAACCAAAGCATTAACTCTGAACTTTGAATGACATATTAGTGTCTTTTGGGCCCGAGTCTGTCTTTGTTGTTAATGTGATGTATATACAAGTTGAAATAAATGAGTAATGGGATTTATGTTGCCTTTGTTGGAAATGTGAGTTGTGAATGATGAATTGTGGTTAGTGATATGATTATATAACATACATGAATTATTGAAAGGAGATATGGTTTGTGAAGTTATATGCAATATGCGATTATAAAGTATAAAATGATATATATGATATGTATGAGGTGAAATTGGTAAGTATCATCATATGAAGGTTCTATCAATTTATTGAATTATGTTTGATGGTTATGTTATATGTGTATATGTATATCCTCTATAAGGTTAATAGGATTATATGAAGAATGCATTGAAAAAGGGGAAAACAGAGTAAGAAAATGTTAAAACATGAGACTAAACATATGAGGTATGTTTCCTTTATATTGTATATTTTAATGGTTACTTGTACTACTAAGCTTTCGAGCTTAGCGCGGTTATCTTAATCGCGCAGGTATATAGGTGATGAAGCTGGAGATAAGCTACTATGTCACAACGAGGACAAGTGTAGTTCGAGACCAACTAGATGGTGGTGCATGCATGTAATTATACTGTATTTTCATAAGAATGTATTCATTTGTATAAATGAATCTTTGGAAGAAACAATGTAATTTATATTTATGTATTACCATGATAAGAATAACCATTTTGTAAATACTTTCATATGATTTAAATGTATTATGGTTTTAAAAATTAAAGTAAAGAGTTATAATGGTGATGAAAAGTGACATTCTTATACTCTATATACATATTGTATGTGTACCTGGTATATGTACAGTATTTATATGGGATATCGGGGTGTTACATCATGGTCATGGGATTGGGTTCTTCACTAGATTTTCAAAAATTCTTCCCCTAGTTTCATTTTGACAGCTCCCATTTGATTTCCACGCACCAGGAAATGATCCACCACGGTCGTGGGGTCTCAAAAACTCAAGTTTCTTGAAGATTTGGTACCTAGAAAACAATTATAAATTATCAGTAGTTTTTTTTATAGAAATTGGCTAAAAATGTAGAGAAATCGGGTTGCCTCCTGATAAGCGCTAAGTTTATAGTCGATAGCATGACATTCTTTTGGATGTTCAACTATTAAAATGATAGACGCTTTCGACGTCTATTGGATCACCAATAAAATAAGGCTTCAATCTTTGGCCATTTACTTTAAAAATTTCTCCCTTTAGATTTTGTATATCTATCACACCATGAGGATAGACCTTTACAATTGCAAATGGTCCCGACCAATGAGATTTAGGCTTCCCAGGAAAAAGTTTTAATCTTGAATTGTACAACAAAACTTGTTGCCCTTCATGGAATTGCTTGGGTTGGATTGACTTGTCATGCCATTCCATTGTTTTCTCTTTGTAAATCTTTGCATTCTCATAAGCATGAATTCAAATTTCATCCAACTCGCTTAATTGCAAAAGGCATTTTTGTCCTTCTTCTCCCAAGTCCATGTTCAACTATCTGATGGCCCAATATGCATTATGTTCCAATTCTACAAGTAAGTGACATGCCTTTCCAAAAACAAGCCAAAAAGGAGATATACCAATCAGGGTCTTATAAGCTATTTTGTAAGCCCAAAGTGCATCATCCAATTTTGAAGACCAATCCTTTCTCGAAGTGCTAACTATTTTCTCCAAAACCCATTTGAGCTCCCTATTTGATATTTCTACCAGTCCATTGGTCTAAGGATGATAGGGTGTTGAAACCTTATGGTGTACCCCATATTTCTTAAGAAGAGTGTCAAAGCTCTTATTGCAAAAATGGGTACCACCATCACTGACCATAGCTCTAGGAACTCTGAACCTTGTGAAAATGTTCTTTTTAATGAACTTAATGACCACTTTAACATCATTTATTGGACTTGCGATGGCTTCCACCCATTTGGACACATAATCTAGTGCTACTAGAATATATTGATTATTGAATGAAGATGGAAAGGGCCCCATAAAATCAATTCCCCAAACATCAAAGAGTTCAACTTCAAGAATTGAATTAAGTGGCATGTCTTGTCTTTTTGAAATATTTCCAGTTCATTGATAATAATCACAAGATTGCCAAATTTTAACAATTGTTTTAGATGTACTGGAGTGACCACCACATTCTTTTTAATGACAAACTCTAAAAATACTCTTAATCTCTTCTTTTGGTACACATGTACGAATCATTTCATCCCCATAATGCTTAAACAAGAGTGGATCTTCCCAAATATAATTTTTGACATCGGAAAGAAATTTCTTCCGTTGAGCATACAATAGGTCTGGTAGAAGAACATTACCTGCCAAATAATTAACTAAATCAGCATACCAAGGAATAGAATTCTGAATTGAAAAAAGTTGTTCATCAGAAAATGACTCATCGATAGGCAATTCTCCTTTATCCATTTGATTATTTAATCTTGATAGGTGATCTACCACTAAATTTTCAACTCCCTTTTTATCCTTTATCTCAAGATTAAATTCTTGAAGAAGCAAAATCCACCTAATTACCCTTGGTTTAGCTTCCTTTTTGTTCATTAGATATTTGATTACTGCATGGTCAGTATAAACAATAACTTTATATCCTAAAAGGTAAGATCTGAATTTATCCAAAGCAAAAACTATAGCAAGCATTTCTTTTTCTGTTGTAGCATAATGGATTTTAGAGTTGTCAAGGGTTCGACTTGCATAGTAGATGACATGACCTTTCTTATCCTTTTTCTGACTCAAAACAGCCCCAACTGCATGATCACTAGCATCACACATTAGCTCAAAATGTAAAGACTAATCTGGTGGTGAGATGATAGGAGTTGTTGTAAGAGCTGCTTTCAATTTATTAAAAGCAATTAAACATTCATTAGAAAAATTAAGAACAACATCCTTACTTAATAATTCACACAAGGGTTTAGTAATTTTTGAAAAATCTTTAATAAAATGCCTATAAAACCCTGCATGTCCTAAGAAACCTCGAACTCCCTTTACATTTGTTGGTGGTGGTAGCCTTTCAATAATTTCTATTTTGGCTCTATCTACTTCAATTCCTTCCTTAGACACCTTGTGTCCGAGTATAATTCCTTCTCCCACCATAAAGTGGCATTTTTCCCAATTGAGGACATGTTTGTAGCTTCACATCTTTTAAGTACCTATTCCAAATGTTGTAAACAATTATGAAAATTGGAACCATAAACTATAAAGTTATCATAAAAATTTCAACAAATGATTCTACAATATCAGAAAATATAGCCATCATGCATTGTTGAAAAGTGGCTGGTGCATTGCATAGTCCAAACGGCATTCTTCTATAAACAAAAGTGTCGTATGAACATGTGAATGTAGTCTTTTCTTTATCTTCTGGTGGTATAGGAATTTGAAAATTGCCTAAATATCCATCCAACAAATAAAAATATGCATTACCTGCAAGTCTTTCAAGCATTTGATCAATAAATGGTAATGGGAAATGATCCTTTCGGGTGGCTTTATTCAACCTCCTATAATCTATGCAAACATGCCATCTAGTCACCATTCTAGAGGGAATTAATTCATTATTTTCATTTGTTATGACTGTCATCCCTCCTTTCTTAGGAACTATATGTATAGGACTTACCCATGAACTATCAAAAATAGGATAAATTATTCTTGCATCCAGTAATTTTGTCACTTCTGCTTTTACCACTTCTCTCATATTTGGATTCAATCTCCTTTGTTGATCTATCACAGGTTTGGAATTTTCTTCCATTAAAATCCTATGCATGCATATTGAAGGGCTAATTCCCTTAATATCAGATATAATTCATCCTATTGCTTTGTTATATTTTCTAATCATGTTCAAGGTTTGACTCATCTGAATTTCTGACAAATTATTATTAACAATAATAGCAAAGTATTATTAGGTCCAAGAAATGCATATCTGAGATGAGTGGGCAGTGGTTTCAATTCTAATTCTAGAGCTTTTTCAATAGAAGGGAAAGGTAAGGCTTTACCTTTGTCAAGTGCTTCAAATTTCTACATGTACATTCGTGGAGTTGTCTCTAAAGATGAAGCATAAGCGACTACTTCTTTATTTTCATCTTCTGGGGTTGGACGTTGTGCAAGACAAGTTTCTAAATTAATCTTAATGTTTTCCTCATAAAATTGTTGTACACAATCATCAATAACATCAACCACAAAACAATTATCAAGAAATGTGGGATGCCTGGCTACTTTAGCTAAATTAAACTCCACTTTTTCCTCTCCTACTTACAAGGTGAGTTTCCCTCCATGAACGTTAATCATGGCTCTAGCTGTAGCAAGAAATGGTCTTCCTAATATAAGTGGAATCTCCACATCTTCATCCATTTCTAGAATTACAAAGTCTACTGGAACATAGAGTGTAGACCCTTAATTTTTGACCTAGTCCAGTCCAATATATTTTAATTAGTCCAAAATAATTTTTGTGTTGTCCAATATATTTTAATTAGTCCAAAATAATTTTTGTGTTATCTTAATTAAATAATATTTATTTTAGTATTTAGTTTTTATAATTAATAAAAAGTAAAAAATAAAAAATAAAAATCAGTGACTGACTCGTCGCCGAAAAACAGTGCTGGACAAAATGGTAGTGGGCCATTTCGCCCACAGGAGTTTCCTGCAGGCGAAATGGCCTGTTACGCTCGAATTAAGTTTTACTATAAGCGTCACTTGCAAGTATACGAGGTAGCTGTAGTAAAGGTGATCGCCCTAAGGTCGTCTCTCAAGGAAGCTAGATAAGCTAAATTGATTATCAGGTTGCAAATAACAAATTAGAATAAATTTAAATTGCTAACAACTAATGAAAACAGATCGATTGGAGTTTAAAACAATAAAAGTAAACTGAGCTGATATATTGATTCACTTAATAGAGAGGTCTAGGGTTTGTACTTCTCTACTAACTTATATGTATGAATGGTTATTCCTCTCAACCAATTTAATTTCAAAGATTAGATTTCAAGCAACTTAATTAATCGAATCAAGTAAATAAGCTCTGGTGTTCAAACCTCTTTCAAATAATCTTATTACAATTGAAATAATCCTTTTCTTAAGTTATATTTCTAATTCACCTAAGTCCCTAATTGAATTGTTCCAGCATTAGACTTCATCTCTCAATCCTTCATCCAATATATAAAACACATAATTGGTGGCCAATCAATTATATATTAACAGTAATGCATTCAATCAAGGCTAAAGAATAATTCAGTTAAGAGCAATAACCAATTCATACAATCATAGTAGATCCATACAAATCCTAGACTAGATCAAATTAGTTCATCATGATGCTATCAAACATATTCATCTCATTAAAATTCAAAGAAATTAGTTTAGACATAATAGAATTTATGAATACAATTCCAAAGAAATTTAAGAGATAAAGTTTGAGAACAAAACCAAATTACAAACTCCCTTTAGCTTTTGAAGAATCTCTTGTTCAGAACCTTGCTAGAATAATGTTGCAATGGCATAAACAAATTTAATCTAGACTATTTGCATCAAAGTGTAATAAAAAATCCAAGAAAGCAACAATGGAAACCCTAAGATTCAATTTGACGGCTAATCAAAAATCTCTCCCTAACAAAACCCTAATTCTATTATTTATACGAAACCCTGCTCCAAAAATCCGCATTTTCTTTCTTCCTTCAGTCCCTGGAGTGACACGGCCAAGCTCTTGGCCGTGTCACCTGAATGTGTCTGCTTCTGTG
Source organism: Garcia nutans (assembly GCA_947685225.1). Taxonomy (NCBI): domain Eukaryota; kingdom Viridiplantae; phylum Streptophyta; class Magnoliopsida; order Malpighiales; family Euphorbiaceae; genus Garcia; species Garcia nutans. Next base: position 42,966,090 of record CANTUV010000043.1, read on the forward strand.
TGATTTTCATCTTTCTTCTTTGGAGTTGAGTGTCACACGGCCAAGCTTGGGTGAGCTTGGCCGTGTTTGATGCGTTTGGAGGGACACGGCCAGTGGCTTGGCCGTGTCCCCTGAGTGTGTCACCTTTTGATCTCTTCGTTCTTTGCTCTCTTTCCTTTTGGTCTTCTTCCTTGACTCAGTATGGGACACGGCCAAGTCTCCTGGCCGTGTCCTCTGAGTGTGTGAGTCACTGCCCAAATTTTCCTTCTCTCTTGGTTCCTTGGTTTTGCCCTTAAGATGATGTTTGCATATTAACCTAAAATAAACTCTTAAACAAACTTTAAACAAGAATCAAATAAACATTAACCAACAACACATAAACACCACACTAAAAACTAGAACAAAAATGACATAAACACTGAAATAAATTAAAACTACCAAAATTGATGAAAACACTAAATAAACAGATTAAAACTATCAAAATACCTAAAGAAAACAATAATCATCATAATAAATAAAGACACAATTCTATGACAAAAACTAATAAAACAACTACCCCACACTTAAAACTTTGCTTGTCCTTAAGCAAATTCACATGGAATAAATTAAAAACTCAAACAACCTTAACTATAATTCCATTATATAAGATGAAATCCTTTAAGACTCAGCCATAAATAATTGCAATTTACTTCAATCAAGATTTTCTTAACTCATTCATTAATCCAGACATACAAATCTCATCTCTCATCTAAGTGTTTCACTCGATTTCAAAGGTTAATTCACTCAAACCACTCATGACTGCATACTACCATAAACTTGCTTAATTATCCAATCTCTCTCACTGATTTTCTCAAGAAATAATCCAAAGGTCTTTTATTTGGATGTAATGGGGCTAAGGTGAAGGTGTGAGAAAAGACATTTAAGTTGGAACATCAAGAAATGGAGTATCTAAATTAGACAATACTCTTGCTCAGAAACTCATAGCTCCCTCAAATGGCATATTCACCAACCCTTGATAATCTCACATACTTGCATACTTAAAGAAAAGTACATGAGTCGACATTCCTCTTTGATGACTAATGTTAGAAAATATATGAATTTTGTATATATATATATATTCTCTTTTATTTTCTTTTGTATTATTTTATTTTTTTTTCTTCTTTTTTTTATCTATATATATACAAATATAAAATTGCATGGAACATCTAGCTTAAAATGTAGCGAAAAAGAATAACCGACTCTTACCAAATACAATGTGCAAAGTATGCATTTCAGCCCCAAATCTTACTAAAGCAATACTATTTTGTTTTTTTTATTATTTTTTTATTTTTTTAATTGCTTACCCCACACTTATGAATTAAACCACCCTATTTTCATATCATAAGAAACTCCATTCCTTAATGCAGGTATGATGATAATAAGAAAATGTTGAGTTGTGAATTGTGTTGATCAATCAAGAAAAAGTCAAAGGCTCAACTTGGCTCACTAAGGAATCATAATTAAGGGAGGTCTTTTTAAGCTAAAGGGATAACCTAATTTGGCTTCATCATTTTAAAACTTGAGATTAAATCATAATGTGAGTTCAATTAGTATGCAAAAGTAAGCTCTAGAGATGCAAAATCATGAAGGTGCACACTTAAGAAAAGAAAATCAATTGACAATAATATTCAATCTATGAGGATCAAAACTCACAAAGGTGGGTTCTCAAAGATTTATATGTCATGAATTGCAGAATGTGAATATTGATCCTGAATGAATTCAAATGCTAATCTCTATGCTGATACTAAAGTCTCAAATATAATGCTAGAGTCATAGAAAAGTCAATAAGTTTTCAACAATTATGCCATGCACAACGCACAATATAACACACAAAACAAGAATTAAAGGAAAGCTTAAAGATTACCCCACACCTATAAATTACATTGTCCTCAATGGAAACAATGATAATAAAGAAAAAGAGTGAAGGTACAACCTGTTTTCCATCATTCCTCTGTGAGGCAAACTCTACCTTTTCATCACAAACAGCAAATGTTCAAAAATAAAATACAATATATAAAAATAAATATCCAAAATATAAAATGTTAACATTAAAAACAAAAAATGAAAAATAACAACACAAATATGCTATAACTAAACACAAGAAAGTAAGGAATTCCCTCAAAAGATTAGAGCCAATGTGATCTACGGTGAAGGAAGATGTGATGATGATGCAGCCGATGATGCGGCCAAGGGATGAAGACTCAAAATCTTAGCAAGGTTTATTTATTTGGTCCAACTGTTGCAAGACTGCAGCATGGTTACGATCTACCTTGCTCTCCAGTGCCTCAATCCTATTAAGTATCTCTTGATTATCTGGGGCCGGAGCATCTTCTTCCAAATCAAGAGAATCCGAATCAGACTCCTCTTGAACTCATGTTCTCTTTTGTCTGTCCCCCAGTACTTCTGGCTCAGCTGAAGCCATCATATAAGCCCCTCTCCTGTGCACCACCATATGCATCTTCTCTAGTGTGGCCAAATCCAATGAATCATTACCCGTAATTTTAGTCATACGATAGGTGCTTGGGTCAAAATCATCAAGAAGGGTTGTTGCCATTGTGGTAACCAATCCTCCAATAAAGATAGCCCCCTTCTTTTTGTTTTCCACACTATCAAAAATAATGGCCAACCAATAGCCGGTACTAATGGGCTCTGCATTACACGCACAATCTAAGAAAAAGAGCTCACTAAGTTCCACTACACCCGAGCTTTCCTTCCGAGCAAAGAATCCACAAGACATAAAGCGATGCAAATACCTCAAAGCGAGATTACTCAATTTAGTTGCTTTGGCCGATTTGGCCACATAAGTTCCCGAGCCTAATGCTCCCCAAGCAAATTATTATTTAAAATCTTTAGGTACAGACCTTTCACCGTGTTGATGGAAACCAAATATAACATTCAATTGCTCAATACTAACCACAAATGATTTCCCAAGCAATTTAAAATTCAACTTAGAGCAAATTTTTTGTTCATCTCTTTCAACCTTGAGAGATGTTAAAAATTCCAAAGTGAGCTCTTGAAATTGCAAAGGTCGAAAGGAGACTAGGTTCTCCCACCCAAGATTTTGAACATAACTATAAAAATTATCCCTAATATGAAGAGCATTAAGGGATTCATCGCTGACATACTTTGTCAGAAAGAAACCCCTAGCCAAAAGGGTAGCTCTCTTCAAAGATGAAGAAGATGAAGATGAAGATGTAGCTGCAGTTGGAAGTCGCTTCCTCTTATGGTGGGACACCATCTTCGTTGTCGGCATATTGAAAGATTTGAAAAAAAATTTGAAACTTAGACCAATTAAATTGATTTTTTATGAGACAAGAAGAAGATTGAACAGATTAATTTCAGTTTTAGTGAAGGAAATTCATAATTGATGGGAGTTTGGAAGCTTTAAAGGAACAACAATGGAGGTTTTGTGAGAGAGGAGTCGAGAGAGAGAAAGGAAACCAAAAACAAATCTAGGGATTGGAATGAACGAAAAGTGCTAAAACCATGTTTTTAAAGTGTAAAATTGAAGGGACATGGCCAAGCTTGGGTGAGATTGGCCGTGTCTGATGTGTTTGGAGGGACACAGCCAGTGACTTGGCCTTGTCCCATGGGTGTGTTTGATACTGTGAACAAAAGTTTGCAAAAAAAAAAACAAAGAAAGGAATTTTGGGTGAAGCTTGGCCGTGTCAGGGTCTGTGTGTTTTTGGTGACTTTAGGGTTGGCTTGACACGGCCAGTGGCTTGGCTGTGTCAAGTTGCCATGTCACCTACTGCCATTTTGACTTTTTTTAAATTATATATATATATATTTTTTATTTTATATCACCAAATCTTAAAGAAATTGCAAACCTCTTCTTCGATCAACCCTGAAACACATTAGAAAAATAAAAACCGATCAAAGCACCCATTCTATTTATTTAAACCAAACATAAAATCAAAATTGCTGAATATAAAATTACAACTATGAAAAGAAATGCAAACCAATGGGTTGCCTCCCATTTAGCGCTTCTTTAATGTCATATAGCTGGACATTACTGCAAGACTTAAGGATCATAGATCAAAGTGCTATCGATGATCCTTGCTTCTTGGAATCCTTCATTATATGGTTTAACTCTCCGTCCATTTACTTTAAAAGTTTCATTTGTTCGAGAGTTAAGCAATTCTATGGCACCGAAAGGATATACTTGAGTTATCTAGAAAGGACCACTCCATCGAGACTTGAGTTTTCCTGGAAACAGACGGAGACGAGAATTAAAAAGCAAAACTTTCATACCTGGGCTTAATGTCTTTCGCACTAAAATTCTGTCATGAAGTGCTTTAGTGTGATCCTTATAAATCCTCGAACTCTCATATGCCTCATTCCTCAGTTCATCTAACTCTGAAATTTGCAGAAAACGATCTCTCTTTGCCTTGTCCAAGTCTAAATTCAGAGTCTTGATTGCTCAATACGCTTTGTGCTCCAACTCCACTAGTAAATGACAAGCCTTACCAAAAACCAATCGGTATGGACTCATACCCAAAGGAGTCTTGAAAGCAGTCCGATATGCCAACAATGCATCATGCAATTTACTCGCCCAATCCTTCCTTGATAAGTTGACTGTTTTCTCCAGAATTCCTTTTATTTACTTGTTGGATGTTTCAACTTGACCAGAAGTCTGTGGATGGTATGGGGTCGCCACCTTGTGTTTCACTCCAGATTTGTGCATTAACTTCTTAAAAAGTTTGTTGCAGAAATGACTTCCCCCATCACTGACTATCACTCTTGGTGTGCTTAATCTGCTAAGAATATTTTCCTTCACAAATTTAACAACCACATTAACATCATTAGTACGGGTGGGGATTGCCTCCACCTATTTTGAAACATAATCAACAGTAACTAAAATATATTCATAACCAAAAGACTTAGGAAAAGGGGCATTTCATTTCTCCTCCCAATATATTCATAACCAAAAGTCTATTCCCCACACATCAAACAGTTCAACAATAATATACGATTGAAGGAGCATTTCATTTCTCCTCCCAATGTTACCCACTCTTTGACAGCGGTCACAATGCTTACAATATTCTTGAGCATCTTTGAATAGAGTAGGCCAGTAAAAACAACTTTGAAGCACCTTTTCTGCAGTCTTCCTCCCTCCAAAATGACCACCACAGTGAAGGTCATGACAAAATTGAAGAACACTCAGTTGTTCTTCCTCAGATACACACCTGCGAACTATCTCATCTTTGCAAATCCAGAATAAGTAAGGTTCATCCCAAAAATAAAATTTACTCACGTGCAAAAACCTTTTCTTTTCCTGAAATGACATGTTAGAACGCAAAATACCACATGCAAGATAGTTAGCAATATCTGCAAACCAAGGTGCATTAATTACTATAAACAGCTGCTCATCAAGAAATGCTTCTAAACTTTTATGAATGCTATCAAATTCAAGATTTTCACTAAAGAAAGGTAATCTAGATAAATGATCAGCTACAACATTCTCACTTCCCTTAGTATCCTTGATTTGAAAATCAAATTCTTGCAGTAATAACACCCATCTAATTAAGCGCGGTTTAACTTGTTGTTTTGTTAAAAGATATTTTAGAGCTGCATGATTAGAATGCACAATAATTTTCGACCCAAATAAATATGCTCTAAACTTATCTAAAGTAAAAACAACAGCTAACATTTCCTTTTCAGTTGTTGTGTAATTCATTTGCGCACTATTCAGGGTTGAGCTGGCATAATATATTACTCTCAAAAATTTATCAATCCTTTGCCCCAAAACCGCTCCTACTGCATGATTAGAGGCATCACACATAATTTCGAAAGGTAAAGACCAAACAGGAGCTACTATTACAAGTGCACTAGTCAATTTTTCCTTAAGGGAATTAAAGGCTTGCATGCATTGTGCAGTAAACTCAAATGGAACATCTTTCCCCAGCAAATGACATAATGGTTGGCTTATTTTAGAAAAATCCTTAATAAACCTCCGGTAAAAACCTTCATGCCCTAGAAAACTTCTTATTCCCTTGACAGAGGTAGGCGGGGGGTAATTTAGCAATCAATTCTACCTTGGCCTTATCCACCTCAATCCATTTACTTGACACAACATGACCTAATACAATGCCCTGAGTAACAATGAAATGACTCTTTTCCCAACTCAAAGTAAGGTTACATTCAATGCATCTCTCAAGCACAAGAACAAGTTTATTGAGGCAATTATCAAAAGAACTACCAAAAATAGAAAAGTCATCCATAAATACCTCAATAAAATCATCTATCATGTCTGTGGAGACAGACATCATGCATCTCTGAAAAGTCACAGGTGCATTGCACAAGCCAAATGGCATACGCCGAAATGCATAAGTCCCGAAAGGGCAAGTAAAAGTAGTCTTGGATTGATCCTCTGGTGATATCGGCACCTGATAATAACCTAAAAGTCCATCCAAAAAGCAATAATGTGAGTTTCTAGAAAGTTTATCCAACATCTGATCAATAAAAGGAAGAGGAAAATGGTCTTTCTTTGTGGCATTGTTCAACTTCCTGTAATCAATACACATTCTCCACCCAGTAGTAGTCCTAGTAGGAACAAATTCATTATTTTCGTTTTTCACCGCAGTGATTCCAGATTTCTTAGGCACTACATGTATTGGGCTCACCCACTCACTATTAGCTATTGGATATATCACCCCTTCATCAAGCAATTTGAGCACTTCCTTCTTAACCACTTCACTCATGTTAGGGTTAAGGCGCCTTTGGGTCTCTCTCGCAGGTTTAGCTCCCTCTTCTAAGGTGATTCTATGCATGCACATTGAAGGGATAATACCTTTGATATCACTCAATCCCCATCCTATTTGTAATATCCCAATATATGACCTAGAAGTTTTAATACAATTGTTGTGTGATTTGAATTAAAGGTATATATGTTTTTACAAAGGAAATGATTGTGTTAATGAAATGTATATGTTGTATATATGTTAATATATTAAACATATAAGTTGGTCAAAAGATAGTCAAGAGAAGAGAAAGGTGTGGTGGAGGATTTTTGGTAATTATTATTATTATTATTATTATTATTATTATTATTATATATATGTATATGTGGCTAACGTGAGAAGAGAAAAGGATATTTTCTTTCTTCTTCTTCTCCTTTTGGTTCTTGCACGAGAGAGAGAGAGAGAGAAGGATGATAGAGAGGTGATGATCTTCATTAAAACCTTAGGGTTTTAAGAGAATTGAAGATAGAGATTGAAGATTTGTCAAGATATTCAAGTAAGTATTTTCTTGTTTTCTTTTGTTGTTGTTGAAGTTTTGTTTGAAGTGAATTTTGATTTGTTGGGATTTTGATTTGGTGTGGTTAAGATGTGTTTATAAGTGGTGAAAGTGATTATAAGTTAAATTGGTGTTGGTTTTGGTTTGGAAATGGTAAGTTGAGTGGATATTGAAATTGAAAGAATAAGTATGATGTTGGTTTAGGGTTTTGAGATGATATGTGTTTAAATGTGTTGTTAATGATTTGTTAATAAGAATATTATGATGAATAGGTAAAATAAGTGTTAATAATATTGATTATGTCTATTTGAATGAGGTGGTGTTGTGTATAATGTGTTTAAATGAAGTTGGAAGAGTTTTGGCCATTTTAGGGTTTTTGTTCATGTGAGACACGGCCAAATCAAAGAAGAGACACGGCCAAGACTTAATATTTTTGGGTGACACGGCCAAGTTGAGGGAAGTTTGGCCGTGTTGGATGAGCTTAGGGAGAGACACGGCCACTGGCTTGGCCGTGTCCCTTGCCCGTGTTTGCCACTGCCTGATGTTGGTTGAGAGGTTGGTTGAGAGACACGGCCGTGTCCCCTGCTCGTGTCTGCCTCGGCTTGAATTGGTGTTGAGAGACACGGCCACAAGCTTGGCCGTGTCCCTTAAGTGTGTTGGCTACTGTGATTTTTCCTTGCTCCTCTTACATGGTTGAGTTTGAACTTACATTTAGTAATGCATATGCTACTATATGAATAAGGTTATGTATTATGTGCATTGTGAATCTTGTGAATGGTAATGTGTATATGAATAATGTATTTTGTAATGTTACATCAATGATGCTATAGGTAAAATGTGAAGGATATGATGAGGTAATTGATTATGTATAGCTTGATGGGAGTAGCTCTTGAGGTAAGTACAAATTTACCTAGAAGCATTCTTTTATATGATTTTGAAACTTAAAACAATGTTAAGTAAATTATATTATTGTTAATACAATGTGATTAATGTTGTCAATTGGATAGTGTGAAAGTTATAATGATGATTCAAAAAGGTATGTGCAATGTGATTTGTTGTGATAAATGTTTTAATAATGCATGGTGTAAATGTGCCTTGAGAAATGATGTAATGTGATATTATCATGGTTGATAATAATGATCAAAATGAAATAAATGGACATATGGTTTATATGACAATGAATCTAAGATACATATGCAATGTAATTGATTATGTATGCTTGGATGATAAAGTGTATAAGGTGGATTGAGATGAAAGGTGATATGAAGCCATTGTGTTTGGCCATGATGATTCAAATGTGATGTGAAGCCATTGTGTTTGGCTATGATGTTTCAATTGAGATAAATGAGGCATGTTTGCCTAAATGATGATGAGAATTGAGAATGAAAGTGCTAATGAAATAATGAATGAATTGTGTGGCTAATGTGTTATTCTATTTTCAGAGTTTGTTGTTGGTGGCATGCCTAATATTAGTAACAATCTCTTGAAGTTAGGTTGGATTGATCCTTGAAGCCAAGTTGGGTTGAAGTTTAACATGTTTTACTCCCCTTGAAGCTTGGTTGGGTCAAATCCTTGAAGCCTAATTGAGATGTTACAACCCTTGAAGCTAGGTTGGATTGGTTCTTGAAGCCAAGTTGGGTTGATGCTTAGCATGCTTTGCTCCCCTTGAAGCTTGGTTGAACCTAATCCTTGAAGCCTAGTTGGGATTATGATAATGATAAATGTGATAACAAAACCAAAGCATTAACTCTGAAAATTGAATGGCATAGTAGCGTTTGTTGGGCCCGAGTCTGTCTTTGTTGTCAATATGATATACTAATGTTGAAATAAATGAGTAATGAGATCTATGGTTGACTTTGTTGGCAATGTGACTTATGATTGGTGAATTGTAAATAAAATAATGCTATGAAGTATGTTGTGTAATGTGTGTATTGATATGTTAATTGTGAGTGTTATTAATGTATTATGGTTGGTGAATTGTGAATTAAACAATGTTATGAAGTATGATGTGTAATGTGTAATGTGTATATTGATATACTAATTGTGAGTATTAATGATGGATTACGGATAATGATGCAATTGAATGATGTAATGATTGCCTTTGTTGAAAATGTGATTCATGAATGTTGAATTGTGGATAATGATTTAATTGAATGGTGTAATGAGATGTAAGGTTATGTAGTATGGCATGATAATATTGTATAAATGAGTTATTGAAAAGAGATTTGATTTTGAGAAGTTATGTTGAAAATATATGATTCTGGAAGTATAATGTTCTATGTGAATATGTATATAATCTATGAGATTAGTGGGAGTACATGAAGAATACAATAAGAAAGGAAAAACAGGATAAGAAAACAATAAAACATGATACTAAAAATATGAGGTACGATTCTTTTGTATAGTATATTTTAATATTTATTTGTACTACTAAGCTCTCGAGCTTAGCGCGGATGTGTAATCGCGCAGGTAGCTTGGTGGAAGATGTGAAGTCTTTCGTTATGCCACGAGAAGAGTAAGAGTTTGTCGAGACCAACTAGAGGGTAATGCATACATGTTTAATTTTAATTATGATGTATTTCTGATGAGAGAGTATTTATATGTATAAATGAAGTTTTAATTAAGACAATGATTTTGTAAAATGATATTTAAATTAACGTAATATGGTTTGAACTCTGTTGCAGGTTTTTAAAAGGTAACAACAAGTGGCATCCTTATACTTTATATACTTACTGTATGAATACTAGGTATGTACAGTACTTATATAGGGTATCGAGGTGTTACACTATTGCTCTTTTCAATCTTTTTAACTCACTCACCAACCTCATCTCTTCCCCTTCACTAAGTTCCCTAGATATTATCACAGGTAAGGTATTGTGATCTCCTAAAAACACATATTTCAGATCTTTAGGTAACTCTTTCAGCTCTAACTCAAGTGAAGGATTCTTCTCTTCCTTTTGGATGGAGGGAAGTTCACAAACTGGGTCCTCCTTAAGTTCCTCTATTTCAGCACTCTCTAATGTCTCAAGGCAACTGGCAATTTCTGAATCAAAAATATCCAAACCACCATCTAAGGTCAGTGCCATCTTCAATTTATCCGATGAACCTGTCTGCAAGAAAGCATCTGAAGCAACTACATCAATACAATCAATTAAAGGGCAATCCTCATGTAATGCAGTTGTAGGAATTGGAGAAGTGTTAAAAATAGAAAATTCAATTGTTTGTCCCAAGACAATCATTAACAATTTACTATTTTTAACATCTATCAAGGTGTTGGTGGTAGCCATAAAAGGCCTACCCAGTAGAATAGTGTGTGCGGATGGTGTAGGGTTACTTCCTTCCATGTCAAGAACTATGAAATCCACAGGCACTATCAACCCACCAACCTTAACTAACACATATTCTATAATCCCTTTTGGGAATCTAAGAGATCTATTAGCTAATTGCAACACCATTTTTATAGGTTTAAGTTCCCCTAGTTCTAATTCAAGATAAACAGAATAAGGCATCAAATTTACACTGGCTCCTAAATCAGACATGCCATCAGTCCCCTTTCCATTACCCATAGTAATTTGAATTATGAAACTACCAGGATCCTTTAGCTTTGGAGGTAGTTTATGCTGCAAAACAGCACTAGCTACCTCTGATACTATCACCTTCTCATTTGGCTCATACCTCTTTTTCTTGGTGTTCAGTTCCTTGAAGAATTTGGCATAAGCCGACATGTTCTTTATTGCTTCAAGTAAGGGTAAGTTAATACTTACCTTGGACAGCATGTTGAAGATGTCTAAAAATTGCTTATCTTGTTTATCATTCTTCAACCTACTAGGAATGGTATAGGTGGTCGGTAAGGATTTCTTGCCTTGTGTAAATCTGATGAAGGGGATTTCTCCATTGATCTTTCTACAACACCTTCATTCTCTGGCTCTTCTTCCTTTTTGTTCTTTTGATCACCTGCATTCACAGAATTATTTTCAACATTATTGTTTATTACCTTGCCACTTCTAAGCACAGTCACTGATTGTGCCTGCTCAGGTTGACTCGGAAATTTCCTTTTTTTGTTGAAGCTGCATCTGTTGTGCAAGTTGTCCCACTTGAGTCTCCACTTTCTTAAAAGATTCTTCTAATGAATCCAGCCTTTTGTTAGTCATCTCTTGATTCTTAGCACTGACTTGTATAAAGGCCTGTAAAATATCCTCCAAACTCTCTCTCTTAGGCTGCACTTGATTTGAAGATTGACCCTGCGGTTGGTTTTTTCTCTGGAGCAAATGGAAAGGTTGTTGAGAGTTATTTGTTGCCCAGGAAAAATTTGGATGATTCTGCCAACCAGGATTGTAAGAATTTGAGTAAGGATCATTCCGGGCCCTTGGTTGATATCCCCCCATAGCATTGACTTGCTCAGCTTCATTTTCATAAGACTCATATGCAGAGGGGCATATATTTGCTCCATGCCCAAAAGTCCCACAAATTCCACACACTTCTTAAGTGGATGAAGAAGTATTGTTCTTCATGTTCAGCATCTGCACTTGCCTTGTTAGTTCAGCTATCTGATTGACAATCTCACTATTGGCTTCCAATTGATTCACCCCTTTACTTCTTCCTCTTACACTTTTTTGTTGAGAATTAGCTCCCAACATTTCAAAAATTTCATAAGTTTCATCAGCTGTCTTTTCTCCTATAGCTCCCCCAGCTGCGTTATCAACAGTGTTCTGAAATTGCTAGGTTAGACATCATAGAAAAACAGATTCAGAAGTTGAAGTGGGTAGTGATGGTGTGGACACTAGATCAATAACATCTTAAACCTGTCCCAAGCCTCATGAAATGGATTTCCTTCAAATTAAGAGAATGTAGCTATTTTCCCTCTCAATTCAGCTGTCTTCTGATGTGAATAAAACTTGCCCATAAACTTGTTATAGACTTGCTCCCAAGTTGTCAAAGAATTTTCAGGCAATATCATGAGCCAGCTCTTTGTTCGATCCTTCAATGTATATGGAAAGCATCTCATCCTCAACTGGTCCTCTGTTAGTCCTCCCAATGGAAAAGTATTGAGGGTGGAATAGAAATCCCGAATAAAGTTCAAAGGATCATCATTTGGAACTCCATAGAATGATGGCAGCATGTTGTAATGGATGTTCTTCAACTCATAATTTCTTGCTGCATTTGTCAATCATATACAAGATGTGGAAGTTCCAATGACAGGTCTAGCAAAATATCTCATAGTTCTTTGCCTTTCTTCTCCCATATTGGTAGATTGTGCAGTATCCGACTCAAAATCAGAAGTGTCCTCCTCTGTATCAAATCTGGTGTACAGTTTAAACTCTTCTCTGCTCCTTTTCACTCTCTGAATTTCTGGAATAACTGGATATAGCTCTCCTCCGAGTGATCTCTTGCCTTGCATAAATAAAATTTTTGGAAAGAAAGAATTATTAAAAGCAAAAGACAAATAAAATCAAAAGTAAACAATGAAAAATAATCTAAAATATTTATGCCTAATAAACAATTACGCCAATTAGCTTCCCCGGCAGCGGCTCAGAAAACTAGTTGCGCTCGAATTAAGTTTTATTATAAGCGTCACTCGCAAGTATACGAGGTAGCTATAGCAAAGGTGATCGCCCCAAGGTCGTCTCTCAAGGAAGTTAGATAAGCTAATTGATTATCAGGTTGCAAATAACAAATTAGAATAAATTTAAATTGCTAACAACTAATGAAAATAAATCGATTGGAGTTTAAAACAATAAAAGTAAACTGAGCTGATATATTGATTCACTTAATAGAGAGGTCTAGGGTTTGCACTTCTCTACTAACTTATATGTATGAACGGTTATTCTTCTCAACCAATTTAATTTCAAAGATTAGATTTCAAGCAACTTAATTAATTCGAATCAAGGAAATAAGCACTCGCATTCAAACCTCTTTCAAATAATCTTGTTACAATTGAAATAATCCTTTTCTTAGGTTATATTTCTAATTCACCTAAGTCCCTAATTGAATTGTTCCAGCATTAGACTTCATCTCTCAATCCTTCATCCAATACCTAAAACACATAATTGGTGGCCAATCAATTATATATTAATAGTAATCCATTCAATCAAGGCTAAAGAATAATTCAGTTAAGAGCAATAACCAATTCATACAATCATAGTATGTAATATTCCAAAGTATGCCCTAAAAGTTTTGGAATATTTATTGTTGTATTTGGATTAAGTGTATATGTTAAGTGAGAAGAGAAAAGGAGTAAAGAGAGAGAGAGTGTATATGTTGTATATATAGAAATATATACAACATATACAAGTTAAGGTGATGAAAGTCAAAAGAAGATATTTATTGATTTTAAATTAGTGAAATTAATTAAAAGGAAAATAAATGAGTGGAAGAGAATATATGAGAATATTTTAATGATTTATTGCTTGGTGGAGGTTTAATTGGGGAATAGATATTTGACTTTGTCTCTTTTTCTTCTTCATTTTCTTCTTCTTTCTTTGGTTGGCCGAGCATCAAAGCTAAAGAGAGAAAGAGAGGTTTTGATTTCCAAGCTCAAAATTGAAGGAAGTTTCAAGTGATTAAGTTGGAAATTTAAGAAGTTTCATCAACTTTGGTAAGTTTCCTCTTGATTTCCTTGTTTTATTTTGAGTTGTAATTGAGTTTGATTGTTGATATTTGATAGTATGATTATGTTTGATTGTGGTGTGTTTGAAAGTGTTGAAATTGAATTGAAGATAAGAAGTTAGGTTGATGTTGGTGTTGGAAGTGTATGAGTTGTGTTTGTGTAAGGGTTGCGAATTGGTGATTATTGTTGTAGATGTTGTGTTTGGTTAGTTATTCTTGTAGATCTTCATGATATTGGTGTTTAATGAAGTTAGAAGCATAGAATACATGAGTTTGGTCCGAAATAGAAGCATTTTGGATGCCACGACCGTGGCCATTGGAAGCCATGGCCGTGGGGGTTTTGAGCAAGGGAAGCAGATCCATTTGCTAACCCACGCCCGTGGGGTTTGGGAGGCCATGACCGTGGGGTCTTAGAGAGAGATGTTGGCTTGTAGTTTATGATCTATGGGTCTAGTATGATACTAATAAGTGAATAATTGTATTGGAATTCATGTGAATTTGTAATTAAGTGTGTATTATTCCTTTTGGATTAGGTTGTGAAGAGGATGAATTGCTCTAACCTAAGTGTTGAGGATTCTTGGAAGAGGAAGTGTATAGATTGGTGTAAGTTGTTCTTGAGGTAAGTACAAACTTACATGGTTTCATTCATTTACATGATTTTGAGACTTAACAAATTTGGTTACAAATGTGTTAAGTAATCTACTATATTGTTATTACTATTTGATTAATGTTATGATTTGTATAATGTGAAAGATATGATGATCATTCAAAAGGTATGTGCAATGCAATTGGTTATGATGAATACTTTAATGATGAATTGCTTAAACATGAATTGTGATATGATGAGATGTGATGCCATTGTGGTTGGCTATAATGATTCAAATGAAATAAATGGGCATGTTTGCCTAGATGATGATGAATTCAAAACATATGTCCAATGTTATTGGTTATGTATACTCTATTGATGAGATGATTGAGGCATGGATGCCTAAATGATGATGAGAAAATGAGAATGAAATTGATAATGAAATAAATGAATTGTGTGTCTAATGTGTTATTCCATTTTCAGAGTTTTGTTGTCGGTGGCATGCCTAATAGTAACAATCTCTTGAAGCTAGGTTGGGCTTGATCCTTGAAGCCAAATTGGGTTGAAGTTGAGCATGCTTTACTCCCCTTGAAGTTTGGTTGGGTCTAGTCCTTGAAGCCTAGTTGAGATGTTACAACCCTTGAAGCTAGATTGGGTTTGGTTCTTGAAGCCAAGTTGGGTTGATACTTAGCATGCTTTGTTCCCCTTGAAGCTTGGTTGAACCTAATCCTTGAAGCCTAGTTGGGATAATGATAATGATAAATGTGATAATTGAACCAAAACATTAACTCTGAAAGTTGAATGGCATATTAGTGTCTTTTGGGCCCATGCTTGTCTTTGTTTAAATGTGATTCATGAATGGTGAAACAAATAAATAATGAGATTTAATGTAAGACTTTGAAATGTGATATTCTTATGTATTTGTTTATAATGTTTGAACATATGACATGTATTGTTTATAATGTTTAAACATATGATATTGGCATTGCATTGAAACATATTATCATTGGGGTTTGTACCACTAAGCCGTTGGCTTAGCACGATTGTGGTTTATCGCGCAGGTGACAGGGTTGAGCCAGAGAGTTCATCTAGACCAAGTAGAGTCTAGATTTTGAAGTGTTGATTGCGAGCTTAAAGATCAAAGGCTGATTGCCAAACATGTATAAATTTTATATTTTGGAAATTTTGATTTTTATATTTATGTATTTGTAAATACCTCTTCATTTTCCACTGCGTATTGAATGAACATTTTACTTACTGTATTTTATGATATAACTTAAATGTTTTAAGTTTGCTCATGTTATTGTACAAAGGAATGATTGGTTTGGTTAGTAAACCGTAGCATTCCTATATTCGGTATACGTATATTACAGTTATGGTAGTATGTAGTGTGCATATACGGGATATAGGGGTGTTACAATTGTTTTTGTATCAGAGCCTAGGTTTGAGATTCTCAACCTAGGTAAATTGTAAGGAAAAAGAAAATTTTGATTTTAAAATGTGATTTTTGAATAAGATACATGCTTTGGTATTGGCAGTCTCTGATCTTTGATGAGGTATATTCTGCTTTATTTGCAGATATAGGTAGTGATGGCGTCTCAGTCACGTCAGTCTATAGAAGGTAGTGCTGAGAGCGTAGCTCCTGAAGAGAGTATAGATGGGGCTAGAGTTGAGGGAGCTAGTGAGGCCCCTGCTCCTGTGCCAGGGAGATCAGCTGCTGATGAGGTTCCGCCGGGTTGGTTACCACATGTGGTAGAATTGTTGAGGCGAGCTCCAGTGCAGCCGCCACCTCCACCACAGCCGCAAGTACTGGTGAGGCATTATGATAAATTGAGAAAATATGGGGCTGAGGATTTCTTGGGCACTACAGATCCTACAGTAGCTGAGCAGTGGTTGGATAGAGTGCAGAGGGTATTTATCTAGTTGCAAGCTACTCTTGAAGAGAAATTTGATTATGCTAGATCCCTTCTTCAGAAAGATGCTTATGATTAGTGGAAGACAGTTCCTCATGCTATGGATGATCTACCTACGTTGTTTTATGGTATTTTTTGAGGGAGTTTGAGCAGAAATATACTCCGAGGGAGTATAAGGATGTCAAAAAGATGGAATTCCTGAATTTGAGACAAGATAACCGGACTGTGACAGAGTATGAGGTAGAGTTCATCCGGTTGAGTCACTATGCCGGGGGGATTATTTCTGATGAGATTGACCGGTGTAGGAGATTTGAGGAGGGGTTGAGGCCCTCTATTATGTGTATTGTTGCTGGATCTAGGTATCAGGATTTTTCTCAATTGGTTGTAGCAGCTAGAAGTGTTGGGAGAGCACAATCTATTGCAACAGCTGCTATTGAGGAGGAGACCAGAGTTAGGAGGTCCCAGATTGAGGTAGTGTCTTCATCTATTAAGAGAGGCCGAGGAAGTTTTGTTCCAAGAATTAGTAGGAGCCAGAGGCAGTCAAGTAGGTCAGTTCAGTATCAAAGGCAGAGATCGAGACCTACAGTTTTTGTAGCTAGTGCTTTAACTCCAGTGGTTCAGAGATCTATTCCACCTGTATGTGTTCATTGAGGTAGGACCTATGGGGGTACTTGTTGAAAGACGGGTGGATCATGAGTATGCTTTAGATGTGAGTCACCAGCTAATTTTATTAAAGATTGCCCTGAGATACAGGATGATAGACAGATTGATATTGCAGCTTCTCGACCTAATTCTAGCAGAGGTGGTCGAGGGGGCAGAGGTTTCGGTAGAGGTGGTCGACCCGGGAGCAGTCAGAGAGGAGGCTCTACATCCGGAGGCAGTAGGCCAGATGAGGTTGAGTCTTCTCAGAGAGTGTATGTGATGCAGAGGCAGCCGGATGCTTCAGCAGTCATTGCGGGTACATTTTCTTTATTTGGTATTTTAGTTCTTGCTTTGATTGATCCAGGATCTACTCATTCATACATAAGTGCATCTATCTTGCTTGTGTCTGAATTTCATTCAGAGTCCTTAGGATTTGATGTCTTGGTGACAAATCCTTTAGGACATAGTGTTGTGGTGAGTAAGGTGCATCGTGATAGTGTAGTGGTGGTACAAGGTGAGGAATTTTTGGGTGATTTAATTGAAATGCCTTTTAAGGAGTATGATTTGATCATTGGCATGGATTGGTTGTCTAAGCATGAAGCTATGGTAGACTATCAAAAGAAGTGTGTTACTTTGAGAACTGGTGATGGTAGAAGTGTGATGGTATCTAGTGAGCAGAGACAACTTGCATCCTTGTTTGTGTCAGCTTTTACAGCTAGAAAGTTAATTAGAAAAAGGTGTGATGCTTATCTTGCTCATGTTGTGGATACCAAAGTAGTGAGTTCTCAATTTGATAGTATACCCACAGTTGCGGAATTTTCAGATGTGTTTCCTAAGGAGTTGCCTGGGTTTCCCCCTGAGAGAGAGGTTGAGTTTGGTATCGATTTGTTGCCTGGTACCACTCCCATCTCTATTACTCCTTATCGAATGGCACCTGCTGAGTTGAGAGAGTTGAAGGTGCAGTTCCAGGAGTTGTTGGATAAAGGGTTTGTTCACCCTAGTGTTTCACCGTGGGGAGCTCCTGTTTTGTTTGTAAAGAAGAAGGATGGTACTTTGAGATTATGCATCAATTATAGACAATTGAACAAAGTGACTATCAAGAATAAGTATCCTTTGCCTCAGATTGATGATCTCTTCAATCAGTTGAAGGGAGCAGCAGTGTTTTCAAAGATTGATTTGAGATCAGGGTACCATCAGTTGAGGGTTAGAGCTGAAGATGTTCCTAAGACAGCTTTCCGCACAAGATATGGGCATTATGAGTTTTTAGTGATGCCTTTTGGATTGACAAATGCACCTGCAACTTTTATGGATTTGATGAATAGGGTGTTTAGGCCCTACCTGGATCAGTTTGTGGTGGTTTTTATTGATGATATTTTGGTGAATTCACATAATGAAGAGGAGCATGACAAGCATCTGCGGATTGTGTTGCAGACCTTGAGAGAGAAACAATTGTATGCTAAGCTATCGAAGTGTGAGTTTTGGCTTTATCAAGTAACTTTTCTGGGTCATATAGTTTCAGCAGATGGTATAAGAGTTGATCCAAGTAAAGTTGAGGCTATTTTGAATTGGAGTCCACCAAAGTCTGTGACTGAAGTTAGAAGTTTTCTAGGTTTGGCAGGCTATTATCGACACTTTGTGAAAGGTTTTTCTTGTTAGTGTATGTGCCCTAGGCCATTTATTTGGATCTTTATGTTATACATGTTAGTGTATGTGCCCTAGGCCATTTATTTGGATCTTTATGTTATACATTCATTATTAATAAATGAGGTTTTATTATCATTATTGTTTGTTTGCATGTTACACAATTTTGATATTTGTCCCTGGTTTATTATTGTTATAGAGATAAAAAAAAATAATTCTTAACCAGTATGAACATTGATTTGATAATCATTAGATGGTTATGTGTATAGTGATACAAATCAATTTCATAGATACTTGTTAGAGAACAATGTATTGGATAGACCCATCATGAGATTACTACATGGGTTAGTGTCATAAGTAAATCTCATGATAGTTATGTATTAATTCTTTGACTTGAGATTGTCATAGTTTCCAATATAAGGACTATTATATTTTGACATGATCAAACATTATCCGTAACTGGATAGTAATAAAGGTTATGTTCATATATGATAGAAATTATGTAGAGGATAATGAACAATCAAGATAGAATTTGTCCCTCTCTTTGAGAGAGATATCTTTTGGGCCCGTCGATAAGTGAGACTGTGAAATGCATGGCCGTGCTCAAATGAATTGATAGTGTGATCAATTTCATTTGTTTTTATCAGTCTACTTGGAGATCGAGTAATCATAAGTTTGGACAATATAAGTATGACGTTGACCATGACTTATGTTCAAGCTAGATATCGTGTGACAAAGGGATTAATGCATATACTATTATTAGGCAAATTGGACATTCCTTATATTAATTGGGTAGTTGTAACGCCTTGCTAGAGGCCAATTATGACTTGTTGATTTAATAGAGATTAAATTGACTGCCAATTAATATGGGCCTATCGGGTCACACACAAGAATGCGTTTTGGGCTGGATATAATATTAATAATATTAATATTAGATATTAATATTTATTATTATTATTATTTTCGTTTTTATATATATATATTATTAGATAATATATTCAGAATCCTAATTAGACTTGGATTCTGAATTTGACTTTCCGTATCCAATTTTGAATTGGATTCTGGAGTGATTATATTCACTCCAGACGTTGAGTCTTCTCAGAGGTAACAATAAAAACAAAGAGGAACGAAAAAGGTAACCCTAATACGTTTTTAGAGAAAACGTTTTTCCAGCCTTCGCCATTGCAGAGAGCTAGCACTCCAAACGGTAGCATTCGTGTGGATACGCGATAGAGGGTGTTTCGCGATCGAGGCATCTCTTCCAAACTGTGATTTCGAATCATCAACAGGTTAGTTCTTTGAACACTTTTGTCGAATTAAACGAACAGCATGGATCCTGGTGGGAAATCAGAGATCAAATATTTTTCCGCTGCGTGTTTTTGTTTGCAGTGATCTCTATGATTTCCTAACATTTCTTTGATAGCTACTCCACTCACCAGATTACTTAGAAAGGGAGTTAGATTTGTGTGGACAGATCAGTGTCAAGCTAGCTTTGAGTAGTTGAAAGAGATGTTGACTCAAGCTCCTATTCTTACTTTGCCTGTGGAAGATAAACCATATGTGATTTACAGTGATGCTTCACATAATGGCTTAGGTTGTGTTTTGATGTAAGAGGGTAAAGTTATAGCTTATGCTTCTCTGCAGTTGAAGCCACATGAGCTTAATTACCCGACGCATGATTTGGAGTTAGCAGCCATAGTGTTTGCTTTGAAGATTTGGCGACACTACTTGTATGGAGAGAAATGTTTTATTTATACAGATCATAAGAGTTTGAAATATTTTGGGGGGGGGGGGGTTCAAAGAGAGATTAATCTTCGGCAAAGACGATGGTTGGAGTTAACCAAAGACTACGACTGTTTGATTGATTATCATCCTGGTAAGGCAAATGTTGTTGTTGATGCCTTGAGTCGGAAGTCTTTGGCAAGTTTTGCTGTTTATTCGCTCTCGTTGCTTGTTGAATTGAGAGCGTTGCATGCTAGTTTCGAATTATGTGATGATAGAGCCTTGTTGGCTCAGTTGCATTTGAGACCTGTGTTATTGGATTAGATTAAAGAGGCTTAATTGGCTGATGAGAAAATTCAAAATATTGTGTTAGATTGCAAAAAGGGGGAGAGCCGAGATTTCCATGTGAGAAGCGATGGTAGTCTTTGGTGCAAAGATAGATTGTGTGTTCCTGATGATTCTAGTTTGAGAAAGATTATTTTAGAAGAAGCACACCAGTCAATTTTTGCTATGCACCCTGGGAGTACAAAGATGTATCAGGATTTGAAGCAACATTATTGGTGGACAGGTATGAAGAGAGACAAAGCGGAGTTTGTATCCAAGTGTCTCACTTGTCAGAGGGTGAAAGTGTTCCGCTCGAATTAACTCTACCACAAAGCGTCACTCGCAAGTATACGAGGTAGCTGTAGCAAAGGTGATCACCCCAAGGTCGTCTCACATGGAAGCTAAAGTAGCTAATTGATTATCAGTTTATATGTAACACCCCATACTCTATATAAGCACTATACATATACTTGGTATACATACAATGCGTATATAAAGTATAAGAATGTCACTTTTAGTTTCTATTTAAAAATCTTTATCCAAGGTCAAGCAATATTATATTAATTTAAGAAACATTTATAAGAATCATTATTGTTATCAAAAATAAAACATAATTAAAATCATACATGTATGCATCACCTTCTAGTTGGTCTCGAGACACTCATACTTTTCTCGTGGCATAGCAGCTAAGCATCCAGATCATCCGCATAAATACCTGCGCGATTACACAACCGCGCTAAGCCCGAGAGCTTAGTAGTACAAAAAAATAATAAAATATACATTACAAAATAATCATACCTTATAATTTTAGCATCATGTTTTATTGTTTTCTTACCACTTTTTCCTTTCTCAATGGATTCTTCATATATTGCCACTAATCTCATAAATTAAATACATCATTACATAGCATATTCACAACACAATACCTACCCTTTCTATTTCATATACACATATATATGTATATATAATCACAACAAAACACCATTCAAACCTTTAAAAGAACAATTCTCACAAATTTCACATTCACAAACATGTTACACATGATACAACAATTCCATAACCTCATATCTCAACAAAATCAATACATATATTACAAACTCATACTTCATAACATCACTTTATTCACAATTCATTAATCATGAAACACATTTCCATCAAAAGCATTCATAGATCTCATTATTCATTTGTTTCAACATTGTTTCCATATATCTTATTTATCAATCATGTTACCATTCATGACTCACATTACACAAAGACAAGCATGGGCCCAAGACACACTAATATGCCATTCAATTTTCAGAGTAATGCTTTGGTTTATTCATCACATTTATCATTATCATAGACCCAACTAGGCTTCAAGGATTAGGCTCAACCAAGCTTCAAGGGGAACAAAGCATGCTAAGTATCAACCCAACTTGGCTTCAAGAACCAAACCCCAACCTAGCTTCAAGGGTTGTAACATCTCAATTAGGCTTCAAGGATTAGACCCAACCAAGCTTCAAGGGGAGTAAAACATGTTAAACTTCAACCCAACTTGGCTTCAAGGATCAAATCCAACCTAACTTCAAGAGATTATTACTAATAGGCATGCCACCAACAACAAACTCTGAAAATGGAATAACACATTAGTCACACAATTCATTTATTATTTCATTATCATTTCTATTCTCAATTCTCATCATCATTTAGGCAAACATGCCTTATTTCTTTCAATTGCATCACCATAGCCAATCACAATGGCTTTATATTACATTTGAGTCATCATTGCCAAGAACAATGGCTTTATATCACATTATATCTCAAATCACATTTCAAGTTTCATCATTGATATATGCAACATCAATTACATTACTACACAAACATATCATGAATCAATCATACCATATAGGCATGCTTCAATCATAACATTAAAGTAATTCATCATCAATGATCTCATGATATTCCACATTATACACAACATGCCATTATTCATATGCATCCTCAATCTACATATAGTACAATACAATTTATGAGATTGACAATGCATAAAACCTAACATGGTTCATATAATATCAACGTTATCATCAAATCATATTGATCAATTCAATTCATCACTCAAGTATACATAATCAATGACATTGCACATACTTTTTCATTGATCATTATATCTTCCACATTTCCTATATTATCATTGATATATTCATACATAACAATTTACCTTATTCAAGAACTTAGAATCCTCCATATACATTTGGTTGGATCATTATTGTTTTAAGTGTGTTTAGGTACAAAAGACATTTGAAGATCCAACAATGTTGAAGACCAAATAACAAACACATTTGCAAACACCCTCAAGGGACACGGCCAAGCTTGTGGCCGTGTTTCCCAATATAAACATCCAGTAGCCAACACGCCCAAGGGACACGGCCAAGCTTGTGGCCGTGTCACTCAACACCAATACAAGCAGTAGCAAACACGGGCAATGGACACGGCCAAGCCAGTGGCCGTGTCTCTCAACACAACAATCCAGTACCAGACACGGGCAAGGGACACGGCCGTGTCTCTCAACATAAATCAGACAGTAACAAACACAGGCAAGGGACACGGCCAAGCCAGTGGCCGTGTCTCTCCAAAACTCATCCAACACGGCCAAATTTGCCCTAACTTGGCCGTGTCTCCCATAACTTGGTCGTGTCCTTCAATAATTCATAGACCAAACACTTCGAAATTCATCTAAACCAAACTCTAATTCAACATTTCATCATTTTCCTCACAATTTTCTCAACTCATCATCACTTAGATATCAATTCCACACATTTACATACTTAAATCTCTTGTTATCATCATTTTACACACCAATCATACCCAACATAACCTCAATCCAAAAGAAAACCACACAAGAAGGTATATACTTATATATATGTATAATCAATAAAATTCATTCAAGAAATGTGTACTTACCTATATAGCTTGCCAAATCTTCATCTCCATCTTCAATACTCTTAAAATCCTTAAGAAATTTGATGAAGATCAATCTCTCTCTCTCTCTCTCGTGCTCTCTTGTCCACGAAGAAGAAACAGAAGAAGAGGAAGAAGGAAGGTTCTCCATCCTTCCTTCGTTCTTATCTTATATATATAATAATAATAATAATAATAATAATAATAATAATAATAATAATAACAATAATAATAATAATAATAATAACAATAATAACAATTATACCATTTAAATCTCCACCACACACAATTTCTTTTTGACTTTCTTCTTCTTTTCTCTTCAACACACACATTGAATCCAAATACAACAGTAATCCCAACACTTTTAGGGTATACTTTAGGATATTACAATTCTCTCCCCCTTAAATAATTTCGTCCTCGAAATTATCCAGTATAATAACAACCCATTTAGAACAATTTACCATCTTAATTTCCATATGAAGATAATCGTATCTTACAATATAGTTTTATCAAATCACATATCTTCTACTCTCCCCTTTAGAGATAATCATCTTCTCTGAAATTCATAATTCATCATTGTATAGGTATATATATATATATATCTTTACCGCTTATTACTTTCTCAACAAAGCAATCAAGATATCTCATAACATCTCCAATACATTTTATCTTTGTACTAAAGTCAGATTATCACTTTAACTCTTTATAGATATTCTCTTAACTTTAACCTCAAAAATCATTAATCAATATCTTAGCATTGTTTATTCCATTCTTACCATCACTTTCAAAATAAACAACTTCAATGGATAACTAAATTCTTACTCTCTTAAGCTTGTTTCTCACCATGTACAATTAATATACCTCAATTTATTTATGTTCATTCATAAATCAGAATATTATATCATACACATTACCATTAAATCTTACACTCCCAATACAATTGCACATATTAAATCTCAATGTTGCCTTGCAACTTTAACGAAACCTAGATCAATCGATTTATCCATCACAATATACTAACATTTAAACTTTATTTAATTCAAACCAACAATTAACTTATTGGAATTTATCATTGGATTTTACCATATATGCTTATATATAACCTAAGTTCATTAGGTCAAACTTATATTCAAATTCTAATCTTTCCAAATTCATATATTCAATCAATATGAATCATGCTTATACATATACATTTCCTTATTTCAATAATTATTTCATCATTTCTTATACTCATTCAAAATTTATCAATATAGCCAACAACTATATCTTCATAAACGTACTTTTCCTCCAACCAAAATTAGTAATCCAAGTTCAATTGCCCAACACATTGAGTCCGCATGGTTCCACAGGAGGCAGATAAGTTCGTTCATTTATCTTTTCACAATTCATTTTTCATAATTATTTAGGCATTATACCTCAATATAATTTATTTCTAACATCATTGCCAACAATTATGATTTCCCATCATATCAAAATAGTATACTTATATATCATCGACTATTTTGAACACCTCATTATTCAATCATATCATTTCCAACATTATTGATATACACATATTAATTTACATTATTCATACTCCCATAAATTTTAAGTTTAATCACTTAATCACTTTATACTATAAATATATTCAGTATAACTTTCAATCATGATTACAATTTCTTTCATGTTATTATTTCTTCACTCAATATTACTATATTTATATAATTATTGTTCTATTACACAATTCATAACTTAAAACATTATCACAATTCTCTTCCCTTGCTTTACTTCTCATAAGTATAATTAACTTTTTAACATCGAAATTATAAAATATAACTTCCCCAATCATATCTTTTAACCATGTTTCTAGAAACATAGTTATCAATCTCAGTTCTAAATCTGAAGATAATAAAACTAACCACTAATCACACTAACCAAGTCATATGACCATAATATATAAGCAATCACATTTGGGGTTTGTAAATCAATCTCGTTCTTCTATTATTCGATTTCCAACCTTTACAATTATAATATTAGATTATATCACAAAAATTATATATATGTATTCTCCAAACTTGTATTACACCAAGAATTAACACATTTTAATTCTATTTCAAAACAGTTTGCTTTTGATTATTTAATCATCATTAACCCAACTCATGTTCAATAATATTATCTTTAACATTTCCAATACCCAACCTTCAACTAGATACAAATCTTACACAAGTATCTTTCATTACTCCATTTCCAATCCATCTCTTCTAGAAATTTTCAAATACATAATTCCTTCCTTACAATTCTTATTATACATTTATACATAAAACATTTTCACACTCAAATACTTTGAGTTCCACAACATCTTATAATAACCTCATTTAATTATTGCCATAACAATTTCACTGTTCAATATTACCCAGGTCCATTCTTACTTCTAATACCATTAAACATTTAATGATATAAAATAATAAACATATTATATACACCTTCATAGGTCACATTCATATCGAAAAGTTCATTTCACAATCCTCTTTATACAAACACATAATTATGCAATTTACTGAATTTCCCTTCTGCATATAATTTATATGAATTTAATATTTATCACTTTCCTTTAACTATTATCATTCTCATTTGTTTATCATAACTTAAGTTATTCATTAACTTCAATAAATATACATACTGTACTTATAATATTATTTCACAAGGAACTTAATCACATTTCCAATGTGATATCTCTCTTACATTTGTTTATAAATATCTTTAACACATCTTTCATAGTCATTTTTCATCCTTCCCAATCAAATTACTTAAAGTAACTCATTTTCTTTTGCTCAATTCCTTTTCTTTCATTTCACACCAAATTTTCCTACTATCAATCACATCTCCCAATTCATAATACTTTCATGAGCACTAATATTCATTTCATATATCTCATGTATTAAATACATTAAACTATCAATACTTCATTGATCTTCATCCACATTCCATGAAAACTATAAATTTCCAACTTACTAATTTACTCAAACTTCAATTTATTCATCTCCTACTATTCATATTAACTTTAAAACATCTTATATGTATATACCACAAAGTAACATCAAAACATATACGTTTCACAATTATTAAACTTATTCCAAAGAAAATCTAAATATCTCATATCTTCACCATTAACATGAGCTTTCACAAAATTCAAGCATATCACATTTCTAATAGTGAAATCACCATGTTTGCATTAAAATAGCAATACAAACAACACCAATGTATATTTGTACTTAACCAACGTCATCTCTTTTTCTTTTGAACATAACCTTAACTTTACATATCGACACCTTACATTATCACAATTAATCTATACCAATCAACTCATTCAATAGTTCACTGTACTCTTTGCATTTACATAATATATCTTTTCATATTACCCATCCAACAATATTTCCTCTTTCTATAAATCCAACCATAAAGTTTAGTAGAAAGAGATTCAAACAATAGAGGATAGATCACATACTTTAATCTTAATTTGTTTCTAACTCATTTCCCACTTAATTCTTCTAGCCATTTCTTTAAATATCATACACATGTCAATAATCAAACTTTTTACTTATACCTTCCATATCATTTCTTTGTATCACACTCATCTCTTAATTATCAACATTTCAAAATTTGCTTTTATATGAAACCTCATTTATACACTATCATTTATTTCATGTAATTCAAATACATCACAATTCACATAATGCCACGTTCGAAACCAACCTAGATGTGAATGCATATGCATGTCTTACCAATTGCATTTCAAAAATCTTCTTTTCACTTCTTATTTAAACTCTTCAAAAAATTTTCTTTTAAATTTCACTTAGGCCGAGAATCTCGAACCTAAGCTCTGATACCAAAATAACTGTAACACCCCATACTCTATATAAGCACTATACATATACTTGGTATACATACAATGCGTATATAAAGTATAAGAATGTCACTTTTAGTTTCTATTTAAAAATCTTTATCCAAGGTCAAGCAATATTATATTAATTTAAGAAACATTTATAAGAATCATTATTGTTATCAAAAATAAAACATAATTAAAATCATACATGTATGCATCACCTTCTAGTTGGTCTCGAGACACTCATACTTTTCTCGTGGCATAGCAGCTAAGCATCCAGATCATCCGCATAAATACCTGCGCGATTACACAACCGCGCTAAGCCCGAGAGCTTAGTAGTACAAAAAAATAATAAAATATACATTACAAAATAATCATACCTTATAATTTTAGCATCATGTTTTATTGTTTTCTTACCACTTTTTCCTTTCTCAATGGATTCTTCATATATTGCCACTAATCTCATAAATTAAATACA
The DNA here is from genome assembly GCA_947685225.1 of Garcia nutans. NCBI lineage: Eukaryota > Viridiplantae > Streptophyta > Magnoliopsida > Malpighiales > Euphorbiaceae > Garcia > Garcia nutans. The sequence continues at coordinate 42,994,058 of CANTUV010000043.1, forward strand.
TCATTACATAGCATATTCACAACACAATACCTACCCTTTCTATTTCATATACACATATATATGTATATATAATCACAACAAAACACCATTCAAACCTTTAAAAGAACAATTCTCACAAATTTCACATTCACAAACATGTTACAAATGATACAACAATTCCATAACCTCATATCTCAACAAAATCAATACATATATTACAAACTCATACTTCATAACATCACTTTATTCACAATTCATTAATCATGAAACACATTTCCATCAAAAGCATTCATAGATCTCATTATTCATTTGTTTCAACATTGTTTCCATATATTTTATTTATCAATCATGTTACCATTCATGACTCACATTACACAAAGACAAGCATGGGCCCAAGACACACTAATATGCCATTCAATTTTCAGAGTAATGCTTTGGTTTATTCATCACATTTATCATTATCATAGACCCAACTAGGCTTCAAGGATTAGGCTCAACCAAGCTTCAAGGGGAACAAAGCATGCTAAGTATCAACCCAACTTGGCTTCAAGAACCAAACCCAACCTAGCTTCAAGGGTTGTAACATCTCAATTAGGCTTCAAGGATTAGACCCAACCAAGCTTCAAGGGGAGTAAAACATGTTAAACTTCAACCCAACTTGGCTTCAAGGATCAAATCCAACCTAACTTCAAGAGATTATTACTAATAGGCATGCCACCAACAACAAACTCTGAAAATGGAATAACACATTAGTCACACAATTCATTTATTATTTCATTATCATTTCTATTCTCAATTCTCATCATCATTTAGGCAAACATGCCTTATTTCTTTCAATTGCATCACCATAGCCAATCACAATGGCTTTATATTACATTTGAGTCATCATTGCCAAGAACAATGGCTTTATATCACATTATATCTCAAATCACATTTCAAGTTTCATCATTGATATATGCAACATCAATTACATTACTACACAAACATATCATGAATCAATCATACCATATAGGCATGCTTCAATCATAACATTAAAGTAATTCATCATCAATGATCTCATGATATTCCACATTATACACAACATGCCATTATTCATATGCATCCTCAATCTACATATAGTACAATACAATTTATGAGATTGACAATGCATAAAACCTAACATGGTTCATATAATATCAACGTTATCATCAAATCATATTGATCAATTCAATTCATCACTCAAGTATACATAATCAATGACATTGCACATACTTTTTCATTGATCATTATATCTTCCACATTTCCTATATTATCATTGATATATTCATACATAACAATTTACCTTATTCAAGAACTTAGAATCCTCCATATACATTTGGTTGGATCATTATTGTTTTAAGTGTGTTTAGGTACAAAAGACATTTGAAGATCCAACAATGTTGAAGACCAAATAACAAACACATTTGCAAACACCCTCAAGGGACACGGCCAAGCTTGTGGCCGTGTTTCCCAATATAAACATCCAGTAGCCAACACGCCCAAGGGACACGGCCAAGCTTGTGGCCGTGTCACTCAACACCAATACAAGCAGTAGCAAACACGGGCAATGGACACGGCCAAGCCAGTGGCCGTGTCTCTCAACACAACAATCCAGTACCAGACACGGGCAAGGGACACGGCCGTGTCTCTCAACATAAATCAGACAGTAACAAACACAGGCAAGGGACACGGCCAAGCCAGTGGCCGTGTCTCTCCAAAACTCATCCAACACGGCCAAATTTGCCCTAACTTGGCCGTGTCTCCCATAACTTGGCCGTGTCCTTCAATAATTCATAGACCAAACACTTCGAAATTCATCTAAACCAAACTCTAATTCAACATTTCATCATTTTCCTCACAATTTTCTCAACTCATCATCACTTAGATATCAATTCCACACATTTACATACTTAAATCTCTTGTTATCATCATTTTACACACCAATCATACCCAACATAACCTCAATCCAAAAGAAAACAACACAAGAAGGTATATACTTATATATATGTATAATCAATAAAATTCATTCAAGAAATGTGTACTTACCTATATAGCTTGCCAAATCTTCATCTCCATCTTCAATACTCTTAAAATCCTTAAGAAATTTGATGAAGATCAATCTCTCTCTCTCTCTCTCATGCTCTCTCTCTCTCTCGTGCTCTCTTGTCCACGAAGAAGAAACAGAAGAAGAGGAAGAAGGAAGGTTCTCCATCCTTCCTTCGTTCTTATCTTATATATATATATAATAATAATAATAATAATAACAATAATAATAATAATAATAACAATAATAACAATTATACCATTTAAATCTCCACCACACACAATTTCTTTTTGACTTTCTTCTTCTTTTCTCTTCAACACACACATTGAATCCAAATACAACAGTAATCCCAACACTTTTAGGGTATACTTTAGGATATTACATTATAAATAGCAAGTAATAAATAAATTTAAATTGCTAACAATTAATAAAGACAGATTGATTGAAGTTTCAAACAAATAAAAGTAAACTAAACTGATGTTTTGATTCACTTCATAGAAAGGTCTAGGGTTTGCACTTCTCTGCTACTTATATGTATGAACGGTTATTCCTCTTAACCAATTTAATTTCAAAGATTAAATCTCAAGCAACTTAATTAATTGAATAAAGGAAATAAGCTCTCGCATTCAAACCTCTCTCAAATAATCTTGTTCCAATTGAAATAATCTTTTCCTAGATTATATCTCTAACTCACCTAAGTCCTTAATTGAATTGTTCCAGCATTAGACTTCATCTCTTAATCCATCATCTAATACCTAAAACACAAAATTGGTGGCCAATCAATTATATATTAACAATATTTCATTCAATAAAGGCTTAAAGAAATAATTGAGTTAAGAGTAATAACCAATTCAAACAATCATAGCAAATCCATACAAACCCTAGACTAGATCAAATTAGTTCATTTTGCTATCAAACATACTCATCTCATTAATATTCAAAGAAATCAATTTAGACATGATAATATCCATAAATACAATTCCAATGAAAATAAAGAGAATAAGTTCAAGAACAAAACCAAATTACAAACTCCTTGAAGCTTCTGAAGAATCTCTTGTTCAAATCTTGCAAGAAGGATGTATCAATGGCATGAACAATCTAATCTAGCTAGTTTAATCCACAGTGTAATCAAAATTAGAGAAAACAAATGTAAAACCCTAGGTTCTTCTCTTTGACGGCTCAATCTCAGCTCCCAAAATCTCAACACCACTAAGAAAACCCTAAATCCATATTTATACGAATCCCGCTTTTAAAAATCCGCGTTGCCTTTGGTCCATGAGAGACACGGCCACGTTAGAAGAGACTTGGTCGTGTTGGAGTGCATTGGAGGGACACGGCCAGTGACTTGGCCGTGTCCCTTGCTTGTTTTCGCTATTGCTTGCTTTTGATCTTTTCATCTTTGGTTGAGTGACACGGCCAAGTCTTGAAGAAGACACGGCCGTGTTGGACCTTTTTCTAGGGACACGGCCAGTGACTTGGCCGTGTCCCTTGCCTGTGTTTGCTTCTGTGAGAATTGCTCTTCTTTGCTTTGGATTTAGGTGAGACACGGCCAAGTTAGAGCAACTTGGCCGTGTTGGAGCATTTTTGGAGGGACTCGGCCACTGACTTGGCTATGTCCCTTGAGTGTGTCCCTCTCTGTGTCTTGAACTTCCTTTTTAACTTGGTATGGGACACGGCCAGTGACTTGGCTGTGTCCTCTGCCTATGTAAGCTACTGTCCCTTTTTTCCTTCAATTTGCTTCCTTGCCTTTTCTAACCTGAAACAAAACTCAAACAAACTGTAAACAAGAAGTAAATAAAAAAACAACCAACAAAACATAAACACCATACTAAAAACTAGATCAAAAACAACATAAACACTGAAATAAACTAAAACCACCAAAATTAATGAAAACACTAAACAACCCGATTAAAACTAACAAAATACCTAAAGAAAACAATAATTATCATAATAAACAAGACACAAATCTATAACAAAAACTAATAAAACAACTACCCCACACTTAAAACTTTGCTTGTCCTCAAGCAAATTCACATGGCATAAATTAAAAACTCAAACAACCTTAACTGTAATTCCAGTATTTAAGATGAAATCCTTTAAGACTCAGCCATAAATATTTGCATCTTACTTCAATCAAGGATTTTCTTAACTCATTCATTAATCCAGACATACAAATCTTATCTCTCATCTAAGTGTTTCACTCGATTTCAAAGGTTAATTCACTCAAACCACTCATGACTGCATACTACCATAAACTTGCTTAATTATCCAATCTCCCTCACTGACTTTCTCAAGAAATAATCCGAAGGTCTTTTATTTGGATGTAATGGGGCTAAGGTAAAGGTGTGAGAAAAGACATTTAAGCTGGAGCATCAAGAAATGGAGTATCTAAATTAGACAATACTCTTGCTAAGAAACTCATAGCTCCCTCAAATGGCATATTCACCAACCCTTGATAATTCACACACTTGTATACTTAAAGAAAAATACATGAGTCGACATTCCTCTTTTGATAACCAATGCTAGAACATATATGAATTTTGTATATATATATCTTCTTTTTTTTATTCTCTTTTTTTATCATATATAAATTTTTTTCTTTTTTTTAAATACATATATATACAAAATATAACATTGCATAGAACATCTAGCTTAAAATGTAGAGGAAAAGAATAATCAACTCTTAATCAAATACAATGTGCACAGTATGCATTTCAACCCCAAATAGCAATACCATTTTTTTTATTTGCTTACCCCACACTTTGAAATAAATCACCCTATTGTCATATAATAAGAACTCCATTCCTTAATGTAGGTATGATGATAATAAGAGAAAGTTGAGCTGTGAATTGTGTTGATCGAACAAGAAAAGGTCAAAGGCTCAACTTGGCTTACTAAGGAATTCAATATTAAGGGAGGTCTTTGTAAGCTAAAGGGCTAACCTAATTTTCCTTCATCATTTTAAAACTTGAGATTAAATCATAATGTGAGTTCAATTAGTATGCAAAAGCAAACTCTAGAGATGCAAAATCATGAAGGTGCACACTTAAGAAAAGAAAATCAACTGATAATAATATCAAATTATGAGGCTCAAAACTCACACAGGTGGGTTCTTAAAGATTTATATGTCATAAATTGCAGAATGTGAAAATTGATCCTGAATGAATTCAAATGCTAATCTCTATGCTGATACTAAAGTCTCAACTATAATGCTAAAATCATAGAAAAGATCAATAAGATTTCAACAATTATGCCATGCATAACAAACACAATAAACAAAACAAAAATTAAAGAAAAGCTTAAAGATTACCCCACACTTTAGAATTTACATTGTCCTCAATGGAAACAAGAATAATAAAGAAAAAGAGTTAAAGGACAACCTGTCTTCCATCGTACCCTGGTGAGGCAAAACCCTTACTTTTCATCACAAACACAAAAGTTCAAAAGCAAAAGTACAATATATGAAAATAAAATATCCAAATATAAAATGTTAACATGAAAAACAAAAATGAAAAATAATAACAAAAATACACTAAACAAAATAAAGCAAGGAACTCAAAATCTATGGAAAAGGCGGGCGTGAAGATGATGCAGCCGAGGGGTGTAGACTCAAAATCTTTGCAAGGTTGCTATTAATCTGTTCCAACTGCTGCAAGACCTCAGCATGGTTATGGTCCACCTTGCCCTCTAGTCTACCTACCTTTCCCTCCAGTGCCTCAATCCTAATAAGTACCTCTTGACTTTCTGAGACCGGAGCATCCTCATCTAGATCAAGTGAATCTGAGTCAGAATCTTCTTGAACCCGTGCTCTCTTCTGCCTATCCCCCGGTGCCTCTGGCTCAGTCCTTTTCTGTCCACCACCATGTGCATCTTCTCTAGCGTAGCTAAATCCAAAGAGTCATTACCCGAAATTCTAGTCATGCGACTAGTACTCGGGTCAAAATCCTCAACAAGGGCTACTGCTAATGTGGTAATCAACCCTCCAACACAAATTGCCCCCTTCCTTTTATTAGCCACAGTATCAAAAATATCGGCTAACCAATAGCCGGCACTAATAGGCATTGCATTACAAGCACAATCCAGGAAAAATAGCTCACTCAATTCCACCACACCTGGGCTCTCTTTCCGAGCAAAGAATCCGCAAGACATGAAACGATGCAAATACCTGAAAGTGAAATTTCTTAATTTAGATTCCTTGGCCGATTTGGCCACATAGGTCCCCGAGCCTAATGCTCCCCAAGCAAATTGTTGTTTAAATTCTTTAGGTACCGACCTTTCCCCATGCTGATGGAAACCATATATAGCATTCAATTATTCAATATTAAGCACAAATGATTTACCCAGCAATTTAAAACTCATTCTAGTGTAGATTTTCTTATCATCTCTTTCAACGTTAAGAGATGTCAGAAATTCCAAAGTCAGCTCCTCAAACTGCAAAGGTCGCAAGGAGACTAGATTCTCCCACACAAGAATTTGAACATAACGATAAAAATTAGTCCTAATTTGCAGAGCATCAAGTGATTCATCATTAACATACCTCGTCGGGAAAAAACCCCGAGCCAAAAGATTTGCTCTCTTCAAAGATGAAATTGATGAAGAGGAAGAAGCTCCTTCGGTTGTAGGCCTCTTCTTCTTGCGATGTGAAACTATCTCTGTTCTTGGCATCTTGAGAAAATTGAAAAATTCAACACCAAAACATGATTAAATCAAACTTTTATGAGAAAAGAAGAAGTTTTAATGGATTATTTTTAGTTTTGGTGAAGAAATTTTAGGTTTAATGGAGGATTTGGTGCTTGGAAACACAAGTTATGGAGGTTTGGTGAGAGAGAAAATAAAAGAGCGAGAGAGAGATACGAAAGAGAACTAGGGATTGAATGGAACATCTGTGCAAAAATCGCGGCTTTTTAAAGTGAAAAAGTGGGAGACACGGCCAAGTTGTGGGCAACAAGGCCGTGTCATGTGTTTTTTAAGGGACATGGCCAGTGACTTGGCCGTGTCCCATGGGCGTGTTCGTCTATGTGAAGAAAAGCTACAAAAAAAATTAAATCAAAGAAAATTTGGGGAAGCTTGGGCGTGTCCAGGTGACACGGCCAAGGGACACGGCCAAGTCCCTTGGCTGTGTCACTCACTGTGACAAAGTGCAAAAATTTTGTTTTATGAGGCTTGGCCGTGTCCCATGTGACACGGCCAAGGGACACTGCCAAGCTCCTTGGCCGTGTCTCCTTCTGCCACTTTTACCCTTTTCTTTTCTTTTTTTTTAATTTTAATTTGAGATCTTTTCTTAAAGATTTTGCAAACCTTCTCCTTTAAACCACCCTGAAACACAAAATAAAAACCAATCAAAGCACCCATTCCATTTATTTAAACCAAACATAAAATCAAAATTTACTAAATTTAAAATTACAACTATGAAAAGAAATGCAAACCGATGGGTTGCCTCCCATTTAGCGCTTCTTTAGTGTCATATAGCTGGACATCATGCAAGGCCTAGGGATCATGGATCAAAGTGCTGTCAATGATCCTCACTTCTTGAAATCCTTCATTGTATGGTTTAACTCTCTGTCCATTCACTTTAAAAGTCTCACTTGTTCAAGAGTTAAGCAATTCAATGACACCAGAAGGATACACCTGAGTTATCTCGAATGGACCACTCCATCGAGACTTGAGTTTACCTGGAAAAAGACGGAGTCGAGAGTTAAAAAGTAAAACTTTCATACCTGGACTCAATGTCTTTCGCACTATAATTCTGTCATGAAGTGCTTTAGTGCGATCCTTGTAAATTCTCGAGCTCTCATACGCCTCATTTCTCAGCTCATCTAACTCTGAAATTTGTAGAAATTGTTCTCTCTTCGCTTTGTCCAAGTCCAAATTCAGAGTCTTGATTGCCCAATACGCTCTGTGCTCCAACTCCACTGGTAAGTGACAAGCTTTTCCAAACACCAATCGGTATGGACTCATACCAAGAGGGGTTTTGAAAGCAGTCCGATATGCCCATAGTGCATCATGCAATCTACTTGCCCAATCCTTCCTTGATAAGTTGACTGTTTTCTCCAGAATTCCTTTGATCTGCTTGTTGGATGTTTCCACTTGTCCAGAAGTCTGTGGATGATATGGGGTCGCCACCTTGTGCTTCACACCAAATTTGTGCATTAACTTCTCAAAAAGCCTATTGCAAAAATGACTTGCCCCATCACTGACTATCACTCTTGGTGTGCCAAATCTGCTAAGAATGCTTTCCTTCACAAATTTAACAACCACATTAGCATCATTAGTATGGATGGGGATTGCCTCCACCCATTTGGAAACATAATCAATAGCAACTAAAATATATTCATAACCAAATGACATGGGGAAAGGACCCATGAAGTCTATTCCCCACACATCAAACAGTTCAACAACAATATATGATTGAAGAGGCATTTCATTCCTCCTCCCAATGTTACCTACTCTTTGGCAATGATCACAGTGCTTACAATACTCTTGAGCATCTTTAAATAACGTAGGCCAGTAAAAACCACTTTGAAGCACCTTTTCTGCAGTCTTTCTTCCTCCAAAATGACCCCCGCAGTGAAGGTCATGACAAAATTTAAGAACACTCAGTTGTTCTTCCTCAGATACACACCTGCGAACTATCTCATCTTTGCATATCCGGAATAGATAAGGTTCATCCCAAAAATAAAACTTACTCAAGTGTAAAAACCTTTTCTTTTTCCTGAAATGACATATTAGTACACAATATACCACAAGCAAGATAGTTAGCAATATCTGCAAACCAAGGTGCATCAAATACCACAAGCAGCTGTTCATCAGGAAATGCTTCTAAATTTTTATAAATGCTATCAGATGCAAGATTTTCACTAAAGAAGGGTAATCTAGATAAATGATCAGCTACCACATTCTCACCCATCTAATTAAGCGCGGTTTAGCATGTTGTTTTGTTAAAAGATATTTTAGAGCTGCATGATCAGAATGCACAATAATTTTTGACCTAATTAAATATGCTCTAAACTTATCTAAAGCAAAAACAACAACTAACATTTCCTTTTCAGTTGTGGTGTAATTCATTTGTGCACTATTCAGGGTCAAGCTAGCATAATATATTACTCTCAAGTATTTATCAACCCTTTTCCCAAGAACAGCTCCTACTGCATGATTAGAGGCATCACACATGATTTCAAAAGGTAAAGACCAAACAGGAGCTACTATTACTGGTGCACTAGTCAATTTTTCTTTAAGGAAATTAAAAGCTTGCATGCATTGTGCTGTAAATTCAAATGGAACATCTTTCTCCAACAAATGGCACAATGGTTGGCTCATTTTGGAAAAATCCTTAATAAACCTCCTGTAAAAGCCTGCATGCCCTAAGAAACTTCTTATTCCCTTAATAGAGGTAGGTGGGGGTAACTTAGCAATCAATTCAACTTTAGCCTTATCCACCTCAATCCCTTTACTTGACACCACATGACCTAAGACAAATGCCCTGCGTAACCATAAAATGACTCTTTTCCCAACTTAGAGTGAGGTTACATTCAATGCATCTCTTAAGCACACGAACAAGTTTATTGAGGCAATTATCAAAAGAATTACCAAAAACAGAAAAGTCATCCATAAATACCTCAATAAAATCATCTATCATGTTAGAGAAGACAGACATCATGCATCTCTGAAAAGTTGCAGGTACATTGCACAAGCCAAAGGGCATACGTCGAAATGCATAAGTCCCAAAAGGGCAAGTAAAAGTTGTCTTGGACTGATCCTCTGGAGATATTGGTACCTGATAGTAACCTGAAAGGCCATCCAAAAAATAATAATGTGAGTGTCCAGAAAGTTTATCTAACATCTGATCAATAAAAGGAAGAGGGAAATGATCTTTCGTTGTTGCATTATTCAACTTCCTATAATCGATGAACATTCTCCACCCAATAGTAGTCCAAGTAGGAACCAATTCATTATTCTCATTTCTCACCACAGTGATTCCAGATTTCTTAGGAACTACATGTACTGGGCTCACCCACTCACTATTAGCAATTGGATATATTACTCCTTCATCCAACAATTTAAGCACTTCCTTCTTAACCACTTCACTCATATTTGGGTTAAGTCGCCTTTGGGTCTCCCTCGCAGGTTTAGCTCCCTCTTCTAAAGTGATTCTATGCATGCACATTGAAGGGCTAATACCCTTGATGTCACTCAATCCCCATCCTATTGCTTTTTTCAATCTTTTAAGTTCACTCACTAACCTCATCTCCTCCTCTTCACTAAGTTCACTAGATATTATCACAGGTAAGGTATTGTGATCTCCTAAAAACACATATTTTAGCTTCTTAGGTAACTCTTTCAGCTCTAACTCAAGTGAAGGGTTCTTCTCTTCTCTTTGAATGGGGGAAAGTTCAAAAACTGGGTCCTCCTTAAGTTCCTCTATTTCAGCACACTCTAAAGTCTCAAGGCAACTGGCTATTTCTGCATCAAAATTATCCAAATCACTCTCTAAGGTCAATGCCAGCTCCAATTTATCAGAGGAACCTGTCTGCAAGAAAACATCTGAAACAACTGCATCAACACAATCAATTAAAGAACAATCCTCATATAAGGAGAAGTGTTAAAAATGGAAAATTCAACAGTTTGTCCCAAACCATTCATTGATAATTTACCATTTTTAACATCTATCAAAGTGTTGGTAGTTGCCATAAAAGGCCTACCCAGCAGAATAGTGTGTGCAGATGGTGAAGGGTTACTTCCTTCCATGTCAAGTACTATGAAATCCACAAGTACTATTAACCCTCCAACCTTAACTAACACATCTTCTATAACCCCTTTCGGGAATCTAAGAGATCTATCAGCTAATTGCAACACCATTTTTGTAGGTTTAAGTTCTGTCACATCCGCCTACCGCAATTATACAGTGTAGTCACGTGCATAGCGAGAGTAGGGGAAAGGAGAAGATAATTTTTGATAACAGCCCTAGATAAGGTTGTATGACCAAAGGGACCTAGTTGTAATTTTTAAAAGTTTTGGGGACGTAGATGTAATTTTAAAAAAAGTTGCACCGGATGTTCTTAATAGTGCATATAACAGATTCCAAAAATGGAATGTAGAGAAAAATCGGATCGCAACGACGTGTAACGGTTTTTCCAGGAAATGTCCCGTTAAAGAAAAATGAAGAAATGTTGACTAAGGGCATTTTGGTCATTATCAATTAAAGTTATACATGAATTTAGGGTAGGAAATAAGGACGTGAGTACGTAGAGAATGGCGAGAGGTTAAATATGAAATGATCGCCAGTAGAAACGAAGCCGGAGAAAACCCGAGCAAAAATAGGACCTAAAGGGAATTTTGTAAAAAGTTGAGGGCTTATCGGTAATTTTTCAAAATGACTTGGAAACCTAAAATAGACCTTATAAATAGAAATTAGAGGTCGAGAGGATCAAAACTATATATAGTTTGACTCATGGAACTATACGGTTTAAAAGATATGATCGATTAATCGCCGGAATGTAAAGTGGGCCCGGTTTCGTGTCGGACCGGATGAGTAACCCGGGACAACTTTATGAGATCCAATGGGAAGAGGGACAAGTGGAAAGAAGTAAAGGAAAAGAAAACTAATAAAAATCTAATGTTGGCCAATCAAAAGAAAGCATTTAGCATGTGTAATAAATGTGTAATAAATGAAGAAAGAGAAAAAGTGGACAAGTGGTCTTAAGAGGTTAACCAACACCTATGGTGATCATCATTTCCTTTGTATATAAATATATGTGAAATGAAGAGCAAATTCTCTCTTTTTCACTTACATAATTCGGCCAACAAAGGGAAACACCAAAGGACTTCCAAGTTTCTTCAAAATTTGATTTTTAAGGTAAGTTTTAAAGGTTTTCTAGTAAGTAGACTTTAATTTTAGTATTAATTTTAGGTAGTTATATATTTATTGGAAGATTGGAGATTAGAATCTTTATGTGGAATTGGAAAAAAATATTAAGTAAGTGATGAGATTAATTGATTAAATGGAAGAATAAAGATGTATAAAGATTAATAAGGTTGGATTAGGGTTTCGGTTGGAAAAGAAATGGAGGATAACTTATTATTCTGAATTTCTAAGGTTTATGTTGTATCTTGAATTGATTGAAGGAGAAATAAAGAATTAAGGAAGGAGAAGAAGGAAAAGCTAAGGGGAAGTACAAGAATAAGGTTTGGTACTTTACCTTTGAATAATTACTTTTGATTTGGTGCTTTACCATAAAAGAAATTCTATTTTCTTACAAACTTTGGTTTATGGAAGTTTTGAAGTTGATGTTTAAATATATCGATTGAGTTTAAATCAAATATTTGAGTTATGTTCTTGTTTTCTTATGGCAATTTGGGTTGTAAAATTTAATTGAAACCAAATGTTTTGAGAAAATTTGGAAAGTTGATTTGGTAAGTTGTTTGGACTTTAATTAGTTTGATTTGAGTTAAACATGCAAAAATTGTTAAAAGGAAGTGTATGAATCTTCACTTTACTATTAAGAAGCCTTAATATTGATTTGCAAAAGAAAAATAAACTATCCTATGCATTTCAAATGTTTGGGCCGAAATGGTCCCAAAGTGACAGCTTCTGGACTATTTTTGTGGAAATTGTTTGGGGCAGCAAACGAATGAATTTTTCGACGCAATTTTACATGCAATTAGTCAACATATGAAATAAGTTTTCTGTAAAATTTCAGCCAAAAATAAGATCATTTACTTGGTCAAATGCATAACTGAAGTTGACTGAAATTTTGACGCAAACCCAGATTTTACTATTCATGTGGTCATGCCATTTTGCGTTGCCGATTTTTCTCGCCGCAACACTATTCATTTGGTCAAATTGTGATCTTTTGAGGAATGCTTCGAAATGTTGGATGTGTTTATTGTGGATGTTAAATATGTGAAAAGGAGTAACGGGTTGACCAAAGAAAGTGGTGCGCGGCATAAATGGCAAAGCGCAGTGAGAATTTAAATTGATTTCTTGAATCATTCTAAAATGAAGTTGAGACTTAAATTGAATCATTTTAATCTTTTTGCTCTACTGGATAGTGGGAGTGGTAGATAAGGGTATGGTGCACTATACTAACGCATGCAGTACTGCTCATTATTGTGATATGATATTTTATTCAGTGGTGAGGCCACTGAAGCCAATGGGGAGGCCCATTGGTTAACCAGGATGGGGAGGCCCATTCCTGTGATCTGATATCGGTGGTGAGGGCCACCTATGTTACAGTGGGGAGGCCCACTGCCTTATCGCTATGGTTCCCTATATACCAGTAGAGCCTGAATCAAAGACATATTATTTTTCGTTAAACTACGTAATGCAAAATGAGTTTGAATTATGGTTTTTACATTTGTTGAAAGCATATTTACACTGAATGTACAGTAACCTCCATTGGTTTAAGGTGGGTTGATTTATGATTTAATAATTTCCTTTTATTTCAAATGCTTTCATGTTTCACTTATATTTTCATCAGTAAAGTACCCACTGAGCGTCATTGCTCAGCGAGTTGAGTTTTCTTGACTCGTAGGTTTGGAGCAGTAGATTTCGGTGATTAGCATCGAGCAGCACAACACAGCGCAGCACCTCAGAGTAGCCTTTAGTTTCCATTATGAGTTAACTAGTTGTGGGATGTATATGTATATAAGATTGAGAGTCAGTATGTGATACTAAACGTTATTGGTATGTAATAATAATAAATCTCTACTTTATTCTGGATTAGAAGTGTGAATTTTTCTTGCAGGTTGTAGTTGAGGGTATAAGGTGGATTCATTGGGAGTATATTGGAAACTGATTGTATTCACATTGGTCTGTGTAAAATGTTTTCAAAAATCAGAAAAACAAGTTTTGTCGACACTTGGGATCCAAATTTCTAGGCAAACCTCTGGCAAAATTTCTGAAAAATTGGAACAAAAATTCGACTAAGTAAAATTGGTAGCAACATTTGGATTGTGTGGCGCCTCTACTCGGCTTACACATGTAGGTCGGGAAGGGGTGTTACAATTGTGGTATCAGAGCTTCGGTTTAGCAGCTTCTGGGTAATCCAACATAGGAGGATGTACATTTTATTTCGGGAGTGGCCATTACCTACGTAAAATGAGATATCCTATAGTAAACAGGAGATAAAAAGTAGGCATCATTCAAGAAGGAAATATAGGAAAATAAATAAGGGTATGTTTGCATATATTTGATTAAGTGTTTTGTCTTTATATACATGCCACAGAGGGTTTAGTAGTGCTGCTGAGCTGTGCTGCTTTTGACTGTGAGTTATGTGTTAGAATATAGATGTCGCGAGAGTCCTCTCAAAGAGCCGTAGAGGAGGAAGTTGAATCTCGAGCATCACATATTGTAGAGACGTATGTATCTGAAACCCCGAAGGCTGAGCAACCACCCGCTAATGCTCCTATTCCTAATGAGATGTTACAACAGATGGCTGCAGCGCTGCGACAGATAGCGGGCATTGCCTCGGCACCACCACCAGCGCCATCACCCATATCAGTACCTGCTGTAGGAGGGGAAAGGAAACCCCCGATAGAAAAGATAAGAAAGTACGGGGCAAAGGAGTTTGGGGCCCGAAGGGACGATGATTCTTCTACAGCCGAGTATTGGCTGGAAGGAACGATAAGAGCCTTAGATCAGTTACAGTGTACTCCAGAGGAGCGAGTGGTAGGTGCTACTTCCTTATTACTAGAAGAAGCATATATATGGTGGGACACAGTTTACCAACGAGTTCCACCGGAACAGAGAACATGGGATTTCTTTGTGAATGAGTTCAAGAGGAAGTTTATATCGAAGGCATACCTAGATGCCAAGAAAAAGGAGTTTCTATACTTAAAGCAAGGTTGACTGACCGTTGTTGAATACGAGAGGGAATTTACTAGGCTGAGTAGGTATGCCAAGAAGACAATTGAAGACGAACATGATAGGTGTAAGCAATTTCAGGATGGTTTGAATAATGAGATTAGGATGCAGCTAATTGCTACTAATATCAAGGAATTTTCCGAGATGGTCACTAGGGCTCTGGAAGTAGAGCAATGTCAGAAGGATGAGCGAAATAGGAGACAGAGGGTAAGACCAAGAAGGGATACCCAGAGTTATTCAAAAAATTTCTAGCAAACAAGGAAACAGTTTAGAGAAGATAGTTCCATGGGAGGAAATCAGAGCAGGATATCCAGTCAAAGGTCGATTCGGGGCGGCACGAGTCAAGCTACCTTTGTAGCTAGTACTGGTAGGTCTGGGAGAGGACAAGGAAGAGGGCATGGCCCAGGGTGGAGGTAACTTTGCTCAGTTCGAAACTATCGGAGGAAGTGAAAACACCCATCCACGTTGTGTTCAATGTGGGCGTAGGCATTCAGGAAAATGTTGGGGCAAGGCCTGGGTATGTTTTATTTGTGGAGCGAAGGACCACTTTAAACGAGAATGCCCCTTAAGACAGTAAAACACACCAAATAATATCGAAGGATCTCGAGCCATAGCTAGTAGAGGTCGAGGAGGAAATCCATCGCGGGCACAGTAAGAGACGGTGGATAGACCCGAGCCAAGAGCCCTTGCGAGGATGTATGCAATGAGGGCGCGTGAGGAAGAAGAGGCTCCGAATGTCATCACAGGTCAGCTAATTATGTTTGGAATGCCGATTTATGCTTTAATAGACCCAGGTTCTTCACATTCATATATATATGCATGAAAAATGAAGAATTAAAGGATTTAGAAGTAGAACTTGAAACAGATGGAGTGTTAGTTATAAATCCTTTGGGTAGTGAGATGGTTACCAGGAAGGTAATAAAGGATTGTCCGGTAGAAGTACACGGACACACTTTCTTAGGTGATCTGTTTGAGTTGCCATTCCAGGAATTTGATGTAATACTTGGAATGGATGAGCTGACCAAACATAAGGCATTAGTGTACTGTTCGTGAAAAAGAAAGACGGGTCCCTAAGACTATGTGTGGATTATCGGCAGTTAAATAAGCTTACGATTAAGAATAAATACCCGCTATTCCGGATAGACGATTTATTTGATCAATTGAAAGGTGTGAGAGTTTTTTTTAAGATTGATCTGTGATCCGGCTATCATCAACTAAAGATTAAAGATGAAGATATACCAAAGACTACATTCAGAACCCGATATAGACATTATGAGTTTATTGTAATGCCTTTTGGGCTCACAAATGCACCTGCGGTATTCATGGATTTGATGAACCGGATTTTCCATCCTTATTTGGACCAATTTGTCGTGGTATTCATCGATGACATACTGGTTTATTCAATGAATGCAGAGGATCATGGTCGGCACTTGAGAATCATGTTACAAACATTGAGGGAGAAGCAGTTATACGCCAAATTCAGCAAGTGTGAATTTTGGTTAGAAGAAGTGGCCTTTTTAGGACATATTGTATCGGCGGAAGGAATAAGAGTTGATTCTAAGAAGGTAGAAGCAATATTGGATTTGAAAGAATGTTATTAGTGGCCAGGGATCAAGAGAGATGTGGTAGATTATGTGGCGAAATGTTTAACCTGCCAACAAATAAAGGTAGAACATCAACTACCCTCGGGACTTCTACAACCTATTACGATTCCAAGATGGAAATGGGATCGCATAACTATAGATTTTGTGCGGGACTACCAATGACAAGAGACAAACATGATGCAATATGGGTGATAGTAGACCAGCTAACTAAGTCAGCTCAATTCTTACCAGTAAGGATGGACTACTCCCTGGATAAGTTAGCGGACTTGTACATTAAAGAGATTGTACGACTTCATGGAGTCCAACATCAATCATATCGGAAAAAGATCCACGCTTTACGTTGAACTTTTGGCAAAAGTTCCAAACGACTTTGGGAACTCAAATGGACTAGAGTACGTCGTTTCATCCACAAACGGACGGACAGTCAAAGAGGGTAACCCAAATCTTGGAAGATATGTTAAGAGCATGCATATTAGAATTCATAGGTAGCTGGGAGAAGTATTTAAGTTTAATGGAGTTCGCTTACAACAACAGCTACCAGTCCAGCGTACAGATGGCTCCTTATGAAGCACTATAAGGACGAAAATGCAAGACTCCAATTTGCTGGACGAAATTAAGCGAAGCAAAGATCTTGAGCCCGGAGATAGTTAAGTAGACCGAGGAGAAAGTAGAAATTATCCGGGATCGGTTAAAAGCTGTGACAGATAGAACAAAAAAATAATAATAATAATCATACGCGGACCTGAAGAGAAGGGACATAAAATTCAATGTTGGTGATAAGGTATTTATTAAGGTTTCACCATGAAAGAAAGTGCTAAGATTTAAACAAAAGAGTAAGCTAAGTTCAAGGTTATTGGGCCTTACATATTCATTGAACGTATAGGTCCGGTAGCTTACCAATTGGCGTTACCACCCGAATTAAGTAAAATACATGATGTTTTCCACGTTTCAATGCTAAGAAGGAATCGTTCAGATCCAACCATGATATACAAGCTCAAGATATCGAGATTCATCCCGACCTGACATACGAGGAGAGCCGGTAGAAACCCTAGCACGGGAAATCAAAGAGTTGCGAAATAAGAAGATTCCATTGGTCAAAGTGCTTTGGAGAAATCACAAAGTAGAAGAAGCTACATGGGAACGCGAAGAAATTATGAGGAAGCAATACCCATACTTGTTTTCACTTGATGAGCATCGGGACGAAGCTAAAATTAACGAGGAAGGAACTGTCACATCCGCCTACCGCAATTATGCAGTGTAGTCACGTGCATAGCGAGAGTAGGGGAAAGGAGAAGATAACTTTTTATAACAGCCCTAGATAAGGTTGTATGACCAAAGGGACCTAGTTGTAATTTTTAAAAGTTTTGGAGACGTAGATGTAATTTTAAAAAAAGTTGCACCGGATGTTCTTAATAGTGCATATAACAGATTCCAAAAATGGAATGTAGAGAAAAATCGGATCGCAACGACGTGTAACGATTTTTCCAGGAAATGTCCCGTTAAAGAAAAATGAAGAAATGTTGACTAAGGGCATTTTGGTCATTATCAATTAAAGTTATACATGAATTTAGGGTAGAAAATAAGGACGTGAGTACGTAGAGAATGGCGAGAGGTTAAATATGAAACGATCGCCAGTAGAAACGAAGCCGGAGAAAACCCGAGCAAAAATAGGACCTAAAGGGAATTTTGTAAAAAGTTGAGGGCTTATCGATAATTTTTCAAAATGACTTGGAAACCTAAAATAGACCTTATAAATAGAAAGTAGAGGTCGAGAGGATCAAAACTATATATAGTTTGACTCATGGAACTATACGGTTTAAAAGATATGATCGATTAATCGCCGGAATGTAAAGTGGGCCCGGTTTCGTGTCGGACCGGATGAGTAACCCGGGACAACTTTATGAGATCCAATGGGAAGAGGGACAAGTGGAAAGAAGTAAAGGAAAAGAAAACTAATAAAAATCTAATGTTGGCCAATCAAAAGAAAGCATTTAGCATGTGTAATAAATGTGTAATAAATGAAGAAAGAGAAAAAGTGGACAAGTGGTCTTAAGAGGTTAACCAACACCTAAGGTGATCATCATTTCCTTTGTATATAAATATATGTGAAATGAAGAGAAAATTCTCTCTTTTTCACTTACAAAATTCGGCCAACAAAGGGAAACACCAAAGGACTTCCAAGTTTCTTCAAAATTTGATTTTTAAGGTAAGTTTTAAAGGTTTTCTAGTAAGTAGACTTTAAATTTAGTATTAATTTTAGGTAGTTATATATTTATTGGAAGATTGGAGATTAGAATCTTTATGTGGAATTGGAAAAAAATATTAAGTAAGTGATGAGATTAATTGATTAAATGGAAGAATAAAGATGTATAAAGATTAATAAGGTTGGATTAGGGTTTCGGTTGGAAAAGAAATGGAGGATAACTTATTATTCTGAATTTCTAAGGTTTATGTTGTATCTTGAATTGATTGAAGGAGAAATAAAGAATTAAGGAAGGAGAAGAAGGAAAAGCTAAGGGGAAGTACAAGAATAAGGTTTGGTACTTTACCTTTGAATAATTACTTTTGATTTGGTGCTTTACCATAAAAGAAATTCTATTTTCTTACAAACTTTGGTTTATGGAAGTTTTGAAGTTGATGTTTAAATATATCGATTGAGTTTAAATTAAATATTTGAGTTATGTTCTTGTTTTCTTATGGCAATTTGGGTTGTAAAATTTAATTGAAACCAAATGTTTTGAGAAAATTTGGAAAGTTGATTTGGTAAGTTGTTTGGACTTTAATTAGTTTGATTTGAGTTAAACATGCAAAAATTGTTAAAAGGAAGTGTATGAATCTTCACTTTACTATTAAAGAAGCCTTAATATTGATTTGCAAAAGAAAAATAAACTATCCTATGCATTTCAAATGTTTGGGACGAAATGGTCCCAAAGTGACAGCTTCTGGACTATTTTTGTGGAAATTGTTTGGGGCAGTAAACGAATGAATTTTTTGACGCAATTTTACATGCAATTAGTCAACATATGAAATAATTTTTCTGTAAAATTTCAGCCAAAAATAAGATCATTTACTTGGTCAAATACATAACTGAAGTGGACTAAAATTTTGACGAAAACCCAGATTTTACTATTCATGTGGTCATGCCATTTTGCGTTGCCGATTTTTCTCGCCGCAACACTATTCATTTGGTCAAATTGTGATCTTTTGAGGAATGCTTTGAAATGTTGGATGTGTTTATTGTGGATGTTAGATATGTGAAAAAGAGTAACGGGTTGACCAAAGAAAGTGGTGCGCGGCATAAATGGCAAAGCGCAGTGAGAATTTAAATTGATTTCTTGAATCATTCTAAAATGAAGTTGAGACTTAAATTGAATCATTTTAATCTTTTTGCTCTACTGGATAGTGGGAGTGGTAGATAAGGGTATGGTGCACTATACTAACGCATGCAGTACTGCTCATTATTGTGATATGATATTTTATTCAGTGGTGAGGCCACTGAAGCCAATGGGGAGGCCCATTGGTTAACCAGGATGGGGAGGCCCATTCCTGTGATCTGATATCGGTGGTGGGGGCCACCTATGTTACAGTGGGGAGGCCCACTGCCTTATCGCTATGGTTCCCTATATACCAGTAGAGCCTGAATCAAAGACATATTATTTTTCGTTAAACTACGTAATGCAAAATGAGTTTGAATTATGGTTTTTACATTTGTTGAAAGCATATTTACACTGAATGTACAGTAACTTCCATTGGTTTAAGGTGGGTTGATTTATGATTTAATAATTTCCTTTTATTTCAAATGCTTTCATGTTTCACTTATATTTTCATCGGTAAAGTACCCACTGAGCGTCATTGCTCAGCGAGTTGAGTTTTCTTGACTCGTAGGTTTGGAGCAGTAGATTTCGGTGATTAGCATCGAGCAGTACAACACAGTGCAGCACCTCAGAGTAGCCTTTAGTTTCCATTATGAGTTAACTAGTTGTGGCATGTATATGTATATAAGATTGAGAGTCAGTATGTGATACTGAATGTTATTGGTATGTAATAATAATAAATCTCTACTTTATTCTGGATTAGAAGTGTGAATTTTTCTTGCAGGTTGTAGTTGAGGGTATAAGGTGGATTCATTGGGAGTATATTGGAAACTGATTGTATTCACATTGGTCTGTGTAAAATGTTTTCAAAAATCAGAAAAACAAGTTTTGTCGACACTTGGGATCCAAATTTCTAGGCAAACCTCTGGCAAAATTTCTGAAAAATCGGAACAAAAATTTGACTAAGTAAAATTGGTAGCAACATTTGGATTGTGTGGCGCCTCTACTCGGCTTACACATGTAGGTCGAGAAAGGGTGTTACAAGTTCCCCTATTTCTAAATCAAGGTACACAGAATAAGGCATTAAATTCACACTGGCTCCCAAGTCACACATGCCATCAGTACCCTTTCCATTCCCCATAGTAATTTGAATGATAAAACTTCCAGGATCCTTTAGCTTAGGAGGTAGTTTATGCTGCAAAATAGCACTAGCTACCTCTGAAACTATCACCTTTTCATTCGGCTCATACCTCTTTTTCTTGGTATTCAGTTCTTTGAAGAATTTAGCATAAGCCGGCATGTTCTTAATTGCTTCAAGTAAGGGTAAGTTGATACTTACCTTAGACAGCATGTTGAAGATATCTAAAAATTGCTTATCTTTTTTATCATCCTTCAACTTGCTGGGGAATGGTATAGGTGGCCGATATGGATTGCTTGCCTTGTGCAAATCTGCTGTAGGGGACTTCTCCATTGATCTTTGTTCAGCACCTTTGTTCTCTAGTTCTCCTTCCTTTTTATTCTCTTGCTCACCTGCATTCACAGAATTATTTTCAACATTATTGTTAATTACCTTGTCACTTCTAAGAACAGTCACTGATTGTGCCTGCTCAGGTTGACTTGGGAACTTCTCCTTTTGTTGAATCTGCATCTGTTGAGCAAGTTGCCCCACTTGGGTCTCCACCTTCTTAAAAGATGCTTCTAGTGAATGCAGCCTCTTGTTGTTCATCTCTTGATTTTTAGCACTGACTTGGATAAAAGCCTGCAAACTTTCTTCCAAACTCTCTCTCTTAGGCTGCCCTTGATTTGAGGATTGACCCTGCTATTGGTTCTATCTCTGGAGCAAATGGAAAGGCTGTTGAGCATTATTTGTTGTCTAGGAAAAATTTGAGTGATTCCTCCAACCATGATTATAAGAATTGGAGTAAGGATCATTTCGGGCCCTTGGTTGAAATCCCCCCATAGCATTGACTTGCTTAGCTTCATTACCAAAAGACTCATATGCAGAGGAGCATATATTTGCCCCATGCCCGAATGTCCCACAGATTCCACACACTTCTTGAGTAAATGAAGAAATATTGTTCTTCATGTTCAGCATCTGCACTTGTCTTGTCAATTCAGCTATTTGACTAACCATTTCACTATTGGCTTCCAATTGATTCACCCCTTTACTTCTTCCCCTTACACTCTTTTGTTGAGAATTAGCTTCCAACATCTCAAAGATCTCATAAGTTTCATCAGCTGTCTTTTCTCCCATGGCTCCCCCAGCTGCATTGTCAACAGTGTTCTGAAATTGCTGGGTTAGACCATCATAGAAAAACTGATTAAGAAGTTGAAGTGGGTAGTGATGATGTGGACACTGGATCAATAGCATCTTAAATTTGTCCCAAGCCTCATGAAATGGCTTTCCTTCAAATTGAGAGAATGTAGCAATCTTCCCTCTCAATTCAGCTGTCTTTTGATGTGAATAAAACTTGCCCATGAATTTGTTATAAACTTGCTCCCACGTTGTCAAAGAGTTTTCGGGCAACATCATAAGCCAGCTCTTTGCCCTATCCTTCAAAGTATAAGGGAAACATCTCATCCTCAACTGATCTTCTGTTAGTCCTCCCAAAGGAAAAGTGTTGAGGGTAGAATAAAAATTCCCGAATAAAGTTCAGAGGATCTTCATTTGGAACTCCATAGAATGATGGCAGCATGTTGTAATGAATGTTCTTCAACTCATAATTTCTTGCTGCATCTGTCAGTCTTATGCAAGAGTTGGAAGTTCCAATTACAGGTCTAGCAAAGTCTCTCATCGTTCTTTGCCTTTCTTCAGCCATTTTAACAGATTGTGCAGATTCTGACTCAAAATCAGAAGTGTCCTCCTCTATAGTATCAAATCCTGTGCACAGTTCAAACTCTTCCCTGCTCCTTTTCACTCTCTGAATTTCTGGAATGACAGGGTATAGCTCTCCTCCAAGTGATCTCCTGCCTTCCATAAACAAAAATTTCTAGAAAAAGAAATTATTAAAAACAAAAGAAAAATAAAATCAAAAGTAAACAATGAAAAATATTCTAAAATTTCTAAAACTAGTAAACAATTACGCCAATTAGCCTCCCCGGCAGCGGCGCCAAAAACTTGTTGCGCTTGAATTAACTCTACCACAAAGCATCACTCGCAAGTATATGAGGTAGCTGTAGCAAAGGTGATCGCCCCAAGGTCGTCTCACATGGAAGCTAAAGTAGCTAATTGATTATCAGTTTATAAATAGCAAGTAATAAATAAATTTAAATTGTTAACAATTAATAAAGACAGATTGATTGAAGTTTAAAACAAATAAAAGTAAACTAAACTGATGTTTTGATTCACTTCATAGATAAGGTCTAGGGTTTGCACTTCTCTGCTACTTATATGTATGAATGGTTATTCCTCTTAACCAATTTAATTTGAAAGATTAAATCTCAAGCAACTTAATTAATTGAATAAAGGAAATAAGCTCTCGCATTCAAACCTCTCTCAAATAATCTTGTTCCAATTGAAATAATCTTTTCCTAGGTTATATCTCTAATTCACCTAAGTCCTTAATTGAATTATTCCAGCATTAGACTTCATCTCTCAATCCATCATCTAATACCTAAAACACATAATTGGTGGCCAATCAATTATATATTAACAATATTTCATTCAATAAAGGCTTAAAGAAATAATTGAGTTAAGAGTAATAACCAATTCAAACAATCATAGCAAATCCATACAAACCCTAGACTAGATCAAATTAGTTCATATTGCTATCAAACATACTCATCTCATTAATATTCAAAGAAATCAATTTAGACATGATAATATCCATAAATACAATTCCAATGAAAATAAAGAGAATAGGTTCAAGAACAAAACCAAATTACAAACTCCTTGAAGCTTTTGAAGAATCTCTTATTCAAATCTTGCAAGAAGGATGTATCAATGGCATGAACAATCTAATCTAGCTAGTTTAATCCACAGTGTAATCAAAATTAGAGAAAATAAATGTAAAACCCTAAGTTCTTCTCTTTGACGGCTCAATCTCAGCTTCCAAAATCTCAACACCACTAAGAAAACCCTAAATCCATATTTATACGAATCCCCGCTTTTAAAAATCCGCATTGCCTTTGGTCCATGAGAGACACGGCCACGTTAGAAGAGACTTGGCCGTGTTGGAGTGCATTGGAGGGACACGGCCAGTGACTTGGCCGTGTCCCTTGCTTGTGTTTGCTACTGCTTGCTTTTGATCTTTTCTTCTTTGGTTGAGTGACACGGTCAAGTCTTGAAGAAGACACGGCCGTGTTGGACATTTTTGGAGGGACACGGCCAGTGACTTGGCTGTGTCCCTTGCCTGTGTTTGCTTCTGTGAGAATTGCTCTTCTTTGCTTTGGATTTTGGTGAGACACAGCCAAGTTAGAGCAACTTGGCCATGTTGGAGCATTTTTGGAGAGACTCGGCCACTGACTTGGCCGTGTCCCTTGAGTGTGTCCCTCTCTGTGGCTTGAACTTACTTTTTAACTTGGTATGGGACACGGCCAATGACTTGGCCGTGTCCTCTGCCTGTGTCAGCTACTGTCCCTTTTTTCCTTCAATTTGTTTCCTTCCCTTTTTTAAACTAAAACAAAACTCAAACAAACTGTAAACAAGAAGTAAATAAAAAAATAACCAACAAATCATAAACACCATACTAAAAACTAGATCAAAAACAACATAAACACTGAAATAAACTAAAACTACCAAAATTAATGAAAACACTAAACAAACCGATTAAAACTAACAAAATACCTAAAGAAAACAATAATTATCATAATAAACAAGACACAAATCTATAACAAAAACTAATAAAATAGAAAGTTGAGCATCAAGTTCCAACAGGGTTGCTTCAACCTTTATCAGTGCCTGAATGGAAGTGGGAACGTGTGACAATGGATTTTGTGCCTGGTTTGCCATTGACTTAGAAGAAGCATGATGCTATCTGGGTGATTGTTGATCGGTTGATGAAGATAGCTCATTTTCTTCTAGTTAGAATGGACTATTCTCTTGAGAAGTTGGCTGAGTTGTATATCAGTGAGATAGTGAAGTTGCATGGAATCCCAATTTCTTTAGTATCTGATCGAGATCCTCGGTTTACTTCAAGGTTTTGGAGAAGTTTACATGGTGCTTTGGGTTCTCAATTACACTTTAGCACTGCTTTTCATCCACAGTCAGATGGGTAGTTAGAGAGAGTGATACAGATTATAGAGGATATGTTGAGAAGCCGTGTCATTAATTTTTCGGGAAGTTGGGACAGATTTTTGCCACTTGTGGAATTTGCTTACAACAAAAGTCATCAATTTAGTATTAAAATGGCACCATATGAGGCATTGTATGGTAGAAAATGTAGGATGCCTCTATGTTGGAATGAAGTTGGAGAAGGCAAATTGGTTGGTCCTGATTTGATTAAAGAAACGGAAGAGAAAGTGAAAATAATTCGGGATCGATTAAAAGCAGCTTCAGATCGGCAGAAATCTTATTCAGATTTGAAGAGGAGAGACATAAAATTTGATGTTGGAGATAAAGTATTTTTGAAAGTATCTCCTTGGAAAAAGATTGTGAGATTTGGTCGTAAAGGAAAGCTAAGTCCTCGTTTTATTAGACCTTATGAAGTATTAGAAAGAGTTGGACCAGTTGCTTATCGACTTGCTTTGCCGCCTGAGTTGGATAGAATTCACAATGTTTTCCATGTTTCTATGCTGAGGAGGTACAAATCAGACCCATCTCATGTTTTACCAGTTGAATCTATTGAGGTGAGTTCGGATCTGACATTTGAAGAAGAACCAATTGCTATTTTGGCACATGAAGTGAAAGAGTTGAGGAATAAGAAAGTGCCACTGGTGAAGGTTCTTTGGAAAAATCATGCAAAGGAAGAGGCAACTTGGGAGAGTGAGCAAGCGATGCTAGATCAGTGTCCACAATTGTTTCAAACTTGATATCAGGTAATTTCGAGGACGAAATTTCTTTTTAGAGGGGGAGAATTGTAATATCCCAAAGTATACCCTAAAAGTTTTGGAATATTTATTGTTGTATTTGGATTAAGTGTATATGTTAAGTGAGAAGAGAAAAGGAGTAAAGAGAGAGAGTGTATATGTTGTATATATAGAAATATATACAGCATATACAAGTCAAGGTGATGAAAGTCAAAAGAAGATATTTATTGATTTTAAAATAGTGAAATTAATTAAAAGGAAAATAAATGAGTGGAAGAGAATATATGAGAATATTTTAATGATTTATTGCTTGGTGGAGTTTTAAGTGGCAAATAGATATTTGACTTTGTCTCTTTTTCTTCTTCATTTTCTTCTTTTGGTTGGCCGGGCATCAAAGCTAAAGAGAGAAAGAGAGGTTTTGATTTCCAAGCTCAAAATTGAAGGAAGTTTCAAGTGATTAAGTTGGAAATTTAAGAAGTTTCATCAACTTTGGTAAGTTTCCTCTTAATTTCCTTGTTTTATTTTGAGTTGTAATTGAGTTTGATTGTTGATATTTGATAGTATGATTATTTTTTATTATGGTGTGTTTGAAAGTGTTGAAATTGAATTAAAGATAAGAAGTTAGATTGATGTTGGTGTTGGAAGTGTATGAGTTGTGTTTGTGTAAGGGTTGTGAATTGGTGATTATTGTTGTAGATGTTGAGTTTGGTTAATTATTTTTGTAGATCTTCATGATACTGGTGTTTAATGAAGTTAGAAGCATAGAATACATGAGTTTGGTCCGAAACAGAAGCATTTTGGATGCCACGCCCATGGCCTTTGGCTGCCACGACCATGGCCATTGGAAGCCATGGTCGTGGGGGTTTTGAGCAAGGGAGGCAGATCCATTTGCTAACCCACACCCGTGGGGGTTGGGAGGCCATGATCGTGGGGTCTTAGAGAGAGATGTTGGCTTGTAGTTTATGATCTATGGGTCTAGTATGATACTAATAAGTGAATAATTGTATTGGAATTCATGTGAATTTGTAATTAAGTGTGTATTATTCCTTTTGGATTAGGTTGTGAAGAGGTTGAATTGCTCTAACCTAAGTGTTGAGGATTCTTGGAAGAGGAAGTGTATAGATTGGTGTAAGTTGTTCTTGAGGAAAGTACAAACTTACATGGTTGCATTCATTTACATGATTTTGAGACTTAACACATTTGGTTACAAATGTGTAAAGTAATCTACTATATTGTTATTACTATTTGATTAATGTTATGATTTGTATAATGTGAAAGATATGATGATCATTCAAAAGGTATGTGCAATGCAATTGGTTATGATGAATACTTTAATGATGAATTGCTTAAATGTGAATTGTGATATGATGAGATGTGATGCCATTGTGGTTGGTTATAATGATTCAAATGAAATAAATGGGCATGTTTGCCTAGATGATGATGAATTCAAAACATATGTCCAATGTAATTGGTTATGTATACTCTATTGATGAGATGATTGAGGCATGAATGCCTAAATGATGATGAGAAAATGAGAATGAAATTGATAATGAAATAAATGAATTGTGGGTCTAATGTGTTATTCCATTTTCAGAGTTTTGTTGTTGGTGGCATGCCTAATAGTAACAATCTCTTGAAGCTAGGTTGGGCTTGATCCTTGAAGCCAAATTGGATTGAAGTTGAGCATGCTTTACTCCCCTTGAATTTTGGTTGGGTCTAGTCCTTGAAGCCTAGTTGAGATGTTACAACCCTTGAAGCTAGATTGGGTTTGGTTCTTGAAGCCAAGTTGGGTTGATACTTAGCATGCTTTGTTCCCCTTGAAGCTTGGTTGAACCTAATCCTTGAAGCCTAGTTGGGATAATGATAATGATAAATGTGATAATTGAACCAAAACATTAACTCTGAAAGTTGAATGGCATATTAGTGTCTTTTGGGCCCATGCTTGTCTTTGTTTAAATGTTATTCATGAATGGTGAAACAAATGAATAATGAGATTCAATGTAAGACTTTGAAATGTGATATTCTTATGTATTGTTTATAATGTTTAAACATATGATATTGGCATTGCATTGAAACATATTATCATTGGGGTTTGTACCACTAAGCCATTGGCTTAGCGCGTTTGTTGTTTATCGCGCAGGTGACAGGGTTGAGCCAGAGAGTTCATCTAGACCGAGTTGAGTCTAGATTTTGAAGTGTTGATTGTGAGCTTAAAGATCAAAGGCTGACTGCCAAACATGTATAAATTTTATATTTTGGAAAATTTGATTTTTATATTTATGTATTTGTAAATACCTCTACATTTTCCGCTGCGTATTGAACGAACATTTTACTTACTGTATTTTATGATATAACTTAAATGTTTTAAGTTTGCTTATGTTATTGTACAAAGGAATGATTGGTTTGGTTAGTAAACCATGGCATTCCTATATACGGTATACGTATATTACAGTTGTGGTAGTATGTAGTATGCATATATGAGATATAGGGGTGTTACATAGTAGATCCATACAAACCCTAGACTAGATCAAATTAGTTCATCATGATGCTATCAAACATATTCATCTCATTAAAATTCAAAGAAATTAGTTTAGACATAATAGAATTCATTAATACAATTCCAAAGAAATTTAAGAGATAAAGTTTGAGAACAAAACTAAATTACAAACTGCCTTTAGCTTCTGAAGAATCTCTTGTTCAGAATCTTGCTAGAATAATGTTGCAATGGCATAAACAAATTTAATCTAGACTGTTTGCATCAAAGTGTAATAAAAAATCCAAGAAAACAACAATGGAAACCCTAAGATTCAGTTTGACGGCTGATAAAAAATCTCTCCCTAACAAAACCCTAATTCTCTTATTTATACGAAACCCCGCTCTAAAAATCCGCATTTTCTTTCTTCCTTCAGTCCCTGGAGTGACACGGCCAGTGGCTTGGCCGTGTCACCTGAATGTGTCCCCTTCTGTGTGATTTTCATCTTTCTTCTTTGGAGTTGAGTGGGACACGGCCAAGCTTGGGTGAGCTTGGCCGTGTTTGATGCGTTTGGAGGGACACGGCCAGTGGCTTGGCCGTGTCCCCTGAGTGTGTCACCTTCTGATCTCTTCGTTCTTTGCTCTCTTTCCTTTTGGTCTTCTTCCTTGGCTTAGTATTGGACACGGCCAAGTCCAGTGGCTTGGCCGTGTCCTCTGAGTGTGTCAGTCACTACCCAAATTTTCCTTCTCTCTTGGTTCCTTGGTTTTGCACTTAAGATGATGTTTGCATATTAACCTAAAATAAACACTTAAACAAACTTTAAACAAGAATCAAATAAAAATTAACCAACAACACAGAAACACCACACTAAAAACTAGAACAAAAATGACATAAACACTGAAATAAATTAAAACTACCAAAATTGATGAAATCACTAAATAAATAGATTAAAACTATCAAAATACCTAAAGAAAACAATAATCATCATAATAAATAAGACACAATTCTATGACAAAAACTAATAAAACATGGCCCGCAGCCCACTAGCATACGTCAGTGCCAATTTTCGCTTGCCAGTCCTCGTAGCCAGCCACAGCAGTTTTTTTTGCCAGCGAAATTTTTCCGCAGCAGTTTTTTTTCTCCAGCGAAATTTTTCCGACATAATTTTTCTTAAACCAAATTCTATTTGGTTTTGGTTTCCCTTTCTTAATTAATGTTAGTTTCCATAAACAAGTTGAATTAGTCATATAAATTTCCTATAAACAAAACTAAAACAGCAAAAGAAGGGAAGACAATAAGAGAGGAATCGGACTTTAGACTGGAATTTTGAATTGGAACTTTACAAATCGATCGAACTTTTAAAAGAGGAAGCAAGCAATCAAATACATGAAAGGCAGGCATCTTGCCTTTGTGCTTGTTCATCCAAGAAGTAATTTTTAGTGGAACCAACAAATGAAGGTATGAATATCTAATCTCTTTTTTCTTCACAGTAGCTTGAATCATCAAATTATTTCGATTGATTTTAAAGACCGTAGAACCCTAATTTACTTTTTCTAAAGGTTAGAACCTTAAATCGTCTCTTTTATTTCCAAAAAATTTAAAATTACTTTTCTGTTTCTTCTAAAACCTAAGAACCCTAATCTATTTCTTTAAAATCTTAAAACCCTAATCTACTTTCTAACTTTTTCAAGACCTTAAATTGTTTCATTAATTTACCAAAACCCTAATCTGCTTTCCAATTTTTCAAAACCCTAAATTGAATTCTTTTATTTCCAAAAATCCTAAAAAATATCTTTTATATTTCCAAAAAAACTTAAATCATCTTTCCAATTAAATTATTTTCTTCAATTCCAAAATCAAGATAGTAACACCAAACTAGCTAATCTAAACCCTAATTCAACTTCAAAACCAAAAACAGTAATTCCCAAAATAGTAAACCGTAAACCCTAATATTCCTAAACCCTAATCCTTAAAACTCTAAAACCTTATAAGCCTAAATATTAAAATTCAACACAGTAAGCCTAAAAACAACAATCCAGTAGCTATTAATCATAAACCTAATGTTTTAAAGTATCCAAACCTTAATTTCATGATTTTACTCCTCAAACACTAATTTGGTTAATCAAAGAACTTTATCAATCTCTTAAATTATAAAACTTTAATACATTTCAATTCCTTTAAAACTTACAGTAGCATAAACCATAATATATTAAAATCCCAAAATCTTAAATATTAATTAAAGAACATTAAATGGAAACAGTAAATTTTAATTTGTATTTTTACTTGCTTTATTTGATTATGTAGTCTATTATATGCTTTGATTTATTTAAGTTCAATGCTTGATTTATTTAATTTATCATGGATTGATCTTTACTTTCTATTGATGTTTAATATCATTGATGAATGATTTATTTATGATGAATGGTTATTTACTTTTATCAATTTATTTAGATTTCCAAATGTTGTAAGAGGTATGTTCCACTTTGTAGGTACCTCATTAGTTAAATATCATGTAATTTAAATTGCTTTTATATTTTAGACCAATGTAAAGGACATGTTTCTACCTTTTGGTTGGTATCCTATTAGTTTAGACATGGATGATGTAAGGACATTTTTCCATCCTCGGATGGGTGTCCATTTATTTGTTTTGCTTGGACATTGCTGTTGTTTTAATATAACGATGCTTTATTTCAATTGTTGTGTGTAATATGGATAATAATATTGTTATATTTAAGAATTTTATAATATTAAGACCTGTAAAGGAGGCCGGTTCCAATGAACCGAGCGTTGTGGGGGTGCTAGGCCATTTCTCACCTTCCCCACACGTACCCAACTTTCCGAACCCATGAGGGGGTTGGGGATTCCTTAGGAATTGAGTCATCCACCCCTTTCTTTTTCCCGGCCCGTCCAGATAGCGACTCCATTTTCTTCGGACTTAGGTCCGTGTTCTCTAAGGCCCTGAGCACAGTGCCGAAGTCGCAAGAATCATTCCACCGGGAGTGGGGGCAAAAATCCCCACTTGAAGTGGCGACTCCACTGTGGATAAGAGAAGTTGATTCCATTGGTCTTTATATTATTCTATTCTTTCTTATAATGGCATTATTCGTTGCATCATATTAGATTGTATCCTGTACATGAGTTAGGATGCCCGTGTTACCCGTGTTGTGTTATGTAAGGCATACCATACTTTCACTCAAGGTATGGAGATCGAGCATGGCATAACCACTCATAGCCTCGTACCATTTGGTCTATACTTGCTATGGGAACCTAAGCCTTTTAACCCAAAGACTAAAGCTCATGTAATTGGCCTAGTTACTTTCCTTAGGTTTTACCCCAAATGCATGTTGTTTGACTATGGTTAATTTGTCTTGGCTTAAATCATGGCTTATTTGGTTTGTTCTTTTTTAAATATGACCCAAGTATATTTGCATGCTCAAATAAATTTTTCTTTAAAGTCCGAAAGACCAAAATTATTTTCAAAACATTTCAAAATGATCTTTGGATATAAAACTTTTCTAAAAACAAATTAAAAATTCTTTTGCTCATGACCCAAAATACTAAGCCAAAAATCCATTTGTTCTAAATCTTTTTACAATGGGCTTAGAAACGAAATTATTTTTATCCAACCCTTTCTTACAAAGAGCTTGCAAAATATTTAGGTCAATTACGAAATACCAAAAATCAATTGTGAGCCTAGTTTATACTAAGAAATAATTAACCATGGGCTTGTTTTTGGCATGAATCATTAGTTACTTTTTCAAGTGAGAAATCTATCTATAATAAACCTCTTAATTTTGTTTTAATCCAATATAGCATAAAAGCTAAATTAGTTGGTTAAATGGATTAAAACCCAATTAATGGGAATTATTATTAGTTGCTTTCCATTTTTGAAAATATAACTATTGATTAAAACGTCCGAGGGAATTATTCGAAAAACAAGATACCCCATGTTGGTATTTTGTTAACCATATTACCTAGGAAAAGAGACTTGCCATTCGTGTGTGGATGTTATAAGGTTGGAAGGAACGTCCTATTTGTCCTTGTTTGTTAATTGTTTGTGCATACATGCATACATACATTTGCATCTCATATCATTGATCGTCTCTGGCTCACAGCCCTAGATTATGAAAGTTCAAAAGCTTACGACAATTCTACCAATGCCGGAGATGAGGTATCTAGCAATGACTCAATCTATTTTTCACCAAAAGCAATGGAGCCTGAACAAATTTAAAGGATGGTGGATGAAGCCCTCAATGCCAAAATGGAAGAAATAAAAGAGGCCCTAGCTGAGACCATGAAGAACCAATTGACTGCAATTTTAGAAAATCATGCCGAAGCATCTGCTAGCACTAAGAAGACAAAGGACAAAGGGAAGACTAAAGTTGGTGAAGTATTTTTTGATGATGAAAAGGTGATCATTGATGATGATGATTGGGCTCAATACTACCAAGATCCTCAAGACAAAAAGGAAGAACTAAAGATTGTTAAGAAGGCAACTATTGAAAAGATCGAGACATCCGATGTTGAGAAGATGTTTGCGGACTTAGAAAAGAAATTTGAGAAGAAACTAAAAATCAAAGAAATGTCAGAAGTTGACAAATTATTTGAGCTAGATGAAGTCCCGTACAAGTTCAAAGTGCCATCTTTTGCGAAGTTTGATGGAACTGAAAATCCTCACCTCCATGTGAAGCAGTATATCACTGCTATGCAGTTTGCCCAAGCTACTAAGGCTCAAACTCTAAGGTACTTCATGCTCTCATTGGACCCTATTGTCCAAAAATGGTTCAATGCCTTGGAGGAAAGTACTCAAAAAGATTGGGACATGTTATACAACACTTTCATTCAGCAATATGGGTATAATGTCGAGTTGGAAGTTACCTTAATGGAAATTGAGTCAATTAGACAAAGGCCAAATGAGAATTTTGTGGACTATGTGAAAAGATGGAGAAATAAGGCTGCTTTGCTCAAGAAGAGGCCCGATGAGTCTGATCAAATAAGAATGATTATGAGAGGAGTGTTGCCTAGTCTTCGTGAAAGGATGTCTCATACACTCATCTGTGATTTCAAAGATCTTCTCCAAGCAGGTCTACAAATTGAAGAATGGGAAAGGGAGAAGAACCACTTTTCGGCAAGAAGGAATGAGAAAGGGAACTATCAGTCTGGAAAGCAAAGCACGCAAAAAGAAGTTGATGTTGATACAACTGGTCAAGCAAATAGAAGGCAGTTTTCAGATCTAGGGAAGCCTTTGTCTTGGGTCTTCAACAACCTACAAAATAAGGGACTATTATAGCCATTAGCCCCTCGGCCTTTTCCAAATCCATTACCCCCAAAATTTATACTATGGCTTTTTGACAATTTCATCATACTCAAGGACATGAGACTGAAAGGTGCACCCGATTGAAGCATGAGATCCAAGATCTAATCGATAGTGGTAAGCTACCAGAGCCGGACAAGCCCAATACCAAGAACAATGCTTTGCCTAAGTTTGGAAGAGTACTTCCACCGGCAACCTTCATGGTGGGAAAAGGATTAGAAGAAGATTTTGTTTTATCCTCTTTTCAAGATGGAAATATTGAAGATATGAAAGGAAAAGAAGCTTAAACTCAACGAACTTTCCTTAGCTTGAATGTTGCTTTTCAATTTTACTTTCTTTAATATTTAATTTGAACAATTAGGTTTTTCAAGTTTGTTTGAATAAATTACTTTCATCAAAATCTTGTTAGTCTTTGTTCATTTTGGTGCTCAACCGATGAGGAATCTAGCTTGATGTTTATAAATTAATGTGTCTAGGCATTATGACTTGAATGACTTTACTAGATGAGGGAATTGCTCTATAGCATCGAGTTGTGTATGCTTACTTAGAGAGGGCTCCTACATAATTACCTTTGTCTAGGTCCTAGTCAGTCTTAGAACATGCTTTGACAAACTTTCGAGGTGAAATTGAACTCTGCTTAATTAAGGGAGAGATGATCTAGACATTGTTTGGTTAGCCAACAGCTAATATCCACCCTATTAAATATCAATCCCTAGTTGTCCTTTTGAGCCTTCATGAAATTTTAGCTTTCTTTTCATTGGCTTACAAACCCCAACAACCTACACTGAGCTGTTATGATACTTTTGACAAGTCTTATGATCACTAAGATGAAGAGGCAAGAAGATTAAAGAAAGTAATGATTAGTCAAGATCATAAGGGTAGTTGATGTTTTCAAGACCATAAGGGTATTTGAAGTTTTCAAGACCATAAGGGTAGTTGAAGCTTTCCTAGTATCTCCAATATATCAAGACAACATCAGGGTAACAAATGATTTATCCCTGTTAAAGGAGATTTATACCACTCCACTCATCCATTATTGGAAACCCAAGTTGGCACAAACAAGACAACTTTATTTAAGCTAGAACCAAAAGAAAAAGAAAAGAAAAAAGGACAAAAGAAAAGAAAAGAAAGAAAAAGAAAAATAGAAAAAGAAAATAAAACCTAAAAAGGCAGTTCAAAAAGCCAACTGAGTCTTTTTCTACCTAAGACAACAAAAGGTTTCCAATTGGTTTATAATTGACTTGAATTGGTCGAACCCAACTAAAGATTCAATCAAAATTGGAGGAAAAAAGGAGAAAGACCATTCAGTTCTTGAAAGTTCTGTATTTGACAATCCTACAAGGAAGAAGGACAAAATGATAAAATGCTCAAAGAAAGGAAGAGCAAGAAAAATATAAAAGAAAGAAAAGGAGAAGAAGAAAAAATTGAATTTGATTATCAAACTTTTTGCAAGGACAAAAAAAGACTATCCTAATTAAGATTTAGATTAATGCCAAGAAGATAGAAAGAATTTAGAGTCTAGCAAGATTGCTCCTAGTTGCCTAAAGTTCAAATAAGAAATTTGTAGTGTGAAGGTTTGTCCATTGTGTCACATCGGCTCCAACGTACAAATGACTTTCATTTAACCTGTGTCCGTTATCGACCCCATTTCAAGCCTATCAAAGACCTATTGATCTCTCTTGGTAGGTAGAGTCTATTAGTGGAGATAGTTTGGATAAGCATGCATATTAGATAGACAATATTTAAACTCAAAGAGATCTTTGGCCAAGTAATGTGTATGTGCCTATCTGAAGTGCAACATGTCTTGCTTAAATAGAAATGATTCCAAAATTTAGTATGGTAACTAGGGTTGTCATGTTATAGATATGTTAATTTAGAAAAAATTAAGTCCTGAGGTACATTGGCATTGATTTGGCAAAGCCAACATTTGATTTCAAAATCAAAATTCAAAAAATTCAAAAATGTTTTTGTCATACAAAACCTTCAAGTTAAGGGGAGTATGTTGAACTGTCGAATCTCGAAAGACACATTGGGCAAAGTAAATGATTATTGGCTAGGTCAAGAAGAAGCTATCAACTGACATGTTGAATCATAATTTCAAATGGATGTATCTCTACTATTTGGGGCCTCCATTACTCATATTTTCAATATCCCAAAGATAAAAGCCATAAATGTGAAGCATCCTGTCATTCCAATGCAAGACCTGAATGAGCATCTGAAAGGAACCAATGAGAATACTTCTGCTGATCACCTCGGTCTGTGAGTCGATGGAACGACTGTAAGTATCATTCATGCATATCATGTATACATGAGCATATCACATTGCACTCCCTTGTCTTGTATTGTCTATTCCTTGTCAAAGTGAACAACAAACACCTTGTAAAGTGAACAATCAAAAGAAGATATTGAGTCAAGGGGGCATGGAAATCCTATTGCTTGAGAAAGTTCCAGTAATTTTACAAAAGAAGAAATAGGTGTTTGTGCGAAGAACTAGACAACAAGAACATCAATCAGAGCTCGCATAGAAAAATCAGGGGTTTGAGCTTACGCAGGGGGCAAAGTTTCTCCTTTTCAATTTTTTGAGTTTATATATAAAGCATTTTTAAACTCACTTGCAAATATCTCGCTGTTGCGCTCGAATTAACTCTACCACAAAGCATCACTCGCAAGTATACGAGGTAGCTGTAGCAAAGGTGATCGCCCCAAAGTCATCTCACAAGGAAGCTAAAGTGGCTAATTGATTATCAGATTATGAATAACAAGTAATGAAGAAAATTTAAATTGTTAACTAATGAAGAAGATTGATTGATGTTTAAAAACGAATAAAAGTAAACTAAGCTGATGTTTTGATTCACTTGATAGAAAGGTATAGGATTTGCACTTCTCTACTACTTATATGTATGAACGGTTATTCCTCTTAACTAATTTAATTTCAAAGATTAAATCTCAAGCAACTTAATTAATCGAGTCAAGGAAATAAGCTCTCGCATTCAAACCTCTTTCAACTAATCTTGTTACAACTAAAATAATCTTTTTAATAGGTTATATCTCTAATTCACCTAAGTCCTTAATTGAATTGTTCCAGCATTAGACTTCATCTCTCAATCCATCATCTAATTCCTAAAACACATAATTGGTGGCCAATCAATTATATATTAACAATATTTCATTCAATCAAGGCTAAAGAAATTATTAGCTAAGAGAATAACCAATTCATACAATCATAACAGATCCATACAAACCCTAGACTAGATCAAATTAGTTCATCATGCTATCAAACATACTCATCTCATTAATGTTCAAAGAAATCAAATTAGACATGATAATATCCATTAATACAATTTCAATTCAAATAAAGAGAATAAGTTCGAGAACAAAACCAAGTTACAAACTCCTTGAAGCTTCTGAAGAATCTCTTGTTCAAATCTTGCAAGAAGGATGTATCAATGGATAGAACAATCTAATCTAAGCTAGATTAATCCAAAAGTGTAATCAAAATCAAGAAAACAAAGTTAAAACCCTAACTTCACTCTTTGACGGCTCAATTCAATCTCCAAATCATCAACTCCCCCAAACCCTAGCTTCTTTTTCCTTTATATATGAAACGTCCGCTTTAAAATCCGCTACGGCTTTGGTTCATGAGAGGCACGGCCAAGTTGGATGTGACTTGGCCGTGTTGGTGGTCTTTGGAGGGACACGGCCAGTGACTTGGTCGTGTCTCTTGCATGTGTCACCTACTGTGAGGATTCCTTCTTCTTTTCTTCTTTGGTTGAGTGACACGGCCAGTTGGAGGTTGACTTGGCCGTGTTGGGCCCTTTTGGAGGGACACGGCCAGTGACTTGGCCGTGTCCCTTGCCTGTGTTTGCTTCTGTGAGATTTTAATCTTCTTTTCCTTTGGAACCAAGTGAGACATGGCCAAGTTAGAGTGACTTGGCCGTGCTGGAGCCTTTTTGGAGGGACACGGCCACTGACTTGGCGGTGTCCCTTGCTTGTGTCCTTCTCTGTGACTTGCTCTTCTTCTTTAACTTGGTATGGGACACGGCTAGTGACTTGGCCGTGTCCTCTGCATGTGTCAGCTACTGTCCACTTTTCCTTCAGTCTTGGTTCCTTGGCTTTTTAACCTAAAACAAAACTTCAAACAAACTTTAAACAAAAAGTAAATAAACAATAACCAACAAAACATAAACACCATACTAAAAATTAGATAAAAAACGACATAAACACTGAAATAAACTAAAACTACCAAAATTAACAAAAACACTAAATAAACCGATTTAAACTAACAAAATACCTAAATAAAACAATAATTATCATAATAAACAGGACACAAATCTATAACAAAAACTAATAAAACAACTACCCCACACATAAAACTTTGCTTGTTGTTTAGATCAATTTTGTATATATTTTCTATGATGTTTATGTTGATTTTAAGTTAATTTTCATGTTAAATTGCACTTAAGTTTGTTTGAAGTTGTTGATTTAGGTTGAAGTACATTTGATGGAGCCATTTGATCAAAATTGGTGGAATTTGTGGAGAAAATCAAGTGACACGGCCAAGCTTGTCATGGCTTGGCCGTGTCCCTAATCAAAGGAAGAAGAACCAGGACAAGCATGAGACACGGCCAGGATTAACATGGCTTGGCCGTGTCCCTCAAGGAAACAAGTCCAGTAGCCAACACGGCCATGAGACACAGCCAAGCCACTGGCCGTGTCTCTCCAAAGGAACAAAAGAGCAAAGAAAGCAAAGAAATAAAAGAAATAAACAGAGACAGACACCATCACTGGACACGGCCAGGACACTGGCCGTGTCACAAGACACGGCCGTGTCCTTGGCCATGTCTCACAAGGACAAAGCATACAGAATGGGACATGGCCAAAAGCTTGGCCGTGCCCCCGAGAAAGAAAGTCACTAGACACGACCAAGCTCCATATGCCTTGGCCGTGTGACCCTGGGTCCTTAGCTGGCTTGCACGAGGAGTGAGCTGTTGTGTTTTAGTGGGTGACAAAAAGAACAAAAAAGAGTGAAAAGTGGGAGGAAATTATGGAAGAAACATATAAGAAATTAGAAAGTGGGAGACAAACAATCACGGTGTCTTAAAAAATTCAAAATGAAAAAGAATGGAGGGAAAAATAAAATGGATTGAATATATTTTTAGTGGACATTCTCTACACACTTCCACTTGTTCTTCATCTTCCTCATCTTCTTCCTTGGTTCTTGCTTGAGAGAGTAAGACCACTCCCTCATCTTCAATCACATTTCTTTTCACACACCAAGAGCAAAAACAATTGTTGGTTTTGAAGTGAGTTATTAGTTCTTGAGAATTAGGGTTTTAAGAGGCTTGATTAGAGAGTTGAGAATCTGAGAAAGCTATCATCTACTCCTTCAAGAAGAGAACCATTTGTTCTAGAGAGCTGGAAGTTCATCATCACACACCAAAAAGGAGCCACGAAAGAGATGAGAGTCTGATTTTTAGCATCTTCAAAAAGGGGTTTTTCTAACTCTTTCTTTTATTCCATTTCTTATTTGTTGTTGTGTATTAAGAACATTAATATTGCAATGTATAACTTTGATTTGGTTTATATTGAATTGAGTATTTGTTTAAAACATATGATGAGCTAATTTACTCATGCTTGGGGTTGTAGTATATTTGATTAAATGATTTGATTTGATGATTCCATTGATATACCTTGTTATATGTTGATTGCATTGAAATTAAAGGTAAATTGATAGATTGGCCACCTATTGATTACTTAATATTGAATGACGAACCGAGAGGAGAAGTTTAGTATCGGAACTATGCAATTGACTACCCTAAGAATGAATTAGAAATATAAGTTCTAGGGTTTATTAATTTGCTAATGTTAAATAATTGGTTGTTGTTAATTCATAAATGTGAGAATTAGTGAATTGATAATTGGCTAATTAATCTTAAGAAACAAATGAAGATTCAAGGTTATATTAATGGATAATCGGATAATTGAACATTTGATTAAATGGACCTACAACCCTAGGCATCATTTCCATAATTGAAATTCTCTTGCATAAAATCACTCATTTTCATTTCTAAGGATAATTACGGTTCACCAATTCAATCACACAATCGAATTTATTATTTCATGTTAATCGAACTATTACTTGCAAGTCCTTCCTTGGGAAACGAACTTGGGGCGATCACCGTCACTACAATAGCCTCGTATACTTGCGAGTGCCGCTTTGTGATAGTGTTGATTTAAGCACAACAAGTTTTTGGCGCTGCTACCGGGGAGGGCAATTTTTGTGATAGTTTGATTGTTTTAATTTATTTTTTAAATTGTTTAAAGTGTTCTTTTTGAATTGCTTAGGTACTTTATGCACGGACGACGGTCTCAAGGAAATGAACTTGTTCCATTTATAGACAACATCTATAGACTTCCAAGATCCGAGAGACCAAATTCTTTTGAGCAAGAAAGAGAAAATACCGAAGACCAATTTGAGGAGAACACAGAAATAGAGATGGGTGATGCACAAGAGCCACCCATGAAGGAGTTTGCTCGACCGATCATCGGAGTGACCACATCTTGTATCCGATTGAGTAACGCAGCAAGAAACTACGAACTCAGAAATACTCACTATAGTATGCTGCCATTCTTCCACGAACTGCCGAATGAAGATCCTCTCAACTTCATTCGAGATTTTTATTCAACATTGCATACGTTCCCTTTGCAAACACTAACGGAAGATGAACTGAAGCTGAGATGTTTCCCATACAGTTTAAAGGACAGAGCAAAAGCGTGGTTAATGACCCTACCGGAGAATTCTTTAACCACATGGACTGAAGTCTACAACAAATTTATGGGAAAATTTTATTCACATCAAAAGACCAAGGAGCTTAGGGGAAGTATTGCAACTTTCACCCAATTTGACGGAGAACCGTTTCACGAGGCGTGGGATCACTTCAAATCATTATTATTTCAGTGCCCTCACCACTACTATCCACAACAGTTGCTCAATCAATTCTTCTATGATGGGCTAACTCAACAATCTCAAAATACAGTGGATAATGCAACAGGGGGTGCAATGGGTGAAAGAACAGCTGCAGAAACAGTTGCATTATTCGAAATGTTGGGGGCAAATTCCCAACAAAAGAGCATTGGAGAAAGAAGAAGAGGAGCACATGAGATAAGTGCAAACTCAGAAATGGCTAGGCAAATTGCAGAACTAACAAGGTAAGTGAAATTGTTGAATGCAAAAGGGAACTTGTCGGGACCAAGCCAAGAGTCATGCGCATCATGCGGTCTTGTAGGCTATCAAGCAAATGTGTGCCCCTCAAATTTTGATTCATTTCAAGAAGAGCAAGGGCAAGCTTTTGTTTTTGAAGGGTTCCAACAAAGGGGTAGGAATGACCCATATTCAAATTCTTATAACCCCGGTTGGAAGAATCACCCCAATTTTTCTTGGAAAAATCAACAATATGCTCCACCTCAGCAACCCTTCCAACCATATCAAAGAGGTCCCCAATTTCAAGGGCAACCCTCAAATTAAGAGCAAGTCAAGAAACCTTCATTTGAAGACAACTTGAATTCTTTCATTCAAGTAAGCACTCAAAATCAAGAATTGAACAATAAGCGGTTTGACTCCTTAGAAGCATCGCTTAAGAAGGTTGAAACTCAAGTGGGCCAATTGGCTAATCAACTTCAAGCCAATCAAAAAGGGAAATTTCCAAGCCAACCGGAGCAGGCCAAAGCAGTCACCGTTTTGAGAAGTGGTAAGGTACTTGATAATAAAATCGGTGATAATAACATTGATAATTCCTTTGATGCAGGTACAATGCAAGGTAATGGCAAGGAAACGTAAGAAGAAGAAGTTGAACCAAATGAGCTTAAGGAGGATAAAGAGGAGGCATCTGTTGCACCAAAGCTACACAAATCTCCAAATCTGTACAGACCACCAATTCCATTTCCCAGCAGGTTAAAAAATGAAAAGCATGATAAGCAATTTTCTAAAATTTATAACATGCTTTCGAAGGTAAGTATCAACCTACCCTTGCTAGAGGTAATAAAGAATATGCCATCTTATGCCAAATTCTTAAAAGAGCTAAACACTAAAAAGATAAGTTATGAGTTGGATGAAAAGGTGATAGTTTTAGAAGTAACAAGTGCTGTTTTACAACATAAGTTACCTCCTAAACTAAAAGATCCTGGGAGCTTTATAGTTAAAATCTCTATGGGGAATGGGAAAGAGACCATTGGCATGTGTGATCTTGGAGCTAGTATTAATTTGATGCCATACTCAATTTATCTGAATCTAGAGCTAGGGGAACTCAAACCGACCAAAATGGTTTTACAATTAGCAGATAGAACTTTTAGATACCCTAAGGGAATCATAGAAGATGTTCTAGTGAAGGTAGGAGGTTTGATTGTACCCGTCGACTTCATTGTCTTAGACACGGGAGGAGAAATCCCATGGGATGCCGAACATGCAATTTTGTTAGGAAGGCCTTTTATGGCCACAACTAACACTTTAATTTAATTTTCCATTTTTAACACTTCCCCCACTCCCACTAGTGCTTTATATGAAGATTGCTCTTTCATTGATCTTACTGATAGTGTTGTCCAAGAAGTTTTCTTGCAGGAAAATGGCGAACACAAGCTAGAAAAGGCTCTAAAATTGCACGAAGC
The DNA here is from genome assembly GCA_947685225.1 of Garcia nutans. NCBI lineage: Eukaryota > Viridiplantae > Streptophyta > Magnoliopsida > Malpighiales > Euphorbiaceae > Garcia > Garcia nutans. The sequence continues at coordinate 43,036,294 of CANTUV010000043.1, forward strand.
AGAGATTTCCAATGAGGAGGATAAAGAAAACAATTCCTTTTTGGACGACGAGAGTGTTGAGGAGGAAATTTAAGTTGAAGAAGAGCATGTTCAACTACAAGGGGTTGAGCTTAAAGAACTCCCCAAACATTTAAAATATATTTTTCTTGGGGAAAATAACTCTCAACCAGTGATAATTTCTGCTACCCTTACCAGTGCGGAAGAAAATAAGCTTGTAACAATGTTGAAAAAATTCAAGAAGGCTATAGGTTGGGGGTTGAGTGACATTAAGGGTATTAGTCCCTCTATGTGCATGCATAAGATTATCTTAGAGGAAGGGGCTAAACCGGTGAGAGAGTCTCAAAGGAGGCTAAACCCTAACATAAGCGAGGTTGTTAAGAAGGAGGTCCTTAAATTACTGGACGAAGGGGTAATTTACCCTATTGTTGATAGTGAATGGGTTAGTCCTGTTGATGTTGTGCCTAAGAAAACAGGGTTGACAGTGGTCCAGAATGATAAAGGAGAGTTGGTACCAACTCGAACACAAACTGGGTGGCGGATGTGCATAGATAATAGGAAGTTAAATAAAGTCACCAAGAAAGATCACTTTCCTTTGCCATTTATTGATCAAATGCTTGATAGATTATCTGGACATTCTTTTTACTGTTTTCTTGATGGTCTTTCAGGTTACTACCAAGTCCCGATAGCACCGGAAGATCAACCAAAGACTACATTTACTTGTCCCTTTGGGACATTTGCATTTTGAAGGATGTCATTCGGACTTTGCAATGCACCAGGAACATTTCAAAGGTGTATGCTTTCCATATTTTCTGATATGTTAGACAAGTGCATTGAGGTATTCATGGATGACTTTTCTGTCTTTGGTAATTCCTTTGATGATTGTTTGGAAAAGTTGACTCTAGTACTTAAAAGGTGTATTGAATGTAATCTTACATTGAGTTGGGAAAAGAGTCACTTTATGGTTGATCATGGAATTGTTTTAGGGCATGTTATTTCCCATGAAGGGATTGCGGTAGACAAAGCTAAAGTTGAATTAATTGTGAACCTACCTCCACCCACATCAGTTAAGGGAATTAGAAGTTTTTTGGGACATGCAGGATTTTATAGGAGGTTCATAAAATATTTTTCCAAAATTTCACATCCTTTGTGTCATTTGTTAGGAAAAGATGTCCCATTTGTTTTTAATGAAAAGTGCTTAGAGGCTTTTAAAATTTTGAAAGAAAAACTAACTTCTGCCCCTATAATTGTTGCCCCAAATTGGGATTTGCCATTTGAAATTATGTGCGATGCATCGAATTTTGCCATTGGAGCTGTTTTGGGCCAAAGAGTGAATAAGTTGATGTGTGTAATTTATTATGCATGTTTATCTTTAAACGATGCACAAGTAAATTACACGACCACTGAGAGAGAAATGTTAGCTGTGGTATTTGCACTAGACAAATTTAGATCTTACTTGATAGGTTCTAAGGTCATAGTATTTTCTGATCATACAGCTTTGAAATACCTATTGACCAAACCACAAGCTAAACCTAGGCTCATTAGGTGGGTGTTAATGTTACAAGAATTCGATGTTGAAATCAAAGATAGGAAAGGAAGCGAAAATGTAGTGGCCGACCATCTTTCTAGACTTAACTCTTGTGAAAATAATGCTGAAATTGCTTGTGAAAATGCTTTTGAAAAATTCCCGGATGAACACTTGTTTTCCTTAACTCAAGCACCATGGTATGCTGATATTGCTAATTATCTTTCTTGTGGTGTAGTGAGAAAGGATTTGAGCTTCCAGGAAAAGAAGAGATTCCTGCATACATGTAAGTATTATTTTTGGGATGAGCCTTACTTGTTTAGAATTTGCAGGGATGAAGTGATAAGAAGATGTGTGCCGGAAGAGGAACAAAAGCAAGTGCTACAATTTTGCCACAATTTGTATTGCGGGGGACATTTTGGAGGAAAGAAGACCGCCGAGAAAATTCTTCAAAGCAGTTTGTATTAGCCTACTCTTTTTAAAGATGCTTATCATTTTTGTATAAGATGTGATGAATGCCAAAGAGTAGGAAACATTAGCAAACGGAATGAAATGCCCCTTAATATCTTTATTGTGGTCGATATTTTTGATGTATGGGGAATTGATTTCATGGGGCCATTTCCTAAATCCTTTGGTTTTGAATATATTCTTCTAGCAGTGGATTATGTGTCCAAGTGGGTTGAGGCAATCCCCACTAGGACCAATGATGCTAACATTGTGTTAAAATTTGTGAAGGAGAAAATTTTGAGCAGGTTTGGAACCCCCAAGGCGATAGTGAGTGATGGAGGAAGCCATTTTTGCAACAAATGGTTTGAAAAGTTGATGACCAAGATGGGCATCCGACACAAAGTGGCAACCCCATATCATCCCCAAACATCCGGGCAAGCTGAGATTTCAAACAAGCAGATCAAAGGGATTTTAGAAAAGACAGTGAGCACAACTCAGAAGGACTGGTCAATCCGACTCTCGGAAGCATTGTGGGCTTATAGGACTGCTTATAAAAACCCATTGGGAATGAGTCCTTATAGGTTGGTCTTTGGCAAGGCATGCCACCTCCCGGTGGAATTGGAGCACAAGGCTTATTGGGCAATAAAGACCACGAATATGGACTTAGGTGAAGCAAGGGAGCAAATAATGCTTCAAATTTCTGAGCTTGATGAGCTTCGGAATAAAGCCTATGAGAATTCGAGGATCTTCAAGGAAAAGACCAAAGCTATTCATGACAGGATGATTCTTTGAAGGACTTTTGAACCGGGAATCCTCCTCTTCAATTCAAGAATGCGGTTGTTTCCCAGAAAATTGAAGTCACGTTGGAGTGGACCCTTTCAAGTTACTCAAACATTCCCTTATGGAGTTGTTGAGTTGCTTAATTTAAAAACCAACGAGACGTTCAAGGTCAATGGACAAAGGGTGAAGCCCTACTTGGAAGACATCGAAGTTGCAAAAATGGTGGAAAGCATGGTGTTCATTGATGAATGATGCAACAATGTCCAGCTATACGACATTAAAGAAGTGCTAAATGGGAGGCAACCCATCGGTGTGCATTTCTTTTCACTGTTATAATTTTATATTTTGCAATTTTAATTTCATGTTGAGTTAAATAAAATGGAATAGGTGCTTTGATCGGTTTTTATTTTTCTTGAATGTGTTTCAGGGTTAAAGCAAGAAGAAGATTGTATTTTTGTGATTTGGTGACACAAATAAACCAATAAAAAAAATTTCAAAACCAATTTGGCAGTGGCAGACACGGCTAGAGGTCCTGGCTGTGTCCTTGCTCGTGTCAAACAAACATCAAAGTCACAGAAGCAGACATGGCCAGAGGTCCTGGCCGTGTCACACAGACGCTGCCAAGCCTTTCCCCGTGTCACTCAAAGTGTCTTGCAACCTTCTTTTATCCAGTAAGAGACACGTTCAAGGGACACGGCCGTGTCCCTCAAAAAATCATCAGACACGGCCAAGCTTCACCAAGCTTGGCCGTGTCACCTAAAATTTTAGTTTTAAAAACACGACATTTGCCCAGTTTTTCATTTTAAATCCCTAAAATCTCTCTCTCCTCTCTCTCTCTCTCTCGCTCTCCCTCGATCTCTCTCTCTCAAAACGCCATAGCCACTTCCTTAAACCTTCAAAATCATTTGAAATCTTTCATTTTTCTTCACCCAAACTGATTTAAACTCATCCACTTCCCTTCTTTTCTCATTAAAAAGCAATTAAAACCTTGAAAACTTCATTTTCACCAAATCATCAAAATGACAAGAACAAAAATGGTATCTCACCACAAAAGGACGTGACCTCCACCTTTGGCTCCATCTTCATCATCGACAGCACCAAGGAGAGCAACTCTTCTCGCTCGGGGTTTCTTTCCGACGAGGTATGTTAACGAAGAATCCCTCGATGCTCTTCATATTCGAAATAATTTTTATGAATTTGTTCATAATCTTGGGTGGGATAGATTTGTTTCCCTTAAACCTTTGCAATTTGAGGAACTTACATTGGAATTTTTAACCTCACTTAAGGTTGAAAGAAATGAAAAAAAGATTTGTATTAGGTTGCATTTTAAACTGCTCGGGAGACCATTTGTCCTTAAAATTGAGCAATTGAAAAATATATTTGGTTTTCTCCAACAAGGGGAACAATGTGTGCCTAAGAGTTTTAGACAACAATTTGCATGGGGAGCTTTGGGCTCGGGTACTTATGTAGCCAAATCGGCCAAAGCTACGAAATTGAAAAATCCTACCCTAAGGTACTTACACCGGGTTATGTCATGTGGATTCTTTGCTAGAAAAGATAGCACAGGGGTTGTAGAACTAAGCGAACTATATTTTTTAGACTGTGCTATCAATGCTATACCCGTTTGTACCGGCTACTGGTTAGCCGATGTGTTTGACAGTGTGGCAAATAAAAAGAGGGGTGCCATTTGCATCGGAGGATTAGTCACAATTTTAGCGATGGCACTCCTTGATGATTTTGACCCGAGCCATTGCCAGATGACCAAGATCTCGGGGAGTGATTCATTAGATCTTGCCACTCTCGAGAAGCTGCACATGGTTTTAAGAAAAGGAGGAGCTTATGTTATGGGTTCAGCTGAGCCTGAGGTACCGGAGGGCCGTCAAAAGAGAGCACGAGTCGAGGAGGATTCCAACTCGGATTCTCTAGATTTAGATGAAGATGCTCCAATCCCGAACAATCAGGAGATCCTTAATAGGATTGAAGCATTGGAAAGCAAGGTTGACCATAACCATGCTGCAGTGATGGAACAAATGTACCTAATCAACAGCAACCTTGCTAAAGTTCTGAGCCTCCACCCATCAGCTGCATCATCGTCCCATCCGCCGTCACCGTAGATCCTATCAGCTCCAACCTTTTGAAAACACTTGTTATTTTCTTATTTGTAGTTATTTCATATTTTTGTTATGGTTTTTAATGTTAACTCTTTTTATTGTGATTATTTTATATATTGTATTTTGCTCTTGAACAATGGTTGTTTGTGGATGAAAAGGTAGCACTTGCATCACAAAGGATCGATGGAAAAACAGGTTGTACCTTAACTTTTTACTTTAAATATCGTTGTTTCCATTGAGGACAATGTAAAACTTAAAGTGTGGGGTGTGTGCTAAGTCTTTTGTTCATGAATATAAATTATCTATTTTCATAAGTGTTTTTGTTTTGTTATTTTCGTAAGTGTTCTTGTTTTGTTAAGTTTTGTGTCTTGTTTTATAATTGATTTTGATGGATATTAATAAGTTCAATTGTTATAAAATTGTTGATTGATGACCTTTTAATTTTTGAAGCATGAATTTGAGAATTGAGTAGAATTGGTGCTTATTGTCAATTTTGTCGGTTTTTCTTTGCATTGCCATTAACCTAGTGAGGAATTGAGCCATCAACTTATCATTCTTTTTATGTGTGAACATCTTTGATTGATGAATTACTAGAACTTGCTTTGACATACATTTTGAGACTACATAAGATTTCAATTAGGCATCAATATGATTAAGACAATTTAGGGCAAACCATTTTGGCTTAAAAAGACCAACCTTACATCCGATCTTAGTTCGCCAACTTTGAGCTTATTTTATTTTTTCCTTCTTTCTTTTTCACAACACCATTGACTTGAACCATTACATTTTAACTTTACCCGTTCATTAGATCAAGAGCATTTCAAGAACATTAATGGAGTGTTGTACTGAATAAAGTGTGGGGTTGAATTCAATGGGCTTTAAATTAGTTGGATACCTTAAAAAAAATTTGAATAATGAAAATCAAAATAATAGTTGTTGTTCTTGTCGGAAGGGTTGTAATGAGTTTGGAAATCATCTTTGCAAATTAAACAAATGGGGTCCCTTAAAAGCACATAAATGATTAGTGCTAAGTGATTGAGTTGAATTATGGGATTGTTGATAATGCAACATTGTTTACTTCACTGTTGAAGTACTCTTGACCTAAATGAACTAACTCACTCTCCCAAATGTCATACCTTTTCCTTAGCCCCGTTACAACCAAATAAAAGACCTTATGATTGATGCTTGATTGTGATTAGGTGGTGGAGAATTGATTGATAAGCAAGCCTATAGTCCTAATCTTTCATTGAATGTTGAGAGCTTAAACACTACCCAATTAAACACTTGAGAGATTTTGTGAGGGAGTGACAATTTTGGTATGCATTGATTGACCATTAAGTTACTTGAGTACCAATTATTCTTGATTCGATTATGACTGCGGATTTAATAAGATGGGAGTCTTAATGCATTCTTATAAGTCTTGAACTGGATAATTTTTATCTTGTTTTAGTTGTTTTGATTTTAACTTTGCTTAGAGACAAGCAAAGGATTAAGTGTGGGGTAATTGTTTAGATCAATTTTGTATATATTTTCTATGATGTTTATGTTGATTTTAAGTTAATTTTCATGTTAAATTGCACTTAAGTTTGTTTGAAGTTGTTGATTTAGGTTGTAGTACATTCGATGGAGCCATTTGATCAAAATTGGTGGAATTTGTAGAGAAAATCAAGTGACATGGCCAAGCTTGTCATGGCTTGGCCGTGTCCCTCATCAAAGGAAGAAGAACCAGGACAAGCATGAGACACGGCCAGGATTAACATGGCTTGGCCGTGTCCATCAAAGAAACAAGTCCAGTAGCCAACATGGCCATGAGACACGGCCAAGCCACTGGCCGTGTCTCTCCAAAGGAACAAAAGAGCAAAGAAAGCAAAGAAAGAAAAGAAATAAACAGAGACAGACACCATCACTGGACACGGCCAGGACACTGGCCGTGTCACATGACACAACCGTGTCCTTGGCCATGTCTCACAAGGACAAAGCATACAGAATGGGACACAGCCAGAAGCTTGGCCATGTCCCCGAGAAAGAAAGTCACTAGACACGGCCAAGCTCCATATGGCTTGGCCGTGTCACCCTGGGTCCTTAGCTGGCTTGCACGAGGAGTGAGCTATTGTGTTTTAGTGGGTGACAAAAAGAACAAAAAAGAGTGAAAAGTGGGAGGAAATTATGGAAGAAACATATAAGAAATTAGAAAGTGGGAGACAAACAATCATGGTGTCTTAAAAAATTCAAAATGAAAAAGAATGGAGGGAAAAATAAAATGGATTGAATATATTTTTAGTGGACATTCTCTACACACTTCCACTTGTTCTTCATCTTCCTCATCTTCTTCCTTGGTTCTTGCTTGAGAGAGCAAGACCACTCCCTCATCTTCAATCACATTTCTTTTCTCACACCAAGAGCAAAAACAATTGTTGGTTTTGAAGTGAGTTATTAGTTCTTGAGAATTAGGGTTTTAAGAGGCTTGATTGGAGAGTTGAGAATTTGAGAAAGCTATCATCTACTCCTTCAAGAAGAGAACCATTTGTTCAAGAGAGCTGGAAGTTCATCATCACGCACCAAGAAGGAGCCACGAAAGAGACGAGAGTCCGATTTTTAGCATCTTCAAAAAGGGGTTTTTCTAACTCTTTCTTTTATTCCATTTCTTATTTGTTGTTGTGTATTAAGAACATTAATATTGCAATGTATAACTTTGATTTGGTTTGTATTGAATTGAGTATTTGTTTAAAACATATGATGAGCTAATTTACTCATGCTTGGGGTTGTAGTATATTTGATTAAATGATTTGATTTGATTATTCCATTGATATACCTTGTTATATGTTGATTGCATTGAAATTAAAGGTAAATTGATAGATTGGCCACCTATTGATTACTTAATATTGAATGACGAACCGAGAGGAGAAGTTTAATATCGGAACTATGCAATTGACTACCCTAAGAATGAATTAGAAATATAAGTTCTAGGGTTTATTAATTTGCTAATGTTAAATAATTGGTTGTTGTTAATTCATAAATGTGAGAATTAGTGAATTGATAATTGGCTAATTAATCTTAAGAAACAAATGAAGATTCAAGGTTATATTAATGGATAATCGGATAATTGAACATTTGATTAAATGGACCTACAACCCTAGGCATCATTTCCATAATTGTAATTCTCTTGCATAAAATCACTCATTTTCATTTCTAAGGATAATTACGGTTCACCAATTCAATCACACAATCGAATTTATTATTTCATGTTAATCGAACTATTACTTGCAAGTCCTTCCTTGGGAAACGAACTTGGGGCGATCACCGTCACTACAATAGCCTCGTATACTTGCGAGCGCCGCTTTGTGATAGTGTTGATTTAAGTGCAACACTTGTCCTCAAGCAAATTCACATGGCATAAATTAAAAACTCAAACAACCTTAACTAAAATTCCAGCATATAAGATGAAATCCTTCAAGACTCAGCCATAAATATTTGCATCTTACTTCAATCAAGGATTTTCTTAACTCATTCATTAATCCAGACATACAAATCTTATCTCTCATCTAAGTGTTTCACTCGATTTAAAAGGTTTATCACTCAAACCACTCATGACTGCATACTACCATAAACTTGCTTAATTATCCAATCTCTCTCACTGATTTTCTCAAGAAATAATCCGAAGGTCTTTCATTTGGATGTAATAGGGCTAAGGTAAAGGTGTGAGAAAAGACATTTATGCTGGAGCATCAAGAAATGGAGTATCTAGATTAGACAATACTCTTGCTCTTAAACTCATAACTCCCTCAAATGACATACTGACCAATCCCTTGATACTTTCACATACTTGCACACTTCAAGAAAAATACATGAGTCGACATTCCTCTTTTGATAACCAATGCTAGAACATATATGAATTTTGTATACATATATATACTTTTTTTTATTTTCTCACTTTTTTTATATCATATAATTTTTTTTAATATATATATATATATAATATGAGTTTTGCATAGAACATCTAGCTTAAAATGTAGAGGAAAAGAATAATCTACTCTTAATCAAATACAATGTGCAAAGTATGCATTCAACCCCAAATAACAATACTTATTTTTTTTTATTTTTTTTACTTGCTTACCCCACACTTTGAAATAAACCACCCTATTGTCATATCACAAAACTCCATTCCTTAATGCAGGTATGATGATAATAATAGAATGCTAAGTTGAGAATTGTGTTGATCAAACAAGAAATGGTCAAAGGCTCAACTTGGCTCACTAAGGAATTTAATATTAAGGGAGGTCTTTTTAAGCTAAAGGGCTAACCTAATTTGCCTTCGTCATTTAAAAACTTGAGATTAAATCATAATGTGAGTTCAATTAGTATGCAAAAGCAAACTCTAGAGATGCAAAATCATGAAGGTGAACACTTAAGAAAAGAAAATCAACTAATAATAATATCAAATTATGAGGCTCAAAACTCACACGGGTGGGTTTCAAAGATTTATATGTCATAAATTGCAGAATGTGAAAATTGATCCTAAATGAATTCAAATGCTAATCTCTATGCTGATACTAAAGTCTCAACTATAATGCTAGAATCACAGAAAAGATCAATAAGATTTCAACAATTATGCCATGCACAACAAACACAATAAAACACACCAAGACAAACAAAACAAAAGGAAAGCTAAAAGATTACCCCACACTTTAGAATTTACATTGTCCTCAATGGAAAACAAGAATAATAAAGAGAAAGAGTTAAGTACAACCTATCTTCCATCGTACCCGGGTGAGGCAAAACTCTACCTTTTGATCACAAACACAAATGGTCAAAAACAAGATACAAGAGAGCTTTAGGGTTTCCATTTATTTAAACTAAACATAAAATCAAAATTGCTAAATATAAAATTATAACTATGAAAAAGAAATTCAAACTAATGGGTTGCCTCCCATTTAGCTCTTTTTTAATGTCATAAAGTTGGACATCATGCAAAACTAGGGACTGTAAATCAAAGTGCTGTCAATGATCCTCACTTCTTGAAATCCTTCTTTATATGGTTTAACTCTCTGTCCATTTACTTTAAAAGTCTTATTTGTTCGAGAGTTAAGCAATTCAATGGCACCAGAAGGACATACCTTAATTACTCGAAAGGACCACTCCATCGAGACTTGAATTTACCTGGAAACAGACGGAGTCGAGAATTAAAAAGTAGAACTTTCATACCTGAACTCAATGTCTTTCGCACAATAAATCTGTCATGAAGTGCTTTAGTGCGATCCTTGTAAATCCTCGAGCTTTCACATGCCTTTGGGTTAAGGCATCTTTGGGTCTCCCTCACTGGCTTAACCCCCTCTTCTAAGGTCAGTTTCAGCTCCAATTTATCTGAGAAGTCTGTCTGCAATACAACATCTGAAACAACTGCTTCAACACAATTAATTAAAGAACATTCCTCATATAAAGCAGTTGTAGGAATAAGAGAAGTGTTAAAAATAGAAAATTCAACAGTTTGTCCTAAGACAGTCATTGATAACTTACCATTTTTAACATCTATTAAGGTGTTGGTAGTAGCCATGAAAGGCCTACCTAGCAGAATAGTATGTGCTGATGGTGAAGGGTTACTTCCTTCCATGTCAAGAACTATGAAATCCACAGGTACTATTAACCCTCCAACCTTAACTAACACATCTTCTACAACCCCTTTCGGGAATCTAAGAGATCTATCAGCTAATTGCAACATCATTTTGGTTGGTTTAAGTGCTCCTAGTTCTAATTCTTTATAAACAGAATAAGGCATCAAATTCACACTAGCTCCTAGATCACACATGCCATCAGTCCCCTTTCCATTCCCCACAGTAATTTGAATTATAAAGCTACCAGGATCCTTTAGCTTGGGAGGTAGTTTATGCTGCAGAACAACACTAGCTACCTCTGAAACTATCACCTTTTCATTTGGCTCATATCTCTTTTTCTTGGTGATCAGTTCTTTGAAGAATTTTGCATAAGCCGGCATGTTCTTTACTGCTTCAAGTAAGGGTAAGTTAATACTTACCTTAGACAGCATGTTGAAGATGTTAGAAAATTGCTTATCTGGTTTATCATCCTTCAACCTGCTGGGGAATGGTATAGGTGGCCAGTATGGATTGCTTGCCCTATGTAAATCTGCCGAAGGGGACTTCTCCATTGATATATCTCCAGCACCTTTGTTCTCTGTTTCTCCTTCCTTCTTGTTCCCTTGGTTACCTGCATTCACAGAGTTATTTTCAACATTAGTGTTAATTACCTTACGACTTCTAAGAACAGTCACTGAATGTGCCTGCTCAGGTTGACTTGGAAATTTCCCCTTCTGTTGAATCTGCATCTGTTGTGCAAGTTGTCCTACTTGAGTCTCCACTTTTTTAAAAGATGCTTCTAATGAATTCAGCCTCTTATTAGTCATCTCTTGATTTTGAGCACTGACTTTGATGAAAGCTTGTAAACTTTCATCCAAGCTCTCTATCTTAGACTGCCCTTGATTTGAGGATTGACCCTGCTGCTGGTTCTGTCTCTGGAGCAAATGGAAAGGCTGCTGAGATTGCCCAAGAAAAATTTGGGTGATTCCTCTAACCAGGGTTGTATGAATTGGAGTAAGGATCATTCCTGGCTCTTGGTTGAAATCCCCCCATGGCATTGACTTGCTCAGATTCATTCCCATATGATTCAAATGCAGAGGGGCAAATGTTTGCTCCATGCCCTAAAGTTTCACAAATTTCTTGAGTAGATGAAGAAATATTGTTCTTCATGTTCAGCACCTGCACTTGCCTTGTCAACTCAGCTATCTGATTTACCATCTCACTATTGGCCTCCAATTGGTTCACCCCTTTACTTCTTCCTCTTACACTCTTCTATTGAGAATTAGCTCCCAACATCTCAAAAATCTCATAAGTTTCATCAGCTGTCTTTTCTCCCATGGCTCCCCCAGCTGCATTATCAACAGTGTTTTGAAATTGCTGGGTTAGACCATCATAGAAAAACTGATTCAGAAGTTGAAGTGGGTAGTGATGATGTGGACACTGGATCAATAGCATTTTGAATCTGTCCCAAGCCTCATGAAATGGTTCTCCTTCAAATTGAGAGAATGTAGCAATCTTCCCTCTCAATTCAGCTGTCTTCTGATGTGAATAAAACTTGCCCATGAACTTGTTATAAACTTGCTCCCAAGTTGTCAAAGAATTTTCTGGCAACATCATGAGCCAGCACTTTGCCCTATCCTTCAAGGTATATGGAAAACACCGCATCCTCAATTGATCCTTTGTTAATCCTCCCAATGGAAAAGTGTTGAGGGTGGAGTAGAAATCCCGAATAAAGTTCAAAGGATCTTCATTTGGAACTCCATAGAATGATGGCAGCATATTGTAATGGATGTTCTTCAATTCATAGTTTCTTTCTGCATCTGTCAATCTTATGCAAGAAGTGGAAGTTCCAATGACAGGTCTAGCAAAGTCTCTCATGGTTCTTTGTCTTTCTTCTCCCATGTTAACTGATTGTGTAGTATCTGACTCAAATTCAGAAGTGTCCTCCTCTGTATCAAATCCGGTGTAGAGCTCAAACTCTTCTCTGCTCCTTTTCACTCTCTGAATTTCTGGAATGAATGGATGTAGCTCTCCTTCGAGTGATCTCCTGCCTTGCATAAACAGAATTTTTCTAGAAAAATAAATTATTAAAAGCAAAAGAAAAATAAAATCAAAAGTAATCACTGAAAAATAATCTAAAATTTCTAAAACTAATAAACAATTATGCCAATTAGCCTCCCCGGCAGCGGCGCCAAAAACTTGTTGCGCTCGAATTAACTCTACCACAAAGCGTCACTCGCAAGTATACGAGGTAGCTATAGCAAAGGGGATTGCCCCAAGGTCGTCTCACAAGGAAGCTAAAGTGGCTAATTGATTATCAGATTATGAATAACAAGTAATGAAGAAAATTTAAATTGTTAACTAATGAAGAAGATTGATTGAAGTTTAAAAACGAATAAACGTAAACTAAGCTGATGTTTTGATTCACTTGATAGAAAGGTCTAGGGTTTGCACTTCTCTACTACTTATATGTATGAATGGTTATTCCTCTTAACCAATTTAATTTCAAAGATTAAATCTCAAGCAAATTAATTAATTGAGTCAAGGAAATAAGCTCTCGCATTCAAACCTCTTTCAATTAATCTTGTTACAATTAAAATAATCTTTTTAATAGGTTATATCTCTAATTCACCTAAGTCCTTAATTGAATTGTTCCAGCATTAGAATTCATCTCTCAATCCATCATCTAATTCCTAAAACACATAATTGGTGGCCAATCAATTATATATTAACAACATTTCATTCAATCAAGGCTAAAGAAATTATTAGCTAAGAGAATAACCAATTCATACAATCATAACAGATCCATACAAACCCTAGACTAGATCAAATTAGTTCATCATGCTATCAAACATACTCATCTCATTAATGTTCAAAGAAATCAAATTAGACATGATAATATCCATTAATACAATTTCAATGAAAATAAAGAGAATAAGTTCGAGAACAAAACCAAGTTACAAACTCCTTGAAGCTTCTGAAGAATCTCTTGTTCAAATCTTGCAAGAAGGATGTATCAATGGCTATAAAAATCTAATCTAAGCTAGATTAATCCAAAAGTGTAATCAAAATCTAATCTAACTTCACTCTCTGACGGCTCAATTCAATCTCCAAATCGTCAACTCCCCCAAACCCTAGCTTCTTTTTCCTTTATATATGAAACGTCCGCTTTAAAATTCGCTACGACTTTGGTTCATGAGAGACACGGCCAAGTTGGATGTGACTTGGCCGTGTTGGTGGTCTTTGGAGGGACATGGCCAGTGACATGGCCGTGTCCCTTGCATGTGTCACCTACTGTGAGGATTCTTTCTTCTTCTTTTCTTCTTTTGTTGAGTGACATGGCCAGTTGGAGGTTGACTTGGCCGTGTTGGACCCTTTTGGAGGGACACGGCCAGTGACTTGGGCGTGTCCCTTGCCTGTGTTTGCTTCTGTGAGATTTTAATCTTCTTTTCCTTTGGAACCAAGTGAGACACGGCCAAGTTAGAGTGACTTGGCCGTGTTGGAGCCTTTTTGGAGGGACACGCCCACTGACTTGGTCGTGTCCCTTGCTTGTGTCCTCTGTGACTTGCTCTTGTTCTTTAACTTGGTATGGGACACGGCCAGTGACTTGGCCGTGTCCTCTGCATGTGTTAGCTACTGTCCACTTTTCCTTCAGTCTTGGTTCCTTGGCTTTTTAACCTAAAATAAAACTTCAAACAAACTTTAAACAAAAAGTAAATAAACAATAACCAACAAAACATAAACACCATACTAAAAATTAGATCAAAAAGGACATAAACACTGAAATAAACTAAAACTACAAAAATTAACAAAAACACTAAATAAATCGATTTAAACTAACAAAATACCTAAATAAAACAATAATTATCATAATAAACAGGACACAAATCTATAACAAAAACTAATAAAACACTCGCCACGTAGGGGGCAAGGGGAGGATATGAAGGATAGCTAAAAAGGGCTGAAGTTTTTGCAAAAGTGCAAAGGAAGAACAAAAAATAATGGAATAAAGAAGAAAATTAGAAATCTTAAAAGAATGAAGATGCAAAAGACAAAAGATCAGTCCAGCTAAAAGAGCTGAAGCCAGGGTAAAGACCCGACCTCCAGTGGATGAAGATCCAGGTTTCAAGGGTAAAGACCTGATTTCTAATGGATAAAGAACCATGTTTCAAGGGTAAAAACCCAATTTCTAATGGATAAAGATCCATTTTTCAAGGATAAAGACTCGATTTCCAATGGATAAAGATCCATGTTTCAAGGGTAAAGACCCGATTTCCAAAGGATGAGGATCCATTTTCAAGGGTAAAGACCCGATCTCCAATGGATAAAGATCTGTGTTTCAAGGGTAAAGACCCAATCTCTAATGGATAAAGATCCAATTTTAAAGGGTGAAGACCCGATGTCCAAAGGATGAAGATCCATTTTCAAGGGTAAAGACCCAATCGCAAAGAATAAAGATCAATTTTCAAGGGTAAAGACCCGATCTCAAAGGATGAAGATCCATTTTCAAGGGTGAAGACCCAAAGTCCAAAGGATGAAGATCCATTTTCAAGGGTGAAGACCCGATCGCAAAGGATAAAGATCCATTTTCAAGGGTGAAGACCCGATCTCAAAGGATGAAGATCCAATTTCAAGGGTGAAGACCTGATCTCAAAGGATGGAGATCTATTATCAAGGGTGAAGACCCGATCTCAAAGGATGAAGGTCCATTTTAAAGGATGAAGATCCGATCTCAAAGGATGAAGATCCTTTTTCAAGGGTGAAGACCTGATCTCAAAGGATGAAGATTCATTTTGAGGGTGAAGAACCACAATGCATAGAACAGCCGGAGCAGTCAGACTTCTCAACTGATAAAAGGTTAGTCAAATCAGTCTCAGGTCTAAGCACCCAAATTCAATTTGGTCTCGGCTCCAAGTACCCATTCTCGAGTCCAAGAACCCAATCTCAGGTCCAAGTATCCAAATCAAATTCAATCTCGGGTCCAAGTACCCATTCTCGAGTCCATGTACCCAAAATCAAGTTGAATCTCAGGTACAAATACCCAAATTCAATTCAGTCTGGGGTCCAAGTACCCATTTTCGGGTCCAAGTACCCAAATCAAATCAGTCTCGGGTCCAAGTACCCATTCTCGGGTCCAAGTACCCAAATCAAATCAGTCTCGGGTCCAAGTACCCAAATCAAATCAATCTTGGGTCCAAGTACCCAATCTCGGGTCCAAGTACCCAGACCAAATTCAATCCTGGGTCTAAGTACCCAAATCAAATTGATTCTCAGGTCCAAGTATCCAAATCAAATCAATCTCGGGTCCAAGTACCCAATCCTGGGTCTAAGTACCCAAATTCAATCTAATCTTGGGTCCAAGTACCCAAATCAAATCAATCTTGGGTCCAAGTATTCAATCTCGGGTCTAAGTACCCAAATCAAATTCAATCTTGGGTACAAGTAACCAAATCAAATTCAATCTCGGGTCTAAGTACCTAATCTCGTGTCCAAGTACCCAATCCCGGGTCCATGTATCCAAATTTAATCTAGTCTCGGGTCCAAGTATCCAAATCACGTTCAGCCTCGGCTCCAAGTACTCAAATCAAATTCAAGTAACCATCTCATCAAAATTAAGTCTTATTGCTTTTTACTCTCTTTCACTAAAGTCTCAGATCGTTCAAGCAGGGGGCAAACTGTAGACCCATAATTTTTGACCCAATCCGGTCCAATATATTTTAATTAGTCCAAAATAATTTTTGAGTTGTCCAATATATTTTAATTAGTCAAAAATAATTTTTGTGTTATCTTAATTAAATAATATTTATTTTAGTATTTAGTTTTTATAATTAATAAAAATAAATAATAATAATAAATAAATAATAAAAATAAAAATCAGAGACGAAAAAATTCATCGCCGAAAAACAGTGCTAGATGAAATGGCCGTGGGCCATTTCGCCCGCAGGAGTTTCCTATGGGCGAAATGGCCCGCAGCCCGCTAGCGCGCCAGCGCCAATTTTCGCTCGGCAGTCCTTGTAGCTAGCCACAACAATTTTTTTCGCAGCAGTTTTTTTTGCCAGTGAAATTTTTCTAATGCAATTTTTTCTGAAACCAAATTCTATTTGGTTTCAGTTTCCCTTTCTTAATTAATGTTAGTTTCCATAAACAAGTTGAAATAATCTTATAAATTTCCTATAAATAAGACTAAAAACAACAAAAAAGGGAGGACAATAAGAGAGGAATCGGACTTTAGACTGGAATTTTGAATTGGAACTTTACAAATCGATAAAACTTTTAAAAGAGGAAGCAAGCAATCAAATCCATCAAAGGCAACCATCTTGCCTTTGTGCTTGTTCATCCAAGAAGTAATTTTTGGTGGAACCAACAAATGAAGGTATGAATATCTAATCTCTTTTTTCTTCACAGTAGCTTGAATCATCAAATTATTTCTTTTGATTTTAAAAACCTTAGAACCCTAATTTACTTTTTCTAAAGCTTAGAACCTTAAATCGTCTCCTTTATTTTCAAAAACTTTAAAATTACTTTTCTGTTTCTTTAAAAACCTAAGAACCCGAATCTATTTCTTCAAAATCTTAAAACCCTAATCTACTTTCCAACTTTTTCAAGACCTTAAATCATTTCATTAATTTACCAAAACCCTAATCTGTTTTCCAATTTTCCAAAACCCTAAATTGAATCCTTTTATTTCCAAAAATCCTAAAAAATATCTTTTCTGTTTCCAAAAATCCTTAAATCGTCTTGCCAATTTCCAAAAACTTTACAAACTATAAATTATTTTCTTCAATTCCAAAATCAAGACAGTAACCCCAAACTAGCTAATCTAAACCCTAATTCAACTTCAAAACCAAAAACAGTAAATCCCAAACTAGTAAACCATAAACCCTAATCTTCCTAAACCCTAATCCTTAAAACTCTAAAACCTTATAAAACTAAATATTAAATTTCAACACAGTAAGCCTAAAAACAATAATCCAGTAGCTAGTAATCATAAACCAATGTTTTAAAGTATCCAAACCCTAATTTCATGATTTTACTCCTCAAACACTAATTTGGTTAATCAAAGAACTTTATCAATCTCTTAAATTATTAAACTTTAATACATTTCAATTCCTTTAAAACTTGTAGTAGCGTAAACCTTAATATATTAAAATCCCAAAATCATAAATATTAATTAAAGAACTTTAAATGGAAACAGTAAACATCAATTTGTATTTTTACTTGCTTTGTTTGATTATGTAATCTATTATATGCTTTGATTTATTTAAGTTCAATGCTTGATTTATTTAATTTATCATGGATTGATCTTTACTTTTTATTGATGTTTAATATCATTGATGAATGATTTATTTATGATGAATGGTTATTTACTTTTATCAATTTATTTAGATTTCCAAATGTTGTAAGAGGTATGTTCCACTTTGTGGGTACCTCATTAGTTAAATATCATGTAATTTAAATTGCTTTTATATTTTAGACCAATGTAAAGGACATGTTTCTACCTTTTGGTGGGTGTCCTATTAGTTTAGACATGGATGATGTATGGACATGTTTCCTTCCTCGAATGGGTGTCCATTTATTTATTTTGCTTGGACGTTGCTATTGTTTTAATATAACGTTGCTTTATTTCAATTTTTTATGTGTAATATGGATAATATTGTTATATTTAAGAATTTTATAATATTAAGACCTGTAAAGAAGGCCGGTTACAAAGAACTGGGCGTTGTGGGGGTGCTGGGCCATTTCTTACCTTTCCCACATGTACCCAACTTTCTGAACCCATTAGGGGGTTGGGGATTCCTTAGGAATCGAGTCATCCACCCCTTTCTTTTTTCGGGCCCGTTCGGGTGGTAACTCCATTTTATCCAGACTTAGGTCCGTGTTCTCTAAGGCCCCGAGCCTAAACAGTGCTGATATTGCAAGAACCATTGCACTGGGAGTGGGGGAGAAAATCCCCGCTCACATAGAGCTTATCTACTTTCACCAAGACATCCTCCACTATTCCCACTAAATCTTATTGAACGATTAGCCAACTGAAGGGACATTCATGTTTGTTGAAGTTGAGTGAAACCAAGTTTCATGCAAATGGAACTCGGCATTAGAATGACACTTGCATCTAGATCACATAAAGCTTTATTAAAAACTATTTCACCAATAGTACACGAAATTGAAAAACTCTCTGGGTCTTTTAACTTTGAAGGAAGTTTATTTTGAATAACTGCACTGCATTCTTCTATAAGTGCGATCTTTGCATTTCTTCTAACTTTCTTTTATTAGATAGTAATTCCTTTCAGAACTTCACATATGTTGGCATTTGAGCAAGCGCATCTAAAAATGTAATATTCTTGTGAAGTTGTTTATCTAATTTTTGTTTCCTCAGTCTTTGAGGAAAAGGGATTTGAGGCTCATAAGTTTTTAGAATTTCTTTTGGTGCTCCCTTCTCCCTAACTTCTTCTTCTTTTTCTTTCTCCTTTACTAGTTTTTAGGGTTGGATTGGTAAAGGGTCTTCAAGTTGTAAACCACTTCTTAAGGTCACAGCTTAGTAATGCTCTCTTGGATTGGCTTCTTGTAGACCCTTAATTTTTTACCGAATCCGGTCCAATATGTTTTATTTAGTCCAAAATGATTTTTGTTGTCTAATTGGTCCAAAATAATTTTTATTAAATAATTTTTGCTTTAGTATCTAATTTTTATTAATAAAAAATAAAAATAAACAAATAAAAATCAAAAGAATAAAACAAAATAAAAATCGGAGTCGAAAAAATCGGCAGCAAAAATATAGTCGCACGGGCCCGTGGGTTATTTCGCCCACAGGAAAATCCTGTGGGCGAAATAGCTCGCCCGCAGGAATTTCCTGCAAGCGACGCCCCAGCCCGCCCACTGCCGCAGTTTTTTGCGGTAGTTTTTTTTTGCCAGCGCATTTTTTCCTACGCAATTTTTTTCGGCGGGGTAAATTTTCCGACTCAAATTTTTCGAAACCTAATTCAATTAGGTTTCGGTTTCTTTTTTTTATTAATATTACTTACCTTAGCTAATTAGGAATAAACAACCTCAAACCACTAGAAATAAGGACCAAAGGCAATTAATTTTGGGGGGGGGAAATTTTTTGGCAGTAGCTTGGAAATTGGAAAACCAAATCAGTGAAGGAAAAGTAATAAATTCAATTCAATTGATTTTTAAAGGAGCAACATCACGATTTAAGCAATTCAAAGGCAAAAATTTGTCTTTGGAGCTAGTTCATCCAAGAAGAATTGTTTTTGGAGGAATCATCAAAAGAAGGTTTGTGTTAATTGATTTTCTTTAATTGTTTTTTACACAGTAGCAAATCTATGAAATTTAAATTAAAAACCTTTGAACTTTAATTTAGTTTTTCTAAAGTTAAAAAAATTAATCCGTTGCTTTATTTCCCAAAGAATTTAAAGTTATTAGTTTTATTTCTTCAAAACTCCAAAACCAAAATTTATTTTCTAAATTTATAAAATCTTAAAACATGTTATGTTTCTCACAAAAAACCCTAAAACACTTTTTTCCAATTATATAAATCTTTTCTATTTATAAAAACTTTAATTTGTTTGGTTTATTTTTATAAAATCACATAAAAGTATCAAATTGATTTTTAATCCTAAAAGTTCCAAGCATTACCCGTGACCCTAAATTCTAAAAATACTAAACCCAAATTCAATTTCCAAAATTCAAAATAATGAACACTAACCCTTTTAAAACCTTAAACCCTAATTTTTATGAACCCTAATCCTTTTAAAACATTAAAAAACATAAAAATATAAAAACATAAATTTTACACAGTAGCTCAAAAACACAATGAATCACCATTTAAAACCACAAATCAAAAGTATTTCAAAGTGTCTAAAACCATAGTTTCATGATTTCACCATTCAAATATTAATTTAGTTAATCAAAGAGTGTTACCAACCTTTTAAAACATAAAATCCTAATCTATTTTAATTCCATAAAATGTCACAGTAGCTATAATTAAACTTTTATTTGCTTTATTCAATTCCATACTTGATTATACTTTGATTTATCTCTTATGCTTTAATTTATTTAATTTCAATACTTGATTTATTTAATTTTTCATGGATGGATGTTTATTATATATTTTGATTAATAGCTTTGATGAATGATTTATTTATGATGAATGATTTATTTATTATGAATGATTATTTACTTTTATTAATTAATTTAGATTTCCAAAAGTTGTAAGAGGTATGTTTCCACTTGATGGGTACCTCATTAGTTAAACATCATGTAATTTAATTTGCTTTTCTATTTTAGAACCTATGTAAAGGGCATGTTTCTACCTTTTTGTGGGTGTCCTATTTAGGCATGTGATGTAAGGACATGTTTCCATCTTTGGATGGGTGTCCATTTATTTGCTTTGTTTGGACATTGCTTTGATTTTAATATAATGATGCTTTCTTTTTATTGTGTGTAGTATGGATAATATTGTTATATTTAAGAATTTTATAATATTAAGACCTGTAAAGGAGGCCGGTTCTAATGAACCAGGCATTGTGGGGGTGCTGGGCCATTTCTCACCTTCCCCACACGTACCCAACTTTCCAAACCCATTAGGGAGTTGGGGATTCCTTAGGAATCGAGTCATCCACCCCTTTCTTTTTCCTGGCCCGTCCGGGTGGCGACTCCATTATTCTCCGGACTTAGGTCCGTGTTCTCTAAGGCCTTGAGCCTAAACAGTGCAGAAGTCGCAAGAACCATTCCACCGGGAGTGGGGGCAAAAATCCCCACTCACAGTGGCAACTCCACTGGGGATAAGAGAAGTTGATTCCGTTGGTCTTTTTATTATTCTATTCTTTCTTATAATAACATTATCCATTGTATCATCTTAGATTGCATTGTGTGCGTGAGTTAGGACGCCCGTGTTACCCGTGTTATGTTATGTAAGGGATACCATACTTTTACTCAAGGTATGGAGATCGAGCATGACATAACCACTCATAGCCTCGTACCATTTGGTATATACTTGCTATGGAAACCTATGCCTTTTAACCCAAAGACTAAAGCTCATGTAATTGGCCTAGTTACTTTCCTTAGGTTTTAACCCAAATGCATGTTGTTTGACTATGGTTAGTTTATCTTAGTCTAAATCATGGCTTATTTGGTTTATTCTTTTTCTAATATGACCTAAGTATATTGTAAGCTCAAAATAAACTTTTCTTTAATGTCCAAAAGACCAAAGCTATTTTCAAAATTTTTCAAGATGGTCTTTGGACATAAGACTTTTCTAAAAACAAATCAAAAATTCTTTGGCCCATGGCCCAAATACTAAGCCCAAAATCCATTTTTCTAAAATCTTTTACAATGGGCTTAGAAACAAAACTATTTTCACCCAACCATTTTTTACAAAGACCTTGCAAAAATATTTAGGTCAATTATGAAATACCAAAAATCAATTGTGGGCCTAGTTTACACTAAGAATAAATTAACCATGGATCAAATATTACATCTAGTCCCTTTGTTGAGGTCTTCTTTGAGCAATTGATTCCCCACTTTCTTCATCATCTTCCCTCTCTATCTAATCATCATTCATCATGTTTCCTCTCCCTCTATTCTGCCTCCTTTGATTAGTATCATTCCGCTGCCTTTGCATTATGCTGTCTACATCACCTCTCATGTTGTTTATGGCCAAATCAAACCTTTCAAATCTCCTTTGCATTGCCTCTAACATGAAGGCTATGTCATTTATGGTCATATCACATTTTTCACTTCCAGAATTTGACATGGTATAAGAACCTGCAAGAATACATTAGTAAAGAAAAACTTTTCTCCCCACACTCCCTTACGTGTTTCACTCAAGATCAGATTGTCACTCCTCTTGTATTACACTCAAAACTTGGTCCTTGTTACCTCTCAATTCTCCTTTTATCAAGTTGAATTTCAGAACTGAATTCACTTAAATTAAGTAAAACAAGTTTTGTTTTTAGGACTCTACAAGGAACCTAATGAACAAAATGACTTCAGCAATTCTAGAAGCAATTTAATTTAAACAACAAGAACTGAAAGTTAACACAAGAAGTAAAATGTATTTGTGTTAATCAAAACAAAGTAACTGTGATTGAGAATTAGCTACTTAATGCATACAAGAAACAAGAGGTATATGAAAGAATGAAACTAAGAATACAAAGAAAAACAATTCTGGATATTGAAAAAATAGAATTCAAATCACTCAATGAGTAATCTGAATATGCAACCTAAATCTATTCCAAATGCAAGATATCCTCTAAATATCAGATTTTAAATGCTAAATGGATGCATAATGAGGAGCTGATGTAATTTGATGAAATATAATAAGGTAGTAAGCTGTTAATGGTATAAATATGCAAAAAATCTCAAAAACTTGTGTAGAAAAATATTGGACAGAAACAGGTACGATTTTTTTTTCTTTTATATTGAGGAAGTTGAATCTGATTCTTTTTTTTTTGTTTTGTTTTTCTTTTAATCTTTTCCTTCTTCTTTTTTTGAACTTTTAGTAAACAAGAATAGAAATTGAAAAGTTAAACAAAAGTCCACATATTTGAAGAACAAGAACAAGGTGCAACAAGAACAAAAAATGAAGAAACAAGAAACTAAATCTGGTTCTATTTTTTTTTCATTTTTTTTTCTTTTGTTTAATTAAAACATAAAAGATACCTAGAGATTTATCTTCAAGCCAAAGCTCTGATACCAAATGATGCGGAACCCATGGATCAAATATTACATCTAGAACCCCACATACACATCTAGCATTGAATCTTAGAACTCAAAAACAAATCCTCCCTACCAAACCCACAACTAACCTGTAATTGAGAACTTGGGTGATTGGGATGAAGAAATGAATTGATTTAAATGCCACAAGTCAGACTTGATAAGTTAGAACCAATTCTTCATGCAACAAGAATAAGAAGAAAACCTCTCAAACTTGAAAACACTTAGATTACAATGATAACAATCTGCCAATTTCGTAGTAACCCTCTTAAGTTCTTTTTCCCATCCCTAAATAGTTGGAAAAGAAGAAGTAATGGCTTAAAAGTCTAGGTTTACATGTATCTAGTCACAATAGCATTAATTGTTCATCCACATCAATAATATACTCTAAATTACTGCCCATAATTCTGACAACATTGATGGGCAGATTCTACATGCAGTTTGGTGTTGGTTCACATGTGTCTAGTCACACTAGCACTAAACCATATCAATATTATATTCCAAATTCGTGCTAATGCCCATCACCATGCTTATGGGCAGATTCTTCATGCTTGTTGGTGAGTTTCTGACTTCCTCTTCACGATCCATCATATTCACTACAAGTTGGTCTCCCTCTTCATTAATCCACCTTCGAATGAAGTGCTGGAACACATGCTGGAGTTTCTTTGATTGTGATCTTGTGATTGGTCCACTTGGCATAATGATATCATCAACATATTTGCTGCCATTACATTCATCAAGCTTGCTTATAGTTTCCTCATCATTCCCTCCTTGCTCAAAAAGATTTGTCCTCAAATCTGAGCCTACATCAAAAGGAGAAAGATCACTGACATTGAAAGTTGCAGAAACATTATACTCACCTGGTAGATCGATTTTATAGGCATTGTCATTGATCCGTTATAAAACTTGGAATGGGCCATCTCCCCTTGCATCCAACTTGGATTTCCTTTGTTTAGGAAATCTTTCCTTCCTCATATGAACCCATTCCCAATCACCAGGTTGGAAAATCAAATGTTTCCTTCTTCTATTTGCATTATGGGCAAATGATTCATATTTCTTCTTAAGATGAGCTCGTGCCTTCTCATGTATCTGCTTAACCAACTCCGCTTTCTTTTCACCATCTAAGTTAGTTATTTCATTTCATGGTAAAGGAATAAGATCAAGTGGTGTAAGTGGATTAAAACCATAAACAATTTCAAATGGTGAATAACCAGTAGAAGAATGTATGCTTCTATTATATGCAAACTCCACTAATGGCAAACAATCTTCCTAAGTTTTCAAATTCTTACCCACAACAGCACGTAACAAAGATCCTAAAGTCCTATTTACCACTTCTGTTTGTCCATCAGTTTGTGGATGACAAGTTGTAGAGAACAATAATTTAGTACCTAACTTATTCCATAAAACACGCCAAAAACGACTTAAGAACTTCACATCTCTATCACTTACAATTGTTTTAGGAATGCCATGCAATCGAACTACTTCCCCAAAGAACAAATTTGCAATATTTATTGCATTATCAATTTTGTGACATGCAATGAAATGAGCCATTTTGCTGAATCTATCAACAATAACAAATATGCTATCTTTTCCTTTTCTAGTCCTAGGCAGCCCCAAAACAAAGTCCATAGATATGTCAATCCAAGGTGCATTAGGAATAGGTAAAGGAGTATACAACCCATGAGGTAAAGACTTAGATTTTGCTTGTTTACATGCAATACACTTGGCACAAATTCTTTCAACATCCTTTCTCATGTTTGGCCAATAGAAATGTTCATGCAGAATGTCTAAAGTCTTAAATACCCCAAAATGTCCCATGAGTCCTCCACTATGTGCCTCACGCACAAGCAATTCCCTTAATGAGCAACTAGGCATGCATAATCTTCCATCCTTAAACAAGTACCCATCATGCCTATAAAACTTTTGAAATGCAGAATACTCACATGCTTTATAAACATTTGCAAAGTCAACATCATTGGCATACATATCCTTAATTTACTCAAAGCCTAATAACTTAGAACTAAGAGTTGAGATTAAGGAATACCTTCTTGAAAGTGCATCTGCTACTACATTGTCTTTGCCACGCTTATACTTTATCACATATGGAAATGGCTCAATGAACTCTATCCACTTTCCATGCCTTCGGTTCAGCTTGGTTTGCCCCTTTAGATGCTTTAATGATTCATGATCTGTATGAATAACAAATTCTTTAGGCAATAAGTAATGTTGCCACACTTGTAAAGCTCTTACCAAAGCATACAACTCCTTGTCATAAGTGGAATAATTTAATTGTGCACCATGAAGCTTCTCACTAAAATATGCAATTGGTTTCCCTTCTTGCATCAAAACAGCACCTATGCCCACACCTGAAGCATCACACTCTAATTCGAAGGTCTTATCAAAATCTGGTAAAGCAAGAATTGGAGCAGTAGTTAACCTTTCTTTCAACAAATTGAATGCCCTTTCATGAATTTTAGTCCAATTAAACTATACATCCTTTTTTACCAATTCATTTAATGGTGCAGCAATGGAACTAAAATCTTTAACAAACCTTCTATAGAAACTAGCCAAACCATGAAAACTTCTTACCTCACTCACGGTTTTAGGTGCTGGCCAATCTCTTAATGCCTTTACCTTTTCATCATCAACCTCAATTCCTTGTGCACTAACCGTAAAACCTAAGAATATGATTTTATCACTACAAAACATGCACTTTTTCAAGTTAGCATATAATTCTTCCTTTCTCAAAACATCAAGAATAGCCCTAATATGTTCTACATGCTCATCTACTGATTTGCTATAAATGAGTATGTCATCAAAATATACAACAACAAATTTACCAAGATATGCACTCAGAACATGGTTCATTAATCTCATGAATGTACTAGGTGCATTAGATAAACCAAATGGCATAACTAACCACTCATAAAGACCATATTTTGTTTTGAATGCAGTTTTCCACTCATCTCCTTCTTTCATTCTAATTTGATGGTAACCACTTTTCAAATCAATCTTAGTAAAAATGCAAGAACCACTCAACTCATCAAGCATATCATCAAGTCTAGGAATTGGATGTCTATACTTCACCGTGATTTTATTGATTGCTCGGCAGTCTACACACATTCTCCATGATCCATCTTTATTTGGGACTAATAACACCGGAACAGCACATGGACTAAGACTTTCACGCACATGTCCCTTTGCTAGCAACTCCTCCACTTGCCTTTGAAGTTCCTTGGTTTACTCCGGATTACTTCTATAAGCTAGTCGATTAGGAATTGTTGAGCCCGGAATGAAGTCAATTTGATGTTCAATCCCTCTTAAAGGTGGTAAACCTTTGGGTACATCTTCTGGAAAAACATCTCCAAATTCCTGTAAAAGAGAACTAACACAACTAGGCAAAGGGTTATCAAGGTCAGATGTAGAAATCAAGGTTTCTTTGTACCTAAGTACAATCAGACTTCTTTTCTCATAAAAAGCACTCCTTATCTCCTTTTCTTTTACATAGAAACACTCTCTTTTATTTTCTCTCCCTTTCTCTTTTTCTCTCACCAATGGGCCATTTTTATCATTCTTTTTCTCACACTTGGCCTCTTGTACTCCATTTTTATTTGTTTTACCCTCACCACCAGAATTCTTTTCAAATGATCTCAAAATCTTTACTTGATCTTCATACACTTGTTTAGGTGACAATGGAGCAAGAGTGAAATTTAAACCATTTAGGCTGAAAGAATAATGATTCTTAAAGCCATCATGAAAAGCTTTTCTATCAAACTGCCATGGACGACCAAGAAGGATATGGCTAGCATGCATAGGCACAACATCACAGCAAACTTCATCTTTGTATCTCCCAATTGCAAAAGAAAATAGAACCTGCTTTGTTACCCTCACCTCTCCACTATCATTCAACCATTGCAGCTTGTAAGTATTAGGATGTTTTGTGCATGCTAATCATAATTTATCTACAAAATCAGTACTAGCAACATTTGCACAACTACCCCCATCAATGATCATGCTGCACACTTTTCCATTCACAATGCAACGAGTATGGAAAATGTTCTCTCTTTGATTACTTTCTTCATCTTTAATTTGCATGTTTAAAGCTCTTCTAATAACCAAAGATTCACCATGGGCAGGATATTCAATAATATCTTCAATTTCCTCTAATGGTGGCATGCTATCATTATCATCATCACTTTCATGTTCACTAGCACTATCAATTTCACCATTATCTCGTATCAACATGATTTTCTTATTTGGACATTGAGATGCTATATGCCCTACTCCTAAACACCTAAAGCATTTAATGGTACTATGCTTTTGATTAGAGTTAGGTGTTTTAGAGTTACCTTTAAGGTCATCTAGATCTTATTTTTCCTTTCCTTTCCAGGCAGCCTCCTTCCCTTTAGGATTATCATCTTTCTTTGGCCATTTTGAAGTGAAACTAGAGGTGGAATTAGAAAATCCCTTTGCTGCTCCCTTGAGTTTCAGTTGCTTCTCCACTTTCATGGCCATGTGTACCATATCTTCAAGCTCCACATAATGATATAATTCAATTATGTTAGTTATCTCTCTATTCAGCCCACTCAAAAATTGAGCCATAGTGATTTCTGGATCCTCCTCTATATTAGTTCTACTCATAATCATCTCCATCTCTTTATGGTAATCCTCCACTGACATTGATCCTTGAGTTAACTGCTGTAATTTTTGGTGAAGCTCCCTATAGTAGTAAGATGGTACAAATCTCTTTCTCATCACAGTTTTCATTTCAGCCCAAGTAGTGATGGTTCTTTCTCCATTTCTCCTCTTGGAAATCATCAATTAATCCCACCAAATTAGTGCATAATCTGTGAATTCAACTGCTGCAATTTTAACTTTCTTCATTTCACTATAATTATGACAATCAAACACCAACTCAACTTTTCTTTCCCATTCAAGGTAAGCTTCAACATCATTTCTCCCCTTGAATGATGGTATCTTCAATTTTAGGAAGATATGTTACTGTCCCTTTGTTGAGGTCTTCTTTGAGCAATTGATTCCTCACTTTCTTCATCATCTTCCCTCTCTATCTCATCATCATTCATCATGTTTCCTCTCCCTCTATTCTGCCTCCCTTGATTAGTATCATTCCGCTGCCTTTGCATTATGCTGTCTACATCACCTCTCATGTTGTTTATGGCCAAATCAAACCTTTCAAATCTCCTTTGCATTGCCTTTAACATGAAGGCTATGTCATTTATGGTCATATCACGTTTTTCACTTCCAGAATTTGACATGGTATAAGAACCTGCAAGAATATATTAGTAAAGAAAAAAAATTTCTCCCCACACTCCCTTACGTGTTTCACTCAAGATCAGATTGTCACTCCTCTTGTATTACACTCAAAACTTGGTCCTTGTTACCTCTCAATTCTCCTTTTATCAAGTTGAATTTCAGAACTGAATTCACTTAAATCAAGTAAAACAAGTTTTGTTTTTAGGACTCTACAAGGAACCTAATCAACAAAATGACTTTAGCAATTCTAGAAGCAATTTAATTTAAACAACAAGAACTGAAAGTTAACACAAGAAGTAAAATGTATTTGTGTTAATTAAAACAAAGTAACTGTGATTGAGAATTAGCTACTTAATGCATACAAGAAACAAGAGGTATATGAAAGAATGAAACTAAGAATACAAAGAAAAACAATTCTGGATATTGAAAAAATAGAATTCAAATCACTCAATGAGTAATCTGAATATGCAACCTAAATCTATTCCAAATGCAAGATATGCTCTAAATATCAGATTTTAAATGCTAAATGGATGCATAATGAGGAGCTGATGTAATTTGATCAAATATAATAAGGTAGTAAGCTGTTAATGGTATAAATATGCAAAAAATCTCAAAAACTTGTGTAGAAAAATATTGGACAGAAACAGGTACGAATTTTTTTTTCTTTTATATTGAGGAAGTTGAATCTGATTCTTTTTTTTTGTTTTGTTTTTCTTTTGATCTTTTCCTTCTTCTTTTTTTGAACTTTTAGTAAACAAGAATAGAAATTGAAAAGTTAAACAAAAGTCCACATATTTGAAGAACAAGAACAAGGTGCAACAAGAACAGAAAATGAAGAAACAAGAAACTAAATCTGGTTCTATTTTTTTTTCGTTTTTTTTTTCTTTTGGATAATTAAAACATAAAAGATACCTAGAGATTTATCTTCAAGCCAAAGCTCTGATACCAAATGATGCGGAACCCATGGATCAAATATTACATCTAGAACCCCACATACACATCTAGCATTGAATCTTAGAACTCAAAAACAAATCCTCCCTACCAAACCCACAACTAACCTGTAATTGAGAACTTGGGTGATTGGGATGAAGAAATGAATTGATTTAAATGCCACAAGTCAGACTTGATAAGTTAGAACCAATTCTTCATGCAACAAGAATAAGAAGAAAACCTCTCAAACTTGAAAACACTTAGATTACAATGATAACAATCTGCCAATTTTGTAGTAACCCTCTTAAGTTCTTTTTCCCATCCCTATATAGTTGGAAAAGAAGAAGTAATGGCTTAAAAGTCTAGGTTTACATGTATCTAGTCATAATAGCATTAATTGTTCATCCACATCAATAATATACTCTAAATTACTGCCCATAATTCTGACAACATTGATGGGCAGATTCTACATGCAGTTTGGTGTTGGTTCACATGTGTCTAGTCACACTAGCACTAAACCATATCAATATTATATTCCAAATTTGTGCTAATGCCCATCACCATGCTTATGGGCAGATTCTTCATGCTTGTTGGTGAGTTTCTGACTTCCTCTTCATGATCCATCATATTCACTACAAGTTGGTATCCCTCTTCATTACTCCATCTTTGAATGAAGTGCTGGAACACATGCTGGAGTTTCTTTGATTGTGATCTTGTGATTGGTCCACTTGGCATAATGATATCATCAACATATTTGCTGCCATTACATTCATCAAGCTTGCTTATAGTTTCCTCATCATCATTGATGATGATGATGATTGGGCTCAATACTACCATGATGTTCAAGAGAAGAAGAAAGAACCGAAGGTTGTTGAGAAAGCAACTATTGAAAAGACCGAGACATCCGATGTTGAAAAGATGATTACTGATTTAGAAAAGAAATTTGAGAAGAAGCTGAAAACCGAAGAGATGTCTGAGATCGACAAACTATTTGAGCAAGATGAAGAGGTCCCTTATAAATTCAAGATGCCTTCCTTTGCGAAGTTTGATGGTACTGGAAACCCCCATCTCCATGTAAAGCAATATATCACTGCTATGCAGTCTGCCTGAGCTACTAAGGCTTAAACTCTAAGGTACTTTATGCTCTCATTAGACCCTGTTGTCCAAAATTGGTTCAATACTATAGATGATGGAACACAAAAGAGTTGGGATCTACTTTACAAAGCCTTCATCCAACAATATGGATATAATGTTGAGTTAGAGGTTACTTTAATGGAAGTGGAGTCCATAAGGCAAAGGCCAAATGAGAATTTTGTGGACTATGTGAAGTGATGGAGAAACAAGGCCGCTTTACTCAAGAAGAGGCCCGATGAATCCGATCAAATAAGGATGATTGTGAGAGGGGTGTTGCCTAATCTTCGTGAGAGGATGTCTCATACACTCATCTGTGATTTCAAAGACCTTCTCCTTGTTGGTTTGCAAATTGAAGAATGGGAAAGGGAGAAGAGCCGCTTTGCAACAAAAAGGAACGAGAAAGGGAGCTATCAACCTGGTAGCCAAAGCATGCACAAGGCCGTCGGTGTTAATGCTACTAACCAAGGAACAAGGAGACAATTTTTGGAATTGGGAAAATCGATGTCTTGGGTTCTCAACAAGCTTCAAAGAAAGGGATTGCTATAACCCATAAATGCTCGTCCTTTGCCTAACCCTCTCCCACCTAACTTTGACACCAAAGCATTTTGTCAATTCCACCAAATGCAAGTGCATGACACGGATAGATGTGTAAGGTTGAGACATGAGATCCAAAATCTAATTGATAATGGGAAGCTACCCGAGCCCAATAAGCCAAACACCAAAGACAACCCATTACCAAAATTCAATAGGGTCCCACCACCAGCAACCTTCATGATTGGAGGAGGCTTACATGAGGACTTTGTCATGTCTTCCTTTCAAGATGTGGGTGGAGAAGCAACCAAAGAAGAAGAGGCACTTGAACAAGCTATGATGGGTGAAGAAGTAGCAATTTGTGTTGTCAATGGGTTTTGGGATTCAAGTGATAGTGATGATGATATTATACCCAAGAAGGAGGAGTAGACTTGGTCTGAGCCCGAAGAGGATGAGGCGATGAATACTAGATCCGGTAAGCCTTACGCAAGGCCACCACCAAAGGAGATAGAAACTAATAAGTGAAAGGAAGTTGAAATAGAAGAAGATGATGTTGTGCTCAAGCAATTGAAAAGAACCCAAGCAAGTGTTAGCATTTGGGACTTATTAGCTACTTCTAAAAGGCACCGAGAAACTATGGCCAAAGCCTTAGCTAGCATGCCAATTTCTACCTCCACAACACCGAAGGAGTTGGTCAACGTCATAAAAATTGGGGAAGTAATGAAATGTGAGGAGGT
Organism: Garcia nutans; assembly: GCA_947685225.1. Classification (NCBI taxonomy): domain Eukaryota; kingdom Viridiplantae; phylum Streptophyta; class Magnoliopsida; order Malpighiales; family Euphorbiaceae; genus Garcia; species Garcia nutans. The sequence goes on from CANTUV010000043.1 coordinate 43,068,068, forward strand.
GCAAGAGAAGAGCGAAGTTAATATGGGAGCAATTTCTTTTTCAGATGCGGACTTACCGGAGGAGGGGAGAGACCACATCCGCCCTCTCTTTATCAAAATAGAAGTCAAGGGGAAGAGGACTCCATGTGTCATGGTCGATGATGGGTCCACCATAAATGTTTGTCCACTTAAGATATTGCCAAAGCTAGCCATGTCAACAAGAGATCTAAACCCAACTGAGGTGACAATTCATGCTTATGACAACACTAAGAGGCATGCCGAAGGGACTTTCAAAGCGGCCGTCAAGGTTGGTCCAATTGAATCTATTATTGAGTTTGTTGTTTTAGACATACCATTTATCTTTGCCTTACTCTTCGGGCGACCATGGTTTCACCCTCTTGGTGGAGTTCCTTCCACCCTTCATCAAAAGATAAAATTTCCCAACGGAAATGAGACAGTGTCATTGAAGCTCAAGATAATGAGATTGTTAATGGTCTAATGGTTGAGAGGCCTCTCAATGGTTTTCAAGTGGCTGCAATTTCTGATGATGAAGTAGTGGACTCCAAAGTTTTGAATATGATGAAGAACATGAACTACCTTCCCAGAGCTGGTCTTGGAAAGGGAAAGGATGGTTTGACAAAGTTGCCAGATTTTAGGACTCAAACTTTCAAGAAGGGGTTAGGATATTATGAAGACAATGATGTCCAGCCAAAGAAGAGTGAGAAGATGAGTTTCCCACCACTTAAGGAGATCTTTGTCAAAGCTCCAGATATGGGACCACTCCAAGGAAAGCCCGAGTCGATCATGTTCATGGGTAAGTTAATTCCAGGTTTCAAAATTTTTGCAGATGTTGCTGAGCTAGTAGAACAAGTGAAGAAAGAGCTCACCCTGTCAACCAACAAAGAATCCAATCCAAAAGAGAAGAATGAAGCTGCCCTGAAAGCCAAGAAGACTCCGGAAGAGATTGCTGCCGTAGTCGAGGAAAAATTTGAAGACATCCTGCTTTATGATTCTGAGAACAATGATTTTGATTTTGATTTTAATTTGTCTGCTTTGTATGAGGATGATGATGTTTTCTTTTCCAAAATGAATGCAATAAAGTCTGATTTTGCTTACTTGTGTGATGTTTCTCCTGATGGTTGCATACATTTAAATAGCAGTTACATGAGCATCTTTAATATTAATTCTGTTAACACACAATCATTAAATTTGGGAACAACTGAAAATCCTAAAAACATTAGCGTAGCATCCGACCTTACTCCTTATGAGAGAGAGAAATTTGAAAAAATATTCAAAAAATATGAAGAAGTGTTTGCTTGGTCCTACAAAGATATGCCGGGGATAGATTGAGACATAGCCGAGCATCACATTCCTACTTACACTCACATTAAACCTGTCAAACAAAAGCTTAGACGACTAAGACCTGAGTGGGCTGAGTTGGTTAAAGAAAAGGTCACTAAGCAAATACAAGTGAAGTTCCTTGAAGTGATAGAATACTCAGATTGGCTAGCCAACATAGTACAAGTGCCAAAGAAAGATGGGAGGATAAGGGTCTGCGTGGACTATAGAGATCTAAACAAGGCTTCCCCTAAGGATGATTTTCCTTTACCTCATATAGATGTACTCATTGATAGTGCGGCCTCTAGCATGCTACACTCGTTTGTAGATGGATTTTCCGGATACAATCAAGTGTTAATGGCCCAAGAGGATAAAGCCAAAATTGCCTTCATTACTACATGGGGTATATTTTGTTATAGGATGATGTTTTTCGGCTTAAAGAATGCTGGAGCAACCAACCAAAGGATGGCCACCACACTATTTCATGACATGATACACAAAGAAGTTGAAGTATATGTTGATGATATGATGGTGAAGTCGGATACAAGGGAGCAGCACTTCCAAAACTTAGAATTATTCTTAGATAGAGCTTTGAAGTATAAGCTATGATTAAACCCGAAGAAGTGTGTATTCGGTGTTACTTCAGGCAAATTGTTAGGACAGGTAATTGGATCAAATGGTGTTGAGATAGATCCTGACAAAGTCAAAGCAATCAGAGATATGCCAGCCCCAAAGACGGAGGGAGAAGTTCAGGGATTCATTGGTAAACTACAGTACATTAGCAGATTTATAGCAAAGCTCACAACAATCTGTGAGCCTATCTTCAAGTTGCTTAGAAAGAATCAGCCAGTCGTATGGAATGAAGAATGTCAAAAGGCCTTTGACCGAATAAAAGAGTATTTGTTGAATCCACCTGTTTTGAAACCACCTAAACCCGAAAAACCTCTATTACTATACTTAGCAGTTGAAGAAGAGTCGATAGGAGCCATGCTAGCCCAAATAGATGAGTTGGGGATTGAGCATGCCGTTTACTATTTGAGTAGAAAGCTCCTACCATATGAAATTAAGTATAGTATCATTGAAAAGACATGTATAGCCGTGGTTTGGTCTTCCAAGAAGTTGTGGCATTACTTTCAATCGTATAGTGTGCAAGCAATTTCCAGGTTGGATCCAATGAAGTACTTAAGGGAGACACCCTCTTTAATTGGGAAATATGGTCGATGGTTGATAATATGAGAAGAATTTGAGATCGAGTATGTAACCAGGAAAACAATCAAGTGTAGAACGGTGGCAGAATTCCTGGCTCAACAACCATTACCAGAAAGTGAAGAGGTAATCTTGAAATTTCCAGATGAACATTTAGAAGTAATTGAAGTACAAGGGTGGAAAATGTATTTTGATGGAGCGGTAACCAGGAAAGGAGCAGGTTTGGGAGTTATACTAGAATCGCCTAAAGGGGAACTTATCCCTTTAGCCAAGAAGTTGAAATTTAGGGCAACCAATAACATGGTGGAGTATGAAGCGTGTATTTTCGGTTTGGAAACCCTAATGATTATGAAGGTGGATAAGGTGGAAGTTTATGGCGATTCATTAATAGTAGTATCCCAAGTAAATGGAGAGTGGGAGTTGAAAGAGGAAAAATTGAAACCATACCACCATTATTTGACCATGATGAAGATGAATTTTAAGGAGTGTAGGTTTATAAACCTGTCAAGAGAAGAAAATCAGATGGCTGATGCCCTAGCCACATTGGCTTCGGTATGGGAAAATCCTGCCAGCTTATTCCTTAAGCCTTTGATCTTGACCAGTTCATCAAACTCCTTGTTATGAATATGAGACAATCATGGAAATTGATATGGACCATGATGCATGGTATGATACTATAAGGCGATTTTTGGAGGAAAGAGAATATCCGCCTGGGGCAACAAAGAAAGAGAGAAGAGCCATAAGGAGGTGGTCATTGCAATACATCACTTTCCATGGGGAGTTATATCGAAGATGGCCTGATGGAGTGCATCTAAGATGTTTAAGAAAGCCTGAAGTGGAGCGTATCATGTCAGAAATACATGCGGGAAGTTGCGGTCCGCACATGAGTGGTTTAGCCCTAGTTAAGAAGGTTATTCGACAAGGTTACTATTGGTTGACCATGGAGAAAGACTGTATTGAATTTGTAAAGAAGTGCTAGCAATGTCAGATGTATGGTAACTTGAATCATATGCCTCCTGAAGAACTGCATTCAATGTCTTCACTCTGGCCACTTGCCACCTGGGGTATCAACATTATAGGAGAGATACATCCGATAGCTTCAAACGGGCACCGTTTTATTGTGGTAGCAGTAGATTATTTTTCAAAATGGGTTGAAGCTGAATCCTTCAACAAGATGGGCGCAAGTCAAATGGCTAGGTTTATTGAAAAGAATCTCATCTGCAGATATGGGGTACCGCACAGTGTGATATTAGACAACGGAGTACAGTTTCAAGGAGCAGTTAAGGATTTATTCTCCAAGTGCCAAATCCATCATCATCGATCCTCTCCTTATAGACCAAAAGCTAATGGTGCAGTAGAAGCAACGAACAAGACAATTAAGCAAATTCTGTCCAAGTTGACTAAGACTTACAGGGACTGGTCGGAAATGCTTCCCTTTGCTTTATGGGAATATAGGACGAGTGTGCGAACACCTATTGGATGACACCGTTCTCTTTGGTTTATGGGATGGAAGCGGTATTGCCAATTGAAATCGAGATCATGTCGTTAAGAGTAGTCTTGGAAGCTGAACTACCTAAAATGGAATGGGTAGTGAGCAGATACACACAATTAGCTTTATTAGAAGAGAGAAGGTTAAAGGCACTATATCATCACCAACTGTATCAAAAGAAGATAGCTTGGGCCTACAATAGAAGGGTTAAAATCAGAAAATTCAGAGTTGGGGATTTGGTATTGAAGCAATGTAAGCCTAATGTATCTGATCCAAGAGGGAAGTTCAGACCTAGTTGGGAAGGGCCATATGTCGTGAAATAAGTCATGAGCAAAGGTGCGGTGAAGTTATCAGACATGGATGAGAATGCATTTAGTGAGCAAGTAAACATTGACAGGTTGAAGAGGTTTTATGTATAATAAAAAAAAGAAGAAAAAAAGAAGCTCGCTAGGTTGAAAACCAAAAAAGGGCAGCCTAGGCAAAAGTTAGAGCAGTCCGCTAGTTCCGAAAACCCGAAAGGGCGGGCTAGGTAACAATTAGGGCTAAATGAGAGAAAATCGTCAATTAGAAAACCCGAAAGGGCTAATTGGCAATAGGAGTGATCTTGTGTATGCTGGCTTTATGTCAGGTTGTTCCCCAATTTAATAAAACAAAATTAATGATTAAATTTGTTCTATGTGACCTGTTATAAGTATTTGACCAGATACGAATGAAATAAATAATAATAATTGCAAAAGGTGATGACAAATTATAAATGGAAAAGAAGCATCTTTTATTACTTTAATTATTTTTCATCCTAACAAAACACTTTTTGAATTGACAAATGTAAAAGCTATGGCAGTCTATAAGTGTAACGTGCAGGCCAGCTTTGCCTCAGCGGATCCAAGTAGGCTTCAGTCAAGCAAGGCATGTCTAGGTCAGGAGCAAAGTCAGAATCACGAGGCTCAGCTCCATATTGACGCCCAAGTCGGCCAGGATCATAGCATGTACCTTGACGAAGAGCAGCAAGAGGAACGTACATCAAGTATGTCCGCATGGTGATACGAGAAATCTTCCACCAAGGTACCAACCAACGGATATTGACTTCAGAGCGTGAATGGACACCCAGTCAGCATATGAAGAAGCAGGATGGAGTAGCTTCCTAGCAGAATGATGACGTGGCAGATATCTGGCAAAATCCATGGAGGGAGTATCAAGTAAACAAAGATGCTCCTAAAGCCAAATATGTGAAGAAAGAATTAAGTTTAGGGAATTACCTGAAGTAGCAACGGACTCCCAGTCAGTCTCTTTGACAATCCTGATTTAAATTGGTCTAATCCAACTAAGGTCTCGGCTAAGATCACAGGTATTGGCGACAAGCCTCCTTCCATTTGGTCCATAATATCCAATACTCATGGATCAATATCGCCGTCAGAAGAAACAAGCAAGAATTGGCCAAGCAAGCAAAGACAAAGCATGCGTCCCCATGCCTTAGTAGGAGCCAAATGAGAAAAACAAAAGTCAATCAAAGGAGCAAGTAGAATTTTTCACCTCTCATCAACTGAAGAACTTCAGGTTTTAGAATTTGAAATAACATCTGCATCTTCTGTTGAGTTTTGGAAATCAATGTGGGTAACGCCATTTGTTGATTATTAGGATGTCCAAGGATGGCCTCAAATTCTTCAATCAAGGGACACATTTCAAAGCCATTAATTCTAAATACCCTAGAATCCGTATCCTACAGGGAAGCCACGACATGTAAGGAGTGGTCCAATTTGACATTTTGAAAGCATTTTAAAACATCAAGCTTTGACAATGAAATTTACTTCCAATGGTTGGCATCCATATTCTTAAATAGAATTTTTATTTTCTTTAAATGGTGCTCGGTCATGGATGATGAATAAAGGAGAATTAAAATTGCTAAAAGGAGTCTTCACGTTGAAAGAGAGAGATTTTTGGTTTATGAATTGAAAAGGGCATGCAAAGTGGTTTATATAAAAGAAAATAAACCTTTTCCAAAAGTGAAATGGAAAAGATGATGGAAAAGGATAAGATCATATGGCACAAGGAAAGGAAGTGACAATTTTCTTTACCACCTTGGATTTGGTGTAGCAAATAAGGTGGATATTAATTATGATGTACCATATATATATATAAAAAAAAAATTTGCAGTAACAAAAAATAATAAAAGATAAAAAAAAGAGGATTACAGTAAAGAGCAAAATTGTATATTTTTCATTATTGTACAATGTTTTACAATTACTACAATATTTACATATCATTAAGAGGGTGGTGGTAGGTCACCAAAAAAAGACTTGAAAAAGTCATCGCCTGTTGGAGGAGGGGGCAAATTACTCGTCCCAGGATCATCTGAAGCAGAAGCACTAAAATCCCTATTGCCTTGGAGTTCCAATTTGTCATGGTCCTCATCAGAAGCAGACGAAAGGATCTCATGGTCATCAGTCTGGGGGTCTCTTGATGAAGAAGCACCGGGATCCCTCATTCCTTGAAATCGGAAGTCAAGAAAATTTTGTTCGGATTGATGATATAAACTTTCAAAATGAGAAGCTTGCTGACGACTTGTAGCCAATTCTTCTTGAAGTTTGTTATTTTGTTCTTCAAGCATCTGCTGTGAGCCAAGAGAGAAAAAGGTAAGAGCATACATAATCATGCATACATATAGCGTAAACTATTATGAAATGAGGAACGTACCATGTAGTTCATATCAATACCCTACGGATGAGATGGTGTATCAGGCAGGCTATAATGAGCAAATGAAGGGGCAGTGAAAGAGGGTCCAGCTTCATGATCAAACGAGCTAACAACATGCAACAATCATTAAAGAATCAAAGAAAGAAAAAGCAGTTGCAAGGGAAAGTGGTTAAAGTGCAAAAAAAACTCCCTTGGAAGATCAAAACAAGGAAAGAAGAGCATGAATCAAGCAAGACATGGCCAAGCCAAATCGAGCTTAGCTGTGTCACCTCAAAAGAAATTTTGACAGAATATGACATGGGCAGGCGACACGGCCAAGCCACTGGCCGTGTCTCACCTAAAGGACAAAGTCAAGAAGGACCAAGCAAAGAAAGAAAAGAAACAGTAGGTGAAATTGGCAAGCAACACAGCCAAGCCTCTAGCCGTGTTCCATCCTAAGCCTAGAATAAAGAAAAACCAAAGAAAAGACACAGAAGCTGACACACTCAGGAGACACGGCCAAGCCACTGGCAGTGTCACTCCCATCTTCAAAGAATAAAGAAGACCCCGATATCCAAGGATGAACCATTTTCAAGGGTGAAGACCCGATCTCTGAGGGTGAAGATCCATTCTGAGGGTGAAGAATCACAATGCATAGAACATCCAGAGTTGTCAGACTTCTCAACTGATAAAAAGTTAGTCAAATTCATTCTCGAGTCTAAGTACCCAATCTCGGGTCCAAGTACCCAAATCAATTCAAGCTCGAGTCCAAGTACCCAATCTTGGGTCCAAGTGCCCAATCTCGGATCCAAGTGCCCAATCTTGGGTCCAAGTACCCAAATTAAATCAATTTAGGGTTGGGTCTAAGTACCCAAATCAAATCAATTTAGGGCCGAGTATCCCAATACAGTTAGGATCGAGTATTCCAATCCAGTTTAGGATCAAGTGTCCAAATCCAGTTAGGATCGAGTATCCAAGTCCATTTTAGGATCGAGTATCTGAATCCAGATAGGATCGAGTATCCGAGTCTAGTTTAGGATCGAGTATCCTAATCTCGCGGGTCTAGAACCCAAAATTTTTCTTAGGTCCAGAACCTAGAATCTCCCTTGAGTCCAGAACTCGAACCAGGTCCAAAACCCAAATTTTCCTTAGGTCCAGAACCTAGAATTATCCTCAAGTCCAGAACTCGAACCAGGTCTAGAAACCAAATTTTCCTTAGGTCCAGAATCTAGAATTATCCTTCAGTCCAGAACTCGAACCGGGTCGAGAACCCAAATTTTCCTTAGGTCTAGCACCTAGAATTATCCCCGAGTCCAGAACTCGAACCGGGTCCAGAACCCAAAACCTCAATCATAAAAATTAAGTCTTATTGCTTTTCACTCTCTTTCACTAAATTTTCAGATTTTTCAAGCAGGGGGCAAACTGTAGACACTTAATTTTTGACCCAATCCGGTCCAATATGTTTTATTTAGTCCAAAATGATTTTTGTTGTCTAATTGGTCCAAAATAATTTTTGTTAAATAATTTTTGCTTTAGTATCTAATTTTTATTAATAAAAAATAAAAAAAAAACAAATAAAAATTAAAAAATAAAAATAAAAATAAAAATCGGAGTAAAAAAAATCGGCAGCGAAAAAATAGTCGCACGGGCCCGTGGGCTATTTCGCCCGCAAGAAATTCCTGCGGGCGAAATCACTGTGCTATTTCACCCACAGGAAAATCATGCGGGCGAAATAGCTCACCTGCAGGAATTTCCTGCGAGCGACGCCCCAGCCCGTCCACTACGGCAGTTTTTTTTGCCAGCGCATTTTTTTCTGTGGCAATTTTTTTTGGCAGCGCAAATTTTCCGACTCAAATTTTTTGAAACCTAATTCAATTAGGTTTCGGTTTCTCTTTTTTTTTATTAATATTACTTACCTTAACTAATTAGGAATAAACAACCTCAAACCACTATAAATAAGGACCAAAGGCAACTAATTTGGGGGGGGGGGAATTTTTCGGAAGTAGCTTGGAAATTGGAAAACCAAATCAGTGAAGGAAAAGTGATAAATTCAATTCAATTGATTTTAAAGGAGCAGCATCACAATTTAAGCAATTCAAAGGCACAAAAGGTTTGTCTTTGTAGCTAGTTCATCCAAGAAGAATTATTTTTGGAGGAATCATCAAAAGAAGGTATGTGTTAATTGATTTTCTTTAATTATTTTTTACACAGTAGCAAATCTATGAAATTTTAATTAAAAACCTTTGAACTTTAATTTAGTTTTTCTAAAGTTAAAAACATTAATCCGTTGCTTTATTTTCCAAAGAATTTAAAGTTATTAGTTTTATTTCTTCAAAAATCCAAAACCAAAATTTTTTTTCTAAATTTATAAAATCTTAAAACATGTTCTATTTCTCACAAAAAACCCTAAACACACTTTTTCCAATTATATAAATCTTTTCTATTTATAAAAACTTTAATTTGTTTGGTTTATTTTTATAAAATTACATAAAAGTATCAAATTGATTTTTAATCCTAAAAGTTCCATGCATCACCCTTGACCCTAAATTCTAAAAATACTAAACCCAAATTCTACTTCCAAAATTTAAAATAATGAAAACTAACCCTTTTAAAACCTTAAACCCTAATTTTTATGAACCCTAATCCTTTTAAAACATTAAAAAACATAAAAACATAAAAACATAAATTTTACACAGTAGCTTAAAAACACAATGAATTACCATTTAAAACCACAAATCAAAAGTATTTCAAAGTGTCTAAAACCCTAGTTTCATGATTTCACCATTCAAATATTAATTTAGTTAATCAAAGAGTCTTACCAACCTTTTAAAATATAAAACCCTAATCTATTTTAATTCCATAAAAAGTCACAGTAGCTATAATTAAACTTTTATTTGCTTTATTCAATTCCATACTTGATTATACTTTGATTTATCTCTTATGCTTTAATTTATTTAATTTCAATACTTGATTTATTTAATTTATCATGGATGGATGTTTATTTTATATTTTGATTAATAGCTTTGATGAATGATTTATTTATGATGAATGATTTATTTATTATGAATGATTATTTACTTTTATCAATTAATTTAGATTTCCAAAAGTTGTAAGAGGTATGTTTCCACTTGATGGGTACCTAATTAGTTAAACATCATGTAATTTAATTTGCTTTTCTATTTTAGAACCTATGTAAAAGGCATGTTTCTACCTTTTGGTGGGTGCCCTATTTAGGCATGTGATGTAAGGACATGTTTCCATATTTGGATGGGTGTCCATTTATTTGCTTTGTTTGGACATTGCTTTGATTTTAATATAATGATGCTTTCTTTTTATTGTGTGTAGCATGGATAATATTGTTATATGTAAGAATTTTATAATATTAAGACCTGTAAAGGAGGTCGGTTCCAATGAACCAGGCATTGTGGGGGTGCTGGGCCATTTCTCACCTTCCCCACACATACCCAATTTTTTGAACCCATTAGGGGGTTGGGGATTCTTTAGGAATCGAGTCATCCAACCCTTTCTTTTTCCCGACCCGTTCGGGTGGCGACTCTATTATTCTCCGGACTTTGGTCCATGTTCTCTAAGGCCCTAAGCCTAAATAGTACCGAAGTTGCAAGAACCATTCCAACGGGAGTGGGGGCAAAAATCCCCGCTCACACTAGGAAGTGCTCCTTGATTCCGATTATGGAGAGAACTTGCATTTGTGTCTCAAGATTTCGATTCTGAGTTGAGAGAAGGTCCATTTGTTGCTCAAGCTTTTCATGTTGCTTTCCAATTCTCTCAAATCTCTCTATTGTTGCTCCAATAAATTTCTCCAGTGCAACTTCATATGATGGCTTTTCTGGAGGATGGAATCCTTGATTTTGATTGTTTTTTGTATGGTGGTTCATAAGGTGCTTTATGATTGCTTTGAGTTCCACATGATAGGTTGGGATGATTTCTCCATGTTTGGTTGTATGTGTTTCCTTGAGGAAAAGATGGATTCTATTCTGGTTGCCCAAAAACTAGACTTGCTCCATAATTCTGTAGCCAGCTATGTTATGGTTTCCTCCACATCCTTCACAAGTTAAGGATGAAGTAAGGTTGACATGCTCCAATTTGTTTGCTATTGTATCTACCTTGGCTGCAAGTAAAGAAAAATTGTCAATTTCCTATAAACCAAAAACTTTTTTATGAACATTAAATTCCGAAGTCCAATGGTAGTTGTTTGATGCCATTTCTTCAATCAAAATGATTGCTTCAGAAGGAGCTTTGTTCATAATTGCACCTTCGGCTGCTACATCTATTATGCCTTTGATATTTGGATGAAGGTTGTTATAAAAAGTTTGAATCAAAAGCCATTCAGGAACTCCATGGGAGGACATTTTCTTTATAAATTTTTGAAACATTCCCAAGCTTCATATAAACTCTCACCATCTTCTTGAACAAAGCTTGTGATATCATTTCTCAATTTAGCAGTTTTCACAGGTGGAAAATATTTTGCTAGGAAAGCAGCGGCTAATTGATCCCATGTAGCGAATGTACCAGGTGCTTTAGAAGTGAGCCAATCCTTTGCTTGATCCCTTAAAGAAATTGGAAAAAGTCATAAATGAATAGAATCATCAGATACACCCTTAATTTTAAAAGTATCACATATTTCTAAAAAATTAGAGATGTGAGCATATGCATACTCATGCGGAAAACCATGAAAAACTTATTGTTGAATCAGATTGATAAGCATTGGTTTTAGATCGAAAGCATTGGCTTGCACAGGTGGTTTAACAATGTTAGATCTTAGTTAAGCAGATGGCATAGCATATTGCTTAAGTGCCATATTTTGTGGATCTCCCATAGTTGATTCTTCGTCAGATGTATCCATAGGATTATTTGCTGAAATTTATTCCACTTTTTGCTTCTCTTTTCTTTCCTTTTTATTCTTCCTAAAAAACCGTTCAATTTTTGGATTATATGGTTCAAGCGTTGAGTTAGGATTTCTTCGCATATAAACCAAAATTTGAGAAATTTATGCAAAAAAGTAAAAATATCCAAAGCAACACTAATCTTAATATTACCAATATTAGAATGATCGCTTCTCCGGCAGTGGCACCAAAAACTTATTGTGGACTCAGCCTAGCTATCTGCAAGTGCACAAATCGTTAACAAGAAATATAATGATAAGTAGAGTATCATTCCCATGAGGAAGTTTTCTTTTAAGTACTGATAAATTAAAACTAAGTATTATTGGAATGATAAATTTTGATTTATGATTAACCAAAATAAATTACTTTGAATTAAATCTAATGTTATGAAACTTAGGGTTAAGTCACCTTTATTGATTTATCATGGGTTTTCTAAAGTATTGATTTAATTTAGTTTTCCTTTCATTAGTGGTTAAATTCTCCTAAATTAAGCTCGAGTCTTTCTCAAGTACTAGAACTAATATCAATTTAATCCTTATGTCTACTCTCGTGATCACAAGTAATTAAACCAATTCATTAGGTTTTGTGAGAATTTTTGAATTAGCCACTTAAGTGTTTAACCTTATCTCTAAGTGAAAAACTTCCTTAAGATTGTTACCTCTATGGACTAATGTTATGGTTGCACTCTCGCTCTATCACACAACACCTCAATTCAATTAAGTATTGGCCAGATAATTAAAGCAATAAGCGTAAAGATAACAAAACAATTTAAGGATAAACTAAATTAATTCAAATAGGCATTTATAACTCCATGATAAATTCAATGAAAGGGACCAACCCTAAAGAGGATTAGTTATTCATTATTGAAATAAAAACATTGAAAATATTAAGGAAAGACATTAAAAATATAATTTAAAGAACAAGAAATATCAAACTCTATTTCTTTGAAGAACTAGACTTGGAACTTGAATTTCTTCTTGAACCAGAATTTCACTCTCCTTCTTGAGAAAACTCTAAACTGCATTTATTTCTTGAATGATTCTAATCTAATTCTTGTACATCTTTCATATCTTGAAACCTTAGAGGAAGTGTGTTTAAATAGATTGTTTGGAAGCTTCATTAGTGGGGAAAAACTTAAAAAGGTTAGGCCACATTGTGAGCGGGGATTTTCGCCCCCACTCCCGGTAGAATGGTTCTTGCTACCTTGGTACTGTTTAAGCTCGGGGCCTTAGAGAACACGGACCTAAGTCCGGAGAACATGGAGTCGCCACCCGGACTGGCCGGGAAAAAGAAAGGGGTGGATGACTCAATTTCTAACGAATCCCCAATCCCCTAATTGTTCGGAAAGTTGGGTACGTGTGGGGAAGGTGAGAAATGGCCCAGCACCCCCACAATGCCCGGTTCATTGGAATCGGCCTTCTTTACAGTTCTTAATATTATAAAATTCTTAAATATAACAATATTATCCATATTACACACAATAATTAAAAGAAAGCATCATTATATTAGAATCAAAGCAATGTCCAAACGAAGCAAATAAATGGACACCCATCCAAGGATGGAAACATGTCCTTACATCACATGCCTAAATAGGACACCCATCGAAAGGTAGAAACATTCCCTTTACATAAGTTCTAAGATAGAAAAGCAAATTAAATTACATGATATTTAACTAATGAGGTACCCACCAACTGGAAACATACCTCTTACAAGATTTGGAAGTCTAAATAAATTGATAAAAGTAAATAACCATTCATCAAAGGTATTAAATAGAAAGTAAACATCTATCCATGATAAATTAAATAAACCAAGTATTAAAGTTAAATAAATCAAAGCATATAAAATAAATCAAAGCATAATCAAATATAGAATTGAATAAGGTAAATAAAAAAAGCTACTGTTTCCATTTAAGTCTCTTTATTACATGTGTTTAAGGTTTTAGATTTTATGGAATTAGGCTACTGTGACTTTTTAAGAGAATTAAAATATATTAGAGTTTTATGTTTTAAAAGGTTGATAAAATTATTTGATTAACCAAATTAATGTTTGAATGGAGAAATCATGAAACTAGGGGTTGGACACTTTAAAACACTTTTAATTTATGGTTCCAAGCTCACTGTGTGAATTCAAAATATTTGTGTTTTTATGGTTTTTTAAGTTTTAAAGGATTAGGGTTTAAAAGAAATTAGGGTTTAAAGTTTTAAAGGGTTTCAGTTTATAATTTTGAGTTTTGGAATTGAATTAGGATTTTAGGATTCTTGGATTAAAGTTTCGGGTGATGAGTTTGAAATAGGGTTTAGAAAGTCAATATGATGATTTTTATGAAGTTTTATGAATTTAAACAAACTGATTAAAGTTTTTATAAATAGAAAAGATGTTTTTTAAGGCTTTTTGAAAGAAACAGAATCAAATTTTGGCTTTGTTGAAAAATATGTTTAATTAAGGTTTTAAGATTTTAAAGAAGTAAAAATAACAATTTTAAGCCTTTTGGAAAATAAATCAATGAAATAAGGCTTTTGACTTTAGAAAAACTAAATTAAAGTTGTAAGATTTTAAATTTTGAAAAACACAAATTCCTAGTTTTAGCTACTGTGAAAAAATAACCAAAGAATTTAATACATACCTCCTTTTGATGATTCCTCCAAAAATTGTTTTTCTTGGATGAATTAAAACAAAGACAATTGCTACCTTTTGAATTGCTTAAATCGAGTCCCTACTATTCCAGAAAAATATCAAATTGAATTGCTCCTTTTCCTTCATTGATTTGGTTTCACTTTTTCAAGCTACTGTCCAATTTTTTTTTGGCCTCCCTTTATTTGATTGCCTTTGGTCCTTATTTATAGAGGTTTCATATGATTTATTCCTAATTAATCACGGCAAGTAATATTGATAAGAAAAAGAAACCGAAACCTAATTGAATTAGGTTTCAAAAAATTTGCATCGAAAAAACTGCGCTGCTGAAAAAATTGTCGCAGGAAAAAATGCGCTGGCAAAAAAAATATCTACCGCAGCTGGCTGCTACAGTTGGCGAGGAGCGGGCGAAATGCCCACGGGCCCTCGCGACGATTTTGTTGTCGCCGATTTTTTTGATGCCGATTTTTATTTTTATTTTTATTTGTTTATTTTTATTTTTTATTAATAAAAATTAGATACTAAAGCAAAAATTATTTATCAAAAATTATTTTGGACCAATTAGACAACAAAAATCATTTTGGACTAAATAAAACATATTGGACCGGACTGGGTCAAAAATTAAGGGTCTACAGTTTGCCCCCTGCTTAAATGATCTGAAACTTTAGTGAAAGAGAGTGAAAAACAATAAGACTTAAGTTTTGAGATGGTTGAGGTTTTGGGTTCTGGACCCGGTTTGAGTTCTGGACTCAAGGATAAATTCTAGGTTCTAGACCTAAGGAAAATTTGGGTTCTGGACCCGGTTCGAGTTCTGGACTCAAGGATAATTCTAGGTTCTCGACCTAAGGAAAATTTGGGTTCTGGACCTGGATCAAGTTCTAGACTCAAGGATGATTCTATGCTCTGGACCTATGAAAAATTTAGGTTCTAGACCCGAGAGATTTGGATACTCTATCCTAAACTAGACTCGGATACTCGATCCTAAACTGGATTGGATACTCGATCCTAACTTGATTTGGATACTCGATCCTAAATTAGATTGGGATTGGGATACTCGATCTTAAATTTGGTTCGGATAGTCGATCCTAAATTGGATTGGGATTGGGATACTCGATCCTAAATTGGGTTCGGATACTCGATCCTAAATTTGATTTGGATACTCGATCCTAAGTTGGCTTTGGATACTCGATCCTAAATTGGATTGGGATACTTGATCCTAACTGGATTCAGATACTCGATCCTAACTGGATTTGGATACTCAATCCTAAATTGGCTTTGGATACTCTATCCTAAATTGGATTGGGATACTCGATCCTAACTAGATTTGGATACTCGATCCTAAATTAGCTTTGGATACTCGATCCTAAACTGGATTGGGATTTTATTTGGGACCCGAGATTGGGTACTTGGACCCGAGATTGAATTAATTTTGATTTAATTTGGGTACTTGGGCCCAAGAATAAATTTGACTAACCTTTTATCAGTTGAGAAGTCTAACTACTCCGGCTGTTCTATGCATTGTGGTTCTTTAGCCTCAAAACAGATCTTTACCTTTGAAAATGGATCTTCCTTCTTTGAGATCAGGTCTTCACCCTTGAAAATGGATCTTCATCCTTTAGACTTCGGGTCTTCACCCTTCAAAATGGATCTTCACCCTTGGGGATTGGGTCTTTACCCTTGTAAATGGATCTTCATCCTTGGAGATTAGGTCTTCTTTGTTCTTTGAAGATGGGAGTGACACGGCCAGTGGCTTGGCCGTGTCTCCTGGGTGTGTCAGCTTCTGTGTTTTTTTCTTTGGTTCTTCTTTGTTCTTGGCTTAGGATGGGACACGGCCAGTGGCTTGGCCATGTTGCCTACCAGTGTCACCTACTTTTTCTTTTCTTTCTTTGCTTGGTCCTTCTTGACTTTTCCCTTTAGGTGAGACACGGCCAGTTGCTTGGCCGTGTCTCCTGCCCGTGTCATGTTCTGTCAAGATTTCCTTTGAGGTGACACGGCCAAGCTTGATTTGGCTTGGCCATGTCTTGCTTGATCCATGCTCTTCTTTCCTTGTTTTGATCTTTCAAGGGAGTTTTTGCACTTTAACCACTTTTCCCTTGCAACTGCTTTTTCCTTTTTTCTCCAGTTTTGATTGGATCTTATATCCTCTCCTTGCCCCCTAAGGATTTTTTCTTTGATGCAAACTTTAATTGATTTTTTCTTGTCTAGTTCTTTGCATAAGCACACATTTCTTCTCTTTGTGAAGTGACTGGGGCTTACAAGCGAATAGGCTTACCATGCCCCCCTTGATTCAATATCTTCTTTTGATTCTTTAATTCGCAGGGTGTTTGCTGTTCATTTTGCCAAAGAATAGACAACACAAGATAAGAAAGTGTGATGTGATATGCTCATGTATGCATGATATGTATGAATAATACTTACAGTCGTTCCATTGACTCACAGACCGAGGTGATTAGCAGAAGTGTTCTCATTGGTTCCTTTTTGACGCTCGTTCAGGTCTCGCATTGGAATGATCGAAAGCTTTGTATTTATGGCTTTTATCTTCAAGATGATGAAAACATGAGTGGTGGAGACCCCAACCAGTAGAGTCAGGGATACATCCATAGCATGTCGGCTGATAGCTTCTTCATGACCTTGCCAATAATCATTTCCTTTGCCCAATGTGTCCTTTGGAGGTTCAACATACTTCCCTTAACTTGAAGGCTTTGTATGATAAAAACATTTTTTATTTGATTTTTTGAATTTTAATTTTGAAATCAAATGTTGGCTTTGCCAAATTAATGTCAATGTACCTCAGGACTTGATTTTCCAAATTAACATATCTATAACATGACAGCCCTAGTTACCGTACTAAACTCGGGAATTATTTCTATTTAAGCAAGAATTGATGCACTTCAGATAGGCTCATACACATTACTTGGTCAAAGGTCTCATTTGAGTTTAAATATTGTCTATCTCATATGCATGCTTATCCAAACTATCTCCACTAATAGACTCTACCTATCAAGAGAGATCAATAGGTCTTTGATAGGCTTGAAATGGAGTCTATGAGGGACATGGTTTAAATGAAGGCCATTTTGAGATTGGAGCTGGTGTGACACAAAGGACAAACCTTCACACTACAAATTTCTTGTTTGAATTTTCGGCAGCTTGGAGCAATCTTGCTAAATTCCAAATTCTTTTTATCTTCTTGGCATTAATCTTGATCTTGATAGGGACAATTTATGCCCTTGCAAAAAGTTTAAGACCCAATTTCATTTCTTTTCTTCTTTTCCCTTTTCTTTCCTCTTATTTTTCTTACTTTTCCCTTTTTTTCCCTTTCCTTACTCTTCCCTTTCTTTTATCATTTTGTCCCTCTTTCTTATAGGACTATCAAGTACAGAACATTCAAGAACTGAATGGTCTTTCTCCTTTTCCTTTGGTTTTGATCAAATCTTTAGTTGGGTTGGACCAATTCAAGTCAAACCGTCCTTATAAACCAAATGGAAACCTTTTGTTGTCTTAGGTAAAAGAGAACTCAGTTGGCTTTGAACCATTTTGGGTTTTCTTTTCTTTTTTCTTTTCTTTTTTTTTTCTTTTTTTTTTCTTTTGTCTTTTTTGTTTTCTTTTCTTCTCTTTTTTTTTTGGTTCTAGCTCTAAAAGAGTTGTCTTGTTTGTACCAACTTGGGCTTCCAATAATGGATAAGTGGAGTAACATAAATCTTCTTTAACAGGATAAATCATTTGTTACTCTGATGTTGTCTTGACATATTGGAGATATTAGGAAAACTTCAACTATCCTTATGGTTTTGAGAACATCAACTATCCTTATGGTCTTGAAAACTTCAACTATCGTCATGATCTTGACTTATCATTGCTTTCTTTGATCTTCTTCCCTATTCATCTTAGTGATCATAAGACTTGTCAAAAGTATCACAACAGCTCAAGGTAGATTGTTGTGGTTTGTAAGCCAATGAAAAGAAAGTTAAAATTTTATGAAGGCTCAAAGGGACAACTAAGGATTGATATTTAATAAGGTGGATATTAGTTGTCGGCTAACCAAACAATGCCTAGATCATTTCTCTCTTAAATAAGTAGAGTTCAATTTCGCCTTGAAAGCTTGTCAACGCATGTTATAAGACTGACTAGGACCTAGACAAAGGTAATTATGCCGGAGCCCTCTCTAAGTAAGAATACACAACTCAATGATAGAGCAATTCCCTCACCTAGTAAAGTCATTCGAGTCATGATGCATAAATATATTAATTCACGAATTATCAATCTAGATTCCTCATTAGTTGAGCACCAAAATGAACAAAGACCAACAAAAATTTTGATGAAAGTAATTTATTCAAGCAACTTTAAATTTGAAAAACACGACAGTTCCAATTAAAGAAAGTAAAATTGAAAAGCAACATTCAAGCTAAGGAAAGTTCATTGAGTTAGGCTTCTTTTCCTTTCACATCTTCAATATCCCCATCTTGAAAAGAGGATAAAACAAAATCTTCTTCCAATCCTTTTCCCACCATAAAGGCTGCCGGTGGTGGCACTCTTCCAAATTTAGACAAAGGGTTGTTCTTAGTATTGGACTTATCCGACTCGGGTAGCTTGCCACTATCGATTAGGTCTTGGATCTCATGCCTCAGACGAGCACATTTATCTGTTTCATGTCCTCGCATTTGATGAAATTGACAGAAGGGCTCGGCATTGAAGTTTGGTGGCAATCAATTATGTAAAGGTCGAGGAGCTAACGGTTGTAACAACCCTTTCTTTTGCAGCTTGCTAAAAACCCAAGATAGAGGCTTCCCCATATCTAAAGATTGTTTTTTATTTCCTTGACCGGTTACATTAATATCAACTTCTTTTTGCGAGTTTTGATTACTAGGTTGGTAATTCCCTTTCTCATTCCTTCTTATTGAAAAGCGATTCTTCTCTCTTTCCCACTCTTCAATTTGCAGACCAGCTTGGAGACGATCTTTGAAATCCCTTATAAGGGTGTGAGACATCCTTTCACGGAGATTAGGCAACACCCTTCTCACAATCATCCTTATTTGATCAGATTCATCGGGCCTCTTCTTGAGTAAAGCAGCCTTGTTTCTCCATCTCTTGACATAATCTACAAAATTCTCATTCTGCCTTTGCCTAATAGACTCCACTTCCATTAAGGTAACTTCTAGCTTAACATTATGCCCATATTGTTGGATGAAGGCTTTGTAAAGTAGATCCCAACTCTTTTGTGTTCCATCATCTAAGGTATTGAAACCAGTTTTGGACAATAGGGTCCAAAGAGAGCATAAAGTACCTTAAGGTTT
Organism: Garcia nutans; assembly: GCA_947685225.1. Lineage (NCBI taxonomy): Eukaryota > Viridiplantae > Streptophyta > Magnoliopsida > Malpighiales > Euphorbiaceae > Garcia > Garcia nutans. The sequence goes on from CANTUV010000043.1 coordinate 43,087,573, forward strand.
GAGCCTTAGTAGCTCGGGCAGACTGCATGGCAGTGATATACTGCTTCACATGGAGATGAGGATTTTCAATGCCATTGTACTTTGCAAAGGATGGCATCTTGAACTTGTATGGAACTTCTTCATCTTGTTCAAATAGTTTGTCGATCTCGGACATCTCTTCGATTTTCAGCTTCTTCTCAAATTTCTTTTCTAAATCAGTAATCATCTTTTCAACATCGGATGTCTCGGTCTTTTCAATAGTTGCCTTCTCAACAGCCTTCGGTTCTTTTTATCTTTAAGGTCTTGGTAATATTGAGCCCAATCATCATCATCAATGATTACTTCATCAACTTTAGTCTTCCCCTTGACTTTCTTGGTGCTAGCAGATGCTTTTGGCATTGTTTCCTAAAATTGTAGCTAGTTGATTCTTTATGGTCTCGGCCACGGCCTCTTTTATTTCTTCCATCTTGGCATTAAGGGCTTCATCCACCATTCTTTGAATTTGTTCCTGCTCCATTATTTTTTGTGAGCAAGTGATTGAGTCGTTGCTAGATACTTTGTCTCCGGCGTAGGTCAGATTGACGTAAGCTTTTGAACTTTCATAATCCAGGGCTGTGAGCCAGAGAGGATCAATGATATGAGATGCAAATGTATGCATGTATGCACAAACAATCAATGAAAAAAGATAATTAGGACGTTCCTTCCAACCTTATAACATCCACACACTAATGGCGAGTCTCTTTTCCTAGGTATATGGTTAACAAAATACCAACATGGGGTATCTTGCTTTTGAATAATTCCCTCGGACATTTCAACCAATAGTTATATTTTCGAAAATGGAAGTCCATCCATGATAATTCCCATTAATTAGGTTTTAATCCATCCAACCAACTACAGTAGTTCTTATGCTATTTTGGATTAAAACTAAATTAAGAGGTTTATCATAGATAGATTTCTCACTTGAAAAAGATAACTAATGATTCATGCCAAAAATAAGCCCATGGTTAATTTATTCTTAGTGTAAATTAGGCTCACAATTGATTTTTAGTATTTCATAATTGACCTAAATAATTTGTAAGCTCTTTGTAAGAAAAGATTGGGTGAAAATAATTCTGTTTCTAAGCCCATTGTAAAAGATTTTTAGAAAAAAGGATTTTGGGCTTAGTATTTGGGCCATGGGCCAAAGAATTTATGATTTATTTTTAGAAAAAGTCTTATGCCAAAAGACCATCTTGAAAAGTTTTGAAAATAGCTTTGGTCTTTTGGACTTAGGGAAAAGTTTATTTGAGCTTACAAATGTACTTGAGTCAAATTAGAAAAGTGCAAACCAAATAAGCCATGATTTAAGCCAAGATAAATTAACCATAGTCAAACAACATGCATTTCGGGTAAAACCTAAGGAAAGTAACTAGGCCAATTACATGAGCTTTAGTCTTTGGGTAAAAAGGCTTAGGTTCCCATAGCAAGTATATACCAAATGGCATGAGGCTATAAGTGGTTATGCCATGCTCAATCTCCATACCTTGAGTGAAAGTATGTTATCCCTTACATAACATAACACGGGTAACACGGGCGTCCTAACTCATACACACGATGCAATCTAAGATGATGCAATGGATAATATCATTATAAGAAAGAATAGAATAATATAAAGACCAACGGAATCAACTTCTCTTATCCCCAATGGAGTCGCCACTGTGAGCGGGGATTTTCGCCCCCACTCCCGATGGAATGGTTCTTACGACTTCGGCACTATTTAGGCTCGGGGCCTTAAAGAACACGGACCTAAGTTGGAGAAAATGGAGTCACCACCCGGATGGGCCAGGAAAAAGAAAGGGGTGGATGACTCAATTCTTAAGGAATTCCCAACTCCCTAATGGGTTCGAAAAGTTGGATACGTGTGGGGAAGGTGAGAAATGGCCCAGCACCCCCACAACGCCCGGTTCATTGGAACCGGCCTCCTTTACAGGTCTTAATAAAATAAAATTCTTAAATATAACAATATTATCCATATTACACACAATAATTAAAAGAAAGCATCATTATATTAAAATCAAAGCAATGTCAAAATGAAGCAAATAAATGGACACCCATCCAAGGATGGAAACATGTCCTTACACCACATGCCTAAATAGGACACCCACCGAAAGGTAGAAACATGCCATTTACATAAGTTCTAAGATAGAAAAGCAAATTAAATTACATGATATTTAACTAATGAGGTACCCACCAAGTGGAAACATACTTCTTACAAGATTTGGAAGTCTAAATAAATTGATAAAAGGAAATAACCATTCATCATAAACAAATCATTCATCAAAGGTATTAAATAGAAAGTAAACATCCATCCATGATAAATTAAATAAACCAAGTATTAAAGTTAAATAAATTAAAGCATATAAAATAAATCAAAGCATAATCAAATATAGAATTGAATAAGGCAAATAAAAAAAGCTACTATTTCCATTTAAGGCTCTTTATTACATGTGTTTAAGGTTTTAGATTTTATGGAATTAGGCTACTGTGACTTTTTAAGAGAATTAAAATAGATTAGGGTTTTATGTTTTAAAAGGCTGATAAAATTATTTGATTAACCAAATTAATGTTTGAATGGAGAAATCATGTAACTAAGGATTGGACACCTTAAAACACTTTTGATTTATGGTTCCAAGCTCACTGTGTGAATTTAAAATATTTGTGTTTTTATGGTTTTTTAAGTTTTAAAGGATTAGGGTTTAGAAGAAATTAGGGTTTAAAGTTTTAAAGGGTTTCAGTTTACAATTTTGAGTTTTGGAATTGAATTAGGATTTTAGGATTCTTGGATTAAAGTTTCGGGTGATGAGTTTGAAATAGGGTTTAGAAAGTCAATTTGATATTTTATTGTTTAGATCATTTTTGTACTTGTTTTTAGTATGATTTTTATGTGTTTTGAGTTAATGTTTTGATTGATTTTTGTTTTAAGTTTGTCTAAAGTGTTTTTTTTTTAAGTTTAGGTGGAAAAACACACTTGGAAGATCAAAACAGTGCAAGAAAGGCATGAACCAAGCAAGACATGGCCAAGCCAAATCAAGCTTGGCCGTGTCCCTCAAATAATGAAGTTGGCAGAGCTTGACATGGCAAAGCCACTAGCTGTGTCTCACCTAAAGAGCAAAACCAAAGACCAAAGCAAAGAAAGAGCAAAATAGAAGCAGAAGCAAATACACTCATGTGACACGGCCAAGCCACTCTTGGCTTGGCCGTGTCAACCCTTATGACCAAAGAAAGAAAAGAAAGAAAAGAAAGAAAGAAAGAAAGGAGCAGAGAGGGACATGGCCAGCAAGCTTGGCCAAGTCCCAAGGATAATCAAGAGACACGGCCAAGCCACTCTTGGCTTGGCCGTGTCACCCTTAATCTATATAAATTCTCTTGAGAAAAAGAAAAAAAAGGGGGAGCTAGGAGGAGACGACGAGGGTTTGAGGAGAGAGAGAAAGAAAAGAGAAGGAGGGAGCAAACATGATTTGGGATGAGGAGAGAGTGACACTCTCCTTGTCCCTTCATCTTCATCCTCCATCTTCATCTTCTCAATCTTCCATTGATAAGATCTTTGAGGTTCTTTGGGATAAATTGGGTTAACAAGCTCTTGAAGGTTGAAGAAGCTTCATTGAAAGGTTTGTTGACTTGAGAAAGCTCCATTCCATCTCTCGAAGGCATAATCAATTGAAGGATTGGTGACTTGAGAAAGCTCCATTCCACTTTGCAAAGGGGAATCAACCATTGAAGAGGGCTTGAGTTCTTCATCAAATATCAAAGTGGAGCTAGGAGGAAGACTAGTAATCCTACTCTTAGAATCTTCATAAGGGGTTTTTCTATTCTATCTTTTAATTCATTCCAATATTGTTTTTGTTGTATTAAGAGAATTGATATTGCAATGAACAATTTGTGTTTGATTTATATTGAGTTGAATGAATGTTTTAAATTGATGATGTTGAGCTAAAAACCCATGCTTAGGGTTTGTAGTATATTTGATTGAATGCTTTGATTTGATATTTACATTGATGTACCTTGTGTTGGTTGATTGCATTGGATTGTATGCTAGGTTGATAGATTAGCTACCTATTGATCTCTAGATATTGAATGAAGGACCAAGAGGTGAAATTTGATATCGGAATTATGCAATCGACTACCCTATGAATGAATTAGAAATATAAGTTATAGGGTTTTGTTAATTTGGTGATGTAATATAATTGGCTATTGCTAATTCATGAATGTAAGAACTAATGGATTGGTAATTGACTAATTAAACTTAAGAAACAAATTAATTTACAAGGTTATGTTAATGGATAATTGAGAATTGAGCTTTGATTGAATGGACCTATAACCCTAGGCATATTCCCAAGAATCAATTTGATCTTGTACAACCTTCACACACATCAACCCTACGTACGTTAATCTTAGGTTTAAATTGTTCTTTTACAATTCCAAACAACAAACTCTCGCTTTTAAATTACTTGCTAACCAAGCTATTACGAACCACACCTTCTTGGGGAAATGACCTTGGGGCGATCACCTTTGCTACAACTACCTCGTATACTTGTGAGTGACGCTTGTAGTAGTACTTAATTTGAGCACAACATTTATGAAGTTTTATGAATTTAAACAAATGGATTAAAGTTTTTATAAATAGAAAAGATGTTTTTTAAGTCTTTTTGAAAGAAACAGAACCAATTTTAAAATTTTGAAAGCAACATAATCAAATTTTGGTTTTGCTGAAAAAATGTTTAATTAGGGTTTTAAGATTTTAAAGAAGTAAAAATAACAATTTTAAGCCTTTTGGAAAATAAATCAATGAAATAAGGTTTTTGACTTTAGAAAAACTAAATTAAAGTTCTAAGATTTTAAATTTTGAAAAACACAAATTCCTAGTTTTAGCTACTGTGAAAAAATAACCGAAGAATTTAATACATACCTCCTTTTGATGATTCCTCCAAAAATTGTTTTTCTTGGATGAATTAAAACAAAGACAATTGCTACCTTTTGAATTGCTTAAATCGTGTCCCTGCTATTCCAGAAAAATATCAAATTGAATTGCTCCTTTTCCTTCACTGATTTGGTTTCACTTTTTCAAGCTACTGTCCATTTTTTTTTTGGCCTCCCTTTATTTGATTGCCTTTGGTCCTTATTTATAGAGGTTTCATATGGTTTATTCCTAATTAATCATGGCAAGTAATATTTATAAGAAAAGGAAACCAAAACCTAATTGAATTAGGTTTCGGAAAATTTGCGTCGGAAAAATTACGCTGCTGAAAAAAATTGCAGCAGAAAAAAATGCGCTGGCGAAAAAAACTGCCGCAGCTAGTTGCGACAGTTGGCGAGGAGCGGGCGTCATCCGCAGAAAAAATCTGCGGGCGAAATGGCTTGGGCCATTTTGCCAGCCATTTCGCTCTCAGGCAGCTTCTGCGGGCGAAATTCCCACGGGACCGCGCGACGATTTTTTCGATGCCAATTTTTCCGACGCAAATTTTTATTTTTATTTTTATTTTTTATTAATAAAAATTAGATACTAAAGCAAAAATTATTTATGAAAAATTATTTTGGACCAATTAGACAACAAAAATCATTTTGGACTAAATAAAACATATTGGATCGGACTGGGTCAAAAATTAAGGTTCTACACACATCTTGTTTGGTTCACCAGCTACCCAATTTTCTACTCAAAGTCATGAATTTTGGCTCCACGTTCGTGGCTTTTGAGTGCCACGGTCATGGCCTGAGTTGGATTGGACGGTTTGAGAACTTTACAGCTGTAAAATGGTCGATAAGGTAGGCCATGTTCATGGTCTTTCAATACCACAGTCATGTCTTGCCAATGCCACGGTCATGGCCTTCAATTGGCTTCTGGATTTTTGTCTTTTTGTTTTGGCAGACTTGATTTAAATCCCATGGTCATGCCCTTGAAGGGCCACGGGCATGGCATTTGTTATTTCTTCATTTTTTTTCTTGCCTTTCTTCATTTTTTTGCACCTCTAATCATTAGAAACTTTGAATCTTGACTTTCCATGTAATATCCCAAAGCATACCCTAAAAGTTTTGGAATATTTATTGTTGTATTTGGATTAAGTGTATATGTTTAAGTGGAAAGAGAAAAGAGGTAAAGAGAAGAGCGTATATGTTGTATATATAGAGATATATACAACATACACAAGTCAAAGAAATGGAAGGTCAAACGAAGATTTATTTATTTTTAAATTAATTGAAATGGAAGTTAAACGAAGTGGATGAGGATATTTAAGAATATTTTATTATTTAATTTGCTTGGTTGAGATTTAAAGAGATGATTGAGTGGTTAAGAGAGAGTTGACTTGTGTTCTATTCATCTTCTTCCTCTTTTCTTTTCTCCTTGGTCGGCTGACTCCATAGCAAGAGAGAAAGTGAGATTTTTGTCTTTCCAAACTCAAGATTGAAGGATGTTTCAAGTGATCAAGTTGGGATTCTAAATATTTTCATCACTTTTGGTAAGTTTTCCACTTGATTCCCTTGTTTTCTTTTAAGTTGTGTTTTGGGTTTGGTATTTGATTGTTATTAGTATGTGTATATTTGATTATGGTGTATTTGAGGGTGTGTGATCTTTTTTGTGTTGATTTTGGAGTTTGATTGAAGAGATAGAGTTAAGTTTGGTGTTGGAAGAGCAAGTGTTGTGTTCGAGTTATTTTGGTGTTTTTGCAAGTTATTATGGTTTATGGGTGTGCTTAGTTAAGTTTGTTTGAAGTGGAAAATGGTGGAAGTAAGAGGTTTGTTGGATGAGATGTTGTTGTCACCGAAATCAGTATTTTTGGCCTGACACGCCCATAAGCATGGCCAGGTCTTTAGGCGTGTTAATGGTTCTATTTTCTGGATGGGTGACACGACCAGTGACACGCACATGTGACTGAGTGTGTCACATCTTCTGTGTTAATTTTCACGGCCAGTGACACGCCCATGTCACTGAGCGTGTCATAGCTACTTTGTTGAAGGAGGATTGACACGGCCAGTGACATGCCCATGTCACTGAGCGTGTCAAAGCTTCTGTGTTGTGAGTTTAGGGCACTACCAGGGACACACCCGTGTTGTTGAGCGTGTCATGTGTAGAGTTGGCCCTAGTTGGTTCTTAGCTTTATTATCTCATGTGTATCTTTAAGTGAGTGTGTATTATTCCTTTTGGATTAGGTTTTGAAGAGATTGAGTTGCCCTAATCCAAGTGTTGAGGATTCTTGGAAGAGGAGGTTGATAGATTAGTGTGAGTTGCTCTCGAGGTAAGTACAAACCATACATTATTGCATACATTTACATGACATTGGGACTTAACACATTTCGTTGTAAATGTGTTAAGTAATCCATTACATTGTTGATATATTTGATTAATGCTATGATTTGCATAATGTGAAGGATATGATGATCATTCAAATTATATGTGCAATGCAATTGGTTGTGTATAACCTAATGATGAGATGTGAAGCCATTGTTGTTGGCTATAAAGATGCAAAGGAAATAATTGGGGTGTGTTTGCCTAGATGATTATGAAGAGATGAGAATGGAATTGATAATGAAGTAATAAAATAATTGTGTGCCTAATGTGTTATTCACTTTTCAGAGTTTGTTATTGGTGGCATGCCTAATAGTAACAATCTCTTGAAGCTGGGTTGGGCTTGATCCTTGAAGCCAAGTTGGGTTGAAGTTTAGCATGCTTAACTTCCCTTGATGCTTGGTTGTGTCTAGTCCTTGAAGCCTAGTTGGGATGTTACAAACCCTTGGAGCTGGGTTGGGTTTCGTCCTTGAAGCCAAGTTGGGTTGATGCTTAGCATGCTTTGCTCCCCTTGATGCTTGGTTGGGCCTAATCCTTGAAGCCTAGTTGGGATAATGACAAATGTGATAATTGAACCAAAACATTAACTCTTAAAGTTGAATGGCATATTAGTTTCTTTTGGTCCCATGCTTGTCTTTGTTTCAATGTGAATCATAAATGATGAAACAATTGAATAAGATAATGAAATGTAATGTTATGAAATATAGCATTTTTGAATATTGTCTCTATTGCTTGAAAGTATAACATTGACATTGCATTAAAGCATATTGTTATTGTAGTTTGTACCACTAATCCTATGGCTTAGCGCGATTGTGGTTCGTCGCGCAGGTGACAGGGTAGAACCGGAGAGTTCATCTAGACCGAGTCGAGTCTAGACTTTGAAGTGTTGATTGTGGGCTTAAAGATCAGAGACGAACTGCCAAACATGTATAAACTTTATGTTTTGTAAACATTGATTTTGATGTATTTATATATGTAAATACCGCTACATTTTCCGCTGCATAATGAATAAATGTTTTACCTGTTATGTTCCATAATATATATATATATATGAAATGCCTTTTGGGTTGACAAATGCACCTGCAGATTTTATAGATTTGATGAATAGGGTGTTTAGACCCTATCTGGATCAGTTTGTGGTGGTCTTTATTGATGATATTTTGGTACATTCGCATAATAAGGAGGGGCATGATGAGCATTTGTGGATTGTGTTACGGACCTTGAAAGAGAAGCAATTGTATGCTAAGCTATCGAAGTGTGAGTTTTGGCTTGATCAAGTGACTTTTCTGGGTCATGTGGTGTCAGTAGATGGTATAAGAGTTGATCCGAGTAAAGTTAAAGCTATTTTAAATTGGAGTCCACCAAAGTTTGTGACTGAAGTTAGAAGTTTTCTGGGTTTAGCAGGCTATTATCGACGGTTTATGAAGGGTTTTTCTTTGATAGCTACTCCACTCACCAGATTACTTTGAAAGGGAGTTAGATTTGTGTGGACAGATCAGTGTCAAGCTAGTTTTGAGCAGTTGAAGGAGATGTTGACTCAAGCTCCTATTCTTACTTTGCCTGTGGAAGATAAACCATATGTGATTTACAGTGATGCTTCACATAATGGTTTAGGTTGTGTTTTAATGCAGGAGGGTAGAGTTATAGCTTATGCTTCTTGGCAGTTGAAGCTGCATGAGCTTAATTACCCGACGCATGATTTGGAATTGGCGGCTATAGTTTTTGCTTTGAAGATTTGGTGACACTACTTGTATGGGGAGAAGTGTTTCATTTATACAGATCATAAGAGTTTGAAATACTGGGGTGTTCAGAGAGAGCTGAATCTTCGACGGAGATGGTGGTTAGAGTTGATCAAACACTATGACTGTTCGATTGATTATCATCCTGGTAAGGCAAATGTTGTTGCAGATGCCTTGAGTTGGAAGTCTTTAGCAGGTTTGACTATTTATTCGCTCTCGTTGCTTGTTGAGTTGAGAGCGCTGCATGCTAATTTTGAGCTTTGTGATGATGGTGCTTTGTTAGCTCAGTTGCAATTGAGGCCAGTGTTGTTGGATCAAATAAGGGAGCCTCAATTGGTAGATGAGAAAATTTAGAAAATTATTTTGGATTATCAAAAAGGAGAGAGTAGAGATTTTCATGTGAGAAGTGATGGCAGCCTTTGGTATAAAGATAGATTGTGTGTTCTTGATGATGCTAGTTTGAGAAAGATTATTTTAGAGGAAGCACATCAGTCGGTTTTTGCTATGCACCCTAGGAGTACCAAGATGTATTATGATTTGAAGCAACATTACTGGTGGTCAGGTATGAAGAGGGACATAGCGGAGTTTGTATCCAAATGTCTCACTTGTCAGAGGGTGAAGGCCGAGCACCAAGTTCCAACAGGGTTGCTCCAACCTTTATCAGTGCCTAAATGGAAATGGGAGCGAGTGACAATGGATTTTGTGTCTGGTTTGCCATTGACTCAGAAGAAGCATGATGCCATCTAGGTGATTGTTGATCGATTGACGAAGACAACTCATTTTCTTCCAGCTAGAATGGACTATTCTTTGGAGAAGTTGGGTGAGCTATATATCAGTGAGATAGTGAAGTTGCATGGAGTTCCAATTTCTTTGGTGTCTGATCGAGATCCTCGGTTTACTTCAAGGTTTTGGAAGAGTTTGCATGCTGCTTTGGGTTCTCGATTGCACTTTAGCACTGCTTTTCATCAGCAGACAGATGGGCAGTCAGAAAGAGTGATACAAATTATAGAGGATATGTTGAGAAGCTATGTCATTAATTTCTCTGGAAGTTGGGACATATTTTTGCCACTAATGGAATTTTCTCATAACAACAGTCATCAATCTAGTATTAGAATGGCACCATTTGATGCATTGTATGGTAGAAGATGCAGAACACCTCTATGTTGGAATGAAGTTGGAGAAGGTAAACTGGTTGGTCCCGATTTGATTAAGGAAACGGAAGAGAAAGTGAAGATAACTCGGGATCGGTTGAAAGCAGCTTCAGATCGGCAGAAATCTTAATCAGATTTGAAGAGATGAGACATAGAGTTTGATGTTGGAGATAAGGCTTTTCTGAAAGTGTCTCCTTGGAAGAAGATCTTGAGATTTGGACGCAAAGGGAAGCTAAGCCCTTATTTTATTGGACCTTATGAAGTATTAGAAAGAGTTGGACCAATTGCTTATCGACTCACTTTGCCGCCTGAGTTGGAAAGAATTCACAATGTCTTCCATGATTCTATGCTACGGAGGTACAAATTAGACCCATCTCATATTTTGTCAGTGGAATCTATTGAGGTGAGTTCAGATCTGACTTTTGAAGAAGAACCAGTTGCTATTTTGGCACATGAAGTGAAAGAGTTGAGAAATAAGAAAGTGCCAATTGTGAAGGTTTTTAGGAAGAATCATGCAAAGGAACAGGCAACTTGGGAGAGTGAGCAAGCGATGCGAGATCAGTATCCTCAATTGTTTCAGACTTGAGATCAGGAAATTTCAAGGATGAAATTTCTTTTTAGAGGAGGAGAATTGTAATATCCCAAAGTATACCCTAAAAGTTTTAGAATATTTATTATTGTATTTGGATTAAGTGTATATGTTTAAGCGGAAAGAGAAAAGAGTTAAAGAGAAGAGTGCATATGTTGTATATATAGAGATATATAAAACATATACAAGTCAAAGAAATGGAAGGACAAAAGAAGATTTATTTATTTTTAAATTAATTAAAATGGAAATTAAAGGAGGTGGATGAGGATATTTATGAATATTTTATTATATAATTTGCTTGGTTGAGATTTAAAAAGATGATTGAGTGGTTAAGAGAGAGTTGACTTGCGCTCTGTTCATCTTCTTCTTCTTTTCTTTTCTCCTTGGCCGGCTCACTCCATAGCAAGAGAGAAAGTGAGATTTTTGTCTTTCCAAACTCAAGATTGAAGGATGTTTCAAGTGATCAACTTGGGATTCTAAAGATTTTCATCACTTTTGGTAAGTTTTCCACTTGATTCCCTTGTTTTCTTTTAGGTTGTGTTTTGAGTTTGGTATTTGATTGTTGATAGTATGTGTATATTTGATTATGGTGTATTTGAGGGTGTGTGATCTTCTTGGTGTTGATTTTGGAGTTTGATTGAAGAGATAGAGTTAAGTTTGGTGTTGGAAGAGAAAGTGTTGTGTTTGAGTTATTTTGGTGTTTTTGCAAGTTATTATGGTTTATGGGTGTGCTTAGATAAGTTTTTTTGAAGAGGAAAATGGTGGAAGTAAGAGGTTTGTTGGATGAGATGTTGTTGTTGCCAAAATCAGTATTTTTGGCCTGACATGCCTATAAGCACGGCCAGGTCTTTAGGCTTGTCAATGGTTCTGTTTTCTGGATGGGTGACAAAACCAGTGACACGCCCATGTCACTGAGCGTGTCACAGCTTCTGTGTTGTAGTAGCATTGACACAGCCAGTGACACGCCCATGTCACTGAGCATGTCATAGCTACTGTGTTGAGGGAGGATTGACACTGCCAGTGACACGCCCATGTCACTGAGCGTATCAAAGCTTCTGTGTTGTGAGTTTAGGGCACGACCAGGGACACGCCCGTGTTGTTGAGCGTGTCATGTGTAGAGTTGACCCTAGTTGGTTCTTAGCCTTATTATCTCATGTGTATCTTTAAGTGAGTGTGTATTATTAATTTTGGATTAGGTTTTGAAGAGATTGAGTTGCCCTAATCCAAGTGTTGAGGATTCTTGGAAGAGGAGGTTGATAGATTAGTGTGAGTTGCTCTTGAGGTAAGTACAAACCATACATTATTGCATACATTTACATGACATTAGGACTTAACACATTTGGCTGTAAAATATGTTAAGTAATCCATTACATTGTTGATATATTTGATTAATGCTATGATTTGCATAATGTGAAGGATATGATGATCATTCAAATTATATGTGCAATGCAATTGGCTGTGTATACCCTAATGATGAGATGTGAAGCCATTGTTGTTGGCTATAAAGATGCAAATGAAATAATTAGGGCGTGTTTGCCTAGATGATTGTGAAGAGATGAGAATGGAATTGATAATGAATTAATAAAAGAATTGTGTGCCTAATGTGTTATTCACTTTTCAGAGTTTATTATTGGTGGCATGCCTAATAGTAACAATCTCTTGAAGTTGGGTTGGGCTTGATCATTGAAGCCAAGTTGGGTTGAAGTTCAGCATGCTTAACTGCCCTTGAAGCTTGGTTAGGTCTAGTCCTTGAAGCCTAGTTGGGATGTTACAAACCCTTGGAGCTGGGTTGGGTTTGGTCCTTGAAGCCAAGTTGGGTTGATGCTTAGCATGCTTTGCTCCCCTTGAAGATTGGTTGGTCCTAATCCTTGAAGCCTAGTTGGGATAATGATAAATGTGATAATTGAACAAAAACATTAACTCTGAAAGTTGAATGGCATATTAGTTTCTTTTGGGCCCATGCTTGTCTTTGTTTCAATGTGAATCATAAATGGTGAAACAATTGAATAAGATAATGAACTGTAATGTTATGAAATATAGCATTTCTGAATATTGTCTTTATTGCTTGAAAGTATGACATTGACATTGCATTAAAGCATATTGTTATTGTAGTTTGTACCACTAAGCCTATGGCTTAGCACGATTGTGGTTCGTCGTGCAGGTGACAGGGTAGAACCGGAGAGTTCATCTAGGGTAGAACCGGAGAGTTCATCTAGACCGAGTCAAGTCTAGACTTTGAAGTGTTGATTGTGGGCTTAAAGATCAAAGACGAACTGCCAAACATGTTTAAACTTTATGTTTTGTAAACATTGATTTTGATTTATTTATATATGTAAATACCGCTGTCATATTCGCCCACTATATTTATGTCTAGCAGTCATATGCTCAGCAAGAGAAAGGATCTGGAGAGGTCATCTCTGATGGCGGTTCCTAGAGAAGGTCGTAGGACCAAAGGGACCTAATTGCAAAAATGTAAAGTTTTGGGGAGTGACTGTAATTTCAAAAAGTTTTGGGGAGGTAATTGTAATTTCTAAAAGTTATACTGGAAGTTCTTAGTAGTGCACATAACAGACTCCAAAGATGGAGAGTAGAGAAAAATTGGGTCGCAATGACGCGTAACGATTTTTCCAGGAAACGCCCCTTTTGAGAGAAACGAAGACATGTAGACTAGGGCCATTTTGGTCATTATACATGAATCCAAAGTAGGAAATAAAAACACGAGTGAGCAGAGGATGTCGAGGGGTTGAACATGAAACTATCGTCAGTAGAAACGAAGCCCGGGCAAAACCCGAGCAAAGAAAGGACCTAAAGGGAATTTTGTAAAAAGTCAAGGGCTTATTGGTAATTTTTCAAAATGGCTTGGAAACCTAAAATAGACCTTAAAAATTGAAAGTAGAGGTCGAAAGGATCAAAACCATATGCAGTTTGCCTTGTGGAACTGTACGGTTTAAAAGTTATGACTGATTAATTGACGGAGGGTATTTTAGTCTTTTCACACCCTAGGCCATAAAAATTTCAGCACAAGGAGGTTGAGGGGCCAAAATATGATTAAAATAAAGTTCAAGGGCTTGGGTTTTAAATAAATAAAATAAAGAGACATTTGGACCAATTAAAAGTGACCATTTAGCATTATAAAAAGAAGAAAAGAAAAAAATGTGGACAAATGGCCCTAAGGCATTTATCCAACCCAAACGTGAGCATCATTTTCCTTATATATATATCATGGCATGAAGAACAAATCTCTCTCTCTCACCCATTCCAAATTTTAGGCCACCATAGGAAGAACACCAAAGGATTTCCAATTTTTGTCAAGTTTGATTTTCAAGGTAAGTTTTAAGGTTTTCAAGTATGTAGAATTCAATTCTAGTATTAATTTTAAGTATTTATATATCTATTGGAAGGTTGGAAATTAGGGTTCTTATGGTGGATTTGGGGAAAATTTAAGTAGTGATGAGATTGATTAATTAAATGGAAGAATCAAGGTTTCTAAGGTTTAATAAGGTTAGATTAGGGTTTAGTTTGAAAAGAAATGGGATGATAGCTTATTGTTCTAAATTGCTAAGGTTTATGTTTAAGGTTGTGTTCTTGAATTTCTTGAAGGAAAAACAAAGATTAAGAAAGGAGAAGAAGGAAAAGCAAAGGGGAATTAAAAGAACAAGGTTTGGTACTTTACCATAAAAGAAATTTTATTCTTCTTACGAACTTTGGTTTATGGAATTTTTGATGTTGATGCTTAAATGTATTGATTGAGTTTAAATTAAATGTTTGAGTTATGTTCTTGGTTTCTTATGGCAATTGAGTTGTTTAAAATTAATTTAAACCAAATGTTTTGAGAAAAATTTGGCAAGTTGGTTTGATGAACTTAAATTAGTATGATTTAAGTTAAACATGCAAAAGTTATCAAAGGGAAGTGTTTGAATCTTCACTTTATCATTAAAGAAGCCTTCATATTGATTTGTAAAATAAAAATACACTATCCCATGTATTTCATATGTTTGGGCCGAAATGGTCCCAAAATGGCAGATTTCTGGATCTTTTTGTGGCAGTTGTTTGAAGTAGCAAATGAATGAATTTTTCAACAAAATTTTACGTGTAATTAGTCAACATATGAGATAAGTTTTCTATAAAATTTTAGCCAAAAATAAGATCGTTTACTTGGTCAAATGGAAGACTAAAGTGGACTGAAATTTTGACGAAAACCCAGATTTTACTATTCATATGGTCATACCATTTGCGTTGCCGATTTTACGTGCCGCGACACTATTCATTTGGTCAATTTGTGACCTTTTGAGGAATGCTTTGAAATGTTTGATATGTTTATTATGGATGTTAAATATGTAAAAAAGGGTAATGGTTTGACTAAAGAATGTGGTGCGTGGGCGTAAATGGCAATGCGCGATGGGAATTTAAAAGGATTTCTCGAGTCATTCTAAAATGAAGTTTGAGACTTAAATTGAATCATTTTAACATTTATGCTCTATTGGGTAGTTGGGAGTGGTAGATAAGGGTATGGTGCACTATACTAACTTATGCAGTACTGCCACTTATTGTGTTTGATACACCCCGGCGGTTACCTTCGGGTATAGGCCGTGGAGCGAAAATGTTGTGAAATTGTGATTGGAATGCTCCAGTAGTTACCTACGGGTATAGGCCATAGAGAGGAATTGGTTATAACCATGGTGGTGAGGGCCACCTATGTTATAGTGGTGAGGGCCACTGCCTTATCGCTATGGTTCCCTATATGCCAGTAGAGCCTGAGCCAAAGTCCTATTTTTCTAAAACTAAGAACTGCAATATGAGTTTGAATTATGGTTTTTACAATTGTTGAAAGTATATCTACACTGAATGGACAATAACTTCCATTGGTTTAATGTTGGTTGATTTTTTATTTAATTATTTCCTTTTAGTTCAAATGCTTTCATGTTTTACTTATATTTTCATCGATAAAGTACCCACTGAGCGTCATTGCTCAGCGAGTTAAGTTTTCTTGACTCGTAGGTTCGGGGCAGTAGATTTCAGTGATTAGCATCGAGCAGCACAACACAGCGTAGCACCTCAGAGTAGCCTTTCATTTCCTATATTATGAGTTAGCTAGTTGTGGCATATATATGTATATATTTATATATAAGATTCAGAAGTACTATGTTATACTATACATTAGTAGTATGTAATAATAATAAACCTCTACTTTATTTTGTATTAGAAGTGTGAATTCTTCTTGCAGGTTATAGTTGAGGGCATAAGGGGGATTCATTGGGAGTGTATTGAAACTGATTGTATTCGCATTGTTTTGTGTAAAAATATTTTCAAAAATCAGAAAAACTAGTTTTGTCGACACTTGGGACCCAATTTCTAGGCGAACCTCTGGCAAAATTTCTGTAAAAATTGAAACTAAAATTTGACTAAGTAAAATTAGTAGCAACATTAGGTTAGTGTGGCGCCTCTACTCGGCTTACACATGTAGGCCGGGAAGGGGTGTTACAACCGCTACATTTTCCACTGCATAATGAATAAATGTTTTACCTGTTATGTTCCATAATATATATATATATATGAAATGTTTTAAGTTTTCTCATATTAATGCAGAAGAGAAAAATTGGATTGTCTAATATAAACCGTGGCACTCCTGTATCCGGTAAACATATATTACATATGTGGTAGTATGTAGTGTGCATATATGGGGTATAGGGGTGTTACAACTATTTTGGTATTAGAGCCTAGGTTTGAAATTCTCAACCTAGGTAAATTGTAGGAAAAAGAAAATTTTGATTTTAAAATATGGTTTTTGAATAAGATGCATGCTTTGGCATTGGCAGTCTCTGATCTTTGATGAGATATATCCTGGTGTGTTTCAGATATAGGTAGTGATGGCTTCTCAGTCACGTCAGTCCATAGAAGGTAGTGCTGAGAGTGTAACTCATGAAGAGGGTAGAGATGGAGCTAGGGATGAGAGAGAGCTGGAGAGGCACTTGCTCCTGTGCGAGAGAGATCAGCTACTGATAAGGTTCTGCCAGTTTGGTTACGGCATGTGGTAGAATTGTTGAGGCAAGCACCAGAGCAGCCGCCACCGCCACCACAACCGCAAGTCCCAGTGAGACATTATGATAAATTGAGGAAGTATGGGGCTGTGGATTTCTTTGGCACTACAGATCCTGCAGTAGCTGAGCAGTGGTTGGATAGAGTTCAGATGGTATTCATCTAGTTGCAAGCCACTCCTGAAGAGAAATTTGATTATGCTAGATCCCTTCTACAGAGAGATGTGTATGATTGGTGGAAGACAGTTCCACATGCCATGGATGATCCACCGACTTTGTCCTTTAGTGATTTTCTGCGGAAGTTTGAGTAGAAATATACTCTGAGGCAGTATAAGGATGTCAAGAAGATGGAATTCCTAAATCTGAGACAAGAGAACCGGACAGTGCAGGGAATGAGATTGAGTATATCCGGTTGAGTCACTATGCCGGTGGGATTATTTCAGATGAGATTGATTGGTGTAAGAGATTTGAGAAGGGATTGAGGCCCTCTATTATGTGTATTGTTGCTGGTTCTCGGTACCAAGATTTTTCTCAGTTGGTTGTAGCAGCTAAAAGTGTTGAGAGAGCACAAGGTATTGCAACAGCTGCTACTGAAGAGGAGACCAGAGTTAGGAGACCCCAGTTTAAGGCAGGGTCTTCATCTATGAGGAGAGGCCGAGGAAGTTTTATTTTGAGAGTCAGTAGGAGCCAGAGGCAGTCTAGTAGGTCAGTTCAGTATCAGAGGCAGAGATCGAGACCTACAGTTTCTGTAGCGAGTGCTCCGACTCCAATGGTGCAGAGATCGATTCTACCTATATGTGTTCATTGTGGTAGGACACATGGGGGTGCTTGTTGGAAGATGGGTGTATCAGGAGTATGTTTTAGATGTGGGTCACCAACTCATTTTATCAAAGATTGCCCTGAGCTACAGGAGGATAGATAGACTGATACTGCAGCTTCTTGCCCTAGTGTTAGTAGAGGAGGTCAAGGGGGAAGAGGTTTCAGTAGAGGTGGTCGACCTGGGATCAGTCAGAGAAGAGGCTCTACATCCGAAGGCAGTAGGCCAGATGAGGCTAGGTCTTCTCAGCGAGTGTATGTGATGCAGAGGCAACCGGATGCTTCAGCAGTTATTGCGGGTAAATTTTCTTTATTTGGCATTTTAGTTCTTACTTTGATTGATCCAGGATCTACTCATTCATACATAAGTGCATTTATCTTGCCTATGTCTAAATTGCATTCAGAGTCCTTAGGATTTGATGTCTTAGTGACAAATCCTTTAGGACATAGTGTTGTGGTGAGTAAGGTGCATCGTGATAGTTCAATTGTGGTGCAAGGTGAGAAGTTTTTGGGTGATTTGATTGAAATGCCTTTTAAGGAGTATGATTTGATCTTAGGCATGGATTGTAATATCCCAATGTGTGCCCTAGAAGTTTGAATTCAATTGTTGTTTGATTTGAATTAAATGTATATATGTTTTTGTAAAGGAAATGATTGTGTTAATGGAATGTATATGTTGTATATATGTTAATATATATAACATATATGTTGGTCAAGTGTAAAGTCAAGGGAAGAAGATATTTTTTATTTGGGATGAGTGAAATTACTTAAGAGGGCAAGAGTTTTAAAGGAAGTGTGAACAAATAGAAAAGGGCATTTAAGTAATTGTGTTGTTGGAATTGCTTGGTGGATATTTAAAGAAGAAAAGAAGGTTGAATTGTATTTTTTTTCTTTTCTTTTCTTAGTGTAGCCGGCCATTTCAAAGGAAGAGAGCAAAAGTGAGATTTGTTTATTCACGTTTCAAGTTCAAGGAAGAATCAAAGGTTTTGGTTGGAGATTTGTGAAATTTCTTCATTTAAGGTAAGTACTCTTTTGTTTATCTTTGTTATTTTTGAAGTTATGTTTGAGGTGGGTTGTGATGTGTTGAGATTATGAATAGGTGTATTTGAAGATGAGTTTATAAGTGTTGAGATTGATTATAAGTTAAGAAGGTTGAATTGATGTTGGTTTTGGTTTGAAGATGATAAGTTAAGAGTGATGCTTGGTTTTAGGGTTTTGAAATGGTAGATGATTTAAATGGATTGTTGATGGGTTGTTAATGTGTATATTGTGTTAAACATGCAAAATAAGTGTTTATGACTTTGATTACATCCATTTGAATGAGTTTATGTTGTGTATAATGTGTTTAATTTCAATCAAAAGAGTGTTGGCTATGGTTAGGGTTTTGTTCATAAGAGACACGGCCAAAACCAAGGAAGAGACACGGCCAACCTAAAATATTTTTGAGAGACACGACCAAGTCCATGGAAATTTGGCCGTGTTTGGTGATTTTTGGAGAAGACACGGCCGTGTCCCTTGCCCATGTTTGCTTCTGTTGCGTTTGGTTGAGAGACACGGCCACATGCTTGGCCTTGTCCCTTGAGGGTGTCCCTTACTGTGATTTGTTTCTTGTTTTTCTCACATTGTTGAATCCTTCCAAGGTCTTTTGTATTTATACTTTGAACATACTTAAAACAAAGATGACCTAAACAAATGTGTATTGAGGATTCTAAATTTAAGAGTAAGGTGAATTATATATGTGTACATATATCAATGATGATCATTTTAATGGATGTTTAATGTGTTTGATTATGTACATTTCAATAATAATGTACTTTGAAATGTTGTATCAATGATGCTATATGAATAAAATGATTTGAGATATAATATGATATGAGGCCATTGTAATTGGCTATGATAACTCAAATGTAATTTGAAGCCATTGTGTTTGGCTATGATGATTCTATTGGAAGAACATAAGGCATGTTTGCCTAATTGATGATGAGATGTGAGAATGAAATAATAAATGAATTGTGTGTCTAATGTTTTATTCATTTTCAGAGTTTTGTTATTGGTGGCATGCCTATTGGTAACATTCTCTTGAAGTTAGGTTGGATTGGATCCTTGAAGCCTAATTGAGATGTTACAACCCTTGAAGCTAGATTGGATTGGTTCTTGAAGCCAAGTTGGGTTGATACTTAGCATGCTTTGTTCCCCTTGAAGCTTGGTTGAACCTAATCCTTGAAGCCTAGTTGGGTTTATGATAATGATAAATGTGATAACAAAACCAACGCATTAACTCTGAAAGTTGAATGGCATATTAGTGTGTTTTGGGCCCATGCTTGTCTTTGCTTAATGTGATTTATAAATGGTATAAAGATTGACTAATGATATATTTATGGAAGGATATTGAAATGTGATATGTTTATATATGTGCTTTATGAAATATAAAGGTATGTTTTTAACCTTTCATCTATGATATTGATTTGAGTAATCAAATGTGTGACATTGCCTTGCTTTAAAGTATAGTGTTGGTATATTTTGTACTACTAAGCCGATGGCTTAGTGCGATAGTGTTTGATCGTGCAGGTAACAGAGTTGAACCTGAGAGCTCCTCGAGACCGAGTGAGAGTAGACATTGAAGAATTTACTTTTGGACTTAAAGATCGGAGAAGAGCTGCCAATCATGTATATATTCTATGTTCTGTAAACTTTGATTTATAATATACTTGTAATAACTTCCGTTGTGAATTAATAAATATTTTTATATGGTGTCTTTTGGATTTCTTGTAAATGTTTGAAATTGGTTTCACTTATTTACAAAGATATTTGTTGTGTTTCTTTTTAAACTGTGGCATTTTCTATATTCAGTATACGTATGTTACGATCGTTTAAGCATGCTTGGTACGTATACGGTATATAGGGGTGTTACATTTGTTTTGGTATCAGAGCCTAGGTTTGAGATTCTCAACCTAGGTCAAGTGTAAGAAAAAGTGTGTTTTGATTTTAAAAAGTGGATTTTTGAATAACATACATGTTTGGCATTGGCAGTCTCTGATCTTTAATGAGAGGTATTCTGCTGTGTTTGCAGATATAGGTTGTGATGGATTCTCACTCACGTCAGTCGAGGGTAGTGCTGAGAGTATAGCTCCTGATGAGATTAGAGAGGGAGCTAGAGTGGACAGTGCTGGAGAGGTACCTGCTTCTGTGTCGGGGAGACCAGCTGGTGAGGATGTTCCACCAATTTGGGTTAGGCATGTGGTAGAGGCTTTGAGGCAAGCACCAGTGCAACCACCGCCACCACCCCTACAGCCTTTGGTATCAGTGAGACAGTATGATAAGCTAAGGAAGTATGGAGCAGAAGATTTTCTAGGTACCATTGATCCAGCTGTAGCAGAGCAGTGGCTAGACAAAGTACAAAGAATATTTGTTCAGTTGCAAGCCACTTCAGAGGAAAAGTTTGATTATGCAAGATCATTGTTGCAGAAGGACGCATATGATTGGTGGAAGACAGTGCCCCATGCTATGGATGATCCACCTACCTTGTCCTATGCTGATTTTCTAAGAGAGTTTGAATTGAAATATACTCCAAGGGAGTATAAAGATGTGAAAAAGATGGAGTTTTTTAGCTTGAAGCAAAATCACCGGACTGTGACTGAATATGAGTTAGAGCTTATCCGGTTGAGCCAGTATGCTGGGGGTATTATATCTGATGAGATAGATAGATGCAGGAGATTTGAGGAGGGATTGAGGCCCTCTATCTTGTGTCTTGTGGCTGGATCTAGATATCATGATTTTTCCCAGCTTGTTGCAGCAGCTCGAAGTGTGGAGAGAGCTCAGGTTATTGCAGCTACTTCAGAGGAAGAGATCAGGGTTAGAAGGCCCCAGTTTGAGGCAAGGTCTTCGTCTGTGAAAAGAGGTAAAGGAAGTTTTGTTCCTCGGGTTAGTAGGAGTCAGAGGCCAGCTGGTAGGTCAGTACAGTTTCAGAGGCAGAGATCTAGACCTACAGTTTCAGTGGCAAGTGCTCCGACCCCAGTGACTCAGAGATCCACCTTACCCATATGCATTCTTTGTGGTAGGCCACATGGTGGTCCTTATTGGAAGACTGGTGTAGCCGGGGTATGTTTCAGATGTGGATCTCCCGATCATTTTGTGAGAGATTGTCCTGAGAGACAGGAGCGGATGTCAGTGGATACTGCAGCTTCCCGACCTAGTGTGAGGGGAGGTCGAGGAGGCAGAGGTTTCAGCAGAGGAGGCAGATCTGGTTTCAGTTCTAGAGGAGGTTCTACATCCAGGGAGAGTAGACCAGAAGAGGCTGGATCTTCTCAGAGGATTTATGTGATGCAGAGGCAACCAGATGCTTCGGCAGTCATAGCTGGTACTTTTTCTTTATTTGGTATTTCAGTACTTGCTTTGATTGATCCGGGTTCCACGCATTCATATATTAGTGCATCTGTTTTGCCTGTGTCTGATGTGCATGCTGAATCCCTAGGATTTGATGTATTGGTGACAAATCTGTTAGGTCATAGTGTGATTGTTAGCAAAGTGCACCGAGATAGTGCAGTAGTGGTTCAAGGTGAGGAGTTTCTTGGAGATTTGATTGAGATGCCTTTTAAGGAATATGATGTGATTCTAGGCATGGACTAGTTATCTAGACATAGAGCTGTGGTTGACTGCCAAAAGAAAGTTGTTACTTTGAGAACCAGCGATGGTAGAGAGGTGTTAGTATCTAGTGAGCAGGGACAGCTAGCATCCTTGTTTATTTCAGCTGTTGCATCTAGGAGATTGATTAGAAAAGGGTGTGATGCTTACCTTGCTTATGTTGTGGATACTAGAGTAAAAGGTTCTCAACTTGATGATATACCCACAGTTGCAGAGTTTCTAGATGTGTTTCTAGAGGAGTTGCCAGGGTTGCCTCCTGAGAGAGAGGTGGAGTTCGGTATTGAATTATTGCCTGGTACCACTCCTATCTCTATTACTCCTTACAGAATGGCACCTGCTGAACTGAGAGAGCTGAAGGTGCAGTTACAGGAGTTGCTGGATAAAGGGTTTGTTCACCCTAGTGTTTCACTGTGGGGAGCTCCTGTCTTATTTGTGAAGAAGAAGGATGGTACTATGAGATTGTGTATCGATTATAGGCAATTGAACAAGGTGACTATTAAAAATAAATATCCTTTGCCTAGAATTGATGATCTCTTTGATCAATTGAAAGGTGCAGCAGTGTTTTCCAAAATTGATTTGAGATCAGGGTACCATCAGTTGAGAGTCAGAGCTGAAGATGTTCCTAAGACCGCCTTTCGGACCAGGTATGGGCATTATGAGTTTCTAGTTATGCCTTTTGGTTTGACGAATGCACCTGCAGTTTTTATGGATTTGATGAATAGGGTGTTTAGGCCCTATTTGGATCAGTTTGTGGTGGTCTTTATAGATGATATTTTGGTGTATTCGCGTAATGAGGAAGAGCATGATAAGCATCTGCGGATTGTGTTGCAAATTTTGAGAGAGAAGAAATTGTTTGCTAAACTGTCGAAATGTGAGTTTTGGCTTGACCAAGTTACTTTCCTCGGTCATATAGTTTCAGCAGAGGGTATTAGAGTTGATCCGAGTAAAGTTGAAGCTATTTTGAATTGGAGTCCACCAAAGTCCGTGACTGAAGTTAGAAGTTTTCTGGGTTTGGCAGGCTATTACCGACGGTTTGTGAAAGGATTTTCTTTGATAGCTATTCCACTTACCAGATTACTTCGAAAGGGAGTTAGATTTGTGTGGACAGATCAGTGTCAGGCTAGTTTCGATCAGTTAAGAGAAATGTTAACTCAAGCGCTTGTTCTTACTTTACCTGTGGAAGATAAACCATATGTGATTTACAGTGATGCTTCACATAGTGGTTTGGGTTGTGTTCTGATGCAAGAAGGTAAAGTGATAGCTTATGCTTCTCGATAGTTGAAACTGCATGAGCTCAATTATCCGACCCATGATTTAGAGTTGGCAGCCATTGTGTTTGCATTAAAGATTTGGCGACACTATTTGTATGTGGAGAAATGTTTTATCTATACTGATCATAAGAGTTTGAAATATTTGGGTGTCCAAAGAGAGCTTAATCTTCGACAGAGGAGATGGTTGGAGTTGATTAAAGACTACGACTGTTTGATTAATTATCATCCTGGTAAGGCAAATGTTGTTGCTGATGCCTTGAGTCGAAAGTCTTTAGCAGGTTTGACTACTTATTAGCTCTCGTTGCTTGTTGAGTTGAGAGCATTGCATGCCAGTTTTGTATCTTGTGATGATGGTGCATTGTTGGTACAGTTGCAATTGAAACCAGTATTGTTGGATCAGATTAGAGAGGCTCAGTTGGCTGATGAGAAGATTTAGAAGATTGTTTCAGATTGCCAGAATGGAAAGAGTAGAGATTTCATTGTGAGAAATGATGGGAGTCTTTGGTTTAAGAACAGATTGTGTGTACCTGATAATACTAATTTGAGAAGAATCATTTTAGAAGAAGCACATCAGTCAGTTTTTGCTATGCATCTGGGCAATACAAAGATGTATCATGAATTGAAACAGCATTATTGGTGATCCGGTATGAAGAGAGACATTGCAGCTTTTGTGTCCAAATGTCTCACATGTCAGAGGGTAAAAGCTGAGCATCAAGTTCCAACAGGGTTACTTCAGCCTTTAGCAGTGCCTGAATGGAAATGGGATAGAGTAACCATGGATTTTGTATCTGGTTTACCTTTGACACAAAGAAAGCATGATGATATCTGGGTGATTGTTGACAGGTTGACTAAGACAGCTCATTTCCTTCCGGTTCGGATGGATTACTCTTTGGAGAGGTTAGCTGAGCTGTATATCCATGAGATTGTTAAGTTGCATGGTGTCCCAATTTCTATAGTGTCTGATCGAGATCCCCGGTTTACTTCCAGGTTTTGGAAGAGTTTACATAGTACTTTGGGTTCTCGACTGCACTTCAGTACTGCTTTCCATCCACAGATAGATGGGCAGTCTGAGAGGGTGATACAGATTATCGAGGACATGTTGAGAAGCTGTGTCATTGATTTCTCTGGAAGTTGGGATGGATTCTTACCACTTGTTGAATTTGCTTACAACAACAGTCACTAATCCAGCATTGGTATGGCACCATTCAAGGCATTGTATGGTAGACGGTGTAGGACACCTTTATGTTGGAATGAGCTTGGAGAAGGTAAGTTAATTGGTCCTGATTTGGTAAAAGAAACTGAAGAGAAAGTGAAAGTGATTCAAGAGAGGTTGAAAACAGCTTCAGATCGACAAAAATCTTATTCAGATTTGAAGAGGAGAGACATTGAATATAATGTGGGAGATAAAGTATTTGTGAAAGTGTCTCCTTGGAAGAAAATTCTGAGGTTTGGTCGGAAAGGGAAATTGAGTCCTCGCTTCATTGGACCGTATGAAGTTTTCGAAAGAGTTGGGCCAGTTGCTTATCGGCTTGCTTTGCCACCTGAGTTAGAGAGAATCCATAATGTATTCCATGTTTCTATGTTGAGAAGATACAGGTCGGATCCATCTCATGTTTTGCCAATTGAATCTATCGAAGTGAGTCCAGATCTGACATTCAAAGAAGAACCAGTTGCTATTTTGGCACGTGATGTGAAAGAATTGAGAAATAAGAAAGTGCCTTTGGTGAAGGTTCTGTGGAAGAATCATGGAAAAGAAGAGGCAACGTGGGAGAGTGAGCAATCAATACGAGATCAATATCCTTAACTATTGCAGACTTGATATCAGGTAATTTCGAGGACGAAATTTCTTTTTAGAGGGGGAGAATTGTAATTTCCCAATGTGTGCCCTAGAAGTTTGAATTCAATTGTTGTTTGATTTGAATTAAATGTATATATGTTTTTGTAAAGGAAATGATTGTGTTAATGGAATGTATATGTTGTATATATGTTAATATATATAACATATATGTTGGTCAAGTGTAAAGTCAAGGGAAGAAGATATTTTTTATTTGGGATGAGTGAAATTACTTAAGAGGGCAAGAGTTTTAAAGGAAGTGTGAACAAATAGAAAAGGGCATTTAAGTAATTGTGTTGTTGGAATTGCTTGGTGGATATTTAAAGAAGAAAAGAAGGTTGAATTGTATTTTTTTTCTTTTCTTTTCTTGGTGTAGCCAGCCATTTCAAAGGAAGAGAGCAAAAGTGAGATTTGTTTATTCAAGTTTCAAGTTGAAGGAAGAATCAAAGGTTTTGGTTGGAGATTTGTGAAATTTCTTCATTTAAGGTAAGTACTCTTTTGTTTATCTTTGTTATTTTTGAAGTTATGTTTGAGGTGGGTTGTGATGTGTTGAGATTATGAATAGGTGTATTTGAAGATGTGTAACGACCCTCCCCGACCAGGTCGGTATCCCAAGGTCGGTTGCCCAGCCCACTGTGTCCGCATGGTCCGCAGGAGGCAAGCGATCGCTACAGTACTGGACAGTCCTCGCGGCCCACCCAGCAGGAATTTGTTTATTTGGCCCCAAGGGGTCGCCTCCCTGGATCGAACCCCTGACCTCCCCTTAAGAGAGCCAGCGAGAACCATCCAGTACCATTTCTGCTTTAACTGTAACGACCCTCCCCAACCAGGTCGGTATCCCAAGGTCGGTTGCCCAGCCCACTGGGTCCGCATGGTCCGCAGGAGACAAGCGATCGCTACAGTACTGGACAGCCCTCGCGGCCCACCCAGCAGGAATTTGTTTATTTGGCTCCCTAAGGAGTCGCCTCCCTGGATCGAACCCCTGACCTCCCACTTAAGAGAGCCAGCGAGAACCATCCAGAAATGGGAGGTCAGGGGTTCGATCCAGGGAGGCGACTCCTTAGGGAGCCAAATAAACAAATTCCTGCTGGGTGGGCCGCGAGGGCTGTCCAGTACTGTAGCGATCGCTTGCCTCCTGCGGACCATGCGGACCCAGTGGGTTGGGCAACCGACCTTGGGATACCGACCTAGTTGGGGAGGGTCGTTACAAGATGAGTTTATAAGTGTTGAGATTGATTATAAGTTAAGAAGGTTGAATTGATGTTGGTTTTGGTTTGAAGATGATAAGTTAAGAGTGATGTTTGGTTTTAGGGTTTTGAAATGGTAGATGATTTAAGTGGATTGTTGATGGGTTGTTAATGTGTATATTGTGTTAAACATGCAAAATAAGTGTTTATGACTTTGATTACATCCATTTGAATGAGTTTATGTTATGTATAATGTGTTTAATTTCAATCAAAAGAGTGTTGGCTATGGTTAGGGTTTTGTTCATAAGAGACACGGCCAAAACCAAGGAAGAGACACGGCCAACCTAAAATATTTTTGAGAGACATGGCCAAGTCCATGGAAATTTGGCCGTGTTTGGTGATTTTTGGAGAAGACACGGCCGTGTCCCTTGCCCATGTTTGCTTCTGTTGCTTTTGGTTGAGAGACACGGCCACAAGCTTGGACGTGTCCCTTGAGGGTGTCCCTTACTGTGATTTGTTTCTTGTTTTTCTCACATTGTTGAATCCTTCCAAGGTCTTTTGTATTTATACTTTGAACATACTTAAAAAAAAGATGACCTAAACAAATGTGTATTGAGGATTCTAAATTTAAGAGTAAGGTGAATTATATATGTGTACATATATCAATGATGATCATTTTAATGGATGTTTAATGTGTTTGATTATGTACATTTCAATAATAATGTACTTTGAAATGTTGTATCAATGATGCTATATGAATAAAATGATTTGAGATATAATATGATATGAGGCCATTATAATTGGCTATGATAACTCAAATGTAATTTCAAGCCATTATGTTTGGCTATGATGATTCTATTGGAAGAACATAAGGCATGTTTGCCTAATTGATGATGAGATGTGAGAATGAAATAATAAATGAATTGTGTGTCTAATGTGTTATTCATTTTCAGAGTTTTGTTATTGGTGGCATGCCTATTGGTAACATTCTCTTGAAGTTAGGTTGGATTGGATCCTTGAAGCCTAATTGAGATGTTACAACCCTTGAAGCTAGGTTGGATTGGTTCTTGAAGCCAAGTTGGGTTGATACTTAGCATGCTTTGTTCCCCTTGAAGCTTGGTTGAACCTAATCCTTGAAGCCTAGTTGGGTTTATGATAATGATAAATGTGATAACAAAACCAAAGCATTAACTCTGAAAGTTGAATGGCATATTAGTGTGTTTTGGGCCCATGCTTGTCTTTGCTTAATGTGATTTATATATGGTATAAAGATTGACTAATGATATATATATGGAAGGATATTGAAATGTGATATGTTTATATATGTGCTTTATGAAATATAAAGGCATGTTGTTAACCTTTCATCTATGATATTGATTTGAGTAATCAAATGTGTGACATTGCCTTGCTTTAAAGTATAGTGTTGGTATATTTTGTACTACTAAGCCGATGGCTTAGCGCGATAGTGTTTGATCGCACAGGTAACAGAGTTGAACCTGAGAGCTCCTCAAGACCGAGTGAGAGTAGACATTGAAGAATTTACTTTTGGACTTAAAGATTGGAGAAGAGCTGCCAATCATGTATATATTCTATGTTTTGTAAACTTTGATTTATAATATACTTGTAATAACTTCCGTTGTGAATTAATAAATATTTTTATATGGTGTCTTTTGGATTTCTTGTAAATGTTTGAAATTGGTTTCACTTATTTACAAAGATATTTGTTGTGTTTCTTTTTAAACTGTGGCATTTTCTATATTCAGTATACGTATGTTACGATCGTTTAAGCATGCTTGGTACGTATACGGTATATAGGGGTGTTACATGGATTGGTTGTCTAAGCATGGAGCTATGGTAGACTATCAAAAGAAGTGTGTTACTCTGAGAACCGGTGATGGTATCTAGTGAGTAGAGACAACTTGCATCCTTGTTTGTTTCAGCTGTTGTAGCTAGGAAGTTGATTAAAAAAGGGTGTGATGCTTATCTTGCTCACGTGGTAGATACCAGAATAGTGGGTTCTCAACTTGATGGTATACCCACAGTTGTGAAATTTCCAGATGTTTTTCCTAAGGAGTTGCCAGGGTTACCCCCTGAGAGAGAGGTTGAGTTTGGTATCGATTTGTTCCCTGGTACCACTCCCATCTCTATTACTCCATATCGAATGGCAACTGCTGAGTTAAGAGAGTTGAAGGTGCAGTTGTAGGAGTTGTTGGATAAAGGGTTTGTTCGCCCTAGTGTTTCTCCGTTGGGAACTCCTGTTTTGTTCAAAAAGAAGAAGGATGGTACTTTGAGATTGTGCATCAATTATAGGCAATTGAATAAGGTGACTATTAAGAATAAGTATACTTTGCCTCGGATTGATGATCTCTTTGATCAATTGAAGGGAGTAGCAGTGTTTTCCAAGATTGATTTGAGATCAAGGTACCATCAATTGAGAGTCAGAGAGGAAGATATTCCTAAGACAACTTTTCGCATAAGGTATGGGCATTATGAATTTTTGGTGATGCCTTTTGGGTAGCTAAATGCACCTACAGATTTTATAGATTTGATGAATAGGGTGTTTAGACCCTATCTGGATCAGTTTGTGGTGGTCTTTATTGATGATATTTTGGTATATTCGCATAATAAGGAGGAGCATGATGAACATTTGTGGATTGTGTTGCGGACCTTGAGAGAGAAGCAATTGTATGCTAAGCTGTTGAAGTGTGAGTTTTGGCTTGATCAAGTGACTTTTCTGGGTCATGTGGTGTCAGTAGATGGTATAAGAGTTGATCCGAGTAAAGTTGAAGCTATTTTAAATTGGAGTCCACCAAAGTCTATGACTGAAGTTAGAAGTTTTCTGGGTTTAGCAGGCTATTATCAATGGTTTGTGAAGGGTTTTTCTTTGATAGCTACTCCACTCACCAGATTACCTCGAAAGGGAGTTAGATTTGTGTGGACAGATCAGTGTTAAGCTAGTTTTGAGCAGTTGAAGGAGATGTTGACTCAAGCTCCTATTCTTACTTTGCCTGTGGAAGATAAACCATATGTTATTTACAGTGATGCTTCACATAATGGTTTAGGTTGTGTTTTAATGCAGGAGGGTAGAGTTATAGGTTATGCTTCTTGGCAGTTGAGCTTTACCCGACGCATGATTTGGAATTGGCAGCTATAGTTTTTTCTTTGAACATTTGGCGACACTACTTGTATGGGGAGAAGTGTTTCATTTATACAGATCTTAAGAGTTTGAAATACTTGGGTGTTTAGAGAGAGCTAAATCTTCGACAGAGATGGTAGTTAGAGTTGATCAAAGACTACGACTGTTTGATTGATTATCATCCTGGTAAGGCAAATGTTGTTGCAGATGCCTTGAGTTGGAAGTCTTTAGCAGGTTTGACTGTTTATTCGCTCTCGTTGCTTGTTGAGTTGAGAGCGCTGCATGCTAATTTTGAGCTTTATGATGATGGTGCTTTGTTAGCTCAGTTGCAATTGAGGCCAGTGTTGTTGGATCAAATAAGGGAGCCTCAATTGGTAGATGAGAAAATTCAGAAAATTGTTTTGGATTGTCAAAAAGGAGAGAGTAGAGATTTTCATGTGAGAAGTGATGGCGGCCTTTGGTGCAAAGATAGATTGTGTGTTCCTGATGATGCTAGTTTAAGAAAGATTATTTTAGAGGAAGCACATCAGTCAGTTTTTGCTATGCACCCTAGGAGTACCAAGATGTATTATGATTTGAAGCAACATTACTGGTGGTCAGGTATGAAGAGGGACATAGCGGAGTTTGTATCCAAATGTCTCACTTGTCAGAGGGTGAAGGCCGAGCACCAAGTTCCAACAGGGTTGCTCCAACCTTTATCAGTGCCTGAATGGAAATGGGAGCGAGTGACAATGGATTTTGTGTCTGGTTTGCCATTGACTCAGAAGAAGCATGATGCCATCTAGGTGATTGTTGATCGGTTGACAAAAACAGCTCATTTTCTTCCAACTAGAATGGACTATTCTTTGGAGAAGTTGGCTGAGCTGTATATCAGTGAGATAGTGAAGTTGCATAGAGTTCCAATTTCTTTGATGTCTGATCGAGATCCTCGGTTTACTTCAAGGTTTTGGAAGAGTTTGCATGCTGCTTTGGGTTCTCGATTGCACTTTAGCACTGCTTTTCATCAGCAGACAGATGGGCAGTCAGAAAGAGTGATACAGATTATAGATGATATGTTGAGAAGCTATGTCATTAATTTCTCTGGAAGTTGGGACATATTTTTGCCACTATTGGAATTTTCTTATAACAACAGTCATCAATCTAGTATTAGAATGGCACCATTTGAGGCATTGTATGGTAGAAGATGCAGAACACCTCTATGTTGGAATGAAGTTGGAGAAGGTAAACTGGTTGGTCCCGATTTGATTAAGGAAACGAAAGAGAAAGTGAAGATAATTCGGGATCGGTTGAATGCAGCTTCAGATCGACAGAAATCTTAATCAGATTTGAAGAGAAGAGACATAGAGTTTGATGTTGGAGATAAGGCTTTTCTAAAAGTGTCTCCTTTGAAGAAGATCTTGAGATTTGGCCGCAAAGGGAAGCTAAGTCCTCATTTTATTGGACCTTGTGAAGTATTAGAAAGAGTTAGACCAGTTGCTTATCGACTCGCTTTGCCGCCTAAGTTGGATAGAACTCACAATGTCTTCCATGTTTCTATGCTACGAAGGTACAAATTAGATCCATCTCATATTTTGTCAGTGGAATCTATTGAGGTGAGTTCAGATCTGACTTTTGAAGAAGAACCATTTGCTATTTTGGCACATGAAGTGAAAGAGTTGAGAAATAAGAAAGTGCCACTTGTGAAGGTTTTTTGGAAGAATCATGCAAAGGAAGAGGCAACTTGGGAGAGTGACCAAGCGATGCGAGATCAGTATCCTCAATTGTTTTAGACTTGAGATCAGGTAATTTCGAGGATGAAATTTCTTTTTAGAGGGGGAGAATTGTAATATCCCAAAGTATACCCTAAAAGTTTTGGAATATTTATTGTTGTATTTGGATTAAGTGTATATGTTTAAGTGGAAAGAGAAAAGAGTTAAAGAGAAGAGTGTATATGTTGTATATATAGAGATATATAGAACATATACAAGTCAAAGAAATGGAAGGTCAAAAGAAGGCTTATTTATTTTTAAATTAATTGAAATGGAAATTAAAGGAAGTGGATGAGGATATTTATGAATATTTTATTATCTAATTTGCTTGGTTGAGATTTAAAAAGATGATTGAGTGATTAAGAGAGAGTTGACTTGTGTTCTATTCATCTTCTTCTTATTTTCTTTTCTCCTTGGCCGGCTCACTCCATAGTAAGAGAGAAAGTGAGATTTTTGTCTTTCCAAACTCAAGATTAAAGGATGTTTCAAGTGATCAAGTTGGGATTCTAAAGATTTTAGTCACTTTTGGTAAGTTTTCCACTTGATTCCCTTGTTTTCTTTTAAGTTGTATTTTGAGTTTGGTATTTGATTGTTGATAGTATGTGTATATTTAATTATGGTGTATTTGAAGGTGTGTGATCTTCTTGGTGTTGATTTTGGAGTTTGATTGAAGAGATAGAGTTAAGTTTGGTGTTGGAAGAGAAAGTGTTGTGTTTGAGTTATTTTGGTGTTTTTACAAGTTATTATGGTTTATGGGTGTGCTTAGATAAGTTTGTTTGAAGAGGAAAATAGTGGAAGTAAGAGGTTTGTTGGATGAGATGTTGTTGTTTCCAAAATAAGTATTTTTGGCCTGACATGCCTATAAGCACGGCCAGGTCTTTAGGCTTGTCAATGGTTCTGTTTTCTGGATGGGTGAAAAAACCAGTGACACGCCCATGTCACTGAGCGTGTCACAGCTTCTGTGTTGTAGTAGCATTGACACAGCCAGTGACACGCCCATGTCACTGAGCATGTCATAGCTACTGTGTTGAGGGAGGATTGACACTGCCAGTGACACGCCCATGTCACTGAGCGTATCAAAGCTTCTGTGTTGTGAGTTTAGGGCACGACCAGGGACACACCCGTATTGTTGAGCGTGTCATGTGTAGAGTTGGCCCTAGTTGGTTCTTAGCCTTATTATCTCATGTGTATCTTTAAGTGAGTGTGTATTATTACTTTTGGATTAGGTTTTGAAGAGATTGAGTTGCCCTAATCCAAGTGTTGAGGATTCTTGGAAGAGGAGGTTGATAGATTAGTGTGAGTTGCTCTTGAGGTAAGTACAAACCATACATTATTGCATACATTTACATGACATTAGGACTTAACACATTTGGCTGTAAAATGTGTTAAGTAATCCATTACATTGTTGATATATTTGATTAATGCTATGATTTGCATAATGTGAAGGATATGATGATCATTCAAATTATATGTGCAATGTAATTGGTTGTGTATACCCTAATGATGAGATGTGAAGCCATTGTTGTTGGCTATAAAGATGGAAGTGAAATAATTGGGGCGTGTTTGCCTAGATGATTATGAAGAGATGAGAATGGAATTGATAATGAAGTAATAAAAGAATTGTGTGCCTAATGTGTTATTCACTTTTTAGAGTTTATTATTGGTGGCATGCCTAATAGTAACAATCTCTTGAAGCTGGGTTGGGCTTGATCGTTGAAGCCAAGTTGGGTTGAAGTTTAGCATGCTTAACTCCCCTTGAAGCTTGGTTTGGTCTAGTCCTTGAAGCCTAGTTGGGATGTTACAAACCCTTGGAGCTAGGTTGGGTTTGGTCCTTGAAGCCAAGTTGGGTTGATGCTTAGCATGCTTTGCTCCCTTGAAGATTGGTTAGGCCTAATCCTTCAAGCCTAGTTGGGATAATGATAAATGTGATAATTGAACCAAAACATTAACTCTGAAAGTTGAATGGCATATTAGTTTCTTTTGGGCCCATGCTTGTCTTTGTTTCAATGTGAATCATAAATGGTGAAACAATTGAATAAGATAATGAACTGTAATGTTATGAAATATAGCATTTCTGAATATTGTCTCTATTGCTTGAAAGTATGACATTGACATTGCATTAAAGCATAATGTTATTGTGGTTTGTACCACTAAACCTATGGCTTAGCGCGATTGTGGTTCATCGCGCAGGTGACAGTATAGAACCGGAGAGTTCATTTAGACCGAGTCAAGTCTAGACTTTGAAGTGTTGATTGTGGGCTTAAAGATCAGAGACGAACTGCCAAACATGTATAAACTTTATGTTTTGTAAACATTGACTTTGATGTATTTATATATGTAAATACCGCTAGATTTTCCACTGCATAATGAATAAATGTTTTACCTGTTATATTCCATAATATATATATATATATATGAAATGTTTTATGTTTTCTCATATTAATGCAGAAGAGAAAAATTGGGTTGTCTAATATAAACCGTGGCACTCCTGTATCCGGTATACGTATATTACAGATGTGGTAGTATGTAGTGTGCATATATGGGGTATAGGGGTGTTACATTCCAAGCATGATTATAATAATTCTAACTCAAATACACAAAATCCATCAAATTCAATTGCAAAATGATTAACATTATGGTTAGAATTATAAAAAATGTTGATCATAATTTTACTCTATTAGTTATACCTAGCAATTATACAGGGTAATCCAAGAACTTGTTCCCATTTCCATTTTGGTAATAGTAATTCTTGTGATAACCCTAAAGGTCTTTTATGTTCAATCTTAATTTGTTGGCAAGTTAAATACTTAGCCACAAAGATCATGATGCATTTCGGTAGCTCCTGGATGCATACTCTATTTGGCATAATGAGCTTCTTTTAGTATCTATTGTTATAGGTCGTATACATTTAGAACACATAGTGTGAGTCGGGATTTTTGCCCCACTTTTGGTGAAATGGTTCTTGTGACTTTGGCATTGTTAGGCTCTGGGCCTTAGAGAATATAAGCCTAAACCCATATAATAGGATTCACCACTAGGACTAGCCAGAAAAATAAAAAGGAGTGGATGACTTGATTCCTAAGGAATCCCAACCCCTACTATGTTCGAAAAGTTAGGATAGATCTCATCTAATTGAGAGGTCAAGTACCTTAGCAGGGAGTCACCATAGGAAATATATTGAACGGGATTCATTTGGGAACGTGGAATGTTGGATGAGTTATGATATGGGGGACTGTAACCTCTCACTATTTCTACAATCACCCGAGGAGAAGGATCTCATTTCAGGATCGGCTTGCTATGAAGAACTCAAGGGAACCCCCACTACTTCTTCAATTCAAAAGAAAATGAAATTATTAATGTGATGATATAGTAGTTAAAGACATAAAAAGAGGAGCCACAATCACTATCTCCCCTTCCTTCATATTTTTTTCAAAAAGAATCCTTTTAAGAATTAGATCCAACCAATCATCATAATGTTCTTAAAAAGTTTATGCATGGGGAAGGTGAGAATGACCTAGCACCCCTATAGTGCCTAGTTCATTGTATCAACCTCCTTTTTAGGTCTAAATATTATTAAATTCTTAGTTTATTAAAATATTATCCATACTATAAGCAATGATCAAAATAAACTAATATCATATTAAATTAAACAAATCCTACAAAATGGGCACCCATCCAAAGATGAAAACATGCCCTTATAATGTTCCAATATTCATACAAATAAATAAAATAGGATACCCATCAGTTGAGGGAAACATGTCCCTTACAATGTCCCAAAATCCTTAAAATAAATTAGATTGCATAAACTAAATAAATAAAGCATTACATAGTATGAAAATATGCCTTTTATAATTCCCTTTAAAAATACATATAAATCCAAGTAAAAGGACAAAGAAAGGAAAAATAATTCAAATATATATGAAATAAATAAATAATTAAAAAGAAAACAAACCAACATATCTTAATATTATGTTGTTAGCAAAATATAGGGTGCAATGCACACCTGTTGCCCTTGAAAGGTAAACAATTTACATAATAAGTTTTATTGTGGAATTAGATTTTTAATTATAAAATTAGGGCTAGCATGCAACATTAGGGTTTTAATCCTAAAACTAGGGTTTAGATGGCTAATTCAGATTTGAACCTAAAACTAAGGTTTGGCCATCAATAGTAAGATTTAATCCTAAAACTAAGATACAATATTAAAAGATTAGGGTTTTGGATTTATGAAAATAATTACAGAATGTGTATTGATGCTACTCTCTATTTTAATTAAAACCTATGGCTTATTAAGAATGATTTACAACACCACTTATTAATGGAACAATGCAATAAATTAATTCACATGAGTAAATAATTGAATTGAGTTAGTTAAAAGAAATCAAACATGCATTTGTTGGCTCCACCATTTTAATACATTGAATTAAGCTTTTTATTTTGCTTGATGCCTGAATCAATCCACCTTTGTTTGGAGGTCCAATGATCCATGGATCAATATTTGGCTATTGTCTCTCTTTTGTTTCTTTGCTTCTGTCCTTTATTCTCTATTTAATTGCTCACCCTCTTTTTTAAATCCTTTTGGCCACCAACCGATCCCTGTATTTTGTGTATTTATAGGCCAATATATTAGTTAAACACCCTTACTAATATTAACCTTATTCTATTATCTGAATCCTTCTTAATTTAAGACATTAAATACGACTCATGTCGAGTTGGAATCTGGCCAATTCGATATGTTCATATTGAATTGGACGATGTCCAATTTTATATGTAATATCCATGATCTTGGAGAAATTAAATAAGTATTTAGAGGTATAGGAGCTGTATATACCTAATGTATACCTAGTGTATACATAGGATATACATAATATATATAATGTATGTTGGTTATATGTGTATATATTATATACTTTATATATAGATATATATATATAATAATATATGTATATGGTATGCTTGTAGTATACATAGGGTACACATGATATATATATATATACATGTGGGTAAATATATATATATTAAATATACATTACATATATATAATATATATACATTACATAAACATGTACTTATAAGTAACATATATATGACATATGCATATACATAGAATATATGCAACACATAAATGGTATATATGTGTATAATTTTTTATGTAAGATGATAAATAAATAAATTAAATAAGAAAGAAAAGAAAGTTAAAATAAGGAAGAAGTGCTTAGTGGAGATTAAAAGTAAATTAAATAAATAATTAAATGTCTAATAGATTTAATAAACATATTATATATACTTGAAATATATGTGAAATATAAATTGAATATATAAGACATATAAATATACATAAGATATAATACATAAACATGAAGTATAAATTGGTGTAGGGAAACTTGATGATGATGATGATGATGATGATAATAATAATAGAAGAAGAGAAAAAGTCAAATAAAGGAGAAATATTATTAGTGAAAATGGTTATATTATGTTATATATATAAATGATAAGTATGAGAATTAAAGAAAGACTTCTTCTTCTTCTTCTTCTTCTTCTTCAACGTGAACCTTGAACAGGTGAGGAGAGTTTGAATTATTCTACATATTAAATATTACAAAGATCTAAGAGGATTTAAAGTAGTTTTGAAGGAATTATCAAAGGATTCAAATAAGTACTTCTATCTCAAGCTTATTATCTATAGTTTTGTGATTATGTATAATTGGGTTAGTAAGAGAAAGTGTGTTAAATTGAATTCAGGTTCTCGACCCGAGCTGACTGAATTCAGGTTCTCGACCAGAGACTTAATTTTGGGTTCCCGACTAGAGGATGGATTTGGATTCTCGACATGAGACTGGATTTTGGGTTCTTGACCCGAGATTAAATTTTGGGTTCTCAACACAAGACTGGATTTGGGTTCTCGACCATAGACTGAATTTTAAATTCTCGACCTAAGACTGAATTTTGGGTTCTCGACCCCAGATTGTATTTGGGTTCTCGACCTAAGACTAGAGTTGGGTTCTTGACTCGATGACTAGATTTGAGTACTCGACCCACGATTGGATTTTGGTTCTCGACTTGATGACTGGATTTGGGTGCTCGACCCAAAACTGGAGTTGGGTTCCTGACCTGATACTCGATTTGAGTACTCGACCTAAGATTGGATTTGGGTGCTCGACCTGATGATTGAATTTGTTGGGTTCTAAACCTGAGATTGGCTTTTCCAAGATTCAAGAAAAACTAAATAAACTTTAGTTCTTCTAGTTTGGTTTATCTTTTGAGATTTTTGGCTTTATTCTCCATTTTTGCTAACATTCTATCATGTGAGAGTTCCAACTTTCTTCTAGTTATTGTTTCATTCTTCAAAGGATTCTGCTGATTTTCTGTTATCTGAGAGTTCTGGCTTTCTTTTAGCAAGTTGTTCCATTCTTTAATGGATTATGGGTCTTTACCCTTTAAAAATGGGTCTTTATCCATTGGAGATTGGGTCTTTGCCCTTCAAGATGGACCTTTATCCTTTGGAGATTGGGTCTTTACACTTCAAGATGAATCTTTATCCTTTGGAGATTAGGTCTTTACCTTTCAAAAATGGATCTTTATCCCTTGGATATTATCCTGCATTGGCTTCAGCTCTTCTAGCTGAACTAATCTTTTGTCTTTTGTATCTTCATTCTTTTAGGGTTCTTACTTTCTTCTTGTTCCATTCTTTTTGGATTCTTCACTTGGCACTTTTGTATAAAATTAGGCTATTCAACTATTTTTGGCCATCATACCCTCGCTTTGCCCCCTACATGGAAAAACATTGAAGGTGAGTTTGAAAATGTTTTATATACAAATTCAAAAATTGGCAAGGATAAGTTTTGCCCCCTATGTAGGCTCAAACCAATGCAGGATTTGACTGATGCCTATATTTTGTCTGGCTCTTTGCACAAGCATGCATCTTCTCTTTCTTTTAGCAATAGGCTTTTTATGCCCCCTGATTCTATATATGCTTGTGATTGTTTACTTCACTGTGTCTACTATTCACTTTGACAAATAATAGGCAATACAGGACAAAAATATGGTGTGATAAGCTTATGTATGCATGACATGCATGGGTGATACTTACAGTGGTTCTACTTACTCACAAACTAAGGTGGTCAACCGAAGCACTCTTATTGATTCCTTTTAGATGCTTGTTCATAATAATAGAAGACTTTATAGCTATTACTTTATCTTCCATATGTACAAAGCATGGATAGTGGAGGCCCCAACAGGGTAGTTAGAAGGCATCCATTTCAAACTATGGTTCAACATGCCTATTGGTAACTTCTTCATAACCTTGCAAATAAGCATTTATTTTTCCCAATGTGTCCTTTGAGGTTCAACGGTGCAACATATTTCCCTTAACTTGAAGGTTTATGCTACAAGAAAATATTTTTTTTATTATTTTTATTATTTATATATTGTTAAATCAAATGTTGACTTTGTCATATCAGTATCATTATACCTCAGGACTCAATTTTTTCAAATTAACACATCTATAATAACCCTAGTTACAATACTAAACTTGGGAATCATTTCCATTCAAGTAAAAACCGTTGCACTTCATATAGGTACATACACATTACTTGGCCAAAGGTCACATTAAGTTTAATATTGTCTATCCTGTATGCATGCTTATCCAAACTATCTCGACTAATAGACTCTACCTACTAAAAGAGATTAGCATGTCTTTAATAGGCTTGAAATGGGTCTATAAGGGACATGGGTTAAGTGGGTCCATTTTTAAATTGGAGCTAATGTGACACTGTTGAGAAACCTTCACACTATAAAATTTATGTTGGAACAGTATACTATTAGAGGTTCCATTTTCACCTTTTGGGCATCACTTTTATCTTTTGACTTCATGAAAAGATAAAGCTTGAATGTCTTTCCATCTTCATGGCAGAAATCTGGATCCAATTAGTACTATCTTGATATTTAGACCACCTTTTTATTCCTCCTTCTTTTTGTCCTTTTCCCTTGTGGAATATCAAGTTTAAGACTTTTGATAATGTTGACTTGGAGCTATGTTGGATAAAATGAAAGATGGTCGCTCTCCTAATTCTCTGATTTTATTTGAATCTTTGGCTAGACTAGACCAATTCAAGCTAATCTATCCTTGTCAACTAAGTGGAGGTCTTTTGATGATTCAGGTAAAAAAACTCTGTTGACTTTCTGAATGGGCCTTTTGGGTTAACCTCCCTTTTAGGGGTTTTATTTTCTTTTTTCCTTTTCCTCCTTGTTTTCTTTCTCTTTTCTTTTTTTTTTCTTTCCTTGTTTCTTTTTCTTAATTTTTTGCTTTTTTTCTTTTTTTTTTGTTGTTTTTTCTTTTTTTTTTCATTTTTTTTTCTTTCCTAGCTCTAATAAAGTTGTCTTGTTTGCACCATTCTATTCTTCTTACTATGGATAAGTGGAGTAGAGTGAGTTTACTTCAACAAGGGTAAATCATTCTTTGCCTCGATGTTACCTCAATAAATTGGAGATATTGGGTCTAGTATCAGGTAACCTTCAACCATCCCTATAGTTTTGGATGTACATTCCTTTCTTTAATCTTCTTGTCCCTTCACCTTAGTGATCATTAGAATTTTCATAAGAGTCACAACAACATAGGGTAGCTTATTGGGCTTTAAAAGCCAATAAAAGCAAGCTAAAATTTCATGAAGGCTCAAAGAGATAAACTACGGATTGATATTAACAAGGCGGATACTAGTTGTTAGCTAATCAAACAATTTCTAAATCATCTCTCCCTTGAATAAGCAGAGTTCAATTTCACCTCGAAAGTTTGTCAAAGCATATTCTAAGATTAGCTCAGACATAGACACTCATAATTATGTAGAAGCCATCTTTAAGGAAGCATGCACAGCTCAATGCTCTAGAATAACTCCCTCACCTAGTAAAGTCATTCAAATTATAATGTATGGATATACTAATTTATGAATATCAACCTATATTTGGCATTGAATGACCAAAGCCCAACATAAACAAAAATTTGATAAAAGTAATTTGTTTAAACAATCTTAATTTAAAAAACTTAATAGTTCTAAAAATATTAAAGAAAGCAAAAATAAAATAAGTAGCACTCAAGCCTAAGGAAGTTTGTTAAATTATAATCAATGGTGCTTCATCTACTTCGACATGTCAACGGCAATGGTCATCACATCCTCATTCACAATTCTTCCATCTACATCTTGAAAAGAAGACAAGACATAACTTTTCATCAATTCTCCTTATATCATGAAGGTCGATGGCAGTGGTACTCTTCCAAACTTAGGCAATGGATTGCTTTTAGTGTTGGGTTTTGGGGGCAGCTTGCCACTGTCGATCAAATCTTGGATCTGATGCCTTAATCGAGCACATTTATTTATATCATGCCCTTGCATTTTATGGAATTGATAGAAGGCCTTGGCACTAAAGTTTGGTAGCAGAGGATCGTGTAGTGATCGAGGAGCCAATGGCTGTAACTGTTCTTTCTTTTATAACTTGTTGAAAACCCAAGACAGAGGTTTCTGAAACTCTAAAAACTATCTTTTATTTTCTTGACAAGTTATTGCATTGACATCCACTAACTTCTGTGTACCCTGATTGCCAGACTGATAACTTCCCCTATCACTTTTTCTTTCAGAAAAATGATTCTTCTCTCTTTTCCATTCTTCTATTTGTAAGCGAGTTTGGAGAAGAACTTTGAAATCCCTGATAAGGGTATGGGACATCCACTCACAAATTTAGGCAGCACCCCTCTCACAGCCATGCTAATATAGTCTGACTCATCCGGCCTTTTCTTGAGCAATGCGGCCTTGTTTCTCCATCTCTTCACATAATCAACAAAATTCTCATTCTGTTTCTGCTTGGTTGAGTCAACTTCCATCAAGGTCACTTTTAATTCCACCTTATACCTATACTACTGAATGAAGGCTTTGTACAGTAAATCCTAATCTTGTTGGGAGTTCTCCTCTAAGGTATTGAACCAATTTTGCACAGCAGGACCTAATGAGAGCATGAAGTACCTTAGGGTTTGAGCCTTAGTAGCTCAGCAGACTACATGGTTGTGATGTGTTGCTTAACATGTAGATGAGGATTTCCAGTTCTATCGAACTTAATAAAGTAAGGCATCCTAAACTTATAAAGGACTTCCTCATATTGTGCAAACAGCTTGTCTACTTCCGACATCTCATCAACCTTCAACTTCTTTTCTAATTTCTTCTCTAGATCAGAAATCATCTTCTCAAAATCAGTGGATTCAGCTTTCTTTTCTATAGTGTTCTTTTCTTTCTCATCCTCTCATTGATCTTGGAAGTACTGTTCCCATTCACCATCGTCCATAGATTCTTTATCCTGATCAGAGGCCATTTTGATTATTTTAGCTTTTCCCTTATCTTTTGGCTTCTTATTACTGGCAGATGCCTCAACATTGTTCCCCAATAATGCAGCCAATTGGCTTTTCATTGTCTCAGTTATGGCCCCCCTTTAGTTCTTCCATTTTGGAGTTGATTGCATCATCTACCATTTTCCAAACTTGCTCAAGATCCATCACTTTTGGTGAGAGGCTGACTAAGTCATTGTTGGATTCTACGTCACTGGCATAGGTCAGATTGTCATAAGCTCTTGAACTGCTGTACTCCAGGACTGTGAGCCATAAAGGATCAAATGTATGTATGCATGGATGCACAAGTGACAAACTAATAAACATACCAAACCAAAAGTGTAGGAATGGACCTTCCAACCTTATATCTTACACACATGAATGACAAGTCTCTTTTTCTAGATATAGGGTCAACAAAATACCAACATGGGATATCTTATTTTCAAACAATTCCCTTGGATGATTTAATCAATAGTTTTATTTTCAAAATTATAAATTAGTCCATGATAATTCTCATTATTTGAGCCTTAATCCATTGGATCAACAAAAAACTAGCTTTTTTGCTATATTGGATTAAAACTAAATTAAAGAGTTTATCATAAATAGATTTCCCATTTTGGAAAAACAACTAGTGATTCATGCTACAAAGAAGCCCATGATTAACAAATCTTGGTATAAATTAGGCCCACAATTAATTTTTTATAATATGTAATTGACCTAATTAGTTTCAAGAAAATTTGTAATTTGAATGAAGTGAAAATTAATTTTGTTTCAAAGCCTATTATAAAAAGGTTTGCTTAAAAATGAATCTTGGGCTTTTTACTTGGGCCATGAGGTGAAAAAGAATTTTTGACCCATTTTAGAAAAGTTTATGTCCAAAGACCATCTTGAAAATTTTGAAAATAGTTTTGGTCTTTTGGGCTTAAAGGAATAAAAATTATTTTGAGTTTACAATATAATTAGGTCATATTAGAAAAAGAATAAACCAAATAGGTCATGGTTCAAACCAAGATATATCAATAATAGTCAAACAACAAGCATTTGTGTAAAAACCTAAGGAAAGTAACTAGGCCAACTACTTAGGTTTAGTCTTTGAGTTGAAAAGCTTAGGCTCCTATAGCAAGTACATACCAAAAGGTATGAGGCTATGAGTGGTTATTCCATGCTCAATTTTTATACCTTGAGTGAATATATGATATACCTTACATAAAACAACATAGGTAACGCGAGCGTCCTAACTCACGTGCACAATGCAATCTAAATGATACAATGGATAATATCATAATAAGAAAGAATAAAATAATATAAATACTAATGGAATCAACTTCTCTTATCCCCAGTGGAGTCGCCACTGTGAGCGGAGATTTTTGCCCCAGCTTCCATGTGGAATGGTTCTTGCGACTTTGACACTGTCAAGCTCAGGGCCTTAGAGAGCACGGGCCTAAACCTGAAGAAAATAGAGTCACCATCCAGATGGGGCGGGAAAAAGAAAGGGGTGGATGACTCGATTCCTAAGGAATTCCTGACCCTAATGGCTTCGAAAAGTTGGGTACATGTGGGGAATGTGAGAATGACCAAGCACCACCATAGCGCCTGGTTCATTGGAACCGACCTCCTTTTCAGGTTTAAATATTATTAAATTCTTAAAGATTATGACATTATCCATATTGTACAAAATTTTAAAAGAAATAAACATACATCACTTTTATTGAAGTAAAAACAAACAAAAATAGGCACCCATCCAAGGATGGAAACATGCGCACACAATGTCCAAAGTCCAACATACAATTAAAATAAAATAGGAGACCCATCAATTGTTGAAAACATATCTCTTACATTAATCCCTAAATATAAATAAAATAAAAGGAACAAATTAAATAAATAAGGCATCTACGAGTGGAAACATGCCTTTTACATCCCTATAATCCAAATAAACCAATAACCAATTAAATCATTCAAGTATGATAATTAAAATTAAATCATCCATTATAAATAAAATAAAATAAATCATCCATCATAAAATCATGTAACAAATCAAATAACCATAACTAGGAGTTTAAAGCATTAAATATACAAATTTGGCATTTACATATTAAATTTAGGGTTTGTAAGGTTAACAATATGGTTTTAGGGTTTTAATTTGGAAATTAGGGCTTTGATTTGAGAACTAGGGTTTTAGGGTTTTGGATATGAAAATTACGGTTTTTTATGAATTAGGGTCTTGATATTAAAGTTCTGGATACTAAGATTTAGGAAATTAGGATTTAGAATTTAAGGCTTAAGAGTTATAGATTAGGGCTTTTGGAAATTGGTTTTATAGGCTAGGGTTTAGAAAATAATTTTAGGTTTTAGGATAAAGGTAAAGGTTTTGGTTTAAAAAAAAAAAGAGTTGGGATTTTGATATTTAAGAAAAACAGATT
Source organism: Garcia nutans (assembly GCA_947685225.1). Classification (NCBI taxonomy): domain Eukaryota; kingdom Viridiplantae; phylum Streptophyta; class Magnoliopsida; order Malpighiales; family Euphorbiaceae; genus Garcia; species Garcia nutans. The sequence goes on from CANTUV010000043.1 coordinate 43,131,806, forward strand.
TCAGGTTTTGGTTTTAAAAAATAGAATTAGGTTTTGGCATTTTGGAAAATAGAATTAGGGTCTTAGAGAATATAATTAGGGTTTCAATTTTGGAAAATAGATTTAGGGTTTTATGGATTTTAGAAAACATGTTTAGGGTTTTGATAAACTCGGTCACTGTAAGAAAACCTTAAGGCCATTTGACTATTGATTTATAGTAAAGATTTGCAAAATACATATTCTTGTGAATGGCTACTAGATAGAACATATTTACATATATAACCTACTATGAATCATAAAACCAATAACCACTAATCATTCAAATAAAAACTGATATGAAACAAAATAATTAATATGACCTACTAGAACCAAATTAGACAAAGAATAAATGTATTTAATATTTAAAACTATCACCAGAGCTGTAACACCTTTATACCCTATATACATATAATACATATACCCATAATATATAAAATATGCGTAAATGGTATAAAAATGTCACAACCCGATTTAACAAAAATTTTTACTTTTCTAATTTTAAAATCTTAAATTCTTTAAAATGTATATTTAAATAATAAATAAAATATTATTTATCAACCATAGGTTCCAAAATAGTATTTTTCATACTTTATAAAAATTAAATGTAAGCCTGACAACAACTGGCTCTGATTCTGTGGCAGCAAAACTTACTTTAAACACTATCAACCTCAATCCTATACCTAACTAGGTCTACATGAACTCTTCGGATTGAATATATCTACCCTGTCACCTGTGGGATAAATTACAATCATGCTAAGCTAAATGCCTAGCAGTACATACTTTGATAACCAATAAACTTAAATATAATGCCAATGCTTAATGCTTTTATGCTGTCACTATGTGGCATTCAAGTTCACTTTTAAACATATTCTTTCATCATTTAATAATTCACATAAGAACAAACACAAGAAAGGGCCAAAATGAGATCTAATATGTCATTCAAATCTCAGAGTTACTCTTTTTTTCCAAATTGACACCATATGTCTAGCCCCGAAGGCAAATCATAATAATGCTTAAAAGCTAGCCCTGAAAGCAAATCATATCACAGTGACGCCAATCGTCAACCCCTAAAGGAAAATCAAAGTAATTGCTCAAAAGCTAGCCTTGAAGGCAAATAATGAGGATAACCTCATAGGCATGTTGCCAAACACAGAACTCTGAAAATTAAATAACATACTAGGCACACAATTATTTTTATATTTTCCATCACTAATTTCTTTCTCATTTTTCCGTAATTAACTAGACACATTGCCTCATTTCTCATTATCAATTAGGCACATTGCCTCATTTTCACATTTATCTCATTCATATCAATGTCAATTCAATTTAATTCACAATATTTCATCCTTTTATCACAATGTATACATATTTCTCATTAAAAACACATTGCCCCAAATATTTTGGGTTATTTTCACATAATTCATATAATTCATATTTTATACAATTTAGCCATTAACAATCACAATGCCTTTAATGCATACATAACAAATCACATTTCCCAAAAACTTTGGGTCATTTTCACATAATGCACACATTTCACATTTTATTCAGTTTAGCCATTAACAATGGCTTTATATAATGCACATAATGCATATTGAACAATTCTTATGTTATAACACAATATTCATGAATGTTCAAGATCCCAAGTATCTTAACACATTTTTCTATCCAAAATGTGTTAAGCCAAATTTAATGCAAATACATCTAAATTATCATAAGTATGTACATACCTCAACTATCACTCAAACCCAAGTTAAAGGTCACTCTCCAATCTTTACTCCAACCAATATCCTAAAATTATGCATTACCTTACTTTAACTTTGAAAATCCATTTTAATCCATTATAATTAGTGTTTTAAGTTTATTTTCCAACACCTTTTCAACACTTTACTTATTTTTCCACATTTCATACCCATTTCTCATTCCCAAGTGATCATGTAATACCCCGATTTTGGTGTACATTGGAATAGTAGTTGTGAGAAGATATGTTGGTAAAATATGTAAAGAAAATATTATAAGAGATAGATGTATATGAAGGATGATATGTATATATGGTATTTGAAAATTATGGGAAATATAAATACAATATATAAGAGATATACATATAGCAACATATACATCACATATACATGATGTATATATTGGTGTAGGAAAAGTAATTTGTAATAATAATAATAATAATAATAATAATAATAATAATAATAATTACAAGAGAAAAAGAAGAAAAGGAAGTCAAAGGGAATGACAAGTGTGTGGTGGAGAATTTTTAAGGGATTTAATTATATTAATATATATATATATATATAAAATAAGAGTGAAAAAGGAAGAAAAGATCTTCTTTCTTTCTTTCTTTCTTTCTTAGAGTGAAAAAGGAAGAAAAGATCTTCTTTCTTTCTTTCTTTCTTCCTCTTCTTCTTCTTCTTCTTCATGAACGAGAGAGAGAGAGAGAGAGATGTGATTTTGTTGGCATACACATCAAATTCTTAAGGGCTTTAAGAGAATTGAAGGTGGATATTGAAGATTTGGCAAAGAATTCAAGTAAGTGTTCATTTCTTTGTATTGATTCCTATTGATTGAGTTTATGTTTGATATGGTTAGTGTGTGAAGATGATGATAATGAAAGATTAAAGTATATATATATATGTTGAATTGGTATTTAGATGATGATAATATGGTTATTTGTGAGGATGATGATGGATTGTTGAAATTGTTTAGTAAGGGTTTAATATAAATGAGTTGGGGAATTGAATAATTGATTTATGGATGATGTATATAATGATTATTATTATGATATGTTGAAGTTATATAAGTGTTAAATTAATAGGTGATTTATGTGTATATAAACCAAGATGTTGATTAAGGGTGTTGTAGTATGGATTTTGGAGTGATTGTGTTTTAATGGATGAGAGTTCGGAATGTATAATTTTTGCCTGACACGGCCATGTCGTTGGGCGTGTCAACGGTATTGAGTTTGACGTTTGTGACATGACCATTAACATGGCCATGTTACTGAGCGTGTCATAGATGCTCGTGTTGTTGGGCATGTCAATGTTTCTGTAAGGAAAAATGAGTGACATGTCCAAGGACACGCCCGTGTTACTGAGCGTGTCAAAGTTTCTGTATTGTTGGTTTAGGGCACGATCAGGGACACGCCCGTGTTGGTAAGCGTGTCATGTGTAGAGTTTTCCCTAGTTAGTTATTATTCTTATTTTCTTATGTGTATTACTAAGTGAGTGTGTATAATCACCTTTGGATTAGGTTTTGAAGATTTGAGTTGCCCTAATCCAAGTGTTGAAGGATTCATGGAAGAGGAATTTGGAATTGGTGTGAGTTGCTCTTAGAGGTAAGTACAAACCCTATATGATTGTATGTATTTGCATGACTATGGAACTTAACACATTTGATTGGAAAATGTGTTAAGTTATTTATTGTAATGTTGACGTGTGAGAAATGTGCTATGATGTGTATTATGTGTACTATGTGGAATGTATGTTGAAGATTCTAAAAATATGAATAATGTAATTTACTATGTATATCTCAATGATAAAATATGAAACTAATGTTAATGGAAATAAAGGTGAAATATGAAATATGAAAGATATAATAAGCATACAAAATGTATGTACAATGTAATTGGTTGTGTATACCCTAATGATGAGATGTGAAGCCATTGTTGTTGGCTATAATGATGCAAATGGAATAATTGGGCATGGTTGCCTAGTTTGATTATGAGAAATGAAATGAGAAATGAGTTGTGAAGGATATTGATAATGAGATAAATAAATTAATTGTGTGCCTAGTATGTTATTCAATTTTTAGAGTTCTGGGTTTGGTGGCATGCCTATGAATCGCTGGGCAGGTGAAAAGACCGGGTCGTAAGCTAAGACCGGGTCGTAAGTTGAGCCCAGCTGAAAAATGTGAAATATGATGTTTTTGAGGTGAAAAGACAGGGTCGTAAGCCTCAAAAACTATAACAGTCTAGCCAGGTTGAGGACCAAGAGACTGGGGCCCAAGGGTCTAGCCGGGTTGAGGTCCAAGAGACTGGGTCTGTTACACTATCCATGGATAGATATATATTGCCTACGGGCTTGATGAATGTGATTATGGACCAAAGTAGTGAATCTGAACTTTGAATAGCATATTAGTTTCTTTTTGGGCTTATGTATGTCTTTGCTTTAATATGATGATTACAATACATAAGCAATTTACTGAAAATGAATGTGGCTTGATAAACTGCTGAATAATGAGATTATGAAAATACAATATTATGTGTAATATGTATAAGGATATAGAAATTGTGAGTATTATTTCATGAATGTTTGGATAAGTCATTGTATTTTGGGTTGTTGTAATGATATATGTGTTTATGTATATAAATTATGAGATTAGTGAAAAAATGTAAAGAATGCTTTGAAAAGGGGAAACTATGATAAGAAAATTATTATACATGATGTTATATTATTTATTTGTACCACTAAGCTTTCGAGCTTAGCGCGGTTGTGTAAATCGCACAGATGAGTAGGTGGGTGATCTGGAAGTCAAATCGTTATGCCACGAGAAGGGTAAGAGTATTACGAGACCAACTAAAAGGTGGTGCATACATGTACAATTTAATTATGTTGTATTTTGATAAAAATGTATTCATATGTATAAATGAATTTTGGTAAAGACAACATATTTATATATATGTAATATCATCAAAAGTATAATGATTTTGGAAATGTTCATTAAATAAAATGTATTATTGTTTGGAACTAAAGTAAGGGTTTTTAATCTAAAATGAAAAGTGACATTCTTATACTTTATATACGTACTGCATGTATACAAGGTTTATACTTTATATACGTACTTATATACGTATATACTTTATATACGTACTTATATAGAGTATGAGGGTGTTACATATCATACCATGCTATAATCACTTACATATCACAATTCCAATTATTCCATAACCATTTCTTATACTCTCAATCACATATCACATTTTCTATCTTATTATTGCATCTCATCAATTTCCCAAATTTCCACATTTACACAAACGTACACATATTATATAATCATTTCATATATCACAATCTTATTGAACATTATTCCTAGTCACATTCACAATGTGAACATTTTCCTCATTTCCAATGTATTCTCACATTATTTCATATTCAATCTCCATATCATCAATCACATTACACATCGCATAGTCTATTTTAATAACTTTAATTACATTTTATCATTTTTTTATATTTTTTTTACTCACATTATCAATTTATTTTTATAATTTTTATATTTTAGATATTTTCACAATTTTCCATATATCAAATCACATTTCCTATAATGTATGTCACATTTACAATGTGACCTTAGTACCCATATGCTTTGGGCATTTTTCCCACTTTACCCAAATATATATATATATATATATATATATTAATAGTTTTAACCACCAATAATAGCTTAACATTAAGTTTTTTTATTATAAATTTTACATGTTTTTATTAATAACAATGCACTTACATATAATACTCAACATCAAAGTAGCTTAACACATCTTTAACATCAAAATGAACAAAATCACATCATATGCAAATGAATTATATAAAGTCAAAGTATGTACTTACCTTATTTCCCCTTTTCAAGCCTTAACTTGATAAACAATTATACTCTTCCACTTCTTTCAATATAGCCTACACACATATAATCCAATATTAATTGCATTATCTATTTAAATTCACATTACAACCCATTGTATATCAAATCACCATTATCTAACCCATTCTCATTAAAATTCCATTAAAAGCATAAATCCACCACCTACTACTTTATCCTAACTTCAACTAACTCACTAATATCTAACATTTAACCATAAAATCATATCTTACATATAAAAACAACAACAAATTAGTTCAATTCAATAATTATAAACATTTTCTTCAAAAGCCATAATTCCGCATACTTGCTACCTTAATCAAACTTCAACATTTCAAATTCATTTCTATCATTCTACCATAGAATCATCATTTATATACCAATATAACATCAATACAAACCATTTTAGTAATTATTGAAATCTTCTACAAAAACCCAAATTTCACATAATATATCCATAACCCTAAATTTATCACCTTTGTACAAACTTGCCCATAATCAATTTCTAAGCATAAAATCATCATATATATATCACAACAACATTAAATCACTTCATTAAAATAATTAAATCAATTTGGACATAACCTTCCCATAACCCTAAATTTACCAACTTGTCTATTTCAACCAAACCATTACCAATTTATCACATAATCATCATATATCTACCATATTAACTCTAATTATATCCATTTAACAATTTCAAATCAACTCTCTCTCTCTACCCTTACTAATGCATAAACCAAAAATCTATAAAAACAAAGCTTAGTAAGAGTTTACTTACTTGAAAACTTGATTTTCCTTCAAAGTTCACTTGAACTCTTTGAATTTTCTACGCAATTTGAGGCATTTGGAAGAAAGTGTCTGTCTGTCTCTCTCACTCTCTCCAAATCTCGGGTTCACTATGAAAGAAGAAGAAAATGGCCTCTTTTTGTTACTTCTTTCTCACTTACTATCCATATATAATAATTTAATTAATTATGTATTTATTTATTTACTTTTAATAACAACCACATATTTCTTCTCTCCTTTTGACTTTTCTTTCTTCTCTTTATTATTATCATCATCATCATCATCACCTTTTCCACCACAAATGTATACTTTCTATATATGTGGTATATCTTATATATATGTATAGGTTATATATATATTATTTATATTTTACATATACCATTATGCACATATATATATATATATATTGCATATACTATGTATATGTAATATATATTTAATATATAGAAATACTCATATGCACATATAATGTGTATCCTATTTGCACATCAAACATATCATACATGTACTTAATATAAATCAAGTATATAATACATATATCCAACATATATGATTAATAATTACTATGTATATACTAGGTATACATTAAGTATATCAACACCTATACCTCCAAATGCTTATTTAACTTCTCCAAGATCACGGATATTATAATTCTCTCCCCTTAAATAATTTCATCCTCGAAATTACTTGTTGTAGTAATCAAACTCCACTAAAATTAATCACCAATATTCATTTCATGCATAATTAACTATCAAATTATTGTCACAACTTATCATCATTACTAACTACATAATCTTTTACTCTTCCTCGTACAAATACTGTTAATCATTTTTACAATTACCATTATAACAATCATTAATAATTATAAATTCCTCACTTACTTATGTCCAAAGTACGTATAATTTCTATTTATCTAAAAATACAATTAAATTTCAAATCCATATTTCCCTTCATTATTCAATTACTGGTAAATACTTATCATCAAGTATTTAAATAGTATTAAACTAACCATTTATAGTATAAATCAATTTAGAATTCTATCCAAAAATTCAACTGTGCCAATATAATATCACGCCCATGACTTTCAAATTATTTCTATCATTAGCTTTCAAATTCTTTTATTCACATCATTGCTTCTTTATCTTACTCTATTTTCTATCTAAAATTATCAATAATTCCTCCATGTATCATACCTTTTATGTCATTTCTGAAATTGTACTATTCCCTTACAATTAAAGTAAAATCCTCTAATCAAGTACTATAATCCTTTATTTATTCTCCAACTATGCACTTGTTTAATTATCAATATACATATGCCAACATTTTCTCAAATAGATCTTATTTTTCAACTTATCTAATAAATAGATCTCATTGTTGCCTTTGATAATCTGATATCAATTACAAATACTCTTGAAATTTACTCATTATGTTGTGATTAATTTCATCTACTTAAATCAAATGATTCATGTCTTTAATCAACCAAATACTATTTATAAAATAAATTAAAATCCATTTATTATGAAATTATTATACATCCCTTATTAAATCTTTACCTCCTTTTAAAAATCCAAAAACATATCATAACATCCACATCCGCATAACCCAGTAGTAAATACATCTCAATCATGCAACCAAATATGGATTGTATACATAACTTCAATTCACTTTAACTTTGTAATCCATTTATATAAATTCACATTTTAATTTCCCATTATAAAGAACAATATTTAAATTCTCATTTACTCATAACTAATCTTAACTTAACCAATACTATATGTCATTTTAATAAATCCTCAATATACTTCTATAATAAATAATTTATTGTCATATACCAGTTCTCTTTTAAATTTTAATTATGAACTCTTTATTCTAAATTATTAAAAACTCCATATTCCTTCTTCATACTTCCGCCTGTCCATATGTTAATTTTCATGGTTTCCTTTATTCATTTGACACCTGAAATTAGTTTATTACTCACTTACACAAATCTGCATGACTTCCTCACTTTCATGTTAATTTCACTTTTACATTTTTCATTCCTTTCCAAATCTTCATAAATGATTGTAAAATTTAAACATGTGTACTTGATACATATAAGGACTTATATGTAAAATTTTAGATTTTTCCAAGCTTATTTACTATATTTAGAAATTAAGGCATCCAAACCCATAGAATCTGTCTCTTCAACAATTCCTCTAGCAGCACCTGGTTATCCATTTATTTTAGCTACCAAACCTTAATACCAATTCATGAAATTTTAACCATATGTTCTAGGAATACATATTATATTGTGTGAAAAATGTTAGATTTTTATGGTTTGGTTTGCTATAGTTTTTAAATATGTTTCTCAACTTCTACAAATTCTAAGTTGCTGGAACTGCTCTAACAATTTGTGTTCTTCTATTTTTATTAAATAATAATTCACCTTTAAAAATTATGAAATTTTAAAAATTACGTCCTAACATATATAAAACTTCTCATTAAATTTTCAAGATAATTTAACATCTCTAGATAAGTCTAAAAGTTTGAACAAAATAACTTTGTAGCACATATGTAAAATTTCTAGCGATGATAGTACTCATCTCCCATATTTTTTTTTTCATATCCTAGATCATTTTTCTTAATTTCACTTATCCATTAATTGGATCGATATAAATCTTAATTTAAAATAGAAGTTCTAAAATTTTATTCTTAATCTATAATATCCATAATGACATTTTCACTGTGCTACTGTAATATACGCGTTCCAGATGTCATCTCAATTTTTATCCATTACATCAAACGGATATTGCCACATCAGAGACCAACACAGGTGCCAATGCATATGCATACATTAAAACACAAATTACTATTTTAAAATTCTCCTTGCTTATTTTTAAAGCTGGTGCGTCGCGCCTAGAGCTATAGCAATACCGCAAGTGCACGGGTAGCCCAAGTAATAAAGTAGTGAGTGAGTTATTGTTCCACTGGGGATAAGGCCAAGTACTAGTGCAAACCTTAATTGTTGTTTAGCAAATTAATAGTTGTGTGATGCTTTGTAATTAAGAACAACTAATTTAATTCTGAAAGTAAAGGGAAATTAAAGGTTATGCAAAAAGGATTGATAATAATAAAACTATCCAGATATTGAATACCCTAGCCTCAATGATATTTATGAACAATCAATTCAGTTAAATCATTCAATAGAGTTGAGTTGGCATTCCTCTAATTTAGACTAAAACCTCTCTGAGTGAATTAATCCCTAATCACTAAGTAGAGTGCCGAAATCTCTTCTCAAACACAATTAAATAGGTCATGCATTAAGAACAAGGAACTATAAACCAAAGGATCTTGTAGGTCTATCTCTAGCACCACAATCAATCCTCAACCCTTATGAGTAATCAATTCATATCAAGCTTTCTCAAGTCAATAATATGAAAATTGCAACCAATCAATAAGCATGCTATTATCAATTGGAAATAAATCATTAAGCATCATAAGAATAAAACAACTCAATCAAATGATTCAACTAAATATAATTATTCAATCCATACAAATAAGCTAGGGTTCATCAATATCTAGATAGAGAAGGAATTAGTTCATGTTCAAAACCAGAAAAATAGAGCAAGATAAATGAGTAAAAGAAACCAAACAATCCATGGCGAATAATTTGTATTTCTTCACTTCAATCCTTGATTCTTGGTTTAGGGCTTGTACAAGATGTATCTCCTTCTTCAAACTCAGCTCAAAACCCTCCTCTTTGCTTTAGTTGTTGGTTCCTTCTCCTTTGTTCTAGCTCTCACGTTTCAAGCTGCCGAATCCCCTAAAAACTCCCTCTTCTTCTCTTTTTATTTCCCTCCAAAGCTCAAGTCATGCTTCCAACTCACTTCCAACTCACTTTGTCTCCCACATTCCCTTTGTTCAATCTTTCATTTCCTCAAATTAGGCAAGTTTTTCTTTTGTCTAATATTACTTTTGACTAAAACTAGTCTTTGTTCCCCACTTGTCTGCAGAAAAATTTGAACATTTCAAAGTTGCCCTAGGTGACACGGCCAACTTGCTGGCCGTGTCACCTTCTGCTCTTTCTTTCCTTGTTTTATTCTAGGTGACACGGCCAAGCTCTTGGCCGTATCATGTGACACAGCCAGTGGCTTGGCCGTGTCATGTGGGTGTGTCACTTTCTATTTCTGGCTTCGTCAACTTGCTTTCTTTGTTTCCAAGGGTGACACGGCCAAGCTTGTGGCCGTGCACGGCCATTGGCTTGGGCATGTCACCTGAGTGTGTTGGCTTCTGGTTCATTTCTTTCCTTTCTTGGTTCTTTGGCTTGGATGGGACACGACCAAGCTTGTGGCCGTGTCACTTGCCAGTGTCTTCTTCTGCCAAATTTTCTTTCCTTTCTTGGTCTCTTTGATTTTTTGCTCTTTGGGTGAGACACGACCAAGGGCTTGGCCGTGTCTCTTGGGTGTGTCATCTACTACTTTGAAGTAATTTTGAGGGACATGGCCAAGCTTGCTTTGGCTTGGCCATGTCTTGCTTGATTCATGCTCTTTCTTCATTGTTTTGATCATCCAAGGGAGTTTTTGCACTTTGACCTAAAACAGACACTTAAAACAAACTTTAAACCAAAATCAAATGAAACATTAACTAAAAACACATAGAAATCATACTAAAAACAAGTATAGAAATACTCTTATCAGAAACTAACTAGGTTAAAAATCTCAAACCTATGCACTGATAGCAAAATAAATATAATATCCTTATACCCTATATATGTATAATATATACACCAGTATATGTAAAATATACATATATAGTATAAAAATGTCACATCCCGGTTTAATAAAAAATTTTACTTTTATAATTTTAAAATCTTAAAGACTTTAAAATGTATATTTAAATAACAAATTACAGTTTTGTCTGTAATTTGGACATCCCAAATTTTTAACAAAACCACAACCTGTAAAAGAAGAACAGTTCTAATAAAACCAATCATACATTTCATATATACTCCTTAATTTCTTTAAGTTTCTCAAAATATTTATAGATATACATATATATATATATATTTGTAGACTCTTAATTTTTGACCTAGTCCGATCCAATATATTTTAATTAGTCCAAAATAATTTGTGTTATCTTAATTAAATAATATTTGTTTTAGTATTTAGTTTTTATAATTAATAAAAAATAAAAAATAATAATAATAAACAAATAAATAAAAATAAAAATCGGCGACAAAATTTGGTTGGACGAAATGGCCCACAACCAAGTTTGCTCCCGCAGCCCGCAAGTTTCCACGGCAATCTTCGCAGCAGCTTTTTTGCCAGCGTAATTTTTTCGTAGCAGTTTTTTTTAGCCAGCGAAGTTTTTCCGATGCAATTTTTTCCAAAACCAAATTCTATTTGGTTTCGGTTTCCTTTTCTTAATTAATGTTAGTTTTCGTAAACAAATTGAATTAATCATCAAAATTTTCTATAAATAAGACTAAAAAATAGCACAAAAAAAGATTTTGGGAGGAAAAACTTTGGACCGAGGAATCAAGAAAAATTAGGAGATTAACGATCGGACTTTTGAGAGAAGTAAACAAGAAATTCAATCCATCAAAGGCAACCATCTTGCCTTCGTTCTTGTTCATCCAAGAAGCAATTTTTGGTGGAACCAACAAACGAAAGTATGAATATCAAATTCTTTTTTCTTTACAGTAGCTTGAATCATTAAATTATTTCTTTTGATTTTAAAAATCCTTAGAAACCTAATTTACTTTTTCTAAAGCTTAGAACCTTAAATCATCTCCTTTATTTCCAAAAATCTTAAAATTGTTGTTTCTATTTCTTCTAAAACTAAGAACCCTAATCTAATTCTTCAAAATCTTAAAACCCTAATCTACTTTCCAACTTTTCAAAACCTTAAATTGTTTCATTAATTTACCAAAACCCAAATATGTTTTCCAATTTTTCAAAACCTTAAAACCCTAAATTTAATTTACAGTTTCTAAAAATCACATAAAGCTTCATAAAACTATAAATTGTTTTTCCAAATTCTAAAATCAAATACATTCTCCGAAACACTAAAAACCATAATTTAACTTCAAAACCTAGATAGTAACCCCAAACTAGCTAACCTTAAACCCTAGTTTTCTTAAACCCTAATTCCCTGAAAACCTTAAACCCTAATTTTTCTATATCCTAATATTTAATACCTTAAAACCTTATAAATCTAAATATTAAAATTCAATATAGTAAATCCAAAATAATAATCCAGTAACCATAAATCATAAACCTAATGTTTTAATATCTAAACCATAATTTCATGATTTTCCCCTCAAATCCTAATTTGGTTAATCAAAGAACCTTATCAATCCCTTAAATCTTAAAACCTTAATCCATTGTAATTCCCTTAAAACTTACAGTAGCTTAAACCAATAAATTCTAAAACCCTAAACATTAAATAAAGAATCTTAAATAAAAACAGTAGCCTTAATTTGTATCTTTACTTGCTTTATTTATTTTTAGTTTTGATTGTGTAGTTCATTATATGCTTTGATTTATTTTATATGCTTTGATTTATTTAAGTTCAATGCTTGGTTTATTTAAATTATCATGGATGAATGTTTATTTTATATTTTGATTAATATCTTTGATGAATGATTTATTTATGATGAATGGTTATTTACTTTATCGATTTATTTTGATTTCCAAATGTCGTAAGATGTATATTTTCACTTTATGGGTACCTCATTAGTTAAATATCATGTAATTTAAATAAGCTTTTATATTTTAAACCAATGTAAAGGGCATGTTTCTACCTTTTGGTGGGTGTCCTATTAGTTTAGGCATGGATGATGTAAGGGCATTTTTCCATCTTCGGATGGGTGTCCATTTATTTGCTTTGTTTAGACATTGATTTTGTTTTAAAATAACGATGCTTTATTTCAATTATTGCATGTAATATGGATAATATTGTTATATTTAAGAATTTTATAATATTACGACTTGTAAAGGAGGCCAGTTCCAATGAACCAGGCATTGTGGGGGTGCTGGGCCATTTCTCACCTTACCCACACGTACCCAATTTTTCTAACCCATTAGGGGGTTGGGGATTCTTTAGGATCGAGTCATCCACCCCTTTCTTTTTTTTGGCCCGTCCGGGTGGCGACTCCATTTTCTCCGGACTTAGGTCTGTGTTCTCTAAGGCCCCGAGCCTAAACAGTGTCAAAGTCACAAGAACCATTCCACCAGGAGTGGGGGGGGTGAAAATCCTTGCTCACAATATCAAAACACATATAAACCTCAATTACCCAATTTATCCAAAACTTCCTTTATAATTTTCAAGCTCTTAAAAATATAACATAATATATATAATTATGTTATACTTTATAAAAATAAAATGTATGCATGACAGCAGTTGGCTCTGATTCTGTGGCAGCAAAACTTACTTCAAACACTATCAACCTCAAGCCTAAACATAGCCAGGTCTAGATGAACTCTCTGGATCTACTGGATCTACCCTATCACCTGTGAGATGAATTATAATCACACAAAGCTAAAAGCCTAGCAGTACATTCTTTGATAATAAATAAACTTAAATACAATGCCAATGCTTAATGCTTTTATGCTATGTCACTATGTGACATTCAAGTTCACTTTTAAACATATTCTTTCATTATTTAATAATTCACATAAGAACAAACACAAGCAAGGGCCCAAAGGATCTAATATGACATTCAAATCCTAAAGCTACTGTTTTGGTCCAAATTGACACTATGTGTCTAGCCCCGAAGGCAAATCATAATAATGCTCAAAAGCTAGCTGTGAGCAGGGATTTTTGCTCCCACTCCTAGTGGAATGGTTCTTGCAACTTTGGCACTGTTATGTTTAGGGCCTTAGAGAACACGGGCCTAAATCCTGAGAAAATGGAGTTGCCACCCGAACGAGCTAGAAAAAAGAAAGGGATGGATGACTCAATTCCTAAGGAATCTCCAACCACCTAATGGGTTCAAAAACTTGGGTACGAATAGAGAAGGTGAGAATGACCTAGCACTCCCACAACACCCGGTTCATTAGAACTGACCTCCTTTTCAGGTTCAGATATTATAAAATTCATAACTTATTACAATAGAATCCATAATACATGCGATAATTAAAATAAAAACTCATTATTTTAAAATCAAAGTAATATTCAAAAGGAAATAATAAATGGGCACCCACACAAGGTGGAAATGTAGCCTTATAACCAAATTCAATGTCTAAAACTAAATAAATAGGATAGCCACCAAAAATGTGGAAACATATCCCTGTACATTATTCTAAAATCCTTAAATGATAAATTAAATTACATGATAAAAATTAAGGCACCCATGAAGTGGAAACATGCCTTTTGTCATGACCCAACTTATACATATGTACAGTACGTCCATGTACAGTAAGAGGAACTATCCCGAGAAGCTACTCAAGAGCGCAAAGTGAAGGGAAGTTCTGTAGAACTGAAAGGACCTATTTGAAAAGATTGCAAAGTTTTGTGGAGGTGACTGTAATTACCAAAAGTTGTTCCGGAGGTCCTTAATAGTGCAAATAACAGACTCCTGAAATGGAAAGTAGAGAAATATCGAGTAGCAACGGCACGACACGGTTTTTCCCGACAACGCACGATTTGGAAGATATAGGGGATTTTGACTAGGGGCATTATGGTCATTTTCAAAAGTGTCTCGAAAGTAATAATGGATCTCAAAAATGAAAAGTAGAGGAAAAACTGAGTCAAAAAGTGTACCACAGCATTCGGCGAAAGAGCGCGGTTTAAAAGTTACGAATGAGTAATCGCCGAAGGGTATTTTGGTCTTTTCACACCTTAGACCATAAAATTACAGCACAAGGAGGTTGAGGGGCCAAAATATAATTAAAAGAAAGCCCAAG
Organism: Garcia nutans; assembly: GCA_947685225.1. Lineage (NCBI taxonomy): Eukaryota > Viridiplantae > Streptophyta > Magnoliopsida > Malpighiales > Euphorbiaceae > Garcia > Garcia nutans. The sequence continues at coordinate 43,147,144 of CANTUV010000043.1, forward strand.
GGCTTGGGTTTTAAATAAATACAAGAAAGAGACATTTGGACCAATGAAAATTAGCCATTTTCCCACTTAAGTGTACCAATGGGAAACCAACACTTATACCAACTCATCTTAACCTCTCTTAGCTGCCATTTGGAGGAGAGAATAGCAAAAAAAAATAAAAGCCAAGAGCTCTCCTTTTTTCGTGCTTTGGCCGAATAGAAGAGAAAGGGAAAAGAGAGAGAGAGAGAGAGAGATTTTTTTCAAGTAGCTATTTTTGGTTGCAAACTTTGGTGGAGAATAAGACTTTAAGGTAAGGGGTTTTATTTGTAGCTTTAGTTTCATAAATTGTTGGCTATTTTAAGAGATCTAAGTTAAGGTTCATAAAGGTTGAATTTGGGGAAAGTTTGTAGGATGGTTAGAAAATGAATTTAATGGAAAAATATGTTGATTAATGATGAGAGATGGTTAATTTAGGTAGAAATTCCTATGAATTTGGAGGGTAGATATTGTTCTAAATTTCTAAGGTTTATGTTTAAGGTTGTGTTCTTAAATTTCTTGAAGGAGAAACAAAGATTAAGGAAGGAGAAGAAGGAAAAGCAAAGGGGAAGTAAAAGAATTAAGGTTTGGTACTTAAATCATTGTCCTTTTCAATTAATTCACATATTTTGCATTATGGGACTTTTGAAATGGCTTTGAAATGATGTTATTATGTGTGGTAAATATGTGGGAAAGTGCCTTCTAGTCATTTGTAGTTAATTGATGGTGAAGAGAATAAAAAAATAAAACAAACTAGCCTAATTTGTGTTAATTGTCCATAAACTTTGACTAACTTTTAGTCATCTCTTTGGTTTGATTTTTGAAAGAGGGACCTTTAGTTCTTCCATGGTATCACAAAAGGAGTCTAAAACTCAATTTTTCAAGAAAAAAATGAATTCCCCTCAAGTTTTGAAAGTTGGGCCGAATGGTCCCTTTTGGGCACTATTCTGCAGCTTTCATTTTGGGCAGTCCGTTGAGGGGGAAAACGAAGGAATTTTTTGACAAAATTTTACATGCATTTAGTCTACTTATGAAGGGGTTTTTCTGAAAAATTTCAGCCAAAAATAAGTTTTTTTACATGGTTAAAACTGTTGCTAAAGTTGACTGATTTTCAGCAGTAAAAACAGATTTTATCATGTAGTAGTCGCACGTCATTGCGTCGCCGATTTTACGCGCCGCGCTACTATTCATTTGGTCATTTTTCTAAATGTGTTAAAACTTGAATATTATGATATAGATTGATGTTATATCATTTAAAATGACACGAAAGGGGTTAGGAATAATCAGAAAGGCATCATGAGAAGTTATCCTAGTATCATGACTTATTGAATATCATGACCAAAGTAATTAATAAATTATTTATGCTCTACTTGGTATGTCAGAACCTTTGAGATAAGGATATGATGCATCATACTATTACTGCAGTACTGCTAATGACATGATATGATATTTCGGCTGAAGGCCGATGATTACAATGACATGATCAATGATTCAATGATAATGGCCATTGGCACATGTGCAAGAATTATGATGAAAGAAAATGAAATATGATCATGACGAGATATGTTTATCATGACCCTTCCTTAACCGCTGACGTTCTGTTACACCAGTAGAGCACCTAAATTGATAAAAGCAAACTGAGTAATTTCTAAATTCAGAATATGGGATTTAATCTTTTATCATTATGTGTAGATCTTATTCATTTATTTAAAGTATTCAAATGCATGTTTTTAATTACTCTTTTAATTTATTTATTTAATGCAATGATTTAAGTACCCACTAAGAAAACACTTAGCGAGTTTAGTTTTCTTTTCTAAACTCATAGGTTGAGCGAGAAGCTGTTTTCTGCAGTGTCCCGAGCAGCTGGTGTTGGCAGCTTTTTGGGTGGAAATTTATTATAAGTAATATAACTAGAATGGCATGTACATATGTTAGCGTAAACTAAGAATTGTATGTATGACTAGTAAAAGACCAAAGTACGCATGCTAAGTATATTAATTACTGTATGTTGGTATGAATTAGTATGTATGGATGTGTTTTAATGCAGGTTTGGTGGAGGATATAAGGAGGTCGACTATAGAAGTGTTTGTGATTTATTGAGATTGATTGGTTGAGATAAAAAAATGTTTTCAAAAAAATCAGTTTTGGTATAGGGGAAACTCTGGCAAAATTTTTGTAAAATGTGTATTATAAATTGACTAAGTATAGAACCAAGACTCGAATATCACAAAATAGCATTCCATCTTGGTCTATGAACATAAGCTAAGATGGGGTGTTACACCTTTTGCAATTTCAAAATCTAAATAAGAAATCAATTAAATTATTAAAGCATTTAAAACAAAACATCCAACATAAAAATGCAATAAAACATCCATCAAGACATAATATGAATTAACAATCAATCCTAAATATCATATTAAATAATTGATATACAAACTAACTTAAGAATTACGATTTTAAGAAGATATGATTAGTGTTTTAGGGTTTTATGAAAATACAAATTAGGGTTTTGGTTTTTAGGGTTTAGGGTTACTGTCTTGGATTGAGAAAATAAGGTTTTTTTTAGAAAAACAAGATTAGAGTTTTAAAGCTTAAGAAATTGGGTTTATGGTTTAGGACTTAAAAAACTATCATTGGAACTTTAGAATTCAGAAATCGATTTTAGGGTTTAGTATTAAAAACTATTTTAGGATTGTTTTTTATATTGGAAACTATTTGGGAGTTTTTATGGTTCAAAAACTATTTTAGATTTAAAGGTGTTGGAAATTGATTTTGAGGCTACTATAACTTTAAAACTGACCTAAACAAATTGTTTTTGAAAATAGTTTAATGAGGTTTAATGGATGATAAGCACATAAATCAATTAACATCCACATGAATCATATTTAATTATATGGATTATTGAATAACACTTCAACTAAGGCTACTGGATGTTCATCTTCATATGAATAACACTTTGAGACAATGAAACAGGAATAAAAATAAAAATAATAAAACAAGATGATTGAATTATTATAAGCCTAAAGCAAATTTGATAAAGGATTGCAAACCTCCATCGTTAGTTCCACCAATATTTCACGTTGATCAAGCTTGTAAAATCGTGGTTGAACAAGATGAAGATAGACGTATAGCACTACCTTCTGGTTTAATAGTTTTTAGTGTTCCTTCTCACTGCTCCCTCAAGTTGCTAGGGTTTTGTTTGCTATTTTGGTTACTCTTTCTAATTGCTGCTTGTTGCCTATTCTTTATTGTCGTCCCTCTGCTTATTAATTCTTTCTATATTTATAAGAATTTTTAGGTTAAACTTTGTAAACCTATATCATTTTTTGAATTAAACGCGGTTGCCTGAGGCATATCGACTTAAAATAATTTGAATTCCTAATAAAATATGACCATATCGAACTTAATTTGAAGCCAAAATAAAATCATATCGAACTGGGGTTGCCCAGGTTGATATGGATATGTCCATATCAGTTCGATATGGACTATGTCCATGTCAATCTCAGCTTGTCCTATTTGACCAAAATGGCTTCTAGACTGTTTGTTTTAGTTTTTAAAGCTCGATTTCAGACAATTTCATTGTTTTGAAAACTAAACAAAACTCATTTTGGCTTTATAAAACACAAACCAAAAAAATAAAGGCTTAAAATAGGTTTAATCGATCAAAAAATGGACCGATAAGTATTTAGGCCATCTTTAATTAGGACCAAACTAGCTTAGGGCTAAAATCAAGGGTCTACAATTTGTTCCCTACTTGAACGATCTTGAATTTATTCAAAGATTGAAAAGTAACATGAGCTTGAGCTAATTTTGGATGCGAACGGATTCTGGACTCAAGGTTGGATTTGTTTAGGTTCTGGACCCAAATTGAGTTCTGGACCCGAATTGAGTTCTAAACTCAAAAATGATTTGGGTTTTAGACCCGATTTGAGTTTTAGAATTGAAAATGAGTTTGGGTTATGGACCCGAGATGGTTTGAATTAGGATGCTTAACCCAAAACTGAATTTGGTTGCTCGACCCGAGACTGGATTTGGGTGATCAACATGAAATTGGATTAGGATTCTCAACCCAAGACTAGATTAGGGTGCTCAACCCAAAACTAGATTAGAGTTCTTGACCCAAGACTGGATTAGGATGCTCAACCCTAAACTAGATTAGGGTTCTCGACCCAAGACTGAATTTTGGCTTTCCTCTAGCCAATTGGTTCCATTCTTTAATGGATTCTATTGACTTTTTAACATCTGTGAGTTTCGGCTTTCTTCTAGCATTCCATTTTTTAATGGATTTTGTTGACCTTTTGTCATTTGAGAGTTTTGGCTTTCTTCTAATCAAATAATTCCAGCTCTTCTAACTGGACTAACCTTCTATTAATTAAGGGTTTTGGCTTTCTTTTAGCCAAAAAAATTTCAACCTTCTAGCTGGACTAATCTTCTATCAGTTGAGGGTTCTGGCATTCTTCTAGCCAAACAACTACAACTCTTCTAGCTGGACTAATCTTCTATTAGTTGAGAGTTTGGGCTTTATTCTAGCCACTTGTTCCATCCTTTAATAGATTGACTTCATCCCTTCTAGCTTCACTGACCTTCTATCATTGGAGAGCGTGGGCTTTCTTTTAACCACTTATTCCATCCTTCAATGGATTGACCTTAGCTCTTTTAGCTGGACTATGAGATTTGGCTTTCTTCTAGCCAGTGTTGACTTTAGCTCTTTAGCTGCCATATGAGATATTTGACTTTCTTCTAGCCGGTTGCTTTAGGTCTTCACCTTTTGTAATAGATCTTCATCCTTGTACATTATCTTGCATTGGCTTTAGCTAAACCTTTTATCTTTTGTATCTTCATTCTAAAGTTTTGATTTTCTTCTTGTTCCATTCTTAAATGGATTCTTCACTTTGCACTTTTGTAGAAAATTTGACTATTTAGTTATTTTTGGTTGTCATACCCTCATTTTGTCCCCCTGCACGACAAAAACATTGAAGGTGAGCCTAAAAAATATTTTATATATAAATTCAAAAATTGACAAAGATAAGTTTTGTCCCCTATATAGGCTCAAACCAATGCACGCTCTGACTGATGTTCATATTTTGTCTGGTTCTTTATACAAGCATGTATCTTCTCATTCTTTTTGCAATGGCCTTTTCATGCCCGCTTGATTCTATATTTGCTTCTCATGGTTTACTTCACTGTGTCTACTATTCACTTTGACAAACAATAGGCAATATAAGATAAAAATATAGTATGATATGCTCATGTATGCATGATATACATACGTGAGACTTACAGTGGTTCTACTAGCTCACAAACCAAGGTGGTGGACCGAAGCACTCCCATTGGTTGCTTTCAGATGCTTGTTCTGAATAATAAGACTTCATAGCTATGGCTTTATCTTCTACATGGTCAAAGCATGAGTAATAGAGGCCACAACAGGGTAGAAGCATAGGAGATGCCATTTCAACCCATCATTCAACACATGACTTTTCAAATAATCCTCATTTGCTAAATATGTCCTTTAAGGTTTAACAATGCAACACACTTTCCTAAACTTGAAGGCTTTGTATGATAATTTTTTTTTAAAACTCAAAAATCATATTTTGGCTTTATTAATTTGGTGTCATTATACCTTAGGACTCAATTTCCCTAAATTAACATATCTATATCAAGATAAACCTAGTTATCGTACTAAACTTGGAAATCATTTCCATTAAATAAGAACTATTATACTTCAGATAGGCACAAACACATTACTCAGCCAAAGGTATAATTGAGTTTAAATGTTATCTATCTCATATGCATGCTTATTCAAACAATCTCCACTAATAGACTCTACCTCCTAAGAGAGATCAACATGTCTTTAATAGGATTGAAATGGGGTCTACTAGGGACATAGGTAAGTGAAGGCCATTTTCAAATTGGAGCTAATGTGATACAGATGACAAACCTTCACACTATAAACTTCCTTACTGGAATTGTACATTGTTGGAAGCATTCTCAAATTTTGGGCACCATTTTTTTCTTTTAGGCATCTCGCTATCTGACTTCATGAAAAGACAAAGTTTGAATGTTTTTCTATCATTTAGCATATTTCTTGATATTTCCCTTTTGCAAAAACTCAGCACCATTATTATGTCCTTTGGAATATCATGTATTAAGATTTTCAAGATTGCAGATTTTGGGCGGTGTTGGATAAGATGGTCTTTCCCTTGTTTCTTTGATTTTCTTTGGTTGGGCTCATAATCTATGTTGAAGTCTTCTGATGCTTTAGGTAAGAAGAACACTATTGGCTTTCTAAACTACTCTTTTAAGATTTCTTTTTCTTTTTCTTTTTTTATCTTCTTTTTTTATCTTTTCTTTTTTTATCTTCTTTTTTTATCTTTTCTTTTTTTTTATCTTTTTTATCTTCTTTTTTCTTTTTCTTTTTCTTTTTTTCTCTTTCTCTTTCTTTTTATCTTTTTTTCTAGTCCTAGTTCTGAGAGAGTTGTCTTGTTTGCAACATTCTGTGCTTCTGACTATGGATGAGTGGAGTAGAGTCTTAGAGTGAGTCTGCTTCAGTGAGAATGGATCCTTTAGCTCCTTGATAGATCTGAAATATTATGTCCAATTCAAGTAAACTTCAACTATCTTTGTGGTCTTAATTGTACATCCTTTTGATCTTCTTTCTCGTTTATTAGTGATCTTTAGACTTGCCATAAGTATCACAATAGGTTAGGGTAGGTTGTTGGGGTTTACAAGCCAATAAAATTAAGCTAAAAATCTTATGAAGGCTCAAGGGGATAAACTAGGAATTGATGTTTAATAAGGTGGATACTAGTTATTGGCTTACCAAAAAATGCCTAGATCATTTCTGCCTTAAATAAGCAAAGTTCAATTTTCCCTCAAAAGTTCGTCAAAGCATTTTCTAAGATCAACCAGAGCCTAGACACTCATAATTATGCAGGAGCTCTCTCAAATTAAGCATATTGTTTAGATCATTTTTGTCCTTGTTTTTAGTATGATTTTTATGTGTTTTTAGTTAATGTTTTGATTGACTTTTGTTTTAAGTTTTTTTAAAGTGTTTGTTTTAGGTTTAAGTGCAAAAACACCCTTGGAAGATCAAAATAAAGAAAGAAGAGCATGAATCAAGCATGACATGGCCAAGCCAAATGAAGCTTGGTCGTGTCACCTCAAAGGAAAGAAATGGCAGCAAGTGACACGGCCAACAAGCTTGACCGTTTCACTCTCATCTCCAAAGAACAAAGAAGGAGGGAGCAAAACAGAAGAGGACACACTCAATGACACATCCAGCAAGCTTGGCCGTGTCACATTTCATGCCAAAGACAATTGGAGCAAGCAAAGAAGGAAAGAAAAGAAGTAGAAGGTGACACACCCAAGTGACACGGCCAAGCCAGTGGCCATGTCACATGACACGGCCACAAGCTTGGCCGTGTCACTCCTTGAAGAACAAAGAAAAGAAAGAAAGAAAGAAAAAGGCAGTGAGGGACACGGCCAGCAAGCTTGGTCATGTCCCAAAGAAAAATGAGGGACACGGCCAAGCCAAATTAAGCTTGGCTATGTCACCCTTAATTTATATAAATTCTTCTGCTTAAAAGAAAAAAGGGAGGAGATGGCATGGGTTTGAGGAGAGAGAGAAAAGAAAAGAGAATCAGGGGACAAACAAGATTTGGGATGAGGAGAGAGTGACACTCTCCTTGTCCGTTCATCTTCATCCTCCATCTTCATCTTCTCCATCTTCCATTAACAAGATCTTTGAGATTATTTGGGATAAATTGGGTTAACAAGCCCTAGAAGGTTGAAGAAGCTTCATTGAAAGGTTTGGTGACTTGAGAAAGCTCCATTCTATCTTCCAAAGGCAAAATCAATTGAAGAGTTGGTAACTTGAGAAAGCTCTATCCCATATTGCAAAGGGGAATCAACCATTGAAGAGGGCTTGAGTTCTTCATCAAACATCGAAGTGGAGTTAGGAGGAAGACTAGTAATCCTACTCTTGGCATCTTCACAAGGGGTTTTTTCTATTCTCTCTTTTAATTCATTTCAATATTGTTTTCGTTGTATTAAGAGAATTGATATTGCAATGAACAATTTGTATTTGATTTATATTGAGTTGAATGTTTGTTCTAAATTGATGATGTTGAGCTAGATATCCATGCCTAGGGTTTGTAGTATATTTGATTGAATGCTTTGATTTGATATTTCCATTGATGTACCTTGTTGTTGGTTGATTGCATTGGATTGTATGCTAGGTTAATAGATTAGCTACCTATTGATCTCTAGATATTGAATGAAGGACCGAGAGGTGAAATTTGATATCGGAATTATGCAATCGACTACCCTATGAATGAATTAGAAATATAAGTTATAGGGTTTAATTAATTTTCAAATGTAAAATAATTGATTATTATTATTTCATTTATTATTTCATGAATGTGAGAACTAATGAATTGGTAATTGACTAATTAACCTTAAGGAACAAATTAATTTACAAGGTTATGTTAATGGATAATTGAGAATTGAGCTTTGATTGAATGGACCTATAACCCTAGGCATATTCCCAAGAATCGATTTGATCTTGTACAGCCTTCACACACCAACCCTACGCACGTTAATTTTAGGTTTAAATTGTTCTCGCACCATTTCAAAACAATGAACTCGCTTTTAATTTAATTGCTTTAATCAAGCTATTACGAACTACACCTTCCTTGTGAGACGACCTTGGGGTGATCACCTTTGCTGCAACTACCTCGTATACTTGCAAGTGATGCTTGTAGTAGTACTTAATTCGAGCGCAACACATATACAACTCAATGCTATAGAACAACTCCCTCACCTAGTAAAGTCATTCAGATCATAATGCGTAGATACACTAATTTATGAATATCAAGGTAGATTCGTCATTAGTTCCACACCAAAATGAACAAAAGACCAGCAAAAATTTAATGAAAAATAATTTATTCAAACAATCTTAATTTAAAAAAACATAATTGTTCTAGAAATATTAAATAAAGCATAAATAAAACAAGTAGCACTCAAGCCTAAGGAAGTTTGTTGATTATACTTCATCTACTTGGACATGTCAGGGGAAATGTTCATCACCTCCTCATCCACAATTCCTCCATCCATATCTTGAAAAGACAACAAGGCAGAACTTTTCATCAATCCTCCTTCTATCATGAAGGTCGCTGGTGATGGCACTCTTCCAAACTTAAGCAATGGATTGCATTTAGTGTTGGGCTTGCTAGGTTTAAGTAGCTTACCACTATCAATAAGTTCTTGAATCTCATGTCTCAACCTAAAACACTTGTCTATTTTGTGCCTCTATGTTTGATGGAAATGACAGAATGCATTGGTATCAAAGTTTAGTGGCAGAGGATTGGGTAATAGTCAGGGAGCCCGTGGCTGTAATAGCCCTTGCTTTTGCAACTTATTGAAAACTCCCCAACTGTAAAAATTGCCTCTTATTCCCTTGGGCAGTAGTTGCATTGACATTCATTTTTTTTATGCACTCTGATTTCCAAATTGGTAGTTTCCCTTCTCATTCCTTCTCCCAGAAAAATAGTTCTTTTCCCATTCCCATTCTTTTATTTGTAAGCCAACTTGGAGAAGATTTCTGAAATCCTTGATAAGGGTCTGAGACATTCTCTCTCGAAGATTAAGTAGCACCCCTCTCATAATCATCCTAATCTAGTCTAACTCATCAAGCCTCTTCTTGAGCAATGCAGCCTTGTTTCTCCTCCTTTTCAGATAGTCAACATAGTTTTCATTTGATTTCTGCCTTATCAACTCAACTTCCATTAAAGTTACCTCCAATTCGGCATTGTACCCGTATTGTTAAATGAAAGCCTTGTGCAATGAGTCCCAGTTCGTTTGTGTACTATCATCCAAGGTATTAAACCAGTTCTACACAAACAGATCAAATAAAAGCATGAAGTACCTCAGAGTTTGAGCCTTAGTAGCTTGGGCAGACTGCATAGTAGTAATGTACTACTTCACATGAAGATGAGGTCTACTAGATCCATCAAACTTAGCAAATGATGACATCTTGAACTTATAAGGGACCTCATCATCTCACTCAATTAGCTTGTCAACCTATGATATCTCCTCAGTTTTCAACTTCTTTTCAAACTTCTTCTCCAAGTCAGCAATCATCTTCTTGACATCAGAAGTATCAGTCTTCTCAAAAGTTGGTTTCTCCATAACCTTCAACTCCTTCTTCTTATCTTGAGGATCTTGAAAATACTGAGCCCAATATTCATCACCATCCATAACCATCTTGTTATTATCGAAGACTACTTCACCAATTTTAGCCTTTCCCTTGTCTTTATTGGTACTTGCGGATGCTTCAACAGTTTTCCCAAACATTGCAGCCATTTGGCTTTTCATGATCTTGGCTAGGGCCCCCTTTAGTTCTTCCATCTTGACTTCAAGGGCATCATCCAACATCTTTTGAATTTGTTCAGGCTCTATTACTCTTGATGGAAATTGACTAAATTCTCACTAAACTCTAAGTTACTCACGTAGGTCAAATTGTCAGAGGCTCTTGAACTACTGTAATCCAGGGCTGTGTGCTAGAAAGGATCAATGATATGAGATGCAAATGCATATATGCATGGATGTACAGATAACAAACAAACCATATCAACTCAACATAGTAGGAATGAACCTTCCAACCTTATAACTTCTGCACACGAATGGCGAGTCTCTTTTCCTAGGTATATGGCCAACAAAATACCAACATGGGTATCTTCTTTCTAATAATTCACTCGAACGTTTAACCGATAGTTGTATTTTCAAATTAGAAGTCAGTCCATGATAATTCCTATTAATTAGGTCTTAATTCATTAGGTCAACAAAAGACATCTTTTATGCTATATTGGATAAAAACTAAATTTAAAAGGCTTATCATAAATAGATTTCCCCATTTGAAAAAACAACCAATGATTCATGCTTCAAATAAGCCCATGATTAATAAGTCTTAGCGTGAACTAGGCCCACAATTAATTTTAAATATTCCCTAAATGACCTACTTAGTTGTAAACCCAAAAGTTTTAAAAAGGGTTTAGTTTCAAAGCCCATTGGGGAAATGATTTATTCAAAAATAGATTTTGGGCTTTGAACTTGGGCCATGAGGTAGAAAGGATTTTTTGGCTCATCTCAGAAAAAGGTTTTAAATTGAAAATTTTTGAAATTTTGATCTTTTAGGCTTTTAAAAATTATGTTATTTTAGGCTTACAACATAATTGGATCATATTAGGAATGACTCAAACCAAATAAGTATTTGGGTAAAATACTTATTTGGGTAAGGAATGACTAAGATAAAATAATCATAGTCAAAGAATAAGTATTTGGGTAAAAACCTAAGGTAACTAACTAGGCCAACTACATAGACTTTAGTGTTTAGGTTGAAAAGGCTTAGGCTCCCACAAGTATATACCAAAAGGTACAAGGCTATGAGTGGTTATGCCATGCTTGATCTCTATACGTTGAGTGAAAGTATGGTATGCCTTACTGTAGGCCCTAAATTTTTTACCCAGTCTAGTCCGATATTTTTTATATAGTCCAAAATAATTTTTGTGGTATTTGAATTAAATAATATTTATTTTAGTATTTATTATTTATAATTTTTAATAAAAATAAAAATGGTAAAGTTAAATAAATAAAAATAAAAATAAAAATAAAAATTTGCGACGAAAAAATTGGCCACGAAAAAAATTTCGTCACCAAAGGTTGAATCGGCCAGGCCAATTATCCCTCAGGAAATTCCTGCGGTGAATTGGCTGGCCGCCCAGCGCTGGCCCGCCAACTCTTGCAGTTTTCGCCCGCAGCAAGTTTTTCGCCAGCCTAATTTTCCAACGCAGTTTTTTCCGAAACCAAATTCTATTAGGTTTTGGTTTATTTCCTAATTAGTTTTCATTTCCTTAAGCAATTAGAAGTAGGTTTATTATTTTTCCTATAAATACCACATTAAAACACAGAATTAGGGGTTTGAAAATTTTATTTTACTGAGCAAAACTTGGGACTTTTTGGATCGGGGAGAAATTTTGGGACTTGACTTTGAACTTTTGGATTTTTTGGGCCAACCTCAAGCTTGAAAGAATAAGAAGCATTTATCAATCCATCAAAGGCAGCAACATTGCCTTTGTTATTGTTCATCCAGAAATCAGTTTTTGGTGGAACCAACTACGCAGGTTTGAATCTCTATTTTCTTTGTTTATATTTACAGTAGCTTCATCAAGTTGGATTAATTATTTCATCATACAATTTGATCAATTATTCTACAAAACATCCAAACTTTATTTGAAACCCTAAAACTATTTTTCAAAACCCTAATTCCTTAATACCCGTAAAATATATTTTTGAAATCTGAAACCCTAATTACACTTTCTAAAATCATAAAATAATAAACTATTTTCTTAAAACCTTAACCTAATCTCTAATTCAAACATCCATTAACCTTATTTTTCAAATATCAAAATCTTTAATCCTAATTAATTTTTCTTTCCAAAATCACACAGTATGCATTATTCTTTTAAAAACTAACATTAGTTTCTTCCAATTTCGAAACCCTATTTTCTAAATCTTAAACCCTAAAATCTTAATTTTCAACACCAAAACCTACAACCCTAAAACCAATTTCCAAAATTTTCTGGGGCGCTGCCCCCTTGACCCTCGCCCACTAACCGGCTAGTGGGACCACCGTATGGGCTCGTCGAAGGGGTCAATATTTATTTGTAAATTATGAGTCTGTGTATTTAACTTTCCTTTCTCCAAAGCCCTAATTATTAAACATAAAACCCTAGAAACCCTATTTCATGATGTTAGTTCCGAACCCTAATTAAATTAAATTTTCACAATCTTCACAGTAGCCTAAATAATAAATATAATAATTTCAAAATCCCAAAACCCTAAATGTTAATTAAAGAACTCTAAATTGAGACATAAACCTAAATTTGTATCTTTATTGCTTTATTTAATTATAGATTTAATTATGCAGTTTGTTATATGTTTTGATGGTTGATTTATATAATTTCAATGCTTGATTTATTTAATTTACCATGGATGATTATTTTCTTTATTGTTATGATTGTTATTTGTTTGTTCTAGTATTAAAATTTTAAAAGGTATGTTTCCACTTTGTTGGTACCTCATTAGTTAAATATCATGTAATTTAAATTTCTTTTATATTTTGGACCAACGTAAAGGACATGTTTTCACCTTTCGGTGGGTGTCCAATTTATTTTAGACATGAATGATGTAAGGACATGTTTCCATCTTCGGATGGGTGTCCATTTATTTGCATTGTTTGGACATTGCTTTGATTTTAATATAATGATGTTTTATTTTAATTGTTGCATGTCATATGGATACTATTATTATATTTAAGAATTTTATAATATTAAGATCTGCAAATGAGGCCGGTTCCAATGAACCGGGCGTTGTGGGGGTGCTAGGCCGTTTCTCACTTTCCCCACACGTATCCAACTTTTTGAAACCATTAAGGGGTTGGGGATTCCTTAGGAATCGAGTCATCCACCCCTTTCTTTTTCCCGGCCCTTTCGAGTGGCGACCCCATTTTCTCCCAGCTTAGGCCCGTGTTCTCTAAGGTCCCGAGCCTAAATAGTGCCTAAGTCACAAGAAACATTCCACTAGGAGTAAGGGCGAAAATCCCCGCTCACTGTGGCAACTCCACTAGGGATAAGAGAAGTTGATTCCGTTGGTCTTTTTATTATTCTATTCTTTCTTATAATGATATTATCCATTGCATCATATTAGATTGCATCATGTGCGTGAGTTAGGACGCTCGTGTTATTCGTGTTGTATTACGTAAGGGATACCATACTTTCACTCAAGGTATGGAGATCGAACATGGCATAACCACTCATAGCCTCAAACCATTTGGTATATACTTGCTATGGGAACCTAAGACTTTTAACCCCCAAAGACTAAAACTCATTATAGACCCTTAATTTTTAACCCAGTTCGGTCCAATATATTTTAATTAGTCCAAAATAATTTTTGTGTTGTCCAATATATTTTAATTAGTCCAAAATAATTTTTGTGTTACCTTAATTGAATAATATTTGTCTTAGTATTTAGTTTTTATAATTAACAAAAAAAAAATAAACGGAAGATACTAAACTTAAAATGATAAAAACGATAACAAATGGGTTGCCTCCCATCGAGCGCTTCTTTAACGTCATCTTAGCTGGACGTTTCTGCAAGAATTAAGGATCATAGATCAAAGTACTATCGACAGTCCTTACTTCTTGGAACCCCTCGTTATATGGTTTAACTCTCTGTCCATTTACTTTAAAAGTTTCATTCATTTGAGAGTTAAGTAATTCTATAGCACCGGAAGGATATACCAGAGTTATCTCGAAAGGACCGCTCCATCGAGACTTGAGTTTTCCTAGAAACAGTCGGAGATGAGAATTGAAAAGGAAGACCTTCATACCTGGGCTCAATGTCTTTTGTACTAAAATTTGGTCATGAAGTGCTTTAGTACGGTCCTTATAAATCCTCGAACTCTCATATGCCTCGTTCCTTAGTTCATCTAACTCTAAAATTTGCAGAAAACGTTCTCTCTTTGCCTTGTCCGAATCTAAATTCAGAGTTTTAATTACCTAATATGCCTTGTGCTCTAACTCCACTGGTAAATGACAAGCCTTACCAAAAACCAATCGGTATGGACTCATACCTAAGGGAGTCTTGAAAGCAGTTTGATATGCCCATAATGCATCATTCAATCTACATGCCCAATCCTTCCTTGATGAGTTTACTGTTTTTTCCAAAATTCCTTTGATTTGCTTGTTGGATGTCTCAACTTGTCCTGAAGTCTGTGGATGGTATGGGGTCGCCACTTTGTGTTTCACACCTGACTTGTGCATTAACTTCTCGAAAAGGTTGTTGCAGAAATGACTTCCCCCATCACTGACTATCACTCTTGGCGTGCCAAATCTGCTAAGAATGTATTCCTTCACAAATTTAACAACCACATTAGCATCATTAGATCAGGTGGGGATTGCCTCCACCCATTTTGAAACATAATCAACAGCAACCAATATGTATTCAAAACCAAAAGATTTGGGAAAAGGACCCATGAAGTCTATTCCCCAAACATCAAACAGTTCAGCTACAATATAAGATTGAAGGGGCATTTCATTCCTCCTACCAATATTACCTACTCTTTGATAGCGGTCACAATGCTTATAATATTCTTGAGCATCTTTGAATAGGATAGGCCAATAAAATCCACTTCGAAGTACTTTTTTGGCAGTCCTTCTCCCTCCAAAATGATCACCGCAGTGAAGGTCATGACAAAATTGAAGAACACTCAGTTGTTCTTCCTCAGATACACACCTGTGAACTATCTCATCCTTGCATATCCGAAATAGGTAAGGTTCATCCCAGAAATAGAATTTACTCATGTGCAAAAACCTTTTCTTTTCCTAAAATGACATGTCAGAACGCAAAATACCACAAGCTAGATAGTTAGCAATATCTGCAAACCATGGTGAATTCATTACCGCAAACAACTGTTCATCTGGAAATGCTTCTAAATTTATATGAACGCTATCAGATGCAAGATTTTCATCAATGGAAGGTAACCTAGATAAATGATCAGTTACTTATAGACCAAAGGCTAATGGTGCAGTAGAAGCAACAAATAAAACAATTAAGCAAATTCTGTCCAAGATGACCAAGACTTATAAGGATTGGTCAGAGATGCTTCCCTTTGCTTTATGGGGATATAGGACAAGTGTGCGAACATCTACTGGAATGACACCGTTCTCTTTGGTTTACGGGATGGAAGTAGTGTTGCCAATTGAAATAGAAATCAAGCCTTTGGGAGTAGTCTTGGAAGCCAAACTGCCTGAAACATAATGGGTAGCAAGCAGATACACACAGTTAGCTTTACTAGAAGAGAGAAGGTTAAAGGCACTATTTTATACCCTTAATTTTTGACCCAATCCGGTCCAATATGTTTTATTTAGTCTAAAATGATTTTTGTTGTCTAATTGATCCAAAATAATTTTTATTAAATATTTTTTACTTTAGTATCTTATTTTTATTAATAAAAAATAGAAATAAACAAATAAAAGTCAAAAAATAAAAATAAAAATAAAAATTGGAGTCGAAAAAATCGTCGACGAAAAAATCATCGCGCTGGCCCGTGTGCATTTCGCCCCACAGAAAATTCCTGCGGGCGAAATCACTGTGCTATTTCGCACGCAGAAATTTTCTACCTGCGAAATAGCTTACGGGCCCGCTCCGCGCGAGCTGCCGCAGCCAGCAGCAGCAGATTTTTTTGCCAGCGCAGTTTTTCCGTAGCAGTTTTTTTTTGGCAGCGCAAATTTTTCGACGCAAATTTTTCGAAACCTAATCCAATTAGGTTTTTGTTTCTTTTTTTTATTAATATTACTTACCTTAACTAATTAGGAATAAACAACCTCAAACCAATATAAATAAGGACCAAAGACAATTAAAAAAAAGGAGGAAAAAATCCAAGAGTAGTTTGAAAATTTTGAAACCAAATCAAGGAAGGAAAAGAAGAAATTCAATTCAACTATTTTCTGGAACAGCAGCAGCACGATTTAGAGGATTCAAAGGCAAAAAAAGGCTTGTCTTTGGAGCTAGTTCATCCAAGAAGAATTGTTTTTGGAGAAATCATCAAAAGAAGGTATGTGTTAGTTAATTTTCTTTAATTATTTTTTTACATAGTGGCAAATTTATGAAATCAAAATTAAAAACCTTTGAACTTTAATTTAGTTTTTTCTAAAGCCAAAAAAAACCTTATTTGATTAGTTTATCTTCCAAAAGGCTTAAAATTGTTATTTTTTCTTCTTAAAAACCTTAAAACTCTAATTGAACATATTTTTCAACAAAACTAAGATGTAAATTCTGCTTCTTTTAAAATTTTAAAGTAGGTTCTATTTCATTCAAAAAGTCTTATAAAACATCTTTTCTACTTATAAAAACTTTAATTTATTTGTTTAAATTCATAAAACTTGATGAAATTATCAAATTGATTTCTAAAACACTAAAAATTATTCACCACCCGTGACCCTACTTCCAAAATCCTAAAATCCAAAATTCAACTTTTAAACCCAAAATAATGAACACTAACCCTTTTAAAACCTTAAACCCTAATTTTTATGAACCCTAATCCTTTTAAAACATTAAAAAACATAAAAACCTAAATTTTACACAGTAGCTTAGGAACCCAATAACCAAAAATCACAAATTAAAGTATTTTAAAGTGTTTAAAACCCTAGTTTCATGATGTCTTTATTCAAGCCTTAATTTTGTTAATCAAAGAGTCTTACCAACCCTTTAAAACATAAAACTCTAATTTATTTTAATTCCATAAAAAGTCATAGTAGCCATAATTGGACTTTTATTTGCTTTATTCAATTCCATACTTGA
This sequence comes from Garcia nutans, assembly GCA_947685225.1. Taxonomy (NCBI): domain Eukaryota; kingdom Viridiplantae; phylum Streptophyta; class Magnoliopsida; order Malpighiales; family Euphorbiaceae; genus Garcia; species Garcia nutans. Next base: position 43,164,577 of record CANTUV010000043.1, read on the forward strand.
TTATGCTTTGATTTATTTCTTATGCTTTAATTTATTTAATTTCAATACTTGATTTATTTAATTTATCATGGATGGATGTTTATTTTATATTTTGATTAATAGCTTTGATGAATGATTTATTTATGATGAATGATTATCCTATGTCCAGAACCTAGAATTTTTTCTAAGTCCAGAACTTAGCTCGGGTCCAGAACCCAAATTATCCTTAGGTCTAGAACCTATAATCTTTTCTAAGTCCAGAACTTAGCTTCGGTCCAGAACCCAAATTATCCTTAGGTCCAGAACCTAGAATTTCTTCTAAGCTCAAAACTTAGCTCGGGTCCATAATTATCCTTAGGTCCAAAACCTAGAATCTCTTCTAACTCCAGAACTTAGCTCGGGTCTAGTACCCAAATTATCCTTAAGTCCGATACCTAGAATTTCTTCTAAGTTAAGAACTTAGCTCGGGTCCAGAACCCAAAATATCCTTAGGTCCAGAACCTAGAATTTCTTCTAGGTTCAGAACTTAGCTCGGGTCCAGAACCCACATTATCCTTAGGTCCAGAACCTAGAATCTTTTCTATTTCCAAAACTTAGCTCGAGTCTAGAACCTAAATTATCCTTAGGTCTAGAACCTTGAAGCGGACCCTTAGCAATGATGGCAGCAAACCCAACGTTTAACAATGGTAGAGAAGTCCTTGAAACTTGATAATCACCTCCTAAGGAACCCAACGCCTATGAAGAGACACAAACTCACTATGATTGAAGGATTTAGTTGGTAAGAAGAAGGAAAATGCCACAACTCTCATTGATAAGTAAACCTAATTCTTGATGAAAAGAAATAATTAAAGAATCCACTGAAATCTCTCTCACACGAAAATTCACAAGAAGAACTTGTAGAAGAATTCAAAATTTTTTAATAATAATGGTGTCCCCAATTCGGCCTAATAGTGCCCTTAAATAAGGGTTACAAAATTTCTAATTGCATATGGAAAATTAAGACTAAAACATTCTAGAAGGATCCTGGGCTTGTATGGGAAAACACTTCCAAAAACCCAACAAGAATAGGATTTGACAAAGTCAAAACAACTTAACTTATTAAAATAAAAGGATGGGGGCCACAAAATAACAAAAATATCCCCTCTAACTAACTATGAAGATTCGGCCAAGGGGTGCAACAAACTCCCTTGGAATTCGGCCAACTTGCATCCATGAATGTGCATGCATGTGCATGGAAATAAGATTGACCAAGCTTTGACTCTTCCTTGGTAGTTTCGGCCTAGGCTTAAAAATAGCCTTCAAAGGCTCCTTCTTGGCTTTCATTGCATGCTTCTAGAACCATGATATATTCAGGCCTTCCTTGCAGCTCCATCTCCATCTTCTTGAATGATAATTCTTGATGCTCTTTGGAAATCTCTTCATGAATATGCAAAGCCATGCTAGCTTGATATCTCTTTGCCTTGCTCCTAGTGATTGGTTCACTTGCTAGCTTCAAGGGGTCCTTTCTTGCATCATTCTCCCCCTCTTCAAAAAGATTTGTCCTCAAATCTGCATCATCAAAAGGAGAAAGATCACTTACATTGAAAGTAGCACTAACATTATACGTACCTGGTAAGTTGATCTTGTAGGCATTGTCATTAATCTTCTCCAGCACTTGGAATGGGCCATCTCCTCTAGCTTGCAACTTGTTCTTCCTTTGGTTAGGAAACCTCTCTTTTCAAAAATGCACCCAAACCCAATCTCCTACTTGAAACTTCATCTCACGTCTCCCTCTATTTGCAGAATCAACATATCTCTTGTTCCTTTTCTCAATATTTGCCCTTGCTTTCTCATGCATCTCTTTCACCGATTTAGCTTTCTTCTCACCATCTAAACTAACAAGCTCATGAGAAGGTAAAGAATAATATCCAAAACTGTAAGTGGGTTAAAACCATAAACAAGCTCAAAAGGTGAATATCCTGTAGAAGAATGAATAGCACGATTATAAGCAAACTCAATAAATGGCAAACAATCTTCCCAAGAACTCAAATTCTTACCCACTAAACCTCTCAACATGGTACCTAAAGTTCTATTTACTACTTTTGTTTGTCCATCCATTTGAGGATGAAAAGTGGTGGAAAATAACAACTTGGTACCTAACTTTCCCCAAAGCACACGCCAAAAGTGAGACAAAAACTTGGTGTCTCTATCAGAAACTATGGATTTTGGTATCCCATGAATTCGAACCACCTCCCTAAAGAAGAGTTCAGCCACTAAACTAGCATCATCACTTTTATGACATGGAATAAAGTGTGCCATCTTATTAAACCTATCAACAACCACAAATATGCTATCTCTCCCCCTCTTAGTCCTTGGTAATCCTAAAACAAAGTCCATACTAATGTCCATCCAAGGAGAACTAGGAACGGGTAATGGCATATACAAACCATGCGGCATAGACTTAGACTTAGCTTGCCTACAACCCAAACAATCCTTACAAATCCGAATTACATCCCTTTTCATATTCGGCCAATAAAAGTGTTCATTCAGCATGTCTAAAGTCTTATCAACTCCAAAATGCCCCATCAAACCCCCACAATGTGATTCTAATACTAGCAAATCTCTCATAGAACATCTAGGCATGCATAATTTCGAACCCTTAAACAAAAACCCATCATGTCTATAGAAAGAATTAAAAGCACCATGCTCACAAGCATCATAAACATTGCCAAAATCAGAATCACCAACATATAAGTCCTTTATACATTCAAATCCAAGCAATTTAGTACTCAAAACATTAAGTAAAGCGTACCTCCTTGAAAGTGCATCTACCACTACATTGTCACAACCCATTTTGCATGTCTTTTATTCAACTTGCCTTGCCCTCTCAAATGCTTCAATGATTCATGGTCTGAATGGATCACGAATTCCTTGGGCAGCAAATAATGCTCCCATACTTCCAATGCTCTCACCAAAGCATATAGCTCCTTGTCATAAGTTGAATAATTCAGCTTTGCTCCATTAAGCTTTTCACTAAAGTATGCAATGGGCTTCTTCTCTTGCGTCAAAATAACTCCAATACCTACACCAGAAGCATCACATTCAATTTCAAAAGTAGAATCAAAGTTAGGTAAAGCTAAAACGGGTGTAGTAGAAAGCTTCTCTTTCAAAGCATCAAATGCTTCTTATTGCTCCTTGCCCCAAATGAATCCCACTTCTTTCTTGATTATGCTAGTCAAGGGGGCTGCCATTGTAGAGAAATTAGGGACAAATCTCCTATAGAAGCTTTTCAATCCGTGAAAACTCCTCACTTCTGTCACACTTGAAGGATTCGGCCACTCTTGGATAGCTTTCACCTTCTCTTGATCAACTTCAATTCCCTGCATACTTACTACAAAACCAAGAAAAACAACCCTATCTAGACAAAAAGAACACTTCTTAAGCTTAGCATAAAGGTTTTGCTCCCTAAGGATTTCAAGCACTTTCCTAACATGTTCAACATGTTCTTCCTTAGTTTTGCTATAAATCAGAATATCATCAAAGTAAACTACCACAAACTTACCTAAATAAGCTCTCAAAACATGGTTCATTAATATCATGAAAGTACTAGGTGCATTAGATAAACCAAAAGGCATAACTAACCATTCATACAAACCATATTTTGTTTTGAAGGCAGTCTTCCATTCATCTCCTGACTTCATGTGAATTTGATGATAACCACTCATAAGATCAATCGTTGTGAAATATCTCGCCCCATGCAATTTGTCCAACATGTCATCAAGTCTAGGAATGGGATGTCTATACTTCACAGTAATCTTGTTCACAGCCCTACAATCAACACACATCCTCCAAGAACCATCTTTCTTGGGTACTAATAAGACTGGAACGGCACAAGGACTAAGGCTCTCGCGAACCAAGTCTTTCTCCAAAAGCTCTTCAACTTGTCTTTGCATCTCTTTTGTCTCCATAGGATTGCTCCTTTATGCTGGCCGGTTCGGAATTGCAGAACCGGGTATGAAGTCAATTTGATGTTCAATCCCTATTAATGGCAGCAAACCACTAGGAAGGTCTTCAGGAAACACATCCTTAAAATCCTGCAACAAAGACAAAAAACCAAAAGGTAAAGAATCAAGAGATTCTTCACTGTCAACAAGTAATGATTCTTTATACATAATAATGAGTACAGGCTGCCCTACATCTATCTCTCTTGCTCTTGCATAAAAAGTATGTTTTGCTTTTTCTCCTTGCTTATTTTCTCTCACCAATGGGCCATTTATTTGTTTGCTTACTTTCTTTTGACTCTCGGCCTCTTTTCCCTTTCTGCACTCACTCACTTTATTATTTTCTCTCTCCCTACCCTTAGAATTACCCTTGGGTGTTGAAGAAACATCATTGGCCGAATTTGAACCCCCTTGGTTCATGTTGGCCGAAACTTCTTTCTCCCTCTCTAGCATCCTCTTTTAATCTTCATACACCTCTTGAGGTGATAATGGTGCTAGAACAACCTTCTTTCCTTCATAAGTAAAGGTATACTTATTAGAGAAGCCATCATGTTGTGCCCTTCTATCATGTTGCCATGGTCTTCCTAATAGCAAATGACCAGCTTGCATTGGCACTACATCACACAAAACCTCATCTTTATACCACTCAATGGACAATGGTACCTTGACTTGCTTCAAAACTTTTACTTCCCCAGCGTCATTGAACCATTGCAACTTGTAAGGATTGGGAAGTTTAAAACAAGCTAACCCCAATTTATCCACCATTGTAGTACTAGCAGCATTGGTACAACTTCCACCATCAATGATAAGTGTACAAACCTTACCATTCACCAAACACCTAGAGTGGAAAAGATTCTCCCTTTGATCCAAGCCTTCTTCCTTGACTTGAATATTCAAGGCTCTTCTAGTAACAAGCATCTCTCCATGTTCAGCATTCAAGACTTGATTCTCCTAAGCCTCATCATCATATTCGGCCCTATCACCACATTCAACCTCCTCTTCTTCTTCATGTTCATATTCTGATTCAATTTCCCCTTAATGGGTAGCAATCATCACCCTCTTATTCGGACATTGAGAAGAAATATGTCCACTTCCCAAACACGTGTAGCATTTAATTTCCCTACTTGGAGTAGGTCTAGAAGGTGTTTCCTTGGCTTTTTTTGCATCCCCATCATTTGGCTTCTTGAAATTAGGATTGTAGGAAGAATTCTTTTGGAAAGAACCCTTGTAATCCCCTTTGTAGGAACCTCCACTCGAACTTGAACCCTTGAAGTTTGAAAAATTTCCACTAGCTTTAGAGTAGCCAGTTTTTGAAATAGCTTTATTCTTCAATCTTCTCTCTATCTTCATGGCCTTTTGAACTAACTCTTCCATTGTGTTGAATTCATACATCTCCAATTCATTGGCTATGTTCAAATTCAATCCCCCCAAGAAATCGTGACATCTTCTTGTCTTCATCTTCATCAATATTTGCCCTAGCCATGATCATCTCCATCTCTTTGTGGTACTCTTCCACACTTCTTCCACCTTGAACTAGTCTTGCTAGTCGATTGTACAAATCCTAAATGTAGTGAGATGGTACAAATCGGCTTCTCATTAGTTCTTTCAAGGTTGACCATTCAGGAATAGGCCTCATACCTTTCCCTCCTCTATTAGCTTTCAATTGATCCCACCAAAAGGTAGCATACCCTTTGAACTCTATGGCTACCAAAACTAATTTCTTCTCTTCGGTGTAGTTATGGCATTCAAAAATTTGCTCAACTTTCCTCTCCCATTCTATGAACTCTTCTGCATTGTTCTTCCCTTCAAAGGAAGGAATCTTCATCTTGATTGAAGTAAGGTCACCATCAGTGGTAGGTTGATTTCCACCTTCATCTTCATCTTCTACCCTTTCGGCTGCTTCTAGGGCTTCAAGATTTCCTTGCCCTTCTCTCCTAAGCACTCTTCTAGCTCGCATTATGGGATTTGGATGTGCGGTTGGCTGCCCTTGTTGCACTTGCTGAATTTGTTGCACTTGTTGCATTTGTTGTGCTTGTCATGCTGCATTCTCTTCCAATCTAGTATCCATCATCTCCATTCGACCAAGCATTGCTGCCAAAGTCTCATTAAGCCTAGCCAAGCTTTCGGCTATAGCTCCTTCTTTGCTAGTCTCTTCTCCTTTTCCAGCCATGTTAACAAACAAACAAACTCAAAGAAACAAGATTAGTAATAATCGAAATTCACTCAAGTGTTTAGAATTACCTCACTTTTCTTGTCTTCCTTGATTGCACTTCAGAACCAAGCTCACCAACCAACAATTGTCAAGTCGTTCAAGAAACTAGAACCTAAATCCTAGAACTAGATAGAAAACAAGACAAGTATCCGAAGGCAATGCAAGGTAATTTGCACTACACGATATAAAACCAAGTATCGACACAAGCAAATGATACTTAGCAATGTAATGGAATTAAAAGCTAGATAAAGAAATCAGAAATAATGAAGCCAATAAACAAGACCAATTTGGATATAATGAATCAAAAATAACCCACACTTGGCAAGCTGCTTTATGGACCTAATCAATTCTACCCAAAACGCTAGCTTCTAGACTCTAATTCCCACCTATAACACTCAAATAATATGAATATTAAGGTCTGATTTTCAAATTCCAAAAGCCCCTCAAAAGGTGAAATTTTTCGCCCCAAAAATTTTATTACTTCTAACCCACCTAGATCTGATCTTTAGCACCCAAATAGCCAGAATATCAAACAATTTTTGTTGAAGTGGTTTTGTACTCCCTTTTTTTTTTTTTTTTTTTGCTTCCTATCACTATCCCCTTGATTCGGAACTTAATTTACTCACAAGAACTTTTCAAAATCTGGACTTAATTCGCAACATAGAATTCACCCACAAAACAAATTGAGGGAATACCCAACAACACAAAATAATTTTTGAATTTCAATCAGATTAACTCCCTAGGTTTCGAATTTAATTTAGATGCAAGGCCTAGGTTTCAAAATTCGATCAGACTCCTTTTCCTAGGTTTCGAACTACTCTTTGAACAATCTTTAGGCTTTTCAAATTTTGATATATGACTCTTTTTTGAAAATTAAAGACTAGACTCTCTAAGAACCCTAAAACATAGAAATTTAAAAGACCTAAATTAACAAACCCTAGAAAGACAAAGTAGATAAAAATTACCTTGTAGCAAGGCTCTGATACCAAATGACGCGGACCCTTAGCAACGATGGCAGCAAATCCAACGTATAACAATGGTAAAGAACTCCTTGAAACTTGATAATCACCTCCTAAGGAACCCAACACCTATAAAGAGACGCGAACTCACTATGATTGAAGGATTTAGTTGGTAAGAAGAAGGAAAATGCCACAACTCTCGTTGATAAGTAAACCTAATTCTTGATGCAAAGAAAGAATTAAAGAATCCACTCTAATCTCTCTCACACGAAAATTCACAAGAAGAACTTGTAGAAGAAATCGAAATTTTTTAATAATAATGGTGTCCCCAATTTGGCCTAATAATGCCCTTAAATAAGGGTTACAAAATTCCTAATTGCATATGGAAAATTAAGACTAAAACATTCTAGAAGGATCCTAGGCTTGTATGGGAAAACACTTCCAAAAACCCAACAAGAATAGGACTTGACAAAGTCAAAACAACTTAGCTAATTAAAATAAAAGGATGGGGACCACAAAATAACAAAAATATCCCCTCTAACTAACTATGAAGATTCGGCCAAGGGGTGCAACAAACTCCCTTGGAATTCGGCCAACTTGCATCCATAAATGTGCATGCATGTGCATGGAAATAAGATTGACCAAGCTTCGACTCTTCCTTGGTAGTTTCGGCCTAGGCTTAAAAATAGCCTTCAAAGGCTCCTTCTTGGTTTCCATTGCATGCTTGTAGAACCATGATATATTTAGGCCTTCCTTGCAGCTCCATCTCCATCTTCTTGAATGATAATTCTTGAAGCTCTTTGGAAATCTCTTCTTGAATATGCAAAGCCATGCTAGCTTGATATCTCTTTGCCTTTCTCCTAATGATTGGTACACTTGCTAGCTTCAAGAGGTCTTTTCTTGCATCAAACCTAGAATCTTTTCTAAGTCCAGAACTTAGATCCGGTCCAAAACCCAAAATATCCTTAGGTCCAAAACCTAGAATTTCTTCTAAGTTCAGAACTTAGCTCCAGTCCAGAACCCAAATTATCCTTAGGTCCAGAACCAAGAATCTCTTCTAAGTTCAGAACTTAGCTCGGGTCCAGAACCCAAATTATCCTTAGGTCCAGAACCTAGAATTTCTTCTAGGTCCAGAACATAGCTCGGGTCTAGAACCCAAATTATCCTTAGGTCCAGAGCCTTGAATCTTTTCTAAGTCCAGAACATAGCTCGGGTCCAGAACCCAAATTACCCTTAGGTCCAAAACCTAGAATCTTTTCTTAGTCTAGAATTTAGCTCGGGTCAAGAACCCAAATTACCCTTAAGTCCATAACCTAGAATCTTTCCTAAGTCCAGAACTTAGCTCGGGTCCAGAACCCAAATTATCCTTAGGTCAAGAACCTAGAATTTCTTCTAGGTCCAGAACTTAGCTCGGGTCCAGAACCCAAATTATCCTTAGGTCCAGAACCTAGAATCTTTTCTAAGTCCAGAACATAGCTCGGGTCCAGACCCAAATTTTCCTTAGGTCCAGTACCTAGAATTTCTTCTATGTCCAGAACTTAGCTCGGGTCCAGAACCCAAATTATCCTTAGGTCCAGAGCCTAGAATTTCTTCTAGGTCCAGAACTTAGCTCGGGTCCAGAACCCAAATTATCCTTAGGTCCAGAGCCTAGAATTTCTTCTAAGTCCAGAACTTAGCTCGGGTCCAGAACCCAAATTATCCTTAGGTCTAGAACTTAGAATCTTTTTGAAGTTCAGAACTTAGCTCAGGTCCAAAACCCAAATTATCCTTAGGTCCCGAACCTAGAATTTCTTCTATGTCCAGAACTTAGCTCCGGTCCAGAACCCAAATTATCCTTAGGTCCAAAACCTAGAATCTCTTCTAAGTCCAGAACTTAGCTCGGGTCTAGAACCCAAATTATCCTTAGGTCTAGAACTTAGAATCTTTTTTAAGTTCAGAACTTAGCTCAGGTCCAAAACCCAAATTATCCTTATGTCCCGAACCTAGAATTTCAACTAAGTTTAGAACTTAGCTCCGATCCAGAACCCAAATTATCCTTAGGTCCAAAACCTAGAATCTCTTCTAAGTCCAGAACTTAGCTCGGGTCCAGAACCCAAATTATCCTTAGGTCCAAAACCTAGAATTTCTTCTAGGTCCAGAACTTAGCTCGGGTCCTGAACCCAAATTATCCTTAGGTCCACAACCTACAATCTTTTCTAAGTCCAAAACATGGCTCGGGTCCAAAACCCAAATTACCCTTAGATCCAGAACCTAGAATCTTTTTTAAGTCCAGAACTTAGCTCGGGTCCAGAACCCAAATTACCCTTAGGTCCGGAACCTAGAATCTTTCCTAAGTCCAGAACTTAGCTCAAGTCTAGAACTCAAATTATCCTTAGGTCCAGAACCTAGAATATCTTCTAAGTCCAAAACTTAGCTCGGGTCTAAAACCCAAATTATCCTTAGGTCCAGAACCTAGAATCTCTTCTAAGTCCAGAACTTAGCTTGGGTCCAAAACCCCAAATATCCTTAGGCCCAGAACCTAAAATTACTCTTAGGTCCAGAACCTAAAATTATCCTTGAGTCCAGAACTCGAACCGGGTCCAAAACCCAAAACCTCAACCATCTCAAAATTTAAGTCTTATTACTTTTCACTCTCATTTACTAAAGTCTTAGATCATTCAAGCAGGGGGCAAACTGTAGACCCTTAATTTTTCACCCAGTCCGGTCCAATATATTTTAATTAGTCCAAAATAATTTTTGTGTTGTCCAATATATTTTAATTAGTCAAAAATAATTTTTGTGTTATCTTAATTGATTAATATTTGTCTTAGTATTTAGTTTTTATAATTAATAAAAAATAAAAAATAATAAAAAATAAATAAAAATCGACGACAAAAAATTCATCGTCGAAAAAGGTTGGATCGGACGAAATGGCCAAAGCCATTTTGCTCACAGAACTTTTCTGCGGGCGAAATGGGCCGCAGGCAATTTCGCTCGCCCCAGCTTGCAGTTCCCACTGCAGTTTTTTTCACCAGGGAAATTTTTCTCCGACAGTTTTTTTTTGCCAGCGAAATTTTTACGATGCAATTTTTTCAAAAGCCAAATTCAATTCGGTTTCGGTTTCCTTTTCTTAATTAATGTTAGATTCCATAAACAATTAAGTTTAATCACCAAAATCATCTATAAATAGGACTAAAAACAACACAGAATGGGAAGGAGAATCGAGAAAGGACTTTTGGAAAAAACTTTTAGGGATCAGACTCGAATTCTTTTTAGACTCAGAACTTTGGGAGACTTTTGATTAGGTGGTCGAAACTCAGCAAACCGAAGCAATAAGCAAGCAATCTATAATTCATCAAAGGCAGCAAAACTTGTCTTTGTTCTTGTTCATACAAGAAATAATTTTTGGTGGAATCAACAAACGAATGTATGAATTTCTTTATTTATTTTTCTTTACAGTAGCTTCATCACTCAAGATTGAAAATTGTTGTTTCTGTAAAATCATAAAACCCTAATCTACTTTCTAACTTTTCAAAACCTTAAATCGTTTCATTAATTTACCAAAACCCTAATATGCTTTCCAATTTTCCAAAACCCTAAATTCAATCCTTTTCTTTCCAAAAACCCTAAAAAATATCTTTTCTGTTTCTATAAATCTTAAATCATTTTTTTTATTTTCATAAAGCTTTATAAAACTATAAATTGTTTTTCCAAATTCTAAAATCAAATACATTCTCCGAAACACTAAAAATCCTAATTCAACTTCAAAACTAAGACAGTAACCTCAAACTAGCTAACATTAAACCTTAGTTTTCTTAAACCCTTACTCTCTTAAAACCTTAAACCCTAATTTTTCTAAACCCGAATCCTTTAAACCTTAAAACCTTATAAACCTAAATATTAAAATTCAAACGCAGTAAGCCTAAAAACAACAATTATGTAGCTAATAATCATAAACCTAATGTTTTAAAGTGTCCAAACCCTAATTCCATGATTTCACTCCTCAAACACTAATTTGATTAATCAAAGAACTTTATCAACCTCTTAAATTATAAAACTTTAATCCATTTCAATTCCTTTAAAAACTTACAGTAGCTTAAACCCATAAATTCTAAAACCCTAAACATATTAAATAAAGAATCTTAAATAGAAACAGTAGCCCTAATTTGAATCTTTACTTGCTTTATTTAATTTTATATTTGATTATGTAGTTTATTATATGCTTTAATTTATTTTCAATTCTTTGTTGGTTTAATTAATTTCAATGATTGATTTATTTAATTTAACATGGATGGATGTTTAATTTATATTTTGATTGATATCTTTGATAAATGATTTATTTATTATGAATGGTTATTTACTTTAATTTATTTAAGTTCAATGCTTGGTTTATTTAGTTTATCATGGATGGATGTTTACATTCTATTGATGTTTAATATCTTTGATGAATGATTTATTTATGATGAATGGTTATTTACTTTATCGATTTATTTAGATTTTCAAATGTTGTAAGAGGTATGTTTCCACTTGGTGCGTACCTCATTAGTTAAATATCATGTAATTTAAATTGCTTTTCTATTTTAGAACCAATGTAAAGGACATGTTTCTACCTTTTGGTGGGTGTCCTATTTAGGCATGGATTATGTGAGGGCATGTTTCCATCTTCGGATGGGTGTCCATTTATTTATTTTGCTTGGACATTGTTTTGATTTCAATATATCGATGCTTTATTTCAACTGTTGTGTGTAATATGGATAATATTTTTATATTTAAGAATTTTATAATATTAAGACCTATAAAGGAGGCCGGTTACAATGAACCGGGCATTGTGGGGGTGCTGGGCCATTTCTCACCTTCCCCACATGTACCCAACTTTTCAAACCCATTAGGGGGTTGGGGATTCCTTAGGAATCAAGTCATCCACCCCTTTCTTTTCCCGGCCCGTCCAGGTGGCGATTCCATTTTCTCCGGACTTAGGTCCGTGTTCTCTAAGGCCCCGATCCTAAGCAGTGCCGAAGTCACAAGAACCATTCCACCAGGAGTGGAGGTAAAAATTCCAACTCACACTCATGTAATTGGCCTAGTTACATTCCTTATGTTTTTACCCCAAATGCTTGTTATTTGACTATGGTTAATTTATCTTGGTTTAAATCTTGGCTTATTTGGTTTGTTCTTTTTCTAATATGACCTAAGTACATTGTAAGCTCAAAATAAATTTTTTTAAAAGTCCAAAAGACCAAAGCAATTTTCAAAAAATTTCAAAATGGTCTTTGGATATAAAACTTTTCCATAAACAAAATACTTTTCTCAAGACTCAAACACAAAGCCCAAAATCAATTTTTTCTAAAATCTTTTTACAATGGGCTTAGAAAGAAAATTGTTTTATCCAACCTTTTTACAAAAAGCTTGCAAATTATTTAGGTCAATTACAAAATACCAAAAATCAATTTTGAGCCTAGTTTATACTAAGAATAATTAACCATGGGCTTGTTTTTGGCATGAACCACTAGTTGCTTTTTCAAGTGAGAAATCTATTTATAATAAACCTGTTAATTTAGTTTTAATCCAATATAGCATAAAAGCTACTGTAGTTGGTTGGATGGATTAAAGCCTAATTAATGGGAATTATCATGAACTGATTTTCATTTTTGAAAATATAACAATTGGTTGAAACGTCCGAGGGAATTTTTCAAAAACAAAATACCCCAGGTTGGTATTTTGTTAACCATATACCTAGGAAAAGAGACTCGCCATTCGTGTGTGGAAGTTATAAGGTTGGAAGGGACATTCTACTTATCCTTATTTTTTTATTGTTTGTGCATACATGCATACATACATCTCATCCCATATCATTGATCCTTTCTAGCTCACAGCCCTGGATTATGACAGTTCAAAAGCTTATGACAATCCAACCTACGCTAGAGATGAAAAATCTAGTAGCAACTCAATCACTTGCTCACCAAAAGCAATGGAGCTCGAACAAATTCAAAGAATGGTGGACGATGCTCTCAATGCCAAGATGGAAGAAATAAAAGAAGCCCTAGCCAAGACCATGAAGAATCAATTGTCTGCAATTTTAGGAAACAATGCCGAAGTATCTGCTAGCACTAAGAAGCCAAAGGACAAGGGGAAGGCTAAAGTTGGTGAAGTGGCTTTTGATGATGGCAAGGTGATCATTGATGATGATGATGATTGGGCTCAATACTTCCAAGATCCTCAAGACAAGAAGAAGGAGCCAAAGGTTGTTGAGAAGACAACTTTTGAAAAGACTGAAAATTTTGATGTTGAGAAGATGATTAATGACCTAGAAAAGAAATTTGAGAAGAAACTGAAAACTGAAGAGGTGTCCGAGATTGACAAACTGTTAGAACAAGATGAGGAGGTCCATTATAAGTTCAAGATGCCCTTCTTCGCTAGGTATAATGGTACTGGAAACCCCCATCCCCATGTGAAGCAGCACATCACTACTATGCAGTCTGCCCGAGCTACTAAAGCTCAAACTCTGAGGTATTTTATGCTCTCATTTGATCCTATTGTCCAAAATTGGTTCAACACCTTAGAGGAAAGTACTCAAAAATATTGGGACATATTGTACAAGGCTTTCATTCAGCAATATGGGTACAGTGTCGAGCTGAAAGTTACCTTAATGGAAGTTGAGTCCATTAGACAAAGGCCAAATGAGAATTTTGTGGACTATGTGAAAACATGGAGAAATAAGGCTGCTTTGCTCAAGAAGAGGCTCGATGAATCTAATCAAATAAGGATGATTGTGAGAGGGGTGTTGCCTAGTCTTCGTGAAAGGATGTCTCATACACTCATCCATGATTTCAAAGATCTTCTCCAAGCTGGTCTGCAAATTGAAGCATGGGAAAGGGAGAAGAATCGCTTTTCAATAAAAAGGAATGAGAAAGGGAACTACCAGTCGGGCAATCAAAGCACTCAAAAAGAAGTTGATGTTAATGCCGCTAGTCAAGGAGGAATAAGGCAATTTTTAGAATTAGGAAAGCCTCTGTCTTGGGTTCTCAATAAGCTACAAAATAAGGGATTGTTACAACCCTTGACTCCTCATCCTTTACCTAATCCTCTTCCACCTAACTTTGATACTAATGCATTTTGCCAATTCCGTCAAAGGCCTGACATGAAACGGACAATTGTATGAAGTTGAGGTATGAGATCCAAAATTTAATCGACAGTGGTAAGCTACCTGAGCCAGACTAGCCCAATACCAAGAACAACCCTTTGCCTAAGTTTGGAAGAGTACCTCCACCGGCAACCTTCATGGTAGGAAAAGGATTGGAAGAAGATTTTGTTTTATCATCCTTTCAAGATGAAGATATTGAAGATGTGAAAGGAAAAGAAGCTTAACTCAACAAACTTTCCTTTGCTTGAATATTGCTTTTCAATTTTCCTTTTTAATTGGAACAATTATGTTTTTTCAAATTTAAAATTGTTTGAATAAATTACTTTCATCAAAATTTTAGTTGGTCTTTGTTCATTTTGGTGCTCAACCAACGAGGAATCTAGCTTGATGTTCATAAATTAATGTATCTAGGCATCATGACTTGAATGACTTTACTAGGTGAGGGAGTTGCTCTATAGCATTGAGTTGTGTATGCTTACTTAGAAAGGGCTCATGCATAATTACCTTTGTCTAGGTCCTAGTCAGTCTTAGAACATGCTTAGACAAACTTTCGAGGCAAAATTGAATGCTACTTATTTAAGAGAGAAATGATCTAGGCATTATTTGACGAGCCAACAACTAGTATCCACCCAATTCGATATCAATCCCTAGTTGTCCATTTGAGCCTTCATAAAATTTTAGCTTTCTTTTCATTGGCTTACAAACCCAACAACCTACCCTGAGCTGTTGTGATACTTTTGACAAGTCTTAGGATCACAAAGGTAAGGAGGTAAGAAGATCAAAAAAAGGAATGAATAGTCAAGATCATAAGGATAGTTGATGTTCTCAAGACCATAAGGGTAGTTGAAGTTCATCTAGTATCTCCAATCTATCAAGACAACATCAGAGTAACAAATGACTTATCCTTGTTAAAGAAGATTTATGTCACTCCACTAATCCATTATTAGAAACCCAAGTCGGTACAAACAAGATAACTCTTTTAGAGCTAGAACAAAAATAAAAAGAAAGAAGAAAATAAAAGAAGAAGAAGAAAAAAAAGAAAAAGGGACAAAAGAAAAAAGGACAAAAGAAAAAAGGAAAAAAGAAAAAAAAAGAAAAAAAGAAAAAACCTAAAAAGGTAGTTCATAAAGCCAACTGAGTTCTCTTTTACCTAAATCAACAAAAGGCTTCCATTTGGTTTATAAGGACAGTTTGACTTGAATTTGTCCAACCCAACCAAAGATTCAATCAAAATCAGAGAAAAAGGAGGAAGACCATCCAGTTCTTGAAAGTTCTATACTTGGCAGTCCTACAAGAAAGAAGAACAAAATGCTCAAAGAAAGGGAAGAGTAAGAAAAATAAAAAGAAAGAAAAGGGAGAAGAAGAAAAGAAATGAATTTGGATAATAAACATTTTGCAAGGGTAAAGACTATCCTAATCAAGATCCAAATTAATGCCAAGAAGATAGGAAGAATTTAGAGTCTAGCAAGATTGCTCCCAGCTGCCTAAAGTTCAAACAAGAAATTTGTAGTGCGAAGGTTTGTCCATTGTTTCACATCGGCTCCAACTTACAAATGGCCTTCATTTAACCCATGTCCCTTATAGGCCCCATTTCAAGCCTATCAAAGACCTATTGATCTGTCTTGAAAGGTAGAGTCTATTAGTGGAGATAGTTTGGATAAGCATGCATATGAGATAGACAATATTTAAACTCAAAAGAGATCTTTGGCCAAGTAATGTGTATGTGCCTATCTGAAGTACAACAATTCTTGCTTAAATAGAAATGATTCCCAAGTTTAGCATGATAACTAGGGTTGTCATGTTATAGATATGTTATTTTGGAAAATCAAGTCCTGAGGTACATTGACATTAATTTGGCAAAGCCAACATTTGATTTCAAAATCAAAAATCAAAATTCAAAATTCAAAAAAAAAATTACAAAGCCTTCAAGTTAAGAGAAGTATGTTGAATCATTGAACCTCCAAAGGACACATTGGGCAAAGGAAATGATTACTGGCAAGGTTATGAAGAAGCTACCAATTGACATACTAAATCATAATTTAAAATGGATGTATCTCAACAGCTTGGGGTCTCCACCACTCATATTTTCAACATCTTAAAGATAAAAGCCATAAATGTGGAGCATTGTGTCATTCCAATGCAAGACCTGAACGAGCATCTGAAAGGAACTAATGAGAACACTTCTACTGATTACCTCGGTCTGTGAGTCGATGGAATGACTATAAGTATCATTCATGCATATCATGCATACTTGAGCATAACACATCACACTTTCTTGTCTTGTATTGTCTATTCTTTATTAAAGTGAACAGCAAACACCCTGGAAGTAAACAATCAAAAAAAGATATCAAATCAGGGGGCATGGAAAGCCCATTTCTTGAGAAAGTTCCAGTAATTTTGCAAAGAGAAGAAATACATACTTTTGCAAAGAACTAGACAACAAAAACATCAATCAGAGCCTGCATAGAAAAATCATGGGTTCGAACCTACACACAGGGCAAAGTTTCTCCATTTTAATTTTTTGAGTTTATGCATGAACAAAACATTTTGAGACTCACTTCTAATATTTTACCATGCACGGGGGTGAGGAGAGGATATGAAGGCTAGCTAAAAAGTGCAAAGGAAAAACAAAAAAAAAGAATGAAAAAAAGAAGAAAATTAGAATTCTCAAAAAAAATGAAGATGCAAAAGACAAAAGATCAGTCCAGCTAAAAGAGTTGAAGCCAGGGTAAAGACCTGACCTCCAATGGATAAAGATCCATGTTTCAAGGGTAAAGACCTGACCTTCAGTGGATAAAGATCTATGTTTCAAGGGGAAAGACTGTTTTATTAGTTTTTGTTATAGATTTGTGTCTTGTTTATTATGATAATTATTGTTTTCTTTAGGTATTTTGTTAGTTTTAATCGGTTTGTTTAGTGTTTTCATTAATTTTGGTAGTTTTAGTTTATTTCAGTGTTTATGTTGTTTTTTATCTAGTTTTTAGTATGGTGTTTATGTTTTGTTGGTTATTTTTTTATTTACTTCTTGTTTACAGTTTGTTTGAGTTTTGTTTTAGGTTAAAAAAGGCAAGGAAGTAAATTGAAGGAAAAAAGGGACAGTAGCTGACACAGGCAGAGGACACGGCCAAGTCACTGGCCGTGTCCCATACAAAGTTAAAAAGGAAGTTCAAGACACAGAGAGGGACACACTCAAGGGACACGGCCAAGTCAGTGGCCGAGTCCCTCCAAAAATGCTCCAACATGGCTCTAACTTGGCCGTGTCTCACCAAAATCCAAAGCAAAGAAGAGCAATTCTCACAGAAGCAAACACAAGCAAGGGACACAGCCAAGTCACTGGCCGTGTCCCTCCAAAAAGGTCCAACACGGCCGTGTCTTCTTCAAGACTTAGCCATGTCACTCAACCAAAGAAGAAAAGATCAAAAGCAAGCAATAGCGAACACAAGCAAGGGACACAGCCAAGTCACTGGCCGTGTCCCTCCAATACACTCCAACACGGCCAAGTCTCTTCTAACGTGGCCGTGTATCTCATGGACCAAAGGCAACGCGGATTTTTAAAAGCGGGGATTCGTATAAATATGGATTTAGGGTTTTCTTAGTGGTGTTGAGATTTTGGGAGCTGAGATTGAGCCGTCAAAGAGAAGAACTTAGGGTTTTACATTTGTTTTCTCTAATTTTGATTACACTGTGGATTAAACTAGCTAGATTAGATTGTTCATGCCATTGATACATCCTTCTTGCAAGATTTGAACTAGAGATTCTTTAGAAGCTTCAAGGAGTTTGTAATTTGGTTTTGTTCTTGAACTTATTATCTTTATTTTCATTGGAATTGTATTTATGGATATTATCATGTCTAAATTGATTTCTTTGAATATTAATGAGATGAGTATGTTTGATAGCAATATGAACTAATTTGATCTAGTCTAGGGTTTGTATGGATTTGCTATGATTGTTTGAATTGGTTATTACTCTTAACTCAATTATTTCTTTAAGCCTTTATTGAATGAAATATTGTTAATATATAATTGATTGGCCACCAATTATGTGTTTTAGGTATTAGATGATGGATTGAGAGATGAAGTCTAATGAGATGAGTATGTTTGATAGCAATATGAACTAATTTGATCTAGTCTAGGGTTTGTATGGATTTGCTATGATTGTTTGAATTGGTTATTACTCTTAACTCAATTATTTCTTTAAGCCTTTATTGAATGAAATATTGTTAATATATAATTGATTGGCCACCAATTATGTGTTTTAGGTATTAGATGATGGATTGAGAGATGAAGTCTAATGCTGGAACAATTCAATTAAGGACATAGGTGAATTAGAGATATAACCTAGGAAAAGATTATTTCAATTGGAACAAGATTATTTGAGAGAGGTTTGAATGCGAAAGCTTATTTCCTTTATTCAATTAATTAAGTTGCTTGAGATTTAATCTTTGAAATTAAATTGGTTAAGAGGAATAACCGTTCATACATATAAGTAGCAGAGAAGTGCAAACCCAAGACCTTTCTATTAAGTGTTGCGTTCGAATTAACTCTACCACAAAGCGTCACTCGCAAGTATACAAGGTAGCTGTAGAAAAGGTGATCGCCCCAAGGTTGTCTCACAAGGAAGCTAAAGTGGCTAATTGATTATTAGATTATGAATAACAAGTAATGAAGAAAACTTAAATTGTTAACTAATTAAGAAGGTTGATTGAAGTTTAAAACAAGTAAAAGTAAACTAAACTGATGTTTTGATTCACTTGATAGAAGGGTCTAGGGTTTGCACTTCTCTACTACTTATATGTATGAACAGTTATTCCTCTTAACTAATTTAATTTTAAAGATTAAATCTCAAACAACTCAATTAATCAAGTCAAGGAAATAAGCTCTCGCATTCAAACCTCTTTCAACTAATCTTGTATAATTGAAATAATCTTTTTAATAGGTTATATCTCTAATTCACCTAAGTCCTTAATTGAATTGTTCCAGTATTAGACTTCATCTCTCAATCCATCATCTAATACCTAAAACACATAATTGGTGGCCAATCAATTATATATTAATAATATTTCATTCAATCAAGGCTAAAGAAATTATTGAGTTAAGAGTAATAACCAATTCATACAATCATAGCAGATCCATACAAACCCTAGACTAGATTAAATTAGTTCATTATGCTATCAAATATACTCATCTCATTAATAATCAAAGAAATCAATTTAGACATGATAATATCCATAAATACAATTCTAATGAAAATTAAGAGATAAAGTTCAAGAACAAAACCAAATTACAAACTCCTTGAAGCTTCTGAAAAATCTCTTGTTCAAATCTTGCAAGAAGGATGTATCAATGGCATGAACAATCTAATCTAGCTAGTTTAATCCAAAGTGTAATCAAAAATCAAAGAAAACAAAGTTATCAAAACCTAAACTCTCTTGACGGCTAAAATGATCTCAAAATCTCAACACACCCGGATCCGCTTAAAAATCCGGGTTATCTTTGGTTCATGAGAGACACGGCCAAGTTGGATGAGACTTGGCCGTGTTGGAGGTCAATTGGAGGGACACGGCCAGTGACTTGGCCGTGTCCCTTGCCTGTGTTTGCTTCTGTTTAATTTTAATCTTCTTTTCCTTTGGAACTAAGTGAGACACGGCCAAGTTGGAGTGACTTGGCCGTGTTGGAGCCTTTTTGGAGGGACACGGCCACTGACTTGGCCATATCCCTTGCTTGTGTCCTTCTCTGTGACTTGCTCTTCTTCTTTAACTTGGTATGGGACATGGCCAGTGACTTGGCCGTGTCCTCTGCCTGTGTCAGCTACTGTCCTTTTTTCCTTCAATTTGCTTCCTTGGCTTTTTAACCTAAAACAAAACTTCAAACAAACTTTAAACAAAAAGTAAATAAACAATAACCAACAAACATAAACACCATACTAAAAACTAGATCAAAAACAACATAAACACTGAAATAAACTAAAACTACCAAAATTAATGAAAACACTAAACAAGCCGATAAAAACTAACAAAATACCTAAATAAAACAATAAGTATCATAATAAACAAGACACAAATCTATAACAAAAACTAATAAAACATTAAGTGAATCAAAACATCAGTTTAGTTTACTTTTATTTGTTTTAAACTTCAATCAATCTTCTTCATTAGTTAGCGATTTAAATTTATTCATTACTTGTTATTTATAATCTGATAATCAATTAGCCACTTTAGCTTCCTTGTGAGACGACCTTGGGGCGATCACCTTTGCTACAGCTACCTCGTATACTTGCGAGTGACGCTTTGTGGTAGAGTTAATTCGGGCGCAACAAGTTTTTGGCGCCGCTGCCGGGGAGGCTAATTGGCGTAATTGTTTATTAGGCAAAAATATTCTAGATTATTTTTCACTGTTTTCATTTTATTTTATTTGTCTTTTGCTTTTAATAATTTCTTTTTCTAGAAATTCTGTTTATGCAAGGCAGGAGATCACTCGAAGGAGAGCTATATCCATTTATTCCAGAAATTCAGAGAGTGAAAAGGAGCAGGGAAGAGTTTGAACTGTACACAGGATTTGATACTACAGAGGAGGACACTTCTGATTTTGAGTCGAAATCTGCACAATCTGTTAAAATGGCTGAAGAAAGCCAAAGAACGATGAGAGACTTTGCTAGACCTGTCATTGGGACTTCCACATCTTGTATAAGGTTGACAGATGTAGCAAGAAACTATGAGTTAAAGAACATTCATTACAACATGCTGCCATCATTCTATGGAGTTCCAAATGAAGATCCTTTGAACTTTATTCGAGATTTTTATTCTACCCTCAACACTTTTCCTTTAGGAGGACTAACAGAAGATCAGTTGAGGATGAGATGTTTCCCTTATACTTTGAAGGATAGGGCAAAGAGCTGGCTTATGATGTTGCCCGAGAATTCTTTGACAACTTGGGAGCAAGTTTATAACAAATTTATGGGCAAATTTTATTCACATCAAAAGACAGCTGAATTGAGAGGGAAGATTGCTACATTCTCTCAATTTGAAGGAGAGCCATTTCATGAGGCTTGGGACAGATTCAAGATGTTATTGATCCAGTGTCCACATCATCACTACCCACTTCAACTTCTGAATCAGTTTTTCTATGATGGTCTAACCCAGCAATTTCAGAACACTGTTGACAATGCAGCTGGGGGAGCCCTGGGAGAAAAGACAACTGATGAAACTTATGAGATTTTTGAGATGTTGGGAGCTAATTCTCAACAGAATAGTGTAAGAGGAAGAAGTAAAGGGGTGAACCAATTGGAGGCCAATAGTGAGATGGTCAGTCAAATAGCTGAATTGACAAGGCAGGTTCAGATGTTGAACATGAAGAACAATATTTCTTCATCTACTCAAGAAGTGTGTGGAATCTGTGGAACTTTAGGGCATGGAGCAAACATTTGCCCCTCTACATTTGAATCATATGGGAATGAAGCTGAGCAAGTCAATTCCATGGGGGGATTTCAACCAAGGACCCAAAATGATCCTTATTCAAATACATACAACCCTGGTTGGAGGAATCTCCCAAATTTTTCTTGGGCAACAAATAATTCTCAGCAGCCTTTCCATTTGCTCCAGAGACAGAACCAACAGCAGGGTCAATCCTCAAATCAAGGGCAGTCTAAGATAGAGAGTTTGGAGGAAAGTTTACAAGCTTTTATCCCAGTCAGTGCTAAAAATCAAGAGATGACAAATAAGAGGCTGGATTCATTGGAAGCATCTTTTAAGAAAGTGGATACTCAAGTAGGGCAACTTGCACAACAGATGCAGATTCAACAAAAGGGAAAATTCCCAAGTCAACCTGAGCAGGCACAATCAGTGAATGTTCTTAGAAGTGGTAAGGAAATTAACAATAATGTTGAAAATGATTATGTGAATGCAGGTGACCAAGAGAATAAGGAGGAAGGAGAACCAGAGAACAAAGGTGCTGGAGATGGATCAATGAAGAAGTCCCTTTCAACAAATTTACACAAGGCAAGCAATCCATACTGGCCACCTATACCATTCCCCAGCAGGTTGAAGGATGATAAACCAGATAAGCAATTTTCTAACATCTTCAATATGCTGTCTAAGTTAAGTATTAACTTACCCTTACTAGAAGCAATAAAGAACATGCCGGCTTATGCCAAATTCTTCAAAGAGCTGATCACCAAGAAAAAGAGGTATGAGATGAATGAAAAGGTGATAGTTTCAGAGGTAGCTAGTGCTGTTCTGCTGCATAAACTACCTCCCAAACTAAAGGATCCCGGAAGCTTTATAATTCAAATTACTGTCGGGAATGGAAAGGGGACTGATGGCATGTGTGATCTAGGAGCTAGTGTGAATTTGATGCCTTATTCTATTTATAAAGAATTAGAACTAGGGGAACTTAAACCAACAAAAATGGTGTTGAAATTAGCTGATAGGTCTTTTAGATTCCCGAAAGGGGTTATAGAAGATGTGTTAGTTAAGGTTGGAGGGTTGATAGTACCTGTGGATTTCATAGTTCTTGACATGGAAGGGAGTAACCCTGCACCATCAGCACACACTATTTTGCTGGGTAGGCCTTTCATGGCTACTACCAACACCTTAATAGACGTTAAAAAATGGTAAGTTGTCAATGACTGTCTTAGGACAAACTGTTGAATTTTCTATTTTTAACACTTCTCCTATTCCTACAACTGCTTTATATGAGGAATGTTCTTTAATTAATTGTGTTGAAGCAGTTGTTTCAGATGTTGTATTGCAGACAGACTCCTCAGATAAATTGGAGCTGAAACTGACCTTAGAAGAGGGGGCGAAACCAGTGAGTGGGACTCAAAGACGCCTTAACCCAAAGGCATATGAGAGCTCGAGGAATTATAAGGATCACACTAAAGCACTTCATGACAGATTTATTGTGCGATAGACATTGAGTCCAGGTATGAAAGTTTTACTTTTTAATTCTCGACTCCGTCTGTTTCCAGGTAAACTCAAGTCTCGATGGAGTGGTCCTTTCGAGGTAACTAAGGTATGTCCTTCTGGTGCCATTGAATTGCTTAACTCTCGAACCAATAAGACTTTTAAAGTAAATGGACAGAGAGTTAAACCATTTAAAGAAGGATTTCAAGAAGTGAGGATCATTGATAGCACTTTGATCCATGATCCCTAGGCCTTGCAGTATGTCCAGCTATATGACCTTAAAGAAGCGCTAAATGGGAGGCAACCCATCGGTTTGCATTTCTTTTTCATAGTTATAATTTTATATTTAGCAATTTTGATTTTATGTTTAGTTTAAATAAATGGAAACCCTAAAGCTCTCTTGTATGTTGTCTTTGAACATTTGTGTTTGTGATGAAAAGTTAGGGTTTTGCCTCACCAGGTACGATGGAAGACAGGTTGTCCTTTAACTCTTTTTCTTTATTATTCTTGTTTTCCATTAAGGACAATGTAAATTCTAAAGTGTGGGGTAATCTTTAAGCTTTTCTTTAATTCTTGTTTTGTTTGTCGTGGTGTGTTTTATTGTATTATGCATGGTATAATTGTTGAAAATTTATTGATCTTTTCTGTGATTTTAGCATTATAGTTGAGACTTTAGTATCAGCATAGAGATTAACATTTGAATTCATTCAGGATCAATTTTCACATTCTGCAATTTATGACATATAAATCTTTGAGAACACACCTGTGTGAGTTTTGAGCCTCATAATTTGATATTATTATCAGTTGATTTTCTTTTCTTAAGTGTGCACCTTCATGATTTTGCATCTCTAGAGTTTGCTTTTGCATACTAATTGAACTCACATTATGATTTAATCTCAAGTTTTAAAATGATGAAGGCAAATTAGGTTAGCCCTTTAGCTTAAAAAGACCTCCCTTAATATTGAATTCCTTAGTGAGCCAAGTTGAGCCTTTGACCTTTTCTTATTTGATAAACACAATTCACAGCTCAACTTTCTCTTATTATCATCACACCTGCATTAAGGAATGGAGTTCTTATTATATGACAATAGGGTGGTTTATTTCAAAGTGTGGGGTAAGCAAATAAAAAAAAATGGTATTGCTATTTGGGGTTGAAATGCATACTGTGCACATTGTATTTGATTAAGAGTTCATTATTCTTTTCTTCTACATTTTAAGCTAGATGTTCTATGCAATGTTATATTTTGTATATATATGTATTTAAAAAAATAGAAAAAAATTTATATATGATAAAAAAAAGAGAATAAAAAAAAAGAGAGAAGATATATATATACAAAATTCATATTATGTTCTAGCATTGGTTATCAAAAGAGGAATGTCGACTCATGTATTTTTCTTTAAGTATACAAGTGTGTGAATTATCAAGGGTTGGTGAATATGCCATTTGAGGGAGCTATGAGTTTCTTAGCAAGAGTATTGTCTAATTTAGATACTCCATTTCTCGATGCTCCAGCTTAAATGTCTTTTCTCACACCTTTACCTTAGCCCCATTACATCCAAATAAAAGACCTTCAGATTATTTCTTGAGAAAGTCATTGAGGGAGATTGGATAATTAAGCAAGTTTATGGTAGTATGCAGTCATGAGTGGTTTGAGTGAATTATCCTTTGAAATCGAGTGAAACACTTAGATGAGAGATAAGATTTGTATGTCTGGATTAATGAATGAGTTAAGAAAATCCTTGATTGAAGTAAGATGCAAATATTTATGGATGACTCTTAAAGGATTTCATCTTATATATTGGAATTACAGTTAAGGTTGTTTGAGTTTTTAATTTATGCCATGTGAATTTGCTTGAGGACAAGCAAAGTTTTAAGTGTGGGGTAGTTGTTTTATTAGTTTTTGTTATAGATTTGTGTCTTGTTTATTATGATAATTATTGTTTTCTTTAGGTATTTTGTTAGTTTTAATCGGTTTGTTTAGTGTTTTCATTAATTTTGGTAGTTTTAGTTTATTTCAGTGTTTATGTTGTTTTTTATCTAGTTTTTAGTATGGTGTTTGTGTTTTGTTGGTTATTTTTTTATTTACTTCTTGTTTACAGTTTGTTTGAGTTTTGTTTTAGGTTAAAAAAGGCAAGGAAGCAAATTGAAGGAAAAAAGGGACAGTAGCTGACACAGGCAGAGGACACGGCCAAGTCACTGGCCATGTCCCATACCAAGTTAAAAAGGAAGTTCAACACACAGAGAGGGACACACTCAAGGGACACGGCCAAGTCAGTGGCCGAGTCCCTCCAAAAATGCTCCAACACGGCCAAGTTGCTCTAACTTGGTCGTGTCTCACTAAAATCCAAAGCAAAGAAGAGCAATTCTCACAGAAGCAAAGACAGGCAAGGGACACGGCCAAGTCACTGGCCGTGTCCCTCCCAAAAGGTCCAACACGGCCGTGTCTTCTTCAAGACTTGGCCGTGTCACTCAACCAAAGAAGAAAAGATCAAAAGCAAGCAGTAGCAAACACAAGCAAGGGACACGGCCAAGTCACTGGCCGTGTCCCTCCAATGCACTCCAACACGGCCAAGTCTCTTCTAACGTGGCCGTGTATCTCATGGACCAAAGGCAACGCGGATTTTTAAAAGCGGGGATTCGTATAAATATGGATTTAGGGTTTTCTTAGTGGTGTTGAGATTTTGGGAGCTGAGATTGAGCCGTCAAAGAGAAGAACTTAGGGTTTTACATTTGTTTTCTCTAATTTTGATTACACTGTGGATTAAACTAGCTAGATTAGATTGTTCATGCCATTGATACATCCTTCTTGCAAGATTTGAACAAGAGATTCTTTAGAAGCTTCAAGGAGTTTGTAATTTGGTTTTGTTCTTGAACTTATTCTCTTTATTTTCATTGGAATTGTATTTATGGATATTATCATGTCTAAATTGATTTCTTTGAATATTAATGAGATGAGTATGTTTGATAGCAATATGAACTAATTTGATCTAGTCTAGGGTTTGTATGGATTTGCTATGATTGTTTGAATTGGTTATTACTCTTAACTCAATTATTTCTTTAAGCCTTTATTGAATGAAATATTGTTAATATATAATTGATTGGCCACCAATTATGTGTTTTAGGTATTAGATGATGGATTGAGAGATGAAGTCTAATGAGATGAGTATGTTTGATAGCAATATGAACTAATTTGATCTAGTCTAGGGTTTGTATGGATTTGCTATGATTGTTTGAATTGGTTATTACTCTTAACTCAATTATTTCTTTAAGCCTTTATTGAATGAAATATTGTTAATATATAATTGATTGGCCACCAATTATGTGTTTTAGGTATTAGATGATGGATTGAGAGATGAAGTCTAATGCTGGAACAATTCAATTAAGGACATAGGTGAATTAGAGATATAACCTAGGAAAAGATTATTTCAATTGGAACAAGATTATTTGAGAGAGGTTTGAATGCGAAAGCTTATTTCCTTTATTCAATTAATTAAGTTGCTTGAGATTTAATCTTTGAAATTAAATTGGTTAAGAGGAATAACCGTTCATACATATAAGTAGCAGAGAAGTGCAAACCCAAGACCTTTCTATTAAGTGTTGCGTTCGAATTAACTCTACCACAAAGCGTCACTCGCAAGTATACGAGGTAGCTGTAGAAAAGGTGATCGCCCCAAGGTTGTCTCACAAGGAAGCTAAAGTGGCTAATTGATTATTAGATTATGAATAACAAGTAATGAAGAAAACTTAAATTGTTAACTAATTAAGAAGGTTGATTGAAGTTTAAAACAAGTAAAAGTAAACTAAACTGATGTTTTGATTCACTTGATAGAAGGGTCTAGGGTTTGCACTTCTCTACTACTTATATGTATGAACAGTTATTCCTCTTAACTAATTTAATTTCAAAGATTAAATCTCAAACAACTCAATTAATCAAGTCAAGGAAATAAGCTCTCGCATTCAAACCTCTTTCAACTAATCTTGTATAATTGAAATAATCTTTTTAATAGGTTATATCTCTAATTCACCTAAGTCCTTAATTGAATTGTTCCAGTATTAGACTTCATCTCTCAATCCATCATCTAATACCTAAAACACATAATTGGTGGCCAATCAATTATATATTAATAATATTTCATTCAATCAAGGCTAAAGAAATTATTGAGTTAAGAGTAATAACAATTCATACAATCATAGCAGATCCATACAAACCCTAGACTAGATCAAATTAGTTCATTATGCTATCAAATATACTCATCTCATTAATAATCAAAGAAATCAATTTAGACATGATAATATCCATAAATACAATTCTAATGAAAATTAAGAGATAAAGTTCAAGAACAAAACCAAATTACAAACTCCTTGAAGCTTCTGAAAAATCTCTTGTTCAAATCTTGCAAGAAGGATGTATCAATGGCATGAACAATCTAATCTAGCTAGTTTAATCCAAAGTGTAATCAAAAATCAAAGAAAACAAAGTTATCAAAACCTAAACTCTCTTGACGGCTAAAATGATCTCAAAATCTCAACACACCCGGATCCGCTTAAAAATCCGGGTTATCTTTGGTTCATGAGAGACACGGCCAAGTTGGATGAGACTTGGCCGTGTTGGAGGTCAATTGGAGGGACACGGCCAGTGACTTGGCCGTGTCCCTTGCCTGTGTTTGCTTCTGTTTAATTTTAATCTTCTTTTCCTTTGGAACTAAGTGAGACACGGCCAAGTTGGAGTGACTTGGCCGTGTTGGAGCCTTTTTGGAGGGACACGGCCACTGACTTGGCCATATCCCTTGCTTGTGTCCTTCTCTGTGACTTGCTCTTCTTCTTTAACTTGGTATGGGACATGGCCAGTGACTTGGCTGTGTCCTCTGCCTGTGTCAGCTACTGTCCTTTTTTCCTTCAATTTGCTTCCTTGGCTTTTTAACCTAAAACAAAACTTCAAACAAACTTTAAACAAAAAGTAAATAAACAATAACCAACAAACATAAACACCATACTAAAAACTAGATCAAAAACAACATAAACACTGAAATAAACTAAAACTACCAAAATTAATGAAAACACTAAACAAGCCGATAAAAACTAACAAAATACCCAAATAAAACAATAAGTATCATAATAAACAAGACACAAATCTATAACAAAAACTAATAAAACATTAAGTGAATCAAAACATCAGTTTAGTTTACTTTTATTTGTTTTAAACTTCAATCAATCTTCTTCATTAGTTAGCGATTTAAATTTATTCATTACTTGTTATTTATAATCTGATAATCAATTAGCCACTTTAGCTTCCTTGTGAGACGACCTTGGGGCGATCACCTTTGCTACAGCTACCTCGTATACTTGCGAGTGACGCTTTGTGGTAGAGTTAATTCGGGCGCAACAAGTTTTTGGCGCCGCTGCCGGGGAGGCTAATTGGCGTAATTGTTTATTAGGCAAAAATATTCTAGATTATTTTTCACTGTTTTCATTTTATTTTATTTGTCTTTTGCTTTTAATAATTTCTTTTTCTAGAAATTCTGTTTATGCAAGGCAGGAGATCACTCGAAGGAGAGCTATATCCATTTATTCCAGAAATTCAGAGAGTGAAAAGGAGCAGGGAAGAGTTTGAACTGTACACAGGATTTGATACTACAGAGGAGGACACTTCTGATTTTGAGTCGAAATCTGCACAATCTGTTAAAATGGCTGAAGAAAGCCAAAGAACGATGAGAGACTTTGCTAGACCTGTCATTGGGACTTCCACATCTTGTATAAGGTTGACAGATGTAGCAAGAAACTATGAGTTAAAGAACATTCATTACAACATGCTGCCATCATTCTATGGAGTTCCAAATGAAGATCCTTTGAACTTTATTCGAGATTTTTATTCTACCCTCAACACTTTTCCTTTAGGAGGACTAACAGAAGATCAGTTGAGGATGAGATGTTTCCCTTATACTTTGAAGGATAGGGCAAAGAGCTGGCTTATGATGTTGCCCGAGAATTCTTTGACAACTTGGGAGCAAGTTTATAACAAATTTATGGGCAAAGAGCTGGCTTATGATGTTTCCCTTATACTTTGAAGGATTTGCAAATTATTTATGCTGTGTCTTAAAGGATTTCATCTTATATGCTGGAATTATAATTAAGGTTGTTTGAGTTTTTAATTTATGCCATGTGAATTTTCTTGAGGACAAGCAAAGTTTTAAGTGTGGGGTAGTTGTTTTATTAGTTTTTGTTATAGATTTGTGTCTTGTTTATTATGATAATTATTGTTTTCTTTAGGTATTTTGTTAGTTTTAATCGGTTTGTTTAGTGTTTTCATTAATTTTGGTAGTTTTAGTTTATTTCAGTGTTTATGTTGTTTTTTATCTAGTTTTTAGTATGGTGTTTATGTTTTGTTGGTTATTTTTTTATTTACTTCTTGTTTACAGTTTGTTTGAGTTTTGTTTTAGGTTAAAAAAGGCAAGGAAGCAAATTGAAGGAAAAAAGGGACAGTAGCTGACACAGGCAGAGGATACGGCCAAGTCACTGGCCATGTCCCATACCAAGTTAAAAAGGAAGTTCAACACACAGAGAGGGACACACTCAAGGGACACGGCCAAGTCAGTGGCCGAGTCCCTCCAAAAATGCTCCAACACGGCCAAGTTGCTCTAACTTGGTCGTGTCTCACCAAAATCCAAAGCAAAGAAGAGCAATTCTCACAGAAGCAAACACAGTCAAGGGACACGGCCAAGTCACTGGTCGTGTCCCTCCCAAAAGGTCCAACACGGCCGTGTCTTCTTCAAGACTTGGCCGTGTCACTCAACCAAAGAAGAAAAGATCAAAAGCAAGCAGTAGCGAACACAAGCAAGGGACACGGCCAAGTCACTGGCCGTGTCCCTCCAATGCACTCCAACACGGCCAAGTCTCTTCTAACGTGGCCGTGTATCTCATGGACCAAAGGCAACGCGGATTTTTAAAAGCGGGGATTCGTATAAATATAGATTTAGGGTTTTCTTAGTGGTGTTGAGATTTTGGGAGCTGAGATTGAGCCGTCAAAGAGAAGAACTTAGGGTTTTACATTTGTTTTTTCTAATTTTGATTACACCGTGGATTAAACTAGCTAGATTAGATTGTTCATTCCATTGATACATCCTTCTTGCAAGATTTGAACAAGAGATTATTCAGAAGCTTCAAGGAGTTTGTAATTTGGTTTTGTTCTTGAACTTATTCTCTTTATTTTCATTGGAATTGTATTTATGGATATTATCATGTCTAAATTGATTTCTTTGAATATTAATGAGATGAGTATGTTTGATAGCAATATGAACTAATTTGATCTAGTCTAGAGTTTGTATGGATTTGCTATGATTGTTTGAATTGGTTATTACTCTTAACTCAATTATTTCTTTAAGCCTTTATTGAATGAAATATTGTTAATATATAATTGATTGGCCACCAATTATGTGTTTTAGGTATTAGATGATGGATTGAGAGATGAAGTCTAATGCTGGAACAATTCAATTAAGGACTTAGGTGAATTAGAGATATAACCTAGGAAAAGATTATTTCAATTGGAACAAGATTATTTGAGAGAGGTTTGAATGCGAGAGCTTATTTCCTTTATTCAATTAATTAAGTTGCTTGAGATTTAATCTTTGAAATTAAATTGGTTAAGAGGAATAACCGTTCATACATATAAGTAGCAGAGAAGTGCAAACCCTAGACCTTTCTATTAAGTGAATCAAAACATCAGTTTAGTTTACTTTTATTTGTTTTAAACTTCAATCAATCTTCTTCATTAGTTAGCGATTTAAATTTATTCATTACTTGTTATTTATAATCTGATAATCAATTAGCCACTTTAGCTTCCTTGTGAGACGACCTTGGGGCGATCAC
Source organism: Garcia nutans (assembly GCA_947685225.1). Classification (NCBI taxonomy): domain Eukaryota; kingdom Viridiplantae; phylum Streptophyta; class Magnoliopsida; order Malpighiales; family Euphorbiaceae; genus Garcia; species Garcia nutans. Next base: position 43,195,590 of record CANTUV010000043.1, read on the forward strand.
CTTTACTACAGCTACCTCGTATACTTGCGAGTGACGCTTTGTGATAGAGTTAATTCAAGCGCAACAAAGACCCGACCTCCAATGGATAAAGATCCATGTTTCAAGGATAAAGACCCGATTTCCAATGGATAAAGATCCATGTTTCAAGGGTAAAAACTGGACCTCCAGTGGATAAAGAATCATGTTTCAAGGGTAAAGACCCAATTTCCAATGGATAAAGATCCATATTTCAAGGGTAAAGAACCAATTTCCAATAGATAAAGATCCATATTTCAAAGGGTGATGACCCGAAGTCCAAAGGATAAAGATCATTTTCAAGGGTGAAGACCCGATGCCAAGGATGAAGATCCAGTTTAAAGGATGAAGATCTAATTTCAAGGGTAAAGACCTAACGTCCAAAGGACGAAGATCCCTTTTCAAGGGTGAAGACCCGATCTCAAAGGATGAAGATTCATTTTCAAGGGTGAAGACCCGATCTCCAAGGATGAAGATCCATTTTCAAGGGTAAAGACCCGATGTCCAAAGGATGAAGATCCATTTTTTTTAAGGGTGAAGACCCGATCTCAAAGGATGAAGATACATTTTCAAGGGCGAAGACCTGATCTCCAAGGATGAAGATCCATTTACAAGGGTGAAGACCCAATCTCTAAGGATGAAGATCCATTTACAAGGGTGAAGACCGGATCTCCAAGGATGAAGATCCGTTTTCAAAGGTGAAGATCCGATGCTAAGGATAAAGATCCAAGGTCCAACAATGAAGATCCATTTTGAGGGTGAAGAACCACAATGCATTAAAGAATAGAACAGCTGGAGCAGTCAGACTTCTCAATTGATAAAAGGTCAATCAAACTCAGTCTCGAGTCTAAGAACCCAAATTTAATTCAGTCTCGGGTCCAAGTACCCAAATCAATTCAATCTTGGGTCTAAGTACCCAAATCAAATTCAATCTCGGGTCCAAATACCCAAATCAAATTCAACCTCAAGGCCAAGTACCCGATCTCGGGTCCAAGTACCTAAATCAAATTCAATCTCGGGTCCAAGTATCCAATCTCGAGTCTAAGTACCCAAATCAAATTCAACCTCGGATCCAAGTACCTAATCTGAGGTCCAAGTACATAATCTCAAGTCCAAGTACCTAAATCAAATTCAATCTCGGGTCTAAGTATCCAAATTAGTTAAATATCATGTAATTTAAATTTCTTTTATATTTTGGACCAATGTAAAGGACATGTTTCCACCTTTTTGTGGGTGTCCTATTTAGTTTAAACATGGATGATGTAAGGACATGTTTACATCTTCAGATGGGTGTCCATTTATTTGCTTTGTTTGGACATTGCTTTGATTTTAATATAATGATGTTTTATTTTAATTATTGCATGTAATATGGATACTATTGTTATATTTAAGAATTTTATAATATTAAGTCTTGCAAAGGAGGCCGATTCCAATGAACCGGGCGTTGTGGGGGTACTGGGCCATTTCTCACCTTCCCCACACGTACCCAACTTTTCAAACCCATTAGGGGGTTGAGGATTCCTTAGGAATCGAGTCATCCACCCCTTTCTTTTTCTCGGCCCGTTTGGGTGGCGACTCCATTTTCTCCGGGCTTAGGCCAGTGTTCTCTAAGGTCCCAAGCCTAAACAGTACCAAAGTCGCAAGAACCATTCCACCGGAAGTAGGGGCAAAAATCCCCGCTCACACTTACATAACACAACAAGGGTTACATAGGCATCCTAATTCATGCACACAATACAATCTAAATGATGCAATGGATAATATCATAACAAAAAAGAATAAAATAATATAAAGACTAATGGAATCAACTTCTCTTATCCCTAGTAGAGTCGTCACTATGAGCGGGGATTTTCGCCCCCACTCCAGTGGAATGGTTCTTGCAACTTCGACACTATAAGGCTCAGGGCCTTAGAGAACATAGGCCTAAATTAAAAAAAATGGAGTCGCCATCTGAAAGGGCAGGGAAAAAGAAACGAGTAGATGACTCGATTCCTAAGGAATCTCCAACCCCCTAATGGGTTTGAAAAGTTGCGTACATATAGGAAAAGGTGAGAATGACCTAGCACCCCCAAAATTCTGGTTCATTGGAACCGGCCTCCTTTTCGAGTCTAGATATTATAAAATTCTTAACTTATTACAATATCATCCATATTACATGCAACAATTGAAATAAAAAACTCATTATATTAAAATCAAAGTAATGTTCAAAATGAAATAATAAATGGGCACCCACATGAGGTGGAAACATACCCTTACAACCAAACCTAATGTCTAAAATTAAATAAATAGGATACCTACCAAAAAGGTGGAAACGCATCCCTGTACATTATTCCAAAATTCTTAAATGATAAATTAAATTACATGATAAAAATTGAAGCACCCATAAAGTGGAAACATGCCTTTTACAATTTCAAAATCTAAATAAGCAATCAATTAAATTATTCAAGCTTTTAAATCAAAATAGTCAACATAAAAATGGAATAAAACATCCATCAAGACATAATATGAATTAACAATCAATCCTAAATATCATATTAAATAATTGATATACAAACTAGGGTTTTATTGAGAAGATATGATTAGTGTTTTACAGTTTTATGAAAATACAAATTAGGGTTTTGGTTTTTAGGGTTTAGGGTTATTGTTGAGAAAATAAGGTTTAGGGTAGAAAAACATGATTAGAGTTTTAAAGCTTAAGAAATTGGGTTTAAGGTTTAGGACATAAAAAAAACTATCCTCGGAACATTAGAATTTAGAAACCAATTTTAGGGTTTAGTATTAAAAACTATTTTAGGATTGGTTTTGATATTGGAAACTGTTTTGTAGTTTTTATGGTTCAAAAATTGTTTTAGATTTAAAGGTGTTGGAAATTGATTTTAAGGGTACTGTAACTTTAAAACTGACCTAAATAAATTGTTTTGAAAACAGTTTAATGAGGTTTAATGGATGATAAGCACATAAATCAATTAACATCCATACGAATCATATTTAATTATATGGATTATTGTAAACCTCCATCGTTAGTTCCACCAATATTTCACGTTGATCAAGCTTGTAAAATATTGGTTGAACAAGATGAAGACAGACGTATAGCACAACCTTCTGGTTTGATAGTTTTTAGTGTTTCTTCTCACTGCTCCCTCAAGTTGCTAGGGTTTTGTTTGCTATTTTGGTTACTCTTTCTAATTGCTGCTTGTTCCCTATTCTTTATTGTCATCCCTCTGCTTATTAATTCTTCCTGTATTTATAAGAATATTTTAGGTTAAACTTCATAAACCTATATCAGCTTTTGAATTAAGCATGGTTGCCTAAGGCATATCAACTTAAAATAATTTGAATTCCTGATAAAATGTTACCATATCGAACTTAATTTGAGGCCAAAATAAAACCATATTGGTGCGTGCCGCTTAATGAGCGATTGCAATACCGCAAGTGCACGGGTCGCCCAAGTAATAAAGTAGTGAGTGAGTTATCGTTCCACTGAGGACAATGTCAAGCACTAGTGCAAATCTTAACTGTTGATTAGCAAATTAATATTTTTGTGTGTTTTATAATTAAAGACAATTAACTTAAATAAATGAACATAAAGATAAATTGTGTGTTGTGTAAAAAGGATTGATGATAATGATACTATCCAGATATTCAATCCCCTTAGCCTCAATTACATTACATGATAGAGTTGAGTTGGCATTCCTTTAACTTAGACTAAAACCTCTCTCGAGCGAATTAATCCCTAATCACTAAGTAGAGTGCCAGAATCTCTTCTCAAAACACAATTAAGTAGATCATGCATTAAGAACAAGGAACTATAAACCAAAGGATCTTGTAGGTCTATCTCTAGCATCCCAATCAATCATCAACCCTTATGAGTAATCAATTCATATTAAGCTTTCTCAAGTCAATAATATGAAAATGGCAACCAATCAATAAGCATGCTATCATCAATTGGCAATAATCATTAAGCATCATAAGAATAAAACAACTTCATCAATTAAAATCATTCAATCATAGAAATAAGCTAAGGTTCATGAACATCTAGATAGAGAATAATTTAGTTCATGTTCAATACACTTAATACAACAACAACAACAACAACAATAACATTAAAATACATAAAAGGAGAAAATAGAAAAACCCCTTTCAATGCAGCTTCTTGAATCTCCAGGAGCTGCCAATGGAAGATGGAGATGGTGGAGAGGATGGAAATGGAGGATGAAGATGAAGAGTCAAGGAAAGTGTCACTCCCTCCTTGCCCAAAACGTGTATGCACAGCCTCCTCCTCTCTAACCTCTCTTCTTTGCCTCTGTTCTCTGTTTTCTGCACAAAACCTCCTGCCCTCTGCAGAAGCTCTTCCTTCTTCCTCTTCTTCTCTTTTTATTTCCCTCCAAAACTCAAGCCTATGCCTTCCAACTCACACCAGCTCACACCACTCTCCCTTGTTCCCCACATTCTATTTGTTTTGTATTTCTTTTGGCAAAAGAAATTGGTTGTCCCCCACTTGTTCCTCAAACTCAAGCAGAAGAATCATCTTTTTTATAGGGTGACACGGCCAAGCTAAGAGTGGCTTGGTCATGTCTCATGTTTTGCTTTGGGACATGGCCAAGCTTCCTGGCCTTGTCACCTTCTGCCCCATTCTTTCCTTCTTTTCCTTTAGGTGACACGACCAAGCTTCTGGCCGTGTCATGGGACACGGCCAGTGGCTTGGCCGTGTCATGTGGGTGTGTCCCTTTCTGTTTCTTCATTTTGCCAACTCTCCTCTTTGCTTCCAATGGGTGACACGGCCAAGCTTGTGGCCGTGTCATGTGACACGGCCACTGGTTTGGTTGTGTCACCTGGGTGTGTCAGCTATTGCTTCTCTTTTCTTTCCTTTCTTACTTGGTTCTTTGGTTAGGGATGGGACACGACCAAGCTTGTGGCCGTGTCATGTGACACGGCCACTGGCTTGGGCTTGTCACTTGCCTGTGTCAGGTACTGCCATTCAATTTTCTTGAGGGACACGGCCAAGCTTGATTTGGCTTGGCCATGTCTTGCTTGATTCATGCTCTTTCTTACTTGTTTTGATCATCCAAGGGAATTTTTTCACTTTAACCTAAAACAAACACTTAAAACAAACTTTAAACAAAAATCAAATGAAACATTAACTAAAAACACATTAAAATCATACTAAAAACTAGTATAAAATCACTCTCATCAAATACCCCACACTTAAATCCTTGCTTGTCCCCAAGCAAGGCTAAAATCAAAACAAACTAAACACAAAAATTTTGTCAAGTTCAAGAGTCATAAAAAATGTATCAAGACTTCCGTATCCTTAAATCCGCAATCAATATCAAATCGAACAAAATCGATACCAATGCAATTAATTGGCTTTCCATACATAACCTATGTTGTCACTCCTTCACCAACTCTTAGAAACTGTTTAATCAAGGTGGTGTTTACACTAATAACAATCAATGAAAGATTATTTCCATAGGCTTGCTTATCTATCAAATCTCCACCACTTAATTACAATCAGGCATCAATCAAAAGGTCTTTTATTGGGTTGTAATGGGGTTAAGGTAAAGGCATGGCATTTAGGAAATGTGAGCTTATTAAGTTAGAGCACTTCAAGAATGAAGTAATTGATCATATGTATAACTCAACGATCCCTAACCACCTTCCTCTTATCTACCCCTTGACATTAAAGGACTTTTCAAGGGAACTCTCTTATTACATCTTGTAACATATTCCAACCCTTTTTTCAAGAACAACAATTATTTTTATTATTTTTCTTCTTTTTTATTTGATTTTTTATATATATTTTGCAATCTTAAACCTACTAAATTTAACCCCACACTTAATTCAACACAACACTTGGCTATAAACGTTCTTAAAATGCGCTTGACCTAATGAAAGGGTAAGAGTTAAAACAGCAGGGTTCAAGGCTGGTAGTGTTGCGAAAAATAAAGAAAAGGAGAAACGAAATAGGCTCAAAATTGGCTAACTAAGGTTAAAATTAGGGTTGGTCTTTTTAAGCCAAAGTGGGTTCACCTAATTGCCTTAATCATCTTGATGCCTAATTGAAATTTTTATATAGTCTTAAAATGTATGTCAAAACAAGTTCTAGCAAATTATCAATCAAAGATGCCCACACACAAAAGAATAATAAGTTGATGGCTCAATTTCTCACTAGGTTAAAGGTGATGCAAAGAAAAATCAACAAAATTGACAATAAGCACCAATTCTACTCAATTCTCAAATTCATGCTTCAAAAATTCAAAGGTCATCAATCAACAATGTTTATAACAATTGAACTTTCCAAAATTCATTTATTCAAATAAAACATGAAAAACATTAACTAAACTAATACAAAAATAAATTAAATTTAAAAACACAAAACACAAAATTAAAAACACAAAACACAATATGCACCCCACACTTAAAATTTCACATTGTCCTCAATGTGAGCATGCATAAACTAAAAGAGAGTTTAGATGAAACCTGATTTCCACCGCTCACATATGCGATATGTAGGGCTCCTTCCACCCATAATGCAATAGGAGCCCAAAATTGAGAGGATGGACAGCATGCAACTTTGAATTGTGCCCAATGTGTTGCAAAGCTTAGGTAGCATCCTTGGATGAGCAATTGGCCAATGAGAATATGTGAAAGTTGTCATGGGGTGATCCTCTAATGCTTTGGGGATTTGGTAAGAATGTTTTTCAGTATGCAATATGTTTATATTCATTTTTCGTTCTTTCTCGCTCCCGAAAGTGGGAGTTGTGATCACTGGTTGCATATTGTTATCCCCAACTAAAACGAATTCCAAAATTTTTGGAGTCTTTTGAAGTTCAACCAAGTTTGGTTGAATCTCTTTCTCATCCTCTTTAGCATTTGGAAGTTCCCTCTCAACAATCTCATCATTTAATATTAATTTGCTCTCCTCGATTTCTAGATTGGAAATATTAGGCTCTACTTCTAAGGTCGTGGCTACCTTAAGCTTATCTACATTATCTTCACTATGGGGCATGTCATAGAGTTCAGGAATATGCATACCTTGTTTCTCTTCCTCCAGCCTACATGGGAATGAAATTGGTGGTATAAAAGGATTTGAAGGTTCATGCAATTCTATCCAAGTTGATGTTTCCAAATTCTCCTCCTCCTTTGATTGACTCAACTCCTCTATGTTGGGTTGGATCTCCTCACCATTTTCTTCTTGATTAGTTCCTGCATCAAAGAAATCACAAAAATTGTTATATATTACCTATTCACTCCTCAAATTTGTGATTACGTGGGTTTGCTCCAATTGGCTAGGAGACTCCTCCTTTTGGTGTGCTTGGGGTTGATGTGCCATCTGCTCAACCAGAGCATCCAATATCCTCTGTGTTTCTTGCAAAGATTCATACCTCAACTTATCTTCCACTATGTATTGCTCGCATTGAAATTTCTCGGTATCTTGAATGAAGGCATTCACTCTCTCCTCCAAAGTGAGTTTCTTAGGTTGATCTACATTTTGTGGGCTATTTTGAATGAATGCATTCAATCTTTCCTCCAAAGTGGGTTCCTTAAGGTGATCTTGATTCAGCGTGTGTTTTTGAATATAAGCATTTAACTTACCCTCCAATGTGGGTTCCTTAAGGTGGTCTTGGTCTGAAAATTGTTCTTGAAAGTAAGAATTTCTTTGGCAAGGTTGAAAAAATTGTTGAGGTGGAATGTACTACTGGTTTTCCCAATAAAATTTTGGGTGGCTCTCCCAACTTGGATTGTAAGAATTGGAATATGGGTCATTACCACCCATCTGCTGGAAATTTTGGTAGCCATATTCTTCCTCGTGCCAATCTTGGTATCATTCGAAACCAAATGAACATGTATTGGCACAATGTCCTACATTGTCACATGCTGCACATATCTCTTGGCATGGCATAGATTGGTTCGTTAATTCCGCGAATTGCCATGCCATGTCAGAATTATAGTCCCTGTCATAAACTCCCCTGTGCCTTGAAAACTGCATCTTTACAAAAGGACTCATCAATTTAAAGAAAAACAAATAACCAATTAAAGAAACAAATTCAAACACAACAAACAAACAAATTTACAGAAAACAAACACACGATTCAAAGAAAAACACACAAACAATTCAAAGAAAACAAACAAACATTCTTGATAAAAAAAATAAAACTAAATCAACAGTCTTAATTATATTACTAGTATTGGAACCATTGTCCCCGGCAATGGCCCCAAAAACTTGGTGCGTGCCGCTTAATGCGCGATTGCAATACCGCAAGTGCACGGGTCGCCCAAGTAATAAAGTAGTGAGTGAGTTATCATTCCACTGAGGACAAGGTCAAGCACTAGTGCAAATCTTAACTGTTGTTTAGCAAATTAATATTTTTGTGTGTTTTATAATTAAAGACAATTAACTTAAATAAATGAACATAAAGATAAATTGTGTGTTATGTAAAAAGGATTGATGATAATGATACTATCTAGATATTGAATCCCCATAGCCTCAATTACATTACATGATAAAGTTGAGTTGGCATTCCTCAAACTTAGACTAAAACCTCTCTCGAGCGAATTAATCCCTAATCACTAAGTAGAGTGCCGGAATCTCTTCTCAAAACACAATTAAATAGATCATGCATTAAGAACAAGGAACTATAAACCAAAGGATCTTGTAGGTCTATCTCTAGCACCCCAATCAATCCTCAACCCTTATGATTAATCAATTCATATTAAGCTTTCTCAAGTCAATAATATGAAAATGGCAACCAATCAATAAGCATGTTATCATCAATTGGCAATAATCATTAAGCATCATAAGAATAAAACAACTTCATTAATTAAAATCATTCAATCATACAAATAAGCTAAGGTTCATCAACATCTAGATAGAGAATGATTTAGTTCATGTTCAATACACTTAATACAACAACAACAACAATAACATTAAAATACATAAAAGGAGAAAATAGAAAAACCCCTTTCAATGTAGCTTCTTGAATCTCCAGGAGATGCCAATGGAAGATGGAGATGGTGGAGAGGATGGAAATGGAGGATGAAGATGAAGAGTCAAGGAAAGTGTCACTCCCTCCTTGCCAAAAATGTGTATACACAGCCTCCTCCTCTCTAACCTCTCTTCTCTGCCTCTGTTCTCTGTTTTCTACACAAAACCTCCTGCCCTCTGCAGAAGCTCTTGCTTCTTCCTCTTCTTCTCTTTTTATATCCCTCCAAAACTCAAGCCTATGCCTTCCAGCTCACACCACTCTCCCTTATTCCCCACATTCTATTTGTTTTGTATTTCTTTTGGCAAAAGTAATTGGTTGTCCCCCACTTGTTCCTCAAACTTGAGTAGAAGAATCATCTTTTTATAGGGTGACATGGCCAAGCTAAGAGTGGCTTGGCCATGTCTCATGTTTTGCTTTGGGACACGTCCAAGCTTGCTGGCCGTGTCACCTTTTGCCCCATTCTTTCCTTCTTTTCCTCTAGGTGACACGGCCAAGCTTCCGGCCATGTCCCAATGGCTTGGCCGTGTCATGTGGGTGTGTCCCTTTTTGTTTCTTCATTTTTCCAACTCTTCTCTTTGCTTCCAATGGGTGACAAGGCCAAGCTTGTGGCCTTGTCATGTGACACGGCCACTCGCTTGGGCATGTCACCTGGGTGTGTCAGCTACTGCTTCTCTTTTCTTTCCTTTCTTGCTTGGTTCTTTGGCTAGGGATGGGACACGGCCAAGCTTGTGGCTGTGTCATGTGACACGGCCACTGCTTGGGCGTGTCACTTGCCTGTGTCAGGTACTGCCATTCAATTTTCTTGAGGGACACGGCCAAGCTTGATTTGGCTTCGCCATGTCTTGCTTGATTCATGCTCTTTCTACTTGTTTTGATTATCCAAGGGAATTTTTCCACTTTAACCTAAAACAAACACTTAAAACAAACTTTAAACAAAAATCAAATGAAACATTAACTAAAAACACATTAAAATCATACTAAAAACTAGTATAAAATCACTCTCATCACAAATCGAACTGGGGTTGCCCAGGTCGATATGGATATGTCCATATCCATATCGATCTGGGCTTGTCCTATTCGACCAAAATGGCTTCCAAACTATTTGTTTTAGGTTTTAAAACCCGATTTTGGACCATTTTAAGGTTTTAAAAACTAAACAAATCTCATTTGGGCTTTATAAAACTCGGACCAAACAAATTAAAGGCTTAAAAAAGGTTTAAGCCATCAAAAACTGGAATGATAAGCATTTAGGCCATCAAGGGTCTACACTAGCCCTAAAGGCAAATCATATCATAGTGACGCCTAGCGTCTAGCCTTGAAGGCAAATCAAAGTAATTGCTCAAAAGCTAGCCCTGAAGGCAAATATTGAGGATTACCTCATAGGCATGCTGCCAAACACATAACTTTGGAAATTGAATAACATACTAGGCACACAATTATTTCATATTTTCCATCACTAATTTCTTTCTCAATTTCCCATAATCAACTGGGTGCATTGTCTTATTTCTCATTATCAATTAGGCACATTGCCTCATTTTCTTATTTATCTCATTCATATCAATGTCAATTCAATTTAATTCATCATATTTCATCATTTTATCACAATGTATGCACATTTCTCATTGAAAACACATCAACCCAAATTTTTTGTGTTATTTTTACATAATTCATATAATTCACATTTTACACAATTTAGTCATTAATAATGGCTTTTCACAATGCCTTTAATGCATACATAACAAATCACATTTCCCAAACACTTTGGGTCATTTTCACATAATGCACATATTTCACATTTTATTAAATTTGGCCATTAACAATGGCTTTACATAATGCACATAATGCATATTGAACAATTCTTATGTTATAACACAATATTCATGAATGTTCAAGATCCCAAGTATCTTAACACATTTTCTATCCAAAATGTGTTAAGCCAAATTTAATGCAAATACATCTAAATTATCAAAAGTGTGTGCATGATGGCGAATCGGTGCTATTGCAGTGTTACCACAAGTACACTGGTCGGGCAAGTAATAAAGTAGTGAGTAAGATATCGTTCCACTGGGGACAAGGTCAAGTATTAGCGAAAATTCCAACTGTTGTTTAGAAAATCAATAGTTTTTATGATGATTAAAATAAAAGATGAATTATTCAATAAAATTAAGTAAAGAAAAATTGAATATTGTGCAAAAAGAGTTGATAATGAAAATACTATCTAGATATTAAATCCCCCTAGCCATAAAAATATTTATGAATATCAATTCAATTAAATCAAATAATAGAGCCGAATTGGCATTCCTCTAAATTAAATCAAAACGTCTCTCGAGTGAATTAATCCCTAATCACTAAGTAGAATGTTAGGAATCTCTTCTCAAGCATAATTAAATAGATCTTGCAATAAGAATAAGAAAATTTGAACCAAAGGGTCTTGTAAGTCTATCTCTAGCAATCCAAACAACCCTCAATCCTAATGAAAATTCTGTTCATATCAAGCTTTCTCAAGTTAATAATATGAAAATTGCAACCAATTAATAAGCATGCTATTATTAATTGAAAATAAGAAATTAAGAACCAAAAGGATATAATAACGTAATCAAATGATTTAATTTAATAAGAACTATTCAATCCATACAACAAGGCTAGGGTTCATCAATATCTAGATAGAAACACTTTAGCTCATGTTCATAACTAGAAAACCAAAACAAAAGAAATAAGTAAAAGAATTCAAACAATCCATAATGAATGTTTTGTGTTTCTTCACTTCAATTCTTGAATCTTAATTTAAATCTTGCATGAATTGGATCTTCACCTTCACTCTCAGATGCCAAAAACTCTCTTTTTTTTAGGAAGTTGACTCTAATAATAAAAACTGGATCCCTAATTCACACTTTAGTTCAGATTTTATAGCCCAAAAATTTTTGCCTGACACATCCATTGACATGGGCGTGTCTGTGGGCGTGTCAACGGTGCTATTTCAAACCTTAATGACATGGGCAGTGACATGCCCATGTTTGTGGGCGTGTCACAGTTTCTATAAGGAAGGATCAATGGCATGTTTAGTGAAATGCCCATGTCTCCGAGAGTGTCAAAGCTTCTGTAAAGTAGTTGAATGACACGGCCATTAATAAGCCCATGTCACTAGGCATGTCAATTGAAGAATTTGCCCAAAATAGCTCCTTTCCTTCTCTTTCATCCGTGATTCCAGCCTAAATAACCTTAAGGTTCCAATGTGTCAAAGGTTCCTGGAATCAACCCTAATAAACACTTGAACAAAAAAATTAAACTCAATTTGACAATAAATATATTAAGAAAAAGGGGCAAAAATATCATCAACTATACTCTTATCAAATTCCCCCACACTTTAGTTTTTGCTTATCCTCACTATAATAGGCAGAAATGAAGGACCTCTCCATATCTAAAGAAAATAAAAGTTTTACAATACTTGAATTAGAAAACCCAACATTCTCAACCAAAAACTAAATCTCAAATATGATAGCTGAATTAAGAAGTTTCAAAATAAAAATCTAACAGATCTAAAATCTAAAAATTCAGAGTTAAAAGATTGAGCATAAGATTCCAAGAACTCAAAAGTCATGAACAAAGTAAGAAAGTGTAAATTTTCTCTTAAGTTCTTTGACCCCTTCGTAAAATGCATTGCGTGAAATATTTTCTTTTTTTTTTAAAGGAGCCCAAATTGTTTGAACTGATACTAACTTTTTGATGCAAAGGTAAATATTTGTGATGCCGACCCCTAGTTACTCAGTTAGAATCGCCATTCAAATGGCTACTAGCACTATTCATGATTCTAACTCATTCGTTTTAATTGAAAAGTTTAAATCAGTGGAACAGGGATAAATTTTCAAAGCTCCTGAAATTTTGTTTTAATTTATTATATTTATTTAATTTTTTATCTTTTTATTTATTATTTTTTTAAGTAAAGTGGTCAGAAACTTAAGATAATAAAGATGTCATACTAAGTTTGACTCAAGTATCTAAGGAATTGTGACATGCTAAAAAATGTAACTACGGTTTTAAACTTCAAATGTGCAACTCTCATCAATCAACTACCTAATTCAAACTATCACATTTAGTCTTTAGCTATCAATTAAGAAAACCGAGTCAACCTCAATAAGATACTATCGTTCATTAAATCAACCATTAATTTAATAAAAAGAGGAACCATTTCACTTCATATTATTATAGCAATCTAGTTTATTGAACCTAAAAAAAATAAAAGAAACTAAATGAGACAAATGCATCAAATGGCAAGAATGAAAACAAAAGCTCAATCTAAAAAAATATACCTCTCTCCCATACTTAAGACGCACATTATCCCCAATGTGTGTAAAATAAGAAAAAGAATAAAAGAGAGAGAGAACTACCCTGACATGTCCATGAATCGACATATATGAATATGGTTCCAAAAGCGTTGTGAAGTCGAATGAGCTACAGAACAAAAATGGACATACAAAATTGTGAAGGTTCAAAGATATATATATAATAATAATAAAAAGAAAGACAGAAATACAAAATTAAATGTATAGTCATCTAAAAGAAAATAAAAAATAAAAAAAATGAGCTAGTCGGTCATGGGCTTAGCACCGGAATTATCACTAGCACCAGTATCATCATTGTTGGCATTAGCATCATCACTAGCACTATCATCCGAAACATCAACACGGGGTATTCGAGGCTAGTACGGCAGAGGCCATGGCTGTAAAGGGCTAAATCTCTAAGATCTCCAAAACTCAAGCATGGACTACTCGAGCCATTACCTTCTCAGTATCTCATGATCCAGTTGTGCTTGGAAGGATGAGAAGTGTTGCTCCATGGAATGCTAGATCTAGTCCTGTTGAGTCAGTAATTTACTCTTTTTCAGCTCAATGTTTTCAATTTTTCCTTTTATCCTGCATATCTAGCGCTCAAACTCAGTTGGTTTCCAATCACCATCCCACTCAACATTCACAGAATGGTGCCAGTCTCTAAAGGTAGGGGCTGGAGGAAAGGGAGGGCCAGCTGAGGAAGAAGGTCCAACAGTAGTGGACGGGCCAGGGACATCTGTCGGTGGAGGTGGAGGTATGTCAAAAGTGGGAGCAGGAGGAATTATCTCAAAATGAATAGGAAGAACTGGCTCAGAATCTATAGGTGGTGCCTGCAGCTCCACCACCTTCTCCTGGTTTAACCGTTTCAAAGTGTCCATGCCCAAAAGTTTGGGGAGCCCATCTAAAGTCATCGAGAGACATCCATCCAACACCCCCCAAACTGTGAGCCAGTCTCGTGACATACATCCCACCATGCAAGTTACCCAGTGCCCCTTTCTTAGACTGCTAGTAGAAAACATGCGTGATAACATGAGCTATGTTACATCGGATCTTTTAGACCATGTAGTTCAAGAAGAACAACTCCCTCAGGCCAACAACCCCTATACTGCTAAGTCATGCTGCAATGGTGTGAACCAACAGATTATGTACCACTCGGTAAGAAAATGACTCAAATTTGATGCCTTGGATACCTTTGGCTGATACTTGGCTGTATTTGGTGCAAACGTGCTCCAAACCCTGGGAGGAATGACATCGTACTCTGCAAAGTCTACCTCGGAGTTAAGATACTCTACAATCTTCACCTCCTCCATAGCAAACAAACCCAAATGCACGACAAGTTCGTTGATTCTCATGAGAAATCATTGACCACCCAACCGAAACTTCACCGTCGGCTCAATAATGGAGATCTTATTTTTATCAAACTGAAAAGTGCAGAAGAACAACAAGGTTAACTCTCTATATGAAGGCTCATTGATGGAGAAGAGTTATTCCCATCCCGGTTGGTTTATCAAATCCCGAATCTCAGTCGCTAAGTTGGCTTGTTCCATGGCACCCCAATCCAAAACCCTAGGTAGCTACCAATCCTTGTTTCCTTATAGTTCAAACCATTTCCATTCCTCTGAAGTTAAGAATTGAATGCCCTTATAGCCGGCCAAAAATCTTGAGGTCGAATGTGTAGTGGGTCGGCTTGAGCTGCTGTAGACCCTTAATTATTTTACCCAGTCCGGTCCAATATATTTTAATTAGTCCAAAATAATTTTTGTGTGGTCTTAATTAAATAATATTTGCTTTAGTATTTGGTTTTTATAATTAATAAAAAATAAAAAATAATAATAAAAAAATAAAAAAATCAGAGACGGAAAATCTTGTCGCCGAAAAGGGGTCGGTCGAAATGGCCAAAGCCATTTCGCCCGCAGGAATTTCCTGAGGGCGAAATGGCCCGCAGGCAATTTTGCCCACCCCTGCTCGCAGGTTCCTGCGGCAGCTTTTTCACCAGCAAAATTTTTCCGCAACAGTTTTTTTCTCCAACGAAATTTTTCCGACGTAAATTTTTTCAAAATAAAATTCAATTTGGTTTCGGTTTCGGTTTCGGTTTCCTTTTCTTAATCAATGTTAGATTCTGTGAACAAGTGAAATTAATCATCAAAATCTTCTATAAATAAGGACTAAAAAACAACATAGAGGGGATCAAAATGGAGGAGCAAGAAATTTTTAAAGGAAAAAACTTTCGACCGAGGAATCAAGAAAATTAGAAGATTAACGATTGAACTTTTGAGAGAGCAAACAAGCAATTCAATCTATCAAAGGTAACCATCTTGCCTTTGTTCTTGTTCATCCAAGAAGTAATTTTTGGTGGAACAAAAAAACGAAGGTATGAATGTCCAATTTCTTCACAGTAGCTTGAATCATCCAATTGTCTCTTTTGATTCAAAAAACTCTAGAACCTTAATTTACCTTTTCTAAAACTTAAAAACCATAATTGGTTTCTTTGTTTTCCAAAAGTCTTAAAATTGTTGTTTTTGTTTCTTCAAAATCTTAAAACCTTAATCTGCCTTCCAATTTTCCAAAACCCTAAATTGAATCGTTTTCTTTCCACAAACCCTAAAATATATCTTTTCTGTTTCCACAAACTTTAAATCATTTTGTTTATTTTCATAAAACTTCATAAAACTATAAATTATTTTTTCCAAATTCTAAAATCAAATACATTCTCCGAAACACTAAAAACCCTAATTCAACTTCAAAACCAAAACAATAAACCCTAAACTAGCTAACATTAAACCCTAGTTTTCTTAAACCCTAATTACCTTAAAACCATTAAACCCTAATTTTTCTAAACCCTAATCTTTTAAACCTTAAAATCTTATAGACCTAAATATTAAAATTCAAACACAGTAAGCCTAAAAACAACAACCCAGTAACCGTAAATCATAAACCTAATGTTTTAAAGTGTCCAAACCCTAATTTCATGATTTCACTTCTCAAACACTAATTTGGTTAATCAAAGAACTTTATCAACCTCTTAAATTATAAAACTTTAATCCATTTCAATTCCTTTAAAACTCACAGTAGCTTAATCCCATAAATTCCAAAGCCCTAAACACATTAAATAAAGAATCCTAAATAGAAACAGTAGCCCTAATTTGAATCTTTACTTTATTTAATTTTATATTTGATTATGTAGTTTATTATATGCTTTGATTTATTTTATATGCTTTAATTTATTTAAGTTCAATGCTTGGTTTATTTAGTTTATCATGGATGGATGTTTACATTCTATTGATGTTTAATATCTTTGATGAATGATTTATTTATGATGAATGGTTATTTACTTTATCGATTTATTTTGATTTCCAAATGTTGTAAGAGGTATGTTTTCACTTGGTGGGTACCTCATTAGTTAAATATCATATAATTTAAATTGCTTTTCTATTTTAGAACCAATGTAAAGGACATGTTTCTACCTTTCGGTGGGAGTACTATTTAGGCTTGGATTATGCAAGGGCATGTTTCTATCTTCGGACGGGTGTCCATTTATTTTTTTGCTTGAACATTATTTTGATTTTCAATATATCGATGCTTTATTTTAATTATTATGTGTAATATGGATAATATTGTTATATTTAAGAATTTTATAATATTAAGACTTGTAAAGGAGGTCGGTTCCAATGAACCGGATGTTGTGGGGGTGCTGGGCCATTTCTCACCTTCCCCACACGTACCCAACTTTTTGAACCCTTTAAGGGTTTGGAGATTCCTTAGGAATTGAGTCATCTACCCCTTTCTTTTTCCCGGCCCGTCCGGGTGGCGACTCCATTTTCTCTGGACCTAGGTCCGTGTTCTCTAAGTTCCCGAGCCTAAACAGTTCCGAAGTCGCAAGAACCATTCCACGGGGAGTGGGGACAAAAATCCCCACTCATAGTGGCGACTCCACTGGGGGTAAGAGAAGTTGATTCCGTTGGTCTTTATATTATTCTATTCTTTCTTATAATGATATTATCATTGCATCATATTAGTTTACATCGTGTGCGTGAGTTAGGACGCCCGTGTTACCTGTGTTGTGTTATGTAAGGGATACCATACTTTCACTCAAGGTATGGAGATCGAGCATGGCATAACCACTCATAGCCTCGTACCATTTGGTATATACTTGCTATGGGAACCTAAGCCTTTTTACCCAAAGACTAAAGCTCATGTAATTGTCCTAGTTACTTTCCTTAGGTTTTACCCCAAATGCATGTTGTTTGACTATAGTTAATTTATCTTAGCTTAAATCATGGCTTATTTGGTTTGTTATTTTTCTAATATGACCTAAGTATATTGTAAGCTCAAAATAAATTTTTCTTTAAAATCCCAAAGACCAAAGCTATTTTCAAAATTTTTCAAGATGGTCTTTGGACATAAGACTTTTCTAAAAATAAATCAAAAATTCTTTTGCTCATGGCCCAAATACTAAAATCTTTTTACAATGGGCTTAGAAACAAAATTATTTTCACCCAACCTTTTCTTACAAAGAGCTTGCAAAAATATTTAGGTCAATTACGAAATACCAAAAATCAATTGTGAGCCTAGTTTATACTAAGAATAATTAATCATGGGCTTGTTTTTGGCATGAATCATTAGTTACTTTTTCAAGTGAGAAATCTACTTATAATAAGCCTCTTAATTTAGTTTTAATCCAATATAGCATAAAAGCTACATTAGTTGGTTAAATGGATTAAAACCTAATTAATGGGAATTATCATAAGTTGATTTCCATTTTTAATATAACTATTGATTGAAACGTTCGAGGGAAATATTTGAAAACAAGGTACCCCATGTTGGTATTTTGTTAACCTTTTACCTAGGAAAAGAGACTCACCATTCGTGTGTGGATGTTATAAGGTTAGAAGGAGCATCCTAATTATCTTTATTTGTTAATTGTTTGTACATACATACATATATGCATACATTTGCATCTCATATCATTGGTCCTCTCTGGCTCACAACCCTGGATTATAGCAGTTTAAAAGCTTATGACAATTTGACCTATGCCGAAGACAAAGTATCTAGCAATGACTCAATCACTTGCTCACCAAAAATAATGGATCTCGAACAAATTCAATGAATGGTGGATGGTGCCTTCAATGCGAAGATGGAAGAAATAAAAGAGGCCATGGCCGAGACCATAAAGAATCAACTAGCTGCAATTTTAGGAAACAATGTCGAAGCATCTACTAGTACCAAGAAAGACAAAGGGAAGAGTAAAGTTAGTGAAGTAGCTTTTGATGATGATAAGGTGATCATTGATGATGATGATTGGGCTCAATACTACCAAGATCCTCAAGACAAAAAGGAGCCGAAAGTTGTTGAGAATGCAACTTTTGAAAAGACTAAAAATTTTGATGTTGAAAAGATGATCGCGAATTTAGAAAAGAAATTTGAGAAGCTGAAAATCGAAGTGATGTCTGAAGTTGACAAATTATTTGAGCTAGATGAAGAAGTTTCGTACAAGTTCAAGATGCCATCTTTTGCGAAGTTTGATGGAACCAAAAATCCTCATCTCCATGTGAAGAAGTATATCACTGCTATGCAGTCTGCCCGAGATACTAATGCTCAAACTCTAAGGTAATTCCTACTCTCATTGGATCCTATTGTCCAAAATTGGTTCAATACCTTAGATTATGGAACACAAAAGAATTGGGATTTGCTATACAATGCCTTCATCCAGCAATATGGGTATAATGTCAAGTTGGAAGTTACCTTAATGGAAGTTGAGTCCATTAGACAAAGGCTAAATGAGAATTTTGTGGACTATGTGAAAAGGTGGAGAAATATGGCTGCTTTGCTCAAGAAGAGACCCGATGAATCTGATCAAATAAGGATGATCGTGAGAGGTGTCCTGCCCAATCTCCATGAAAGGATGTCTCACACCCTTATAAGGGATTTCAAAGATCTTGTCCAAGCTGGTCTACAAATTGAAGAGTGGGAAAGAGAGAAGAACAATTTTTAAATAAAAAGGAATGAGAAAGGGAATTATCAGCCTAGCAATCAAAGCACGCAAAAAGAAGTTGATGTTAATGAGACTGGTCAAGGAAATAAAAGACAATTCTCAGAATTGGGGAAACCTCTATCTTGGGTTTTTAGCAAGCTGCAAAAGAAAGGGTTGTTACAACCGTTAGCTCCTCGACTGTTACATAATCCACTGCCACCAAACTTCAATGCCGAGGCCTTCTGTCAATTTCATCAAATGCAAGGGCATGAAACAGATAAATGTGCTCATCTAAGGCATGAGATCCAAGATTTAATCGACAGTGGTAAGCTACCCGAGCCGGATAAGCCCAATACCAAGAACAACCCTTTACCTAAATTTGGAAGAGTGCACCACCAGCAACCTTCATGGTGGGAAAATGATTGGAAGAAGATTTTGTTTTATCATCCTTTCAAGATGGAAATATTGAAGATGTGAAGGGAAAAGAAGCTTAAACTCAATGAACTTTCCTTAGCTTGAATGTTGCTTTTCAATTTTACTTTCTTTAATATTCAATTTGAACAATTATGTTTTTCAAGTTTAAAATTGTTTGAATAAAATACTTTCATCAAAATTTTTGTTGGTCTTTGTTCATTTTGGTTCTCAACTGATGAGGAATTTAGCTTGATATTCATAAATTAATGTGTCTAGGCATCATGACTTGAATGACTTTTCTAGGGGAGGGAATAACTCTATAGCATTGAGTTGTGTATGCTTACTTAGAGAGGGCTCCTGCATAATTACCTTTGTCTAGGTCCTAGTCAGTCCTAGAACATGCTTTGACAAACTTTTGAGGCTAAATTGAACTCTGCTTATTTAAGGGAGAGATGATCTAGGCATTGTTTGGTTAGTCAACAACTAGTATCCACCCTATTAAATATCAATCCCTAGTTGTCCCTTTGAGCCTTCATAAGGTTTTAGCTTTCTTTTCATTGGCATATAACCCCAACAACCTACCCTGAGCTATTGTGATACTTTTGACAAGTCTTATGATCACTAAGTTGAAGAGGCAAGAAGATCAAAGAAAGAAATGAATAGTAAAGACCATGAAGATAGTTGAAGTTCTCAAGACCATAAGGGGAGTTGAAGTTATCAAGACCATAAGGGTAGTTGAAGTTTCTCTAATATCTCCAATATATCAAGACAACATCAGAGTAACAAATGATTTATCCCTGTTAAAGAAGATTTATGTTACTCCACTCATCCATTATTAGAAGCCCAAGTTAGTACAAATAAGACAACTCTTTTAGAGCTAGGACCAAACAAAAAAAACAAAAAAGAAGAGAAGAGGAAAAAGAAGAAAAAGAAAAGAAAAAGGATAAAAGAAAAGAAAAAAAAAAAGAAAAAAGAAGAAAGAAGAAAAAAAAGAAAAAAACAACAACAAGAAAAAACAACAAGAAAATAAAACCTAAAAAGGCGGTTCAAAAAGCCAACTGAGTTCTCTTTGACCTAAAGCAGCAAAAGGCTTCCATTTGGTTTATAAGGATAATTTGACTTGAATTGGTCCAACCCAACCAAAGATTCAATCAAAATTGGAGGAAAAAGGAGGAAGACCATCCAGTTCTTGAAAGTTTTGTACTTAACAATCCTGCAAGAAAGAAGGAAAAAATGATAAAATGCTTAAAAAAAAGGGAAGAGTAAGGAAAATAAAGAGAAAGAAAAGGGATGAGTAAGAAAAATAAAAAGAAAGAAAAGGGAGAAGGAGAAAAAATGAATTTGGGTACCAAACTTTATGCAAGGGCAAAGACTGTTTCAATCGAGATCCAGATTAATGCCAAGAAGATAGAAGGAATTTGGAGTCTGGCAAGATTGCTCCCAGCTGCCTAAAGTTCAAACTAGAAATTTGTAGTGTGAAGGTTTGCCCATTATGTCACATCAGCTCCAACTTACAAATGGCCTTCATTTAAACTTGTGTCCTTTATAGACCCCATTTCAAGCCTATTAAAGACCTGTTGATCTCTCTTGGTAGGTAGAGTCTATTAGTGGAGATAGTTTGAATAAGCATGCATATGAGATAGATACTATTTAAACTCAAATGAGACCTTTGGCCGAGTAATGTGTATGTGCCTATCTGAAGTGCAACAATTCTTGCTTAAATAGAAATAATTCCCGAGTTTAGTATGGTAACTAGGGTTGTCATGTTATAGATATGCTAATTTGAAAAATCGAGTCCTGAGGCACATTGACATTGATTTGGCAAAGCCAACATTTGATTTCAAAAAAATAATAATAAATAAATAAAAATAAAAATAAAAAATATTTTTGTCATACAAAGCTTTCAAGCTAAGGGGAGTATGTTGAACTGTCGAATCTCCAAAGGACACATTGGGCAAAGGAAATGATTATTGGCAAAATTATGAAGAAACTACTAACCGACATGCTGAAATATAGTTTGAAATGGATGCATCCCTGACTCTACTGCTTAGGGTCTCCACCACTCATGTTTTTAACATCTTGATGATAAAAGCCACGAATGCAAAGCTTTCAATCATTCCAATGCAAGACTTAAACAAGTGTCAAAAAGAAATCAATGAGAACACTTCTGCTGATCACGTCGATCTGTGAGTTGATGGAATGACTATAAGTATTATTCATGCATATCATGCATACATGAGCATATCACATCACACTTTCTTGTCTTGTATTATCTATTCTTTATTAAGGTGAACAGCAAACACTCTATGAAGTAAACAATCAAAAGAAGATATCAAATCAGAGGGGGCATGGAAAGCCTATTCGCTTGTGAAAGCTCCAGTCATTTTTCAAAGAGAAGAAATGCGTGCTTGTGCGAAGAACTACACGGCAAAAACATCAATCAAAGCTTGCATGGAAAAAATCTTTGGTTTGAGCCTACATAGGGGGCAAAGTTTCTCCTTTTCAATTTTTTGAGTTTATATACCAAAGATTTTCAAACTCACTTGTATTTTGCCACATTGAGGGCAAGGAGAAGATATGAGGGCCAACTAAAAAAAGCTAAATTTTTGCGAAAGGAAGAACAAAAGAATGGAACAACAAGTTAAGCCAGAATCAACAACTGATAAAAGGTCAATCAAATCGAATTCAATCTCGAGTCAGAGTATCCCAATCTAGTTTAGGATCGAGTATCCAAACCCAATTTAGGATCGAGTATCCCAATCCAATTTAGGATCTAGTATCCAAATCCAGTTAAGATCGAGTATCCAAATCCAGTTAAGATCGAGTATCCCAATCCAGTTTAGGATCGAGTACCGAATCCAATTAGGATCGAGTATCCAAATCCATTTTAAGATCGAGTATCCAAACCCAATTTAGGATTGAGTATCCAAATCCATTTAGGATCGAGTATCCAAATCTAGTTTAGGATCGAGTATCCAAACCCAATTTAGGATCGACTATCTAAATCTAGTTAGGATCGAGTATCCAAATACAGTTAGGATCAAGTATCCCAATCCATTTTAGGATTGAGTATCCAAACCCAATTTAGGATCGAGTATCCAAATCCATTTAGGATTAAGTATCCAAATCCAGTTTAGGATCGAGTATCCAAACCCAATTTAGGATCAAGTATCCAAATCCAGTTTAGGATTGAGTATCCAAAATCCAGTTAGGTTTGAGTATCCCAATCCAAATTAGGATCGAGTATCAAAATCCAGTTAGGATCGAGTATCCAAATCCAATTTAGGATCGAGTATCCAAATCCAGTTTAGGATCGAGTATCCAAGTCTAGGTTAGGATCGAGTATCCAAATCTCTCAGGTCTAGAACCCAAAACCTCAACCATCTCAAAAATTTAGTCTTATTGCTTTTCACTCTCTTTCACTAAAGTCTCAGATCATTCAAGCAGGGGGCAAACTCTAGACCCTTAATTTTTTACCAAGTCCGGTCCAATATATTTTAATTAGTCCAAAATAATTTTTGTGTGGTCAAATATATTCTAATTAGTCCAAAATAATTATTGTGTTATCTTAGTAAAATACTAAAAAATAAAAAATAATAAAAATAAACAAATAAATAAAAATAAAAATCGGCGACGAAAAATTTCATCCCCGAAAAGGGTTCGGATGAAATGGCCTTGGGCTATTTCGCCTGCAGGATTTTCCTACGGGCGAAATGGCCCGCAGGCAATTTCGCACGCCCCAGCTCTCAAGTTCCTACGACAGCTTTTCCGCCAGCAAAATTTTTCCACAGCAGTTTTTTTTTACCAGCGAAATTTTTCCGAAGCAAATTTTTTCGAAACCAAATTCAATTCTATTTCGGTTTCCTTTTCTTAATCAATGTTAGATTCCGTGAACAAGTGAAATTAATCATCCAAATCTTTTATAAATAAGGACTAAAAAACAACACACAGGGGATCGAAATGGAGGAGGAAGAAAATTTTAGAGGAAAAACCTTTGGACCGAGGAATCAAGAAAATTAGAAGATTAACGATCGGACTTTTGAGAGAGCAAACAAGCAATTCAATCCATCAAAGGCATCCATCCTGCTTTTGTTCTTGTTCATCCAAGAAGTAATTTTTGGTGGAACCAACAAATGAAGGTATGAATGTCTAATTTCTTCACAGTAACTTGAATCATCCAATTGTCTCTTTTGATTCAAAAAACCGTAGAACCTTAATTTACCTTTTCTGAAGCTTAAAAACCTTAATTCATTTCTTTGTTTTCCAAAAATCTTAAAATTGTTGTTTTTGTTTCTTCAAAATCTTAAAACCTTAATCTGCCTTCCAATTTTCCAAAATCCTAAATTGAATCATTTTCTTTCCACAAACCCTAAAAAATATCTTTTTTATTTCTACAAACTTTAAATCGTTTTGTTTATTTTCATAAAACTATAAATTATTTTTTCCAAATTCTAAAATCAAATACATTCTCGAAACACTAAAAATCCTAATTCAACTTCAAAACCAAAACAGTAAACCCTAAACTAGCTAACATTAAACCCTAGTTTTCTTAAACCCTAATTCCCTTAAAACCATTAAACCCTAATTTTTCTAAACCCTAATTTTTCTAAACCCTAATCTTTTAAACCTTAAAATCTTATAAACTTGAATATTAAAATTCAAACACACTAAGCCTAAAAACAACAACCCAGTAACCGTAAATCATAAACCTAATGTTTTAAAGTGTCCAAACCCTAGTTTCATGATTTCACTTCTCAAACACTAATTTGATTAATCAAAGAACTTTATCAACCTCTTAAATTATAAAACTTTAATCCATTTCAATTCCTTTAAAACTCACAGTAGCTTAAACCCATAAATTCCAAAGCCCTAAACACATTAAATAAAGAATCCTAAATAGAAACAGTAGCCCTAATTTGAATCTTTATTTGCTTTATTTAATTTTATATTTGATTATGTAGTTTATTATATGCTTTGATTTATTTTATATGCTTTAATTTATTTAAGTTCAATGCTTGGTTTATTTAGTTTATCATGGATGGATGTTTACATTCTATTGATGTTTAATATCTTTGATGAACGATTTATTTATGATGAACGGTTACTTACTTTATCGATTTATTTTTATTTCCAAATGTTGTAAGAGGTATGTTTCCACTTGGTGGGTACCTCATTAGTTAAATATCATGTAATTTAAATTGCTTGTAATATCCCCATTTATGCCCTAGAAGTTTTGCATATGGTTGTTGTTGTTGTTGTTATAAATTGGATTGAATGTATATATAATGTGATAAGAAAAGAAATTGGAAAGGGAATACTTATGTAAATGTGTTTTGGGGAAAGAAAGAGGGTTTAGAGAGAAGTGTATATGTTGTTTATATGGTTGTATAATTAACATATACATAAGTCAAAGAGAGAGTCAATGGAAGAGGATATTTATTTTGTTGAGTGTGAAATTACATAAATGGGCACATAAGAGACAAGAGGCTAGTTTAATGGTTAAGGGTGTTTTAAGTAATTTTCTTTTGGAAATTGCTTGGTGTAGGTTTAAATAGAGGAAAAGATTGACTTTGCTTCTTCAATTTCTTTTCTTCTTCTTTGGTGGCCGAACCTTGTCAAGACAAAGGAGCAAGAGGAAAGTTTGATTTCTAAACTCAAATTGAAAGGAGATTCAAGGAATTAAGTGAAAGATTTGTGAAATTCAACAATTGTTGTAAGCTCTTTTTCTTAATTTCCTTTATTCTTTTGAAGTGGAGTTTGAAATGAATTTTGGTTTGTTGAGATAATGATTAAATGTGTTTGTGATGTGTTTTCAAATGTTATTTTTGAGTATAAGTGAAGAGATTTAAGAGGTGTTGTTGTTGGAAGTGTTGGAGTTGAAATTGTTTTAGGATTTTGAAGTGTTACATGATGTTTTCCTTGTGTTTGCTTCATTATTTTCAAAGATCTTCTTGTTGTTGGTGTTTGTTGGAATTTTAGGCTTGGAAATGGGAAGTTGGCCGAAGGCAGTAGCCTTTTTGATGCCACGCCCGTGGCCTTGATTGGCCATGGCCATGGTCATTGGTAGGTTTTTGGTGCCATGGCCGTGGAGGATGGAAGCTTGGGTGGCAGAACTGTTTTGTACCCCACGCCCGTGGAGGTTATGGTGGCCACGCCCGTGGCCTATAATGCATGATGTTGAAGTGTAACTTTGTGATTTAAGTTTTAAGATGAAGTTATTAGGTGATTAAATGGTATTGGAATTGATGGATTGTATTATGTTTGGATTAGGGTTTGAAAGAAGGTAATTTGCCCTAAGTTTGGGAAGTGAAGAATCTTGGTTAAAGGAAAATGTTTAAAGTTGTGTGATTGTTATTGAGGTAAGTACAAATTTTGCACTAATGCATTGTTGCATATAATTCATATGATGTGATGATAATGATAATGAAAATACTATGTGAACAATGTTATACTTTATGCATTGTAACTTTTGTGATGGGTAATGTACTTTGTTAAATTGATATTAATAATGCTATGTGTATAATGTGGAGTATGTGATTGTGTATTTAAAAGATGAAGTATTATAATGTGGATTGAAATGTGATGGAATATAATACCATTGTGATTGGCTATGGTAACTTATATGTGATATGAGGCCATTGTTATTGGCTATGATGAGAATTGAGAATGGAAATGATAATTGAATAACAAATGACTTGTGTGGCTAATGTGTTATTCCATTTTCAGAGTTTGTTGTTGGCGGCATGCCTAATATTTGTAACAATCTCTTGAAGTTAGGTTGGATTTGATCCTTGAAGCCAAGTTGGGTTGAAGTTTAACATGTTTTACTCCCTTTGAAGTTTGGTTGGGTCTAATCCTTGAAGCCTAATAGAGATGTTACAACCCTTGAAGCTAGGTTGGGTTTGGTTCTTGAAGCCAAGTTGGGTTGAGACTTAGCATGCTTTGTTCCCCTTGAAGCTTGGTTGAACCTAATCCTTGAAGCCTAGTTGGGTATATGTGATAATGATAAATGTGATAAAACCAAAGCATTAACTCTGAAAATTGAATGGCATATTAGTGTGTTTTGGGCCCATGCTTGTCTTTGTTTAGTGTTGTTCATGAATGGTTAAATGAATAACTAATGAGGTATATGAAAAGATGTTGAAATGTGATATGTCTATATATGTTGGGTTATGAAGTGTAAAGGTATGTTGTTAGCTTTGCATCTATGATGTTACATGAATAATATGGATTGAGAATTGACATTGCATTGCACTAGAGTATAATAATAGCATGATTTGTCTTACTAAGCCCTTGGCTTAGCGCGATAGTGTTGATCGCGCAGGTGATAGAGTTGATAGAGTTGAACCCAAGAGCTCTTCGAGACCGAGTGAGAGTAGACATTGAAGAGTGGATTTTGGGATTTAAAGATCAGAGAAAGCTGCCAATCATGTATAATTTCTTTATATTTTGTACATATTGTCTATAATGTGAATATATGTATATTTGTAAATATGGATTTAAATGCTTTCATATATGTAATTATTTTAAAATTTCCGCTGCGTATTATTTAAATATATATCTATATCTACTTTGTTTTATTTTACAAGTTAATTACTTATTATCTATAATGTATATTGAGAAAGATGATGGTATTATATAAAATGTTTTTGAATGTTAGGAAAATCCGTAGCATCCCTATGTTCAGTGCACGTATACTACATTGTGGTGTTTGTAGTGTGTGTGTATTGGATGTGGGGGTGTTACAATTGTTTTGGTATCAGAGCCTAGGTTTGAGATTTTCAACCTAGGTAAAATGTAAGAAAAAGAATATTTTTACTTAAAAAGTGAATTTTTTGAATAATATACATGTTTGGGATTGGCAGTCTCTGATCTTTAATAAGATGTATTATGCTGTGTTTGCAGAAATAGGTTGTGATGGATCCTCATTTGCGTCAGTCAGTTGAGGGTAGTGAGGAGAGTGTAGCTCCGGAGGATAGAGCTAGAGTTGATAGTGTTGAGGAGGCACCTGTTTCGGTGTCGGGGAGACCAGTTGGTGAGGAGGTTCCGCCAGCTTGGCTTAGGCATGTGGTAGAGGCTTTGAGGCAAGCACCAGTGCAACCACCACCACCCCCTCAGCCTGTGGTATCAGTGAGACACTATGATAAACTAAGGAAGTATGGAGCAGAGGATTTCCTTGGTACTATTGATCCAGCTGTAGCAGAGCAGTGGCTTGATAAAGTACAGAGAATCTTTATTCAGTTACAAGCCACCTCAGAGGAGAAATTTGACTATGCCAGATCATTGCTACAGAAGGATGCATACGACTGGTGGAGGACAGTGCCCCATTCTATGGATGATCCACCAACCTTGTCTTATGCTGATTTCTTGAGAGAGTTTGAATTGAAGTATACTCCGAGGGAGTATAAGGACATGAAGAAGATGGAGTTTTTGAGCTTGAAGCAAGACAGCAGGACTGTAACTGAATATGAAGTTAAGTTTATTAGATTGAGCCATTATGTTGGGGGCATTATAGCTGATGAGATAGATAGGTGCAGGAGATTTGAGGAGGGATTGAGGCCCTCTATCATGTGCTTAGTGGCTGGATCTCGATATCACGATTTCTCCCAGCTAGTGGCAGCAGCTCGAAGTGTGGAGCGAGCTCAAGTTATTGCAGCTGCTTCAGAGGAAGAGATCAGGGTTAGGAGGCCCCAGTTTGAGGCAGGGTCTTCTTCTGCTAAGAGAGGTAAAGGAAGCTTTGTTCCTCGGGTCAGTAGGAGTCAGAGGCCAGCTGGTAGGTCAGTGCAGTTTCAGAGGCAGAGATTTAGACCTGCAGCTTCAGTGGCGAGTGCTCCGACCCCAATGACTCAGAGATCCACTCCACCCATTTGCATTCATTGTGGTAGGCCACATGGTGGTCCTTGTTGGAAGACTGGTGGGGCAGGAGTATGTTTCAGATGCGGATCTCCTGATCACTTTGTGAGAGATTGTCCTGAGAGACAGGAGCGGATGTCAGTAGATACTGCAGCTTCTCGACCTAGTGTGAGGGGAGGTCGAGGAGGCAGGGGTATCAGCAGAGGAGGTAGATCTGGGTTCAGTTCTAGAGGAGGTTCTGTATTCAGGGAGAGTAGACCAGAGGAGGTTGGATCTTCCCAGAGGGTATATGTTATGCAGAGGCAGCCGGATGCTTCGGCAGTCATAGCTGGTATTTTTTTCTTTATTTAATATTTCAATACTTGCTTTGATTGATCCCGAATCCACACATTCCTATATTAGTACATCTGTTTTGCCTGTGTCTGATATGCATGCTGAATCCCTAGGATTTGATGTGTTGGTGACAAATCCTTTAGGGCATAGTGTGATTGTTAGCAAGGTGCACCGAGATAGTGTAGTAGTGGTGCAGGGTGAGGAGTTCCTTGGAGATTTGATTGAGATGCCATTTAAGGAATATGATGTGATCCTAGGCATGGATTGGTTAGCTAGACATGGAGCTGTGGTAGATTGTAAAAAGAAAGTTGTGACTTTGAGAACTGTTGATGGTAGAGATGTGATAGTATCTAATGAGCAGGAACAGCTAGCATCTTTGTTTGTTTCAGCTGTTGCAGCCAGGAGGTTGATTAGAAAGGGGTGTGACGCCTACCTTGCTCATGTGGTAGATACTAGAGTGAAGGGTTCTCCAATTGATGGCATTGCCATAGTTGCAGAGTTCCCAGATGTGTTTCCAGAAGAGTTGCCAGGATTGCCTCCTGAGAGAGAGGTGGAGTTTGGTATTGAATTATTGCCTGGTACCACTCCTATCTCTATTACTCCTTATAGAATGGCACCTACTGAATTGAGGGAGTTGAAAGTGCAATTACAGGAGTTGTTGGATAAAGGATTTATTCGCCCCAGTGTTTCTCCTTGGGGAGCTCCTGTTTTATTTGTAAAGAAGAAAGATCGTACTATGAGGTTGTGTATCGATTATAGGCAATTGAACAAGGTGACTATTAAAAATAAATATCCTTTGCCTAGAATTGATGACCTCTTTGATCAATTGAAGGGTGCAGCTGTGTTTTCTAAAATTGATCTGAGATCAGGGTACCATCAGCTGAGAGTCAGAGCTGAAGATGTTCCTAAGACCGCCTTTCGGACCAGGTATGGGCATTATGAGTTTCTAGTTATGCCTTTTGGTCTGACGAATGCACCGGCAGCTTTTATGGACTTGATGAATAGGGTGTTTAGGCCCTATTTGGATCAGTTTGTGGTAGTGTTTATTGATGATATTCTGGTGTATTCGCGGAATAAAGAGGAACATGACAAGCATCTGTGGATTGTGTTGCAGATTTTGAGAGAGAAGCAGTTGTTTGCAAAACTGTCAAAGTGTGAGTTTTGGTTGGACCAAGTAGCTTTTCTCGGTCATATAGTTTCAGCAGAGGGTATTAGAGTTGATCCGAGTAAAGTTGAAGCTATTCTGAATTGGAGTCCACCAAAGTTTGTGACTGAAGTTAGAAGTTTTCTGGGTTTGGCAGGCTATTACCGACGGTTTGTGAAAGGATTTTCTTTGATAGCTACTCCACTCACCAGATTACTTTGTAAGGGAGTTAGATTTGTGTGGACGGATCAGTGTCAGGCTAGCTTTGAGCAGTTGAGAGAAATGTTGACTCAAGCGCCTGTTCTTACTTTACCTGTGGAAGGCAAACCATATGTGATCTACAGTGATGCTTCACATAGTGGTTTGGGGTGTGTGCTGATGCAAGAAGGTAAAGTTATAGCTTATGCTTCTCGACAGTTGAAACCGCATGAGCTTAATTACCCGACCCATGATTTGGAGCTAGCAGCCATTGTGTTTGCATTGAAGATTTGGCGACACTATTTGTTTGGGGAGAAATGTTTTATCTACACTGATCACAAAAGTTTGAAATATTTGGGTGTCCAGAAAGAGCTTAATCTTCGACAGAGGAGATGGTTGGAATTGATTAAAGACTACGACTGTTTGATTGATTATCATCCAGGTAAAGCAAATGTTGTTGCTGATGCCTTGAGTCGGAAGTCTTTGGCAGGTTTGACTGTTTATTCGCTCTCGTTGCTTGTTGAGTTGAGAGCATTGCATGCCAGTTTTGTATCTTGTGATGATGGTGCATTGTTGGCACAGTTGCAATTGAAACCAGTTTTGTTGAATCATATTAAAGAGGCTCAGTTGGCTGATGAGAAGATTCAAAAGATTGTTTTAGATTGCCAAAATGGAACGAGTAGAGATTTTGTTGTGAGAGATGATGGGAGTCTTTGGTTTAAGAACAGATTATGTGTACCGAATGATGTTGATTTGAAAAGGACCATTCTAGAAGAAGCACATCAGTCAGTGTTTGCTATGCATCCGGGCAATACAAAGATGTATCATGATTTGAGGCAATTTTACTGGTGGTCTGGTATGAAGAGAGACATTGCAGATTTTGTATCCAAATGTCTCACATGTCAGAGGGTAAAAGCTGAGCATCAAGTTCCTACTAGGTTGCTTCAACCGTTGTCAGTGCCTGAATGGAAGTGGGAAAGAGTGACAATGGATTTTGTGTCTGGTTTGCCATTGACACAAAGGAAGCATGATGCCATATGGGTGATTATTGATAGGTTGACTAAGACAGCTCATTTTCTTCCGGTTCGGATGGATTACTCTTTGGAGAGATTAGCTGAGCTGTATATCCATGAGATTGTAAAGTTGCATGGTGTCCCAATTTCTTTAGTGTCTGATCGAGATCCCCAGTTTACTTCAAGATTTTGGAAGAGTTTGCATGATGCTTTGGGTTCTTGATTACACTTCAGTACTGCATTCCATCCGCAGACAGATGGGCAGTCAGAGAGAGTGATATAGATTATCGAGGATATGTTGAGAAGCTGTGTCATCGATTTCTCTGGAAGTTGGGACAGATTTCTACTGCTTGTGGAGTTTGCTTATAATAACAGTCATCAATCCAGCATTGGTATGGCACCATTTGAAGCATTGTATGGTAGACGGTGTAGAACACCTCTATGTTGGAATGAACTTGGTGAAGGTAAGTTAATTGGCCCTGATTTGATTAAAGAAACTGAAGAGAAAGTGAAGATGATTCGAGATAGATTGAAAATAGCTTCAGACCGACAGAAGTCTTATGCAGATCTGAAAAGGAGAGACATAAAGTTTGATGTTGGAGATAAGGTATTTTTGAAAGTATCTCCTTGGAAGAAGATCTTGAGGTTCGGTCGGAAAGGGAAATTGAATCCTCGTTTCATTGGACCGTATGAAGTTCTAGAAAGGATTGGGCCAGTTGCTTATCGGCTTGCTTTACCACCTGAGTTGGATCGTATCCATAACATATTCCATGTTTCTATGTTGAGAAGGTACAGATCGGATCCATCTCATGTTTTACCAATTGAATCAATCGAGGTGAGTCCCGATTTGACGTTTGAAGAGGAACCAGTTGCTATCTTGGCACGTGATGTGAAAAAGTTGAGAAACAAGAGTGTGCCATTGGTGAAAGTTCTATGGAGGAATCATGCAAAAGAAGAAGCAACTTGGGAAAGTGAGCAAACCATACGAGATCAGTACCCTCAGTTATTTCGGACTTGATATCAGGTAATTTCGAGGATGAAATTTTCTTTTTAGAGGGGGAGAATTGTAATATCCCCATTTATGCCCTAGAAGTTTTGCATATGGTTGTTGTTGTTGTTGTTATAAATTGGATTGAATGTATATATAATGTGATAAGAAAAGAAATTGGAAAGGGAATACTTATGTAAATGTGTTTTGGGGAAAGAAAGAGGGTTTAGAGAGAAGTGTATATGTTGTTTATATGGTTGTATAATTAACATATACATAAGTCAAAGAGAGAGTCAATGGAAGAAGATATTTATTTTGTTGAGTGTGAAATTACATAAATGGGCAGACAAGAGGCTAGTTTAATGGTTAAGGGTGTTTTAAGTAATTTTCTTTTGGAAATTGCTTGGTGTAGGTTTAAAGAGAGGAAAAGATTGACTTTGCTTCTTCAATTTCTTTTCTTCTTCTTTGGTGGCCGAACCTTGTCAAGACAAAGGAGCAAGAGGAAAGTTTGATTTCTAAACTCAAATTGAAAGGAGATTGAAGGAATTAAGTGAAAGATTTGTGAAATTCAACAATTGTGGTAAGCTCTTTTTCTTAATTTCCTTAATTCTTTTGAAGTGGAGTTTGAAATGAATTTTGGTTTGTTGAGATAATGATTAAATGTGTTTGTGATGTGTTTTCAAATGTTATTTTTGAGTATAAGTGAAGAGGTTTAAGAGGTGTTGTTGTTGGAAGTGTTGGAGTTGAAATTGTTTTAGGATTTTGAAGTGTTACATGATGTTTTCCTTGTGTTTGCTTCATTATTTTCAAAGATCTTCTTATTGTTGGTGTTTGTTGGAATTTTAGGCTTGGAAATGGGAAGTTGGCTGAAGGCAGTAGCCTTTTTGATGCCACGCCCGTGGCCTTGATTGGCCATGGCCGTGGTCATTGGTAGGTTTTTGGTTCCATGGCCGTGGAGGATGGAAGCTTGGGTGGCAAAACTATTTTGTACCCCACGCCCGTGGAGGTTATGGTGGCCATGCCCGTGGCCTATAATGTATGATGTTGAAGTGTAACTTTGTGATTTAAGTTTTAAGATGAAGTTATTAGGTGATTAAATGGTATTGGAATTGATGGATTGTATTATGTTTGGATTAGGGTTTGAAAGAAGGTAATTTGCCCTAAGTTTGGGAAGTGAAGAATCTTGGTTAAAGGAAAGTGTTTAAAGTTGTGT
Source organism: Garcia nutans (assembly GCA_947685225.1). Taxonomy (NCBI): domain Eukaryota; kingdom Viridiplantae; phylum Streptophyta; class Magnoliopsida; order Malpighiales; family Euphorbiaceae; genus Garcia; species Garcia nutans. The sequence goes on from CANTUV010000043.1 coordinate 43,229,044, forward strand.
GATTGTTATTGAGGTAAGTACAAATTTTGCACTAATGCATTGTTGCATATAATTCATATGATGTGATGATAATGATAATGAAAATACTATGTGAACAATGTTATACTTTATGCATTGTAACTTTTGTGATGGGTAATGTACTTTGTTAAATTGATATTAATAATGCTATGTGTATAATGTGGAGTATGTGATTGTGTATTTAAAAGATGAAGTATTATAATGTGGTTTGAAATGTGATGGAATATAATACCATTGTGATTGGCTATGGTAACTTATATGTGATATGAGGCCATTGTTATTGGCTATGATGAGAATTGAGAATGGAAATGATAATTGAATAATAAATGACTTGTGTGGCTAATGTGTTATTCCATTTTCAGAGTTTGTTGTTGGTGGCATGCCTAATATTTGTAACAATCTCTTGAAGTTAGGTTGGATTTGATCCTTGAAGCCAAGTTGGGTTGAAGTTTAACATGTTTTACTCCCCTTGAAGCTTGGTTGGGTCTAATCCTTGAAGCCTAATTGAGATGTTACAACCCTTGAAGCTAGGTTGGGTTTGGTTCTTGAAGCCAAGTTGGGTTGAGACTTAGCATGCTTTGTTCCCCTTGAAGCTTGGTTGAACCTAATCCTTGAAGCCTAGTTGGGTATATGTGATAATGATAAATGTGATAAAACCAAAGCATTAACTCTAAAAATTGAATGGCATATTAGTGTGTTTTGGGCCCATGCTTGTCTTTGTTTAGTGTTGTTCATGAATGGTTAAATGAATAACTAATGAGGTATATGAAAAGATGTTGAAATGTGATATGTCTATATATGTTGGGTTATGAAGTGTAAAGGTATGTTGTTAGTTTTGCATCTATGATGTTACATGAATAATATGGATTGAGAATTGACATTGCATTGCACTAGAGTATAATAATAGCATGATTTGTCTTACTAAGCCCTTGGCTTAGCGCGATAGTGTTGATCGCGCAGGTGATAGAGTTGATAGAGTTAAACCCGAGAGCTCTTCGAGACCGAGTGAGAGTAGACATTGAAGAGTAGATTTTGGTATTTAAAGATCAGAGAAAGCTGCCAATCATGTATAATTTCTTTATATTTTGTACATATTGTCTATAATGTGAATATATGTATATTTGTAAATATGGATTTAAATGCTTTCATATATGTAATTATTTTAAAATTTACGCTGCGTATTATTTAAATATATATCTATATCTACTTTGTTTTATTTTACAAGTTAATTACTTATTATCTATAATGTATATTGAGAAAGATGATGGTATTATATAAAATGTTTTTGAATGTTAAGAAAATCCGTAGCATCCCTATGTTCAGTGCACGTATACTACATTGTGGTGTTTGTACTGTGTGTGTATTGGATGTGGGGGTGTTACATTGCTTTTCTATTTTAGAACCAATGTAAAGGATATGTTTCTACCTTTCCGTGGGTGTCCTATTTAGGCTTGGATTATGTAAGGGCATGTTTCCATCTTCGGACGGGTGTCCATTTATTTGTTTTGCTTAGACATTGTTTTGATTTTCAATATTTCAATGCTTTATTTTAATTATTATGTGTAATATGGATAATACTGTTATATTTAAGAATTTTATAATATTAAGACCTGTAAAGGAGGCCGGTTCCAATGAACCGGGCATTGTGGGGGTACTGGGCCATTTCTCACCTTCCCCACATGTACGCAACTTTTCGAACCCATTAGGAGCTTGGGGATTCATTAGGAATCGGTCATCCATCCCTTTCTTTTTCCTGGCCCGTCCGGTGGCGACTCCATTTTCTTTGGACCTAGGTCCGTGTTCTCTAAGACCCCGAGCCTAAACAGTGCCAAAGTCGTAAGAACCATTCCATCGGGAGTGGGGGCAAAAATCCCTGCTCACAGCTGCCTTCACCTCCATCCCGTTTGGTTGGTAATTTGGACGACACTTGTTTGCGAGGACCCATTGTCTGCAAAATAGACAAGAACAGCCTTAAAAATAAAAAAGAATAATACCAAAACACTGACATTGAATAGGGTTACAAGAACATCGACATTATAACTATACCGTACACCAAATAATCCAAGAATAGTAACATAATAAACCAACACAAGTAAACCAACAATAGTAATGCATTCAAAAAATAAAAGCAATGAAACTAAACTAACAAGAGCAATGAACCAATTCTCAACAAGGGCAATTGTTTAAATCCACACAATAATCAATCTCTATAAAATACATCACTCCAATTCTATATCTCCATAGCCCAATGCAATAAAATAAAGAATTTTAACTCATTATGCATAAACAATCAATAAACAGTGTGCAAATATATGCAACTCAATTCTAGCCATAGAATCCTCAAAAACACAATGAGTAAATCACAACACATCCACAAAACTAGGGTCAAAACTCAAAATCCCTAGAAATTCCTTATAATTGCAAAATGCAACACAACAAAATAAAAATAAATCCAACAATCAACAAATCTCTAATAATCTCTAATCAAGCCCCAAGAAATAGAGTGTTGAAATCGCAAAAAGAAAAATAAATTTTCAAAAGTTAGGATATGTACTTGAATAGCGTGAAGAATGCGACACAATCGAAGGAAAAATAATTAAATCCCCTGTAATATCCTCATTTATGCCCTAGAAGTTTTGAGTATGTTGTTGTTATTGTGGTTGTTGATATATATATTGGGAAGTGAATGTTTGTGCATATATGTGTTAAATTGTAAGAGAAAAGAAATGGGAAGAGAATGTATATGTATATGTGTTTTGGAGAAGAAATTTAGGGTTTAGAGACAAATGTATATGTTGTTTATATGATGATATAATTAACATATACATTGGTCAAATGAAGAGTCAAGGTGATGGTTAAGTGGAAGAAGATATTTTTGGTTGTTAATGAAATTACTATAAAGGGCTTATATGAGACAAAGAGTTAGTTATATGGTTAAGGGTGTTTTGGTAATTTTCCTTGTAAAATGCATGGTGGAGATTAAAAGAAGAAAAGGTGTTTGACTTGTGCATTTTCTTCTTTCTTTCTTGAAGTGGCCGGATTCTCCATAGACAAAGAGAGAAAGAGAGGTGATCTTGAGGTTTGAAGCATTTTGAAGAAAGAAACAAGGGTTTTGGTTAAAGATTTGTGGATTTCTTCATTTGAGGTAAGATCTTTTCTCTAATTTCTTCAATTCTTTTGAAGTGGTATGATTAAGTTGCTTATGGTATGATTGTAAGTATTGATTTTGCTTGATAGATGAGAAGTTGGGTTGGTGTTGGTGATGGAAGAGTAAGATTGGTGTTTAGTGAAATTGTTTCTGTTTTAGGATTAGTAAAGGCTGTGACTTGTATGATTTTTAATTAATTTTAGAAAAATGTTCTTGAAGTGAATTTTTGATATGTTGTGCCTCTATGAGTCTAGAATGACTGAAAAATATGTTGATTCGATTTTGGAATGGTTATGAGTTTAGAAAAATTATTTTCATTAGACCTGTTCCAGCAGGTACCTTAACTGGGACAGCTATATTTCGGGATTTTTAATAAAATGTAGAAAAATCATATTCAATTGAATTTTGGATATGTTGTTTCTTAGTGAGTCTAGTATTTGAGAAAAATAATTTGGAACCACGTTGATTGAATTTGATTTATGGAATTCACAAAGTTCAGAACTGCTGCCAGGATGCAGGGCAATTGGGGCAGTCTGGTTAGGTGAACTATTTGACCAAGATTTTGTGTTCAGTTTGATCTGAAATTTTAAAGGGATGATTTTAAGATATAAAACTAAATTCTGTAAAAATTTTAGAATTTTTAGTCAAGTATATTATTTTATACAATTTTTCAAAATAAGGATAAAATGGAGTTTAAAACCAGAATGTACTATTTATGGTTAGGGTTTTAATTCTTTGTTCTTCTTGCATTGCTTTGGTTCTCCAAAGGTAGGTTGGTCCTTAAACCTAACCCTAAACACTTTAAACACACTTGAATCAATGAATGTTATAATCAATTGTTCTTTGCCCTAATTGCATTGTTGAGATTGAACAATGTTATGTTGTGCATTGTGAATGGTAATGTGTTTCATGAGTAATGTGGAATGAAATGTTGATATTTATGAATGATGCTATGTGAGATATAATGTGATCATGGATGAGATATATATATATATATATATACTTGAATAATGAGATGTTATATTATGAAATGAAATGTGAAGCCATTGTTATTGGCTAAGATGATGTAATTGAAAGAAAGAAGGCATGTTTGCCTAAATGTGATGAGAATTGAGAATGGAAATGAATTGTTTGTTTAATATGTTATTCAGTTTCAGAGTTCTGGATTTGGGTGGCATGCCTAAGAAATGATGAAAGGTAACAGTCTTGCCGGGTTGAGGACCTCCTCATAGGTGTTGAGTTGATGGTCCAAGAGACTGGGTCTGTTACACTATGAGATACATGATTTGTAACAGTCTTGCCGGGTTGAGGATCTCTTCATATGTATTGAGTTGATGATCCAAGAGACTGGGTCTGTTACACTATCCATGGATAGAGATACATGTATATACATTGCCTACGGGCGTGATTATTGTGACTATGAACCAAAGCAGTAACTCTGAACTCTGAATATCGTATTAAATACTTGTTGGGCCCATAGGTGTCAAGGTTATATGAATGTCCTAAATAATGTTATGAGTTAATGAAATGAGATGTTGGTTATTGAGTATGATTGATTAATGTTGAATGTGGTATGCTCATATGACTATGATTTGTGAAATGCATAATTATGTGGTTAACTTTATATTTATGATATTGATCTTATCAATAACATATGTGGCATTGCATTACATTAAAGCATACCATTAGCATGTTTTATCTTACTAAGCCGTTGGCTTAGCGCGAATGTGATTCTTCGCGCAGGTGACAAGGAAGAACCAGAGAGTTCCTCTAGGCCGAGTCGAGCCTAGATTTTGAAGATTGAATAGTGGGCTTTAAGATCGAAGACTGACTGCCAAACATGTATAAATTTTATGTGTTGTAAAACTTGAGTTTTGATGTATATGAATTTGTAAATATTGTTACTTTCCGTTGCATAGTGAACAAAGATTTTATCTGCTGTATTTCATAATAAACCTTTACTTTATTTTGTACTAGAAGTGTAAATCCTTTTTGCAGGTTGTAGTTGAGGTTATAAGGGGGATTTATTGGAAGTGTATTGAGAATGATTTTGTTTGCATTGGTTTGTGTAAAAATGTTTTCAAAAATTAGAAAAAAACCAGTTTTGTCGACACTTGGGATTGAATTTTTAGGCAAAACTATGGCAAAATTTCTATAAAAATCGGAACAAAAATTTGACTAAGTAAAAGTGGTAGCAACATTAGGATAGGGTGGCGCCTCTACTCAGCTTACACACGTAGGTCGGGAAGGGGTGTTACAATTTTTGGTATCAGAGCCTAGGTTTGAGATTCTCAACCTAGATCAATTGTAAGAAAAAGAATATTTTGATTTTTAAAGTGGGTTTTTGAGTAAAATACATGTTTTGGTATGGCAGTCTTTGATCTTTAATGAGGAATATTCTGCTGTGTTTGCAGATATAGGTAGAGATGGCATCTCATTCGCGACAATCTGTTGAGGGTAGTGCCGAGAGTATTACTCCTGCTGAGGGAGCTAGGGTTGATAGTGTTGAGGAGGCACCTGCTTCGGTGTCGGGTAGACCAGCTGGGGAGGAGGTTCCGCCAGCCTGGTTTAGGCCTATGTTGGAAGCTATGAGACAAGCACCTGTGCAACCACAGCCACCGCCACCACCCCCTCAGCCTTCAGTACCAGTAAGGCACTATGATAAGCTAAGGAAATATGGAGCAGAGGATTTCTTTGGTACAGTTGATCCGGCTGTAGCAGAACAGTGGCTTGATAGAGTTCAGAGGGTATTTGTGCAGTTGCAAGCCACTTCAGAGGAGAAGTTTGACTATGCAAGATCTTTGCTACAGAAGGATGCCTACGACTGGTGGAAGACAGTGCCCCATTCTATGGATGATCCACCAACCTTGTCTTATGCGGATTTTCTGAGAGAATTTGAGTTGAAGTATACTCCTAGGGAGTATAAAGATGGGAAGAAAAGAGAGTTTCTAGATTTGAAGCAAGATCATCGGACCGTAACTGAGTATGAAGTTGAGTTTATTCGACTGAGTCAGTATGCTGGGGGTATCATTACTGATGAGATTGATAGATGTCGGCGATTTGAGGAGGGATTGAGGCCCTCGATCATGTGCTTAGTGGCTGGATCCAGATATCAGGATTTCTCACAGCTTGTGGCAGCAGCTCGAAGTGTAGAGCGAGCTCAAGTTATTGCAGCTGCTTCAGAGGAAGAGGTTAGGGTTAGAAGGCCCCAGTTCGAGGCAGGGTCTTCTTCTGCGAAGAGGGGTAGAGGAAGTTTTGTTCCTCGGAGTAGTAGGAGCCAGAGACCAGTGGGTAGGTCAGTGCAGTTCCAGAGGCAGAGATTTAGACCTGCAGCTTCAGTAGCGAGTGCTCCTACTCCTGGAGTTCAGAGATCCACCTTACCTGTGTGTAACCAGTGTGGTGGAAGACATGGGGGCGTTTGTTGGAGGCATAGTAGATCAGGGGTATGCTTCAGGTGTGGATCACCTGACCACTTTGTGAGAGACTGTCCTGAGAGGCAGGATCAGATGCCAGTTGATTCTGCTGCTTCTCGAGCTAGTGTGAGGGGAGGCAGAGGAGGCAGAGGTGCCAGCCGGGGAGGTAGACCAGGATTCAGTTCTAGAAGAGGTGCTACATCCAGGGAGGGTAGACCAGAGGAGGTTGGATCTTCCCAGAGGATGTATGTTATGCAGAGACAGCCAGATACATCGGCAGTCATAGCTGGTACTTTTTCTTTATTTAATACTCCAGTACTTGCTTTGATTGATCCGGGTTCCACACATTCATATATTAGTGCATCTGTTTTGCCTGTATCTGATTTGCATGCTGAGTCCCTAGGATTTGATGTGTTGGTAACAAATCCGTTAGGGCATAGTGTGGTTGTGAGTAAGGTGCATAGAGATAGTGCAGTAGTGGTGCAGGGTGAGGAGTTCCTTGGGGATTTGATTGAGATGCCATTTAAGGAATATGACGTGATCTTAGGTATGGATTGGCTATCTCGACATGAAGCTGTGGTGGATTGTAAAAAGAAAATTGTTTCTTTGAGAACGGGTGATGGTAGAGAGGTGATAGTATCTAATGAGCAGGAACAGCTAGCCTCCTTATTTGTTTCAGCTGTTGCAGCCAGGAGGTTGATTAGAAAGGGGTGTGAAGCCTATCTTGCTCATGTGGTGGATACTAGAGTGAAGGGTTACCCTATTGATAGCATTGCCACAGTTGCTGAGTTCCCGGATGTGTTTCCAGAGGAGTTGCCAGGGTTGCCTCCTGAGAGAGAGGTGGAGTTCGGTATTGAATTGTTGCCTGGTACCACTCCTATCTCTATTACTCCTTATAGAATGGCACCAGCAGAATTGAGGGAGTTGAAAGTGCAATTACAGGAGTTGTTGGACAAAGGATTCATTCGCCCCAGTGTTTCTCCTTGGGGAGCTCCTGTGCTATTTGTGAAGAAGAAAGATGGTACTATGAGGTTGTGTATCGATTATAGGCAATTGAACAAGGTGACTATTAAAAATAAATATCCTTTGCCTAGAATCGATGATCTCTTTGATCAGTTGAAGGGAGCGTCAGTGTTCTCCAAAATTGATTTGAGATCTGGGTACCATCAGCTGAGGGTAAGAAGTGAAGATGTTCCTAAGACTGCTTTTCGGACCAGGTATGGGCATTATGAGTTTTTAGTTATGCCTTTTGGTCTAACGAATGCACCTGCAGCTTTTATGGATTTGATGAATAGGGTGTTTAGGCCCTATTTGGATCAGTTTGTAGTGGTCTTCATTGATGATATACTGGTGTATTCGCGGAATGATGAGGAGCATGATATGCATCTGCGGATTGTGTTGCAGATTTTGAGAGAGAATCAGTTATTTGCCAAATTGTCGAAGTGTGAGTTCTGGTTGGATCAAGTTGCTTTTCTCGGACATATTGTTTCTGCAGAAGGCATCAGAGTTGATCCGAGCAAAGTTGAAGCCATTTTAAATTGGAGTCCACCCAAGTCTGTGACAGAGATTAGAAGTTTTCTGGGTTTGGCAGGCTATTACCGACGGTTTGTGAAAGGGTTTTCTTTGATAGCTACTCCACTCACCAGATTACTTCGAAAGGGAGTGAGATTTGTGTGGACAGATCAGTGTCAGGCTAGTTTTGAGCAGTTGAGAGAGTTGTTGACTCAAGCGCCTGTTCTTACTTTACCTGTTGAAGGCAAACCATATGTGATCTACAGTGATGCTTCACATAGAGGTTTGGGGTGTGTATTGATGCAGGAAGGGAAAGTTATAGCTTATGCATCTCGACAGTTGAAACCGCATGAGCTTAACTATCCGACCCATGATTTAGAATTGGCTGCCATTGTGTTTGCATTAAAGATTTGGCGCCACTATCTGTTTGGGGAGAAATGTTTCATCTACACTGATCACAAGAGTTTGAAGTATTTGGGTGTCCAGAAAGAACTCAATCTTCGTCAGAGGAGATGGTTAGAATTGATTAAAGACTACGACTGCTTGATTGACTATCATCCAGGTAAAGCAAATGTTGTTGCTGATGCCTTGAGTCGGAAGTCTTTAGCTGGTTTAACTGTTTACTCGCTCTCGTTGCTTGTTGAGTTGAGAGCATTGCATGCCAGTTTTGTACCTTGTGTTGATGGTGCATTATTGGCACAGTTGCAATTAAAGCCGATTTTGTTAGATCAGATCAAAGAAGCTCAGTTGGCCGATAAGAAGATTCAGAAGATTTTTTCAGATTGCAAGAATGGGAAGACTAGAGATTTTGTTGTGAAAGATGATGGGAGTCTCTGGTTTAAGAACCGATTGTGTGTACCCGATGATGCTGATTTGAAAAGAGTCATTTTAGAAGAAGCTCATCAGTCAATGTTTGCTATGCATCCGGGTAATACGAAGATGTATCATGATTTGAGACAGCATTATTGGTGGATTGGTTTGAAGAGAGACATTGCTGAGTTTGTATCGAAATGTCTCACTTGTCAGAAGGTTAAAGCAGAGCATCAAGTTCCAACCGGGTTGCTTCAACCATTGTCAGTGCCAGAATGGAAGTGGGAAAGAGTGACAATGGATTTTGTGTCTGGTTTGCCATTGACACAAAAGAAGCATGATGCTATATGGGTGATTGTGGATAGATTGACTAAGACAGCTCATTTCCTTCCGGTTCGAATGAATTACTCTTTGGAGAGATTGGCTGAGCTGTATATCCATGAGATTGTGAAACTGCATGGTGTTCCAACTTCTTTAGTGTCTGATCGAGATCCCAGGTTTACTTCCAGATTTTGGAAGAGTTTGCATAGTGCTTTAGGTTCTCGACTGCACTTCAGCACTGCTTTTCATCCACAGACGGATGGACAGTCAGAGAGGGTGATACAGATTATTGAGGACATGTTGAGAAGCTGTGTTATCGATTTCTCTGGAAGTTGGGATAGGTTTTTACCTCTTGTGGAGTTTTCTTACAACAACAGTCACCAATCCAGCATTGGTATGGCACCGTTTGAAGCATTGTATGGCAGACGGTGTAGGACACCTCTTTGTTGGAATGAGCTTGGAGATAATAAGTTGGTTGGTCCTGATTTGATTCAAGAAACTGAAGATAAAGTAAAGTTGATTCGAGGCAGGTTAAAAGCAGCTTCAGACCGACAGAAGTCTTATGCAGATCTAAAAAGGAGAGATATAGAGTTTGATGTTGGAGATAAGGTATTTCTGAAAGTGTCTCCTTGGAAGAAAATTTTGAGGTTCGGTCGGAAAGGAAAATTGAGTCCTCGTTTCATTGGGCCGTATGAAGTGTTAGAAAGAGTTGGGCCAGTGGCGTATCGACTTGCTTTGCCACCTGAGTTGGATCGTATTCATAATGTATTCCATGTTTCTATGTTGAGGAGATATAGGTCGGATCCATCTCATGTGTTGCCATTTGAGTCTATTGAAGTGAGCCCAGATTTGACATTTGAAGAGGAACCAGTTGCTATCTTGGCACGAGAAGTGAAAGAGTTAAGGAACAAGAGAGTGCCATTGGTGAAGATTCTTTGGAAGAATCATGCAAAAGAAGAAGCGACTTGGGAAAGTGAGCATACCATGCGAGAGCAGTATCCGCAATTGTTTCAGCTTTGATATCAGGTAATTTCGAGGACGAAATTTTCTTTTTAGAGGGGGAGAATTGTAATATCCTCATTTATGCCCTAGAAGTTTTGAGTATGTTGTTGTTATTGTGGTTGTTGATATATATATTGGGAAGTGAATGTTTGTGCATATATGTGTTAAATTGTAAGAGAAAAGAAATGGGAAGAGAATGTATATGTATATGTGTTTTGGAGAAGAAATTTAGGGTTTAGAGACAAATGTATATGTTGTTTATATGATGATATAATTAACATATACATTGGTCAAATGAAGAGTCAAGGTGATGGTTAAGTGGAAGAAGATATTTTTGGTTGTTAATGAAATTACTATAAAGGGCTTATATGAGACAAAGAGTTAGTTATATGGTTAAGGGTGTTTTGGTAATTTTCCTTGTAAGATGCATGGTGGAGATTAAAAGAAGAAAAGGTGTTTGACTTGTGCATTTTCTTCTTTCTTTCTTGAAGTGGCCGGATTCTCCATAGACAAAGAGAGAAAGAGAGGTGATCTTGAGGTTTGAAGCATTTTGAAGAAAGAAACAAGGGTTTTGGTTAAAGATTTGTGGATTTCTTCATTTGAGGTAAGATCTTTTCTCTAATTTCTTCAATTCTTTTGAAGTGGTATGATTAAGTTGCTTATGGTATGATTGTAAGTATTGATTTTGCTTGATAGATGAGAAGTTGGGTTGGTGTTGGTGATGGAAGAGTAAGATTGGTGTTTAGTGAAATTGTTTCTGTTTTAGGATTAGTAAAGGCTGTGACTTGTATGATTTTTAATTAATTTTAGAAAAATGTTCTTGAAGTGAATATTTGATATGTTGTGCCTCTATGAGTCTAGAATGACTGAAAAATATGTTGATTCGATTTTGGAATGGTTATGAGTTTAGAAAAATTATTTTCATTAGACCTGTTCCAGCAGGTACCTTAACTGGGACAGCTATATTTCGGGATTTTTAATAAAATGTAGAAAAATCATATTCAATTGAATTTTGGATATGTTGTTTCTTAGTGAGTCTAGTATTTGAGAAAAATAATTTGGAACCACGTTGATTGAATTTGATTTATGGAATTCACAAAGTTCAGAACTGCTGCCAGGATGCAGGGCAATTGGGGCAGTCTGGTTAGGTGAACTATTTGACCAAGATTTTGTGTTCAGTTTGATCTGAAATTTTAAAGGGATGATTTTAAGATATAAAACTAAATTCTGTAAAAATTTTAGAATTTTTAGTCAAGTAGATTATTTTATACAATTTTTCAAAATAAGGATAAAATGGAGTTTAAAACCAGAATGTACTATTTATGGTTAGGGTTTTAATTCTTTGTTCTTCTTGCATTGCTTTGGTTCTCCAAAGGTAGGTTGGTCCTTAAACCTAACCCTAAACACTTTAAACACACTTGAATCAATGAATGTTATAATCAATTGTTCTTTGCCCTAATTGCATTGTTGAGATTGAACAATGTTATGTTGTGCATTGTGAATGGTAATGTGTTTCATGAGTAATGTGGAATGAAATGTTGATATTTATGAATGATGCTATGTGAGATATAATGTGATCATGGATGAGATATATATATATATATATATACTTGAATAATGAGATGTTATATTATGAAATGAAATGTGAAGCCATTGTTATTGGCTAAGATGATGTAATTGAAAGAAAGAAGGCATGTTTGCCTAAATGTGATGAGAATTGAGAATGGAAATGAATTGTTTGTTTAATATGTTATTCAGTTTCAGAGTTCTGGATTTGGGTGGCATGCCTAAGAAATGATGAAAGGTAACAGTCTTGCCGGGTTGAGGACCTCCTCATAGGTGTTGAGTTGATGGTCCAAGAGACTGGGTCTGTTACACTATGAGATACATGATTTGTAACAGTCTTGCCGGGTTGAGGATCTCTTCATATGTATTGAGTTGATGATCCAAGAGACTGGGTCTGTTACACTATCCATGGATAGAGATACATGTATATACATTGCCTACGGGCGTGATTATTGTGACTATGAACCAAAGCAGTAACTCTGAACTCTGAATATCGTATTAAATACTTGTTGGGCCCATAGGTGTCAGGGTTATATGAATGTCCTAAATAATGTTATGAGTTAATGAAATGAGATGTTGGTTATTGAGTATGATTGATTAATGTTGAATGTGGTATGCTCATATGACTATGATTTGTGAAATGCATAATTATGTGGTTAACTTTATATTTATGATATTGATCTTATCAATAACATATGTGGCATTGCATTACATTAAAGCATACCATTAGCATGTTTTATCTTACTAAGCCGTTGGCTTAGCGCGAATGTGATTCTTCGCGCAGGTGACAAGGAAGAACCAGAGAGTTCCTCTAGGCCGAGTCGAGCCTAGATTTTGAAGATTGAATAGTGGGCTTTAAGATCGAAGACTGACTGCCAAACATGTATAAATTTTATGTGTTGTAAAACTTGAGTTTTGATGTATATGAATTTGTAAATATTGTTACTTTCCGTTGCATAGTGAACAAAGATTTTATCTGCTGTATTTCATAATAAACCTTTACTTTATTTTGTACTAGAAGTGTAAATCCTTTTTGCAGGTTGTAGTTGAGGTTATAAGGGGGATTTATTGGAAGTGTATTGAGAATGATTTTGTTTGCATTGGTTTGTGTAAAAATGTTTTCAAAAATTAGAAAAAAACCAGTTTTGTCGACACTTGGGATTGAATTTTTAGGCAAAACTATGGCAAAATTTCTATAAAAATCGGAACAAAAATTTGACTAAGTAAAAGTGGTAGCAACATTAGGATAGGGTGGCGCCTCTACTCAGCTTACACACGTAGGTCGGGAAGGGGTGTTACATCCCCTCCAAATCACGAAATGGGAGTCAAAATCCCCTCTAGGATGAATGGGTATGTAATTTCGAGTGTGAGAGTGTGAAAATTTTAAGAGAAAATTGACAAAAAGGGAGAGAGGAAATAATGTTTAATTTAAAATTGGGCGCTGCTTAAAAACACATGGACATGCCCACCAACACATCCGTGTCTATGGGCATGTCATAGGTACTGCCTCTAAGCTAGTACGACACACTCACTGACACGGGAGTGTCAATGAGTGTGTTATTGCTACTGTGGCTCAAATAAATCAACACGGCCAGTGACATGGGTGTGTCACTGGGCATGTAGTTGCTACTGTGAATCTCAAATTTAACCAAAATGAGATGACCACTGACACTGGCATTTCAATGGGGGTGTTTTAGCTATTGTGGTGCCATTTAAATGACATATCCAGTGACATGGGCGTGTCTCTGGTTGTGTCATAGCTACTGTCTCTAAAAATAAATGACACATCCAGTGACATGGGCGTGTCTCTTAATCAACCTCAAGTTACCCCACAAAGAAAATTTTCCTCTACATATTCAAGTGAACTCAAAACAACACACCACCAACCACTGATAGAAGAATTAAAAATCAATGAAACAAACTAAAAACATGAAAATTAAAGAAACAAATATCAAAAACAAATAAAATAGTGGGTTGTCTCCCACCCAGAACTTCTTTAACGTCGTATTATTTGGATGTTCGGGATTAGTTCATCCCTTGTCTTGGAGGCATAAAACCTCCATCAACTCATTCAAGTCTCCCATTAAATACAGTTTAAGTCTTTTCCCATTAACCTTAAAATTTCCTTTTTCTGGATGAGTAATTTCGATTGTCCCATAGAGAAAAACTTCTTTGACTGTAAACAAACTAGACCATCTTGATTTTAACTTACCTGGAAAAAGTCAAAGCCTTGAATTGTACAATAATACCTGATCTCCAACTTGAAACTCTTTTTGTTCCTTAATGTGAGTATCATGCCATCCTTAGTCCGCTCCTTATACATCCTTGCATTGTCATAAGCTTGTAATCTCCATTCATCCAGCTCATTGATCTGCAATTTCCTCCTTTCACCTGCACTAGCTAGATCAAGGTTAATCTATTTTATAGCCTAATAAGCATTATGTTCAATTTTCACAGGTAAATGACAAGCCTTTTCATATACTAGCCTAAATGGCATAGTACCCAATGGAGTTTTGAATGCAGTCCTAAAGGCCCATAAAGCATTGTCTAATTTCTCAGATCAATCCTTTCGGGATCGCTCTATAGTTTTTTCAAGAATCCTTTTTATTTCTCTATTTGTGTTTTCAACTTGGCCACTAGTTTGAGAATGGTAAAGAGTAGAAAACCTATATGTAACACCTAGCCTTTTGAAAACTTTCTCAAGCTGAGAGTTACAACAGTGAGTATCCCTATCACTTATGATTGCTTTTGGTGTATCAAATCGAGAAAATAACTTTTTCAAAAACCTCATCACTACCCTAGCATCGTTCGTTGCTAAAGCTTGGGCTTCAGGCCATTTAGAGACAGTCTATATGACAAGAATATATTTGTTACCAAAAGAACTAGGAAACGGTCCCATAAAGTCAATCCCCCATACATCAAAGACTTCACACACTAGAATTCCATTTTGGGTCATCTCATCATGATATGAGATGTTTCCAGTTCTTTGACAATGATCACAACATTTCACAAAATCATAGCTATCCTAAACAGAGTGGGCTCATATGACCACCAGCTGGTCGAGCATGACAATGATGAAGAATATTCATCATTTTGGGCCATGCCACGCAACGCCAGATCATGTGGTCTTTACATAACCTAAATAAGAAAGGATCCTCCCAAAAGTAATATTTCAAGTCAGAAAAGAATTTCTTCTTTTCTTGATAAGTCATATCTTTAGGGAGTTTCCTAGAAGCCAAGTAATTAGCAAAATCTGCAAACCAAGGCACTTTAAAAGTTAAACCACTTATCTCACTTACCATGGCGTAAAGCTGCTCATCGGGGAAATGATCATCAATGTTCCCTTCTTCGAACTTCTCCAAGGCTGAGTTTTCCAAGTGAGAAAGGTGATCTGCTGCTATATTTCCAGCTCCCTTTTTGTCTTGAATCTTCAAATCAAATTCCTGCAATAAAAAAACCCAATGAATTAGCCTAGGCTTTGCATCCGTTTTGGCAAATAAATACCTCAAAGCCGAGTGATCCGTAAACACAATCACTTTGAACAAGATTAGATATGATCTAAACTTGTCAAAAGCAAAAACCACAGCTAGAAGTTCTTTCTTTGTAGTTGTGTAATTGGTCTGGGCTGCATTCAGCATCTTGCTTACATAATAGATGGGCTGAAAATACTTCTCTTTGTGTTGACCCAAAACTGTCCCCATTGCAATATCACTTGTATCACACATTAGTTCGAATGGTAAATTTCAATCGAGAGCCACCATGATTGGAGCATAGGTCAATTTCTCCTTAAGATTTGTGAAAGATCTTAAACATTCCTCATCAAACACAAAATCAAAATCCTTCTCAAGGAGCCTTGTTAGAGGATGAGTTATCTTAGAAAAATCGTGTATAAACCTTCGAGAGAAGACTGCATGTCCCAAAGAGCTTATGATGGCCTTGACTGATGTGGGGGGTGGTAATTTGTTAATGGTTTCCACCTTACCCCGGTCAACCTCAATACCCTTACTTGAAATCGTATGTCCCAGCATGATTCCTTCTTGAACCATGAAATGACATTTTTCCCAATTAAGTACCAGGTTTGTTTTCTCACACCTTATCAAGACCCTCTCAAGGTTTTCCAAACATCCTTTGAACGAGCTGCCATAAACCAAGAAATCATCCATGAACACCTCTATAATATTGTCAATAAGCTCATTGAAGATTGCCACCATGCACCGTTGAAAAGTTATAGGTGCGTTGCATAATCCAAATGGCATCCTTCGATATGCGAATGTCCCATATGGACAAGTGAATGTAGTTTTCTCTTGGTCTTTCTGGGCAATAGGAATTTGGAAGTAGCCTGAAAGGCCATCCAAAAAGCAGTAGTACTCATGCCCAGAAAATCTCTCTAACATCTTATCAATGAAGGGCAAAGGAAAATGGTCCTTCCTAGTTGCATCATTCAACTTTTGGTAGT
Source organism: Garcia nutans (assembly GCA_947685225.1). Classification (NCBI taxonomy): domain Eukaryota; kingdom Viridiplantae; phylum Streptophyta; class Magnoliopsida; order Malpighiales; family Euphorbiaceae; genus Garcia; species Garcia nutans. Next base: position 43,245,290 of record CANTUV010000043.1, read on the forward strand.
TGATGCAAACCCTCCAACCGGTAACTATTCTTATTAGAATTAGCTCATTATTTTCATTAGGAACCACCATCATCCCTCCTTTCTTTGGTACTACTTGAACCGGCTCATCCAAGAGCTATCTGAAATTGGATATATAATTCCTCCATCAAGTAGCTTGATTACTTCAGCTTTAACTACTTTCATTTTACGGTTTAGTCTTCGTTGTGGTTACACCACTGGCTTGCATTGATCCTCCATCAGTATTTTATGAGTGCAATAGGATGGACTAATACCCTTGATGTCTGCTATCTTCCAAGCTATAACATGCTTATGCTTTTATAACAACTCAATGAGTTTTACCTTCTGCTCAAAAGATAGGTGGGAACTCAAATAATTAGCAATTTATTCTCCTCTCCCAGGAATCCATACTCAAGATTATCCAGAAGGATCTTAAGTTCTAAATTGGATGGATCAATCATAGATGTCTGTGGCTTCTATTCTTTTGGCATTTCAATGGTTTTATATGCCTGACTCTTAAATGATTTGCTTGCTTCAAGATAAGCAAACTGCTCCAATGCTTCCTGATCCTCAACATTATTCTGTAATAAGCACAACTCAAGGGGATCCTTGGAAACAACATTAGTAATACAATTTAAGGTTTCATACTTAATGATATCATTTCATGAATCCACCTCACTGAGTGTAAGTGGGTGCTTCATAGTAGAATGTATATTAAAAAAAACTTTCTTGCTTCCCACTCTTAAGGTCAATGTGCCATCATGGACATCGATAAGGGCACAGGCTATATTCAAAAATGGCCTACCAAGGATAAGTGAAATATTTGCATCCTCATCTACATCAATGACAATAAAATCATTGGGGAAAATGAAATCCTCGACTTTTACCAACACAGCCTCTATAATACCATGGGGGTGAATTACTGACTTATCAACAAGTTGAATGGTCATGAGTGTTGGTTTAGGTTCTCTGACACTTAACACTTTAAATATCTTATAGGGCATAACACTTATTCTAGCCCCCAAATCAGTCAATGCACTCTTAATTTCAAGATTACCTATCAAATATGGAATAGTAAAACTACTAGGATCTTTTAATTTCTTAGGCAACCTCTCTTGCAAATTTGCTAAACTCTTTTCTAATAATTACACCAAAGATACTTCCTCAAGTTTCCTTTTGTTAGAAAGAAGATCTTTTAAAAATTAGCATATTTGGGCATCTGCGATAAAGCTTCAGCAAATGGAATATTAATATGCATTTATTTAAAGAGTTCAAGAAACTTACTGAACTGAGCATCCATCTTATCCTTGTTCAACCTTGCTGGATATGGCATTCGAGGTTGGTATTTCTTCACTATTGGACTGAGTTCTTGTGGTTGATTCCCTTTCTCATTTTCCATTGCAGCCTTCTCGCCCGAAGCGATAGTAGGGTTATCTTCTTTTTCTTATGTCTCAACCTCTTTTTCTTGTGTCTCAGCCTCTTTTTCAACCACACCGCCCTTAATTTCCTTTCCACTCCTTAGAGTAATTGCCTTCAACTGCTCATTCAGGTTTACCTTAGTATTGCTAGGTAAGCTCCCTTGTGGTCATTCACTGAGTAACTTGGTAATTTGCCCCACCTAATTTTCCAAATTGTGAATGGAGGTCTGCTGATTTCTAAGGGTGGATTCTATTGATTAAAATCTAGTTTCTGAAGCTGCTATAAACTTCTCCATCATGTCCTCCAAATTACTCTTTCTTGGAGGGGCAGCTCATTGATGTTGAGACTGCTAAAATCTAGGGGGCCTTGGATTATTTTGATTACTCCAGGAGAAATTAGGATGATTTCTCCAACCCGGATTATATATGTTGCTGTAGGGGTTGTTCTGCTATTACACAGGCATATTTCCAACATAATCCACCTGCTCTTGTCTAGCAAACATATTGCCACTTTGGCAATCTTGACTTTGATGTCCACCGCCACACCATTCACAAGACATCACTTGCATTGATTTCCCCGAAGATAAAGCGAAAGAATCAATCTTTTTATTCATTGCTGCCAATTATGTTGTCAAAGCCAACACGTGATCCAATTGATGTGAACTAGTGGCCTTCAATTTTCCTTATTCCCTTGGAGTTTGCAACTGATAATTGGTAAGGGCCATATCTTCAATCAAATCCCTTGCTTGTTCAGGTGTCTTATTATTTATGGTACCCCTGCCAACTGTATTAATGGATTGCTTGCTTGCATAATTCAATCCATTGTAGAAAGTTTGAATCTGGAGCCACAGCAAAAGCCCATGTTGAGGACACCTTCTCAATAAATCTTTAAACCTCTCCCAAGCATCATAAAGAGGCTCACCATCTTGGTGGAGAAAAGATGAAATATCATTCCTCAACTTGGCATCCTTGGACGGTGGGAAGTATTTTTCTAAGAACGTTTCTACCAATTGACCCCATGTGATGAAAGTGTTTGGGGGGAAAGATTTCAACCATTTCTTTGGTAGATCTCTAAGTGTGAATGGGAACAACCTCAGCCTAATTGCATCTTCGAAGACATTTTGTATCTTGAACGTGTCACATTTTTTCAAAAAAGTCTCAATATGTGCATTATGATCTTCATCTGAAAACCCATCAAACTGGCAAGTCTGCTACACCATTTGAATTATATTTGTCTTTATCTCAAATTTGTTTACAACAACTGTTAACCTCTGTATGCTCGATCAGCCCCATTAAGAGTGGGCTTAGCAAATTCATGCATTGTCCTTGGCTCATTTCTTACCATCACTTCAAGTTCTTCTTCTAAGCATGAATCTTCCAAGCTTGGTTTCGTTTCTGCCAAAACTGTTTCCTTTTCTTCCTTTTGGTTTCTCCTCAATGTTCTCTCTAGCTCTGGATCTAATTCAAGTAATTGGGAAGAGCTAGCCTAGGTCATAAATGGGAAGAAGTACCTAAAATGACATTCAACAAGCAAGAACTAATGTTAAAACAAATAAAAATAGAAACTAAATCAACAGTCTTGATTATATTACCAATATTGAAAACTGTTGTCCCCGACAACGGCGCCAAAAACTTGATGGTGAATCAGTGTTATCAAGTGCACGGGTCATGCAAGTAATAAAGTAGTGAGTAAGATATCGTTCCACTGGGGACAAGGTCAAGTACTAGTGCAAATTTCAACTACTTTTTAGCAAATCAATAGTTTTTATGATGATTAAAATAAAAGATGAATTATTTAATAAATTAAAGTAAATAAAAATTAAATATTGTGCAAAAAGAGTTTATGATTGAAATACTATCCAGATATTGAATCCTCTTGCCATAAAAATATTTATGAATATAAATTCAATTAAATCAAATAATAGAGCTGAATTGACATTCCTCTAAATTAGATCAAAACCTCTCTCTAGTGAATTAATCCCTAATCACTAAGTAGAATACTAGGAATCTCTTCTCAAGCTAATTAAATAGATCTTGCAATAAGAACAAGGAAATTTGAACCAAAGGGTCTTGTAAGTCTATCTCTAGCACTCCAATCAACCCTCAATCCTAATGAAAATTCTATTCATATCAAGCTTTCTCAAGTCAATAATATGAAAATTGCAACCAATCAATAAGCATGCTATTATAAATTGGAAATAAGAAATTAAGAATCAAAAGGATAAAACAACACAATCAAATGATTTAATTTAATAAGAACTATTCAATCCATGCAACAAGGTTATCAATATCTAGATAGAAACACTTTAGCTCATGTTCATAACTAGAAAAACAAAACAAAAGAAATAAGTAAAAGAATTCAAACAATCCATAATGAATGATTTGTGTTTCTTCACTTCAATCCTTGAATCTAGATTTAAATCTCGTATGAATTGGATCTTCACCTTCACTCTCAGATGCCAAAAACTCTCTTTTTCTCAAGAAGTCATCTCTAATAATAAAAACTGGATTCCTAATTCGCACTTTAGCTCAGATTTTATAACCCAAAAATTTTTGTCTGACATGCTCCAATGACACGAGCGTGTCTGTGGGCATGTCAACGGTGATATTTTGAACTTTAATGACATGGGCAGTGACACACCCATGTACTTGGGCATGTTTGCTACTGCAATGTTGAGTTAGGGACACAGTCAGGGACACGCCCGTGTTTGTGGGCGTGTCACAGCTTCTGTAAGGCAGGATCAATGGCACGTTCAGTGACACGCCCATGTCTTCGGAAGTGTTGAAGCTTCTGTAAATTAGTTGAATGACACGGCCATTGACACGCCCATGTCACTAGGCATGTCAATTGAAGAATTTGCCCAAAATAGCTTCTTTCCTTGTCTTTCATCCGTGATTCCAGCCTAAATAACCTTAAGGTTCCAACGTGTCAAAGGTTCCTAGAATCAACCCTAATAAACACTTGAACAAACAAAGTAAACTCAATTTGACAATAAATATATTAAGAAATAGGGGCAAAAATATCATCAACTATACACTTATCAATACATACCTCAATTACCACTCAAACCCAAGCTAAAGGTCACTCTCCAATCTTCACTCCAACCAATATCCCAAAATTATGCCTTACCTTACTTTAATATTGAAAATCCATTTTAATTGGTTTTTTAATTTTATTTTCCAACACTTTTTCATCACTTTACTCAATTTTCCACATTTCATATCCATTTCTCATTCCCAAGTGATCATACCATGTTATAATCACTTTCGCATCACAATTCCAATTATTTCGTAACCATTTCTTATACTCTCAATTACATATCACATTTTCCATCTTATTATTGTATCTCATCAATTTTTCAAATTTCCACATTTATACAAACATACACATATTATATAATCATTTCATATATCACAATCTTATTGAACATTATTCCTAGTCACATCCACAATGTGACCATTGTCCTTATTTCCAATGCATTCTCACATTATTTCATAATCAATCTCCATATCATCAATCACATTACACATTGCATAGTCTATTTTCATAAGTTTAATTACATTTTATCATTTTCTATATTTTTTTACTCACGTTATCAATTTATTTTTATAATTTTTACATTTTAGATATTTTTCACATTTTCCATATATTTAATCACATTTCCTAAAATGTATGTCACATTTACAATGTGACCATAGTACCCATATGCTTTGGGCATTTTTTTTACTTTACCTAAATATATATATATATATATTAATAGTTTTAGCCACCTATAATAGCTTAACAAAAAAAATTTTTTTATACATTTTATATCTTTTTTATGAATAACAATGCACTTACATACAATACTCAACATCAAAGTAGCTTAGCACATCTTTAACATCAAAATGTGCTAAATCACATCATATGCAAATTAATTATACAAAGTCAAAGTATGTACGTACCTTGTTTCCCCTTTTCAAGCCTTAACTTGATAAAAAAAAATTATGCTTGTAGACCCTTAATTTTTGACCCAATCCTGTCGAATATGTTTTATTTAGTCCAAAATGATTTTTATTGTCTAATTGGTCTAAAATAATTTTTGTTAAATAATTTTTTGCTTTAGTATCTAATTTTTATTAATAAAAAATAAAAATAAACAAATAAAAGTCAAAAAATAAAAATAAAAATAAAAATCGGTGTCGGAAAAATCGGCGACGGAAATGGTCGCCCGCAGCCCACCCCTGCTGCAAAAATCGGTTAGTAAGACTCGATCTTAAAGGATGAAGATCCATTTTGAGGGTGAAAAACCACAATGCATACAATAATCGGAGCAGTCAGATTTCTCAAATGATAAAAGGTCAGTCAAACTCAATCTTGGGTCCAAGCACCCATTCTCGGATTCAAGTACCCAAATCAATTTAAGCTCGGGTCCAAGTACCCAATCTCGGGTCCAAATACCCAATCACGGGTCCAAGCACCCATTCTGGAGTCCAAGTACCCAAATCAAATCAATCTCGGGTCCAAGCACCCAATCTCGGGTCTAAGTACCCAAATCAAATCAATCTCGGGTCCAAGCACCCAATCTCGGGTCCAAGTACCCAAATCAATTCAAGCTCGGGTCCAAGAACCCAATCTCAGGTCCAAGTACCCAAATCAAATCAATTTAGGGTCGAGTATCCCAATCAAGTTAGGATCGAGTATCCAAATCTAGTTTAGGATCAAGTATCCCAACCCAATTTAGGATTGAGTATCCGAATCTAGTTAGGATCGAGCATCCCAATACAATTTAGGATCGAGTATCCAAATCCAGTTTATGATCGAGTATCCCAACCCAATTTAGGATCGAGTATCCGAATCCAGTTAGGATCAAGTATCCCAATACAATTTAGGATCGAGTATCCAAATCCAGTTTAGATCGAGTATCCCAATCTAATTTAGGATCGAGTATCCAAATCCAGTTAGGATCGAGTATCCAAATCTAGTTAGGATCGAGTATCCAAATCCAAGTTAGGATCGAGTATCCCAACCCAATTTAGGATCGAGTATCTGAATCCAGTTATGATCGAGTATCCGAACCCAATTTAGGATCGAGTGTCCCAATCCAACTTAGGATCGAGTATCCAAGTCCAGTTTAGATCGAGTATCCCAATCTAATTTAGGATCGAGTATCCAAATCCAGTTAGGATCGAGTATCCCAATTTAGTTTAGTATCGAGTATCCAAACCTTTCGAGTCTAGAACCTAAATTTTCCTTAGGTCCAGAACCTAGAACATCCTTGAGTCTAGAACTCGAACCGAGTCCAGAACCCAAATTTTCCTTAGGTCCAGAACCTAGAATCATTCTTGAGTCCAAAACTCGAACCGGGTCTAGAACCCAAATTTTCCTTAGGTCAAGAACCTAGAATTATCCTTGAGCCCAGAACTCGAACCGGGTCCAGAACCAAAATTTTTCTTAGGTCGAGAACCTAGAATTATCTTTGAATCCAGAACTTGAACCGGGTCCAAAACCCAAATTTTTCTTAGGTCTAGACCTAGAATCATTTTTGAGTCTAGAACTCAAACCGGGTCCAGTACCCAAAACCTCAACCATCTCAAAAATTAAGTCTTATTGCTTTTCACTCTCTTTCACTAAAGTTTCAGATTTTTCAAGCAGGGAACAAACTCTAGACTCTTAATTTTTGACCCAATCCGGTCCAATATGTTTTATTTAGTCCAAAATAATTTTTGTTGTCTAATTGGTCTAAAATAATTTTTGTTAAATAATTTTTTGCTTTAGTATCTAATTTTTTTAATAAAAAATAAAAATAAACAAATAAAAGTCAAAAATAAAAAATAAAAATAAAAATCGAAGTCAAAAAAATTGACGACGAAAAAATCATCGTGCGGGCCCGTGGGCATTTCGCCCGCAGGAATTTCCTACGGGCGAAATGGCCCAAGCTATTTCGCCTGCAGAAAAAATCTGTGGGCGAAATAGCTTTTCTATTTCATTCGCAGGATTTTCCTGCGAGCGAAATAGCTCACGCTATTTTGCCCGCAACCCGCCCCTGCCGTAATTTCCTGCGGCAGAATTTTTTCGCCAGCGCATTTTTTTCTGCGGTAATTTTTTTCGGCAGTGTAATTTTTCCGATGCAAATTTTTTGAAACCTAATTCAATTAGGTTTTAGTTTCTTTTTTTATTAATATTACTTGCCTTAACTAATTAGGAATAAACCACATCAAACCACTATAAATAAGGACCAAAGGCAATTAAATTAGGGGGAGCCGAAAAAGCAACAGAAGCTTGATTTTTTGAAACCAAATCAGTGAAGGAAAAGGAGCAATTCAATTTCTTTTTTTCTAGAATAGCAGGGACACGATTTAAGCAATTCAAAGATAGCAATTGTCTTTGTTCTTGTTCATCCAAGAAGAATTATTTTTGGAGAATCAACAAAAGGAGGTATGAGATTCTAATTTCTTTTTTTTTTCACAGTAGCTAAAACTAGGATTTTGTATTTTTCAAAAGTTAAAATCTTAGAACTTTAATTTAGTTTTCCAAAGTTAAAAGTACTAATACGTTACTTTATTTTCCAAAAAGACTTAAAATTGTTATTTTTACCTCTTCAAAATCTTAAAACCTTAATTAAACATATTTTTCAACAAAACCAATATTTGATTCTATTTCTTTCAAAACTTTAAATTAGGTTCTATTTCTTTCAAAAGGCTTTAAAAAAAATCTTTTCCAAAAGCCAATTCATCACCTGAAACTCCAATTCAAAGCTCCTAAAACCCTAATTCAACTTCCAAACTTAAAATAATAAGCTTTAATTCCTTTAAACCCTAATTTTTTCTAAACTTTAAAACATAAAAAACCATAAAAGCACAAATATTTTAAATTTATACAGTAGCTTGAAATCACCATTTAAAACCATGAATCAAAAGTATTTTAAAGTGTCTAAAACCCTAGTTTCAGATTTCACCATTCAAATATTAATTTAGTTAATCAAAGAGTCTTACTAACCTTTTAAAACATAAAACCCTAATCTATTTTAATTCCATAAAAAGTCATAGTAGCTATAATTGGACTTTTATTTGCTTTATTCAATTCCATATTTGATTATGTTTTGATTTATTTTATATGCTTTAATTTATGTAAGTTCAATACTTGGTTTATTTTATTTATCATGGATGGATGTTTGCTTTCTATTGATATTTAATACCTTTGATGAATGATTTATTTATGATGAATGGTTATTTACTTTTATCAATTTATTTAGATTTTCAAATGTTGTAAGAGGTATGTTTCCACTTGGTGGATACCTCATTAGTTAAATATCATGCAATTTAATTTGCTTTTCTATTTTAGAACCAATATAAAGGGCATGTTTCTACCTTTTGGTGGGTGTCCTATTTAGGCATATGATGTAAGGACATGTTTCCATGCTTGGATGGGTGTTCATTTATTTGCTTTGTTTGGACATTGCTTTGATGTTAATATAATGATGCTTTCTTTTAATTATTGTGTGTAATATGGATAATGTTGTTATATTTAAGAATTTTATAATATTAAGGCTTGTAAAGGAGGCCGGTTCCAATGAACCGAGAGTTGTGGGGGTGCTGGGTCATTTCTCACCTTCTCCACACGTACCCAACTTTCCGAACCAATTAGGGGGTTGGGGATTCCTTAGGAATCGAGTCATCCACACCTTTCTTTTTGCCGGCCCGTCCGGGTGGCGACTTCATTTTCTCTAGACTTAGGTTCGTGTTCTCTAAGGCCCCGAGCCTAAACAGTGCCGAAGTCGCAAGAACCATTCCACCGGGAGTGGGGGCGAAAATCCCCGCTCAGAATGCTCTTCCACTTCTTTCAATATAGCCTATACACATATAATCAAATATTAATTGCATTACTTATTTGAATTCACATTACAACCCATTGCATATCAAATCACTATTATCCAACCCATTCTCATTAAAATTCTATTAAAAGCATAAATTCACCACTTACTACTTTATCCAAACTTCAACTAAATTACTCATATCTAACATTTAACCATAAAATCATTTCTTACATATAAAAACAACAACAAATTAGCTCAATTCAATAATTATAAACATTTTCTTCAAAAGCCCTAATTTCACATACTTGCTACCTTATTCAAACATCAACATTTCAAATTCATTTCTATCATTCTATCATAGAATCATCATTTATATATAAATATAACATCATTACAAATCATTTTAGCAATTTTTGAAATCTCCTACAAAAACCCAAATTTCACATAATATATCCATATCCCTAAATTTATCACATGTGTACAAACTTGTCCATAATCAATTTCTAACCATAAAATCATTATATATATATATATATATCAAAATAACATTAAATCACTTCATTACAATAATTAAATCCACCCATACCAAAATCCTAATTTGGACATAACCTTCCCATAACCCTAAATTTACCAACTTGTCTATTTTAACCAAGCCACCACCAATTTATCACATAATCATCATATATCTACCATATTAACTCTAATTATATCCATTTAACAATTTCAAATCAACTTTGTCTCTCTACCCTTACTAATACACGACCCAAAAAACTATAAAAATAAAGCTTAGTAAGAGTTTACTTACTTGAATACTTGATTTTCCTTCAAAGTGCACTTGAACTCTTTGAATTTTTTATGCAATTTGATGCATTTGGAAGAAAGTCTCTCTCTCTCTCTCTCTCTGTCACTCTCTCCAATTCTCAGGTTCACCATGGAAGAAGAAGAAAATAGCCTCTTTTTGTTACTTCTTTCTCAATTACTATCCATATATAATAATTTAATTAATTATGTAATTATTTATTTATTTACTTTTAATAACAACCGCGTATTTCTTTTCTCCTTTTGACTTTTCTTTCTTCTCTTTATTATTATTATTATTATTATTATTATTATTATTGTTGTTGTTGTTGTTGTTGTTGTTGTTGTTGTTGTTATCATCATCATCATCATCACCTTTTTCACCACAAATGTATACTTTATATATATAGGTGATATATCTTATGTATATGTATATGTCATATATATGTTATTTATATTTTACATATAGCATTATGTACATATATATATTGTATACACTATGTATAAGCAATATATATTTAATATATATAAATACTTATATGCACATATAATGTATATCCTATATACACATCAAACATATCATACATGTACTTAATATAAATCAAGTAAATAATAAATATATCCAACATATATAATTAATAAATAATATGTATATACTATGTATATAATATGCATACATTAAGTATATACAACACATATACCTCCAAATACTTATTTAATTTCTCCAAGATCACGGATATTATAATTCTCTCCCCTTAAATAATTTCGTCCTCGAAATTACTTACTGTAGTAATCAAACTCCACTAAAATTAATCACCAATCTTCATTTCATGTATAATTAACTATCAAATTATTGTCACAACTTATCATCATTACTAACTACATAATCTTTTACTCTCCCTCTTACAAATACTCTTAATCATTTTTACAATTACCATTATAAAAATCAATAATAATTATAAATTCCTCACTTACTTATGTCCAAAGTACATACAATTTCAACTTATCTAAAAATACAATTAAATTTCAAATCCATATTTCTCTTCATTAATCAATTATTGGAAAATACTTAGCATTAAACTAACCATTTATATTGTAAACCAATTCAAAATTCTATCCAAAAATTCAACCATGCCAATATAATATCACGCCCATGTCTTTCAAATTATTTTTGTCGTTAGCTTTCAAATTCTTTGATTCACACAATTGCTTCTTTATCTTACTCTATTTGCTATCTAAAATCATCAATAATTCCTTCATGCATCATACCTTTTATGTCATTTCTAAAATTGTATTATTCCCTTACAATTAAAGTAAAATCCTCTAATCAAGTACTATTATCTTTTATTTATTCTCCAACTATGCACTTTTTAATTATCAATATACATATGTCAACATTTCCTCAAATAAATCTTATTTTTCAATTGATCTAATAAATTGATCTCATTGTTGTCTTTGATAATCTGATATCAATTACAAATACTCCTGAAATTTACTCATTATGTCGTAATTAATTTCATCCACTTAAATCAAATTATTCAAGTCTCATTTAATCAACCAAATACTATTTATAAAATAAATTAAAATCTATTTATTATGAAATCATTATATATCCCTTATTAAATCTTTACCTTCATCTTAAAAATCCAAAAAATATATCATAACATCCACTTCCACATAACCCAATAGTAAACACATCTCAATCATGCAACCAAATATGGATTGCATACATAACTTCAATTCGCTTTAACTTAGTAATCCATTTATATAAATTCACATTTTAATTACCCATTATAAAGAATAATATTTAAATTCTTATTTACTCATAGCTAATCTTGGCTTAACAAATATTATATGTCATTTTAATAAATCCTCAATATACTTCTATAATAAATAATTTGTTATCATATACCAGTTCTCTCTTTAATTTTAATTATGAACTCTTTGTTCTAAATTATTAAAAACTCCATATTCCTTCTTCATACCTCTTCCCATCCATATGTAAATTTTTATAGTTTCCTTTATTCATTTGACACATGAAATTAATTTATTACTCACTTACACAAATCTGCATGACTTCCTCACTTTCATGTCAATCTCACTTTTATATTTTTCATTCCTCACCAAATCTTCATAAATGATTGTAAAATTTTAACATGTTCACTTGACACATATAAGGACATATATTTAAAATTTTAGAGTTTTCTAAGCTTCTTTACTATATTTTAAAATTAAGTCTTTCAAATCTACAGAATCTGTCTCTTTAATAATTCCTCTGGCAGCACCTGGCTATCCATTTTTTTCAGCCATCAAACCTTAATAAAAACTTATGAAATTTTAATCATATGTTATAGGAATAAATATTATATTTTTTGTAAAATTTCAGAGTTTTTTGGATTGGTTTACTATAGTTTTTAAATATGTTTCTCAACATCTATGCTCCAACAATCTGTGTTCTTCTATTTTTCTTAAATAATAATTCATTTTTAAAAATTATGAAATTTTATCCATTACATTATAACATATATAAAAACGTCTCATTAAATTTTCAGGATCATTTAACATCTCTAGATAAGTCTAAAAATTTGGACAAAATCACTTTGCATCACATATATAAAATTTACATCGACGATAATACTTATCTCCCATGTTTTTTTTTTTCATATCCTAGATCATTTTTCTTAATTTCACTTATCCATCAATTGGATCTATATAAATCTTAATTTTAAATAGAATTTCTAAAAATTTATTCTTAATCTATAATACATAATGATGTTTTCGCTGCGCTACTCTGATATATACATTCCAGATGTCATCTCAATTTATATCCATTATATCAAATGGATATTGCCACATCAGAGACCAACATAGATGCCAATGCATATGCATATATTAAAACACAATTTAATATTTTAAAATTCTCCTTGCTCATTTTCAAAACACACTTAGGTTGAGAATCTCAAACCTAGGCTTTGATACTAAAATAAATGTAATACTCTTATATTTTATATACATATAATACATATATCCAGTATATATACAATACGTGTATAGGATATAAAAATATCACAATCCAGTTTAATAATAATTTTTTATTTTTCTAATTTTAAAATCTTAAATACTTTAAAATGTAAATTTAAATAACAAATAAAATATTATTTATCAACCATAGGTTCCAAAATAGTATTTTATTATAAAAATATATGGGAAAAAATTCTCAAAAATTTTGTCTATAATTTAGACATCCCAAATTTTCAACAAAATCACAATCTGCAAAAGAAAAACACTCCCAAAAAAAATCAATCATATATTTTATCCATACTCCTTAATTTCTCCAAGTTTCTCAACATATTTATACATGTACATATATAAATCAAAAAATATATAAACCTCACATTACCCAATTTATCCAAAACTTCCTTTATAATTTACAAGCTATTAAAAATATAACATAATATGCATAGTTATATCATACTTTATAAAAATAAAATGTATGCATGACAGCAGCTGGCTCTGATTATGTGGGCGCAAAACTTAATTCAAACACTATCAACCTCAAGCCTAGACCTAACCAAGTCTAGATGAACTCTCCGAATCTATCGGATCTATCATGCCACTTGTGCGATGAATTATAATCGCGCTAAGCTAAAAATCCAACAGTACAAATTTTGATAATAAATAAACTTGAATACAATGACAATGCTTAATGCTTTTATGTTATGTCACTATGTGGCATTCAAGTTTTATCGTGTGTTCGAATTTAATCTTAAATTTAATCCGGACCAAAATTAAGGATTTACATAATGTTATTGCAAAATATGGTTTTGCACATATCCATATTGAATTATTGCTAATGTGACACCCAACACATAGTTATGCCACCAGGCATAGCTCCTCTTTCTATTTCAGAGGCCTTGTTTACATAAAATGCAGCACAAGACCAAGGGCTTCTAGATTTAGTTATTAATCCTTTATTTTCTAAATCATTTATTTCTTTTTTACAAAATTCAATTAAATCAGGCGCCATCTGAATGGGCCTAGCTTTAATTGTAATAGACTTTTCATCAAAGCCTATTTCGTAAGGTAAATCAACCATATGTTGCTTTCTATTCCAAAATGCATTTGAAATATCAGCACATAAATCTTTTTCTATCTGTGACTTTAATTTATTAATTTTATCTTGCATAAATTTATCCTTTAATTGTTCATTTATTTTTTGCAAATAATAATTATTTTTCAAATTACAAAGTTGTTCAGACTTTGCTTTTATAAGTGCATTTATCTGTAATTCATTTATTGAATGTGCCTTTAAAAGATTTAAATTCCTCTTTTTAGGTTTTTCCAAAAATGGAAAAATTATCTTTTGATGTTTAACTTTAAAACTTATACTATCATCATTTACTGAATAAGGTGTTATTAAATTCATAAATGGCGTTCCTAAGATTACCATATGATGAATATTGGTTAAAATAAATATATTCTTTATTTCTAAATTTCTATCTATAATAGAGGCTTCTGCTTTACCAAGTATATTTAATTTAGATTTATTTGCTGCAGATAAACTTTCATTAGTTTCTTGCCAAAATCTTTTTGGTACTAAACAAGGTTTAATGTAATTTAAATCAGCTCCTGTATCAAATAATGCTATAGTTTCTATGTTATAATTATCTGAAAATTTTAATTTTATCTTTATTAAATATTTTCTAGATATTATCTCATGCAACATAAAAATTAAATTATCAGGAATTTTATTTTTACTAATTAAACTAATTTCATTATCAGTTTTTTTTACCAATTATTTGTTCAATATCTTCTTCAGCTTCTTCATCAGAAGAAGGAGTTGAGTTTAATAAAGATTTTATTATTTGTGAATCATGTTCTTGTCTATTTTTTAATTCTTTTAATTCTAATTTAATTTCTTTAATTTCTTTTTGTAAATCATTTATAGTTGGTTTGTTTTTTATTGTTTTATTTTTATTTAATATTGTAGTTAGATCATATATTTGTTTACTAGTACTAGGTAACATAGAATGTTTAGGTCTATCTTCTTCTAATATTTTATTTAACATTTTCTCTTGAATTTTAGGATCATTTATATATTTTATTGCTTCTAATATAGATTCCTGTTCTTTAGTTAATACATTTAATGATTTACTACTATATTCAGAACTTGATTCCGATCCTATATCATCTATCTGATTTATTTCTTCAGAATCTGAATATTCTTCAGAATCTGAATAATCTAAGTATAATTCATAAATTTTATTTAATACAGATTCTTCTAAATTTAATTCTTGTAATTTTTTTTTATCAAATTTACAAAATCTTGATGTGTGGCATTTTCTTCCACATTTATAACATGTTAAATCTTTATAGGATGTGAATTTTTTATCCTTTTGTTTATATGGTTTTCTACTAGGTTTTCTATATTTATAAGGTTTATAAGGTTTCTGTTTTTTATAATAATCATCTTTATCAAGTTTTTTCTTATAATCCTTTTTATGATATTTTTTGTATGGTTTTTATATTTTCTTGTAGTAGAACACTGTCCATTACAATCTTTATGTTTTTGTATTATACTATAATCAAATTGTTTACAGAAGGAACCTAATTCTTGTTTAGTCTTTCTCATTTCATATTTTAATGACTTTTGAAGCTTTATGTCTTGACAAAGCTTTAATCCTTCCTTTTAAACTATACTAAATAATTGTCCATAGGTTAATAGGTCATAAGGAATAGGGTCTCCAAATTCCTGTTTTATATGGTTCCTAACCTTTTCTCCTAAGAAGAAGGGTAATCCTGCTAAGAATTTTTCTTTCCAGAAGGCCTGATTAGAATCTTCTCTAAGAATTATCCTAGTTAGGAAAGTTGTTTTATAAAACTAAAAATCACTAAGTTTCTTGCATCTAAGATTACTTAGTAATTCTGCATTTTTATCCTTTAAATGAGTAAGATCACCTATAAAATGAAGTGATATAGTCAAGATTAGTGTTGCCACTGCATCTTGAATAGTATCACTGTGAACCTCGGATTCCACCCGAAAAGGATTCGGATGAACGTTCACTTGTTGTTAGGAGTCGCCACTCAGTTTTTTCTGTTCAAAGGGAAAAACTAAGAAAACCCTTGTTTGACTCCAATAATGCATCCAATGTAAAGGTTTCTAATATACGAACCCAAGGAGGATTCGGGGACTATGTCATGTATTTGATTAATTTGCCAAAAAAGAAACAAATCTGAAAGGTACACAGAAAGGAAAAAGACAGACAGATTGTTAGTAAATTGCGGACTTGCTATTTGGGGTGAATCTCAAATATGCCTACATACTCTCGTTTTTATGAGAGATCAAAGCCCATGTAGTTCGAAAAAGCCTATTTAAAGGCAATTATGCATTATGCATGTGTGTGTGTATGCTTCGTGCATTGTCGGGCTTTTTGCCAAAATTGTGAGATTTTGAGCACTTAGTGCTGATTTTGCTGAAATTTGGGTACTTGGTACCAAAAGAATGCAATTTAGGCTCCATGCCAAAAAGTTGATTTTAATTGTGATGGGCTTCATGCCAAAAGAGATTAGGTCTTTGACCAACAAGATTGATTGATTCATGGCTTAATGCCGAAATGTTAATTGATTAGTTAATTAGGCCTTAGACCTAAAAGGATTAGGTCTTTGACCAGAAAGAAATTGAGGAGAAGATGCAATGCTTATGACATGCTTGAATTAACAAATGATGAATTAGAACATTACCTTGCTTAGGATTTTCCCACTTCGAAGTTCCAGATCTTGTTTTCTCGGACCTTGAATTCGATTTTGATTAATTCCTACAGTACACGGTTAGGTTTATGCAAATAAAAGTCCAATAAAAGTTCTTAAGCGTGTGTAAACAGAGAATTCATCAGCATGAGGCCCGGGATCCGAATAGCCAACCCCTTTTTCTGAAGATTTGGAAGCTATTTATAGACAAAAAAGGGACCCGTGCGGCGGTCGGACCGCCAGAAGAAATATTCCAGGACCATATAGGGTCTCTCTCAAACTGATTTTTCGAGAGCTACAGACCTCCAAAAAATATTCCAGGACCATATTCGTGATCCTCGCGTCATTCTGAACATTTCAAGTATTATGAAGACATACTTTCGATGAACTTTACCGTGGTCCTCTGGTCCGGCTCGGTCGTCTGCAGTATGAGAAAATCGGCTTTTCGAGCCTCAAAATTTGAGTATTCACAATTGCCCCCCACTGGGGTCCATAAAAATGATTTATGGGGCCCAGTGGTCATCTGAAGAGCGAATTTTGAGCGAGGGGTAAAAGCCCCGCCTTTTGGCATTTCTGGATTGCTTGCAGCACTTCTTATTTTGCTCTAATTGTATTCTGACTTTTCTTTACCTGCACTTTTGTTTAGCACAAACAGTACATATGTATGCATGATGTCCCCTTTTATTTTCATAAAGGTATTTATTTGCTTCTTTACAACCATTGCATGCACAAGTGGACCAAAAAGTCTTCACAAGGTTGAAAGGATCAATATGGGAAGATATGGATTGAAAGCTGTTGCTATTCTTAGAGGCGTAGCTGTAGATTGGGATTTCTTGCATGCTTGTATCAGATTTTGGGATCTCCAAGCTCATGTCTTCAGATCTGGTGCCCGGATGGACGAGATGTGTCCTCTTTTTGAGGAATTCTGCTCAATTATCGGATGTGACCCAAATGCTCCTCTTGTAAGGTATGAGGTTCAAATTAGCTATGTGGGGTCTTTTCAGAGGCTTTTCAACTTTACAAGGCCTCAAGCTCAAGCTATGATTGCGGATGGGAATAAGGCAATGCTGCTTCCTTTGATTGATGCACTCCTGACTGCTAATTTTGAAGATGAGATTCAACTGAAGCATAGGATGCGAGCTTTTATTTTCTGTCTGTTAGCTGGGTTTCTTTTCAACCGTGACCCTAGCTTTGGAGATTTAAAGCTTTGACCCATGATTAGGCAAATGGGGATTGATCAGAGGGTTCCTCTTCCTGTTGGGCTTACTATTGCTGCCCCTATTATGCCCGGAGTTACTCGAGCTGCTTTTCAAACTTGGGTTAGGAACCATCAGATGATCAGATCTTTTGTAGAGCCTTCCCTTGTCGAACCTACTCCAGAGTATAGGATTTGGTTTATAGCCGAAGCTTGGCCAATTGAAAAGCTAAGGAGGCATGCATTACTGCAGGAGCTAGAGGGAGAGGAGGTGGTTCCTCTTAACGAGGAGAAGATAGATGCTGCAGAGAGCTTTGGAGCTAAGGAAGATACCGAAGACTCTGCCCCACGTAGGAGGCGTAGGATTTAGGCCCTAGGGTTGACTCTATTGTCTACTCTCTTTTTTTACCTTTTTGGTTCATTTGACGTTTTTAGACTTATGGCTTGACTCTTTTGATTGGTTTGATATTTCATGGAATGAATGACTCTTTTTGGAATGAATGACTATTTTCGGAATGACTCTTTTATTTGCTTTCCAAGCATTATCTACTTTATTTACTTGCTCTAATTTTTGCCTATGTTGTCCTTTCGGATTTTCAACTTAGCGAGCTCTTACCCATTCTTGCCTAAGCCGCCCTTTGCGGGTTTTCGACTTAGCGGGCCCCCACTATTGCCTAAGCTGCCCTTTGTGGATTTTTGACTTAGCATGATTTTTCTTTTTTTTTCTTTCTTTCTTTCTTTTTTTTTATGTTGGCAAAAGAAAAGTGAACCAATGATTTTTATTAAAATTTAGACCGTGCTCAAGGAGAGCTACCTACATATCTCGAATTAGTTTGCGAGAATCAGGTCTAATGTAGTTCCTTACAATGCATGATTATACATAATATTTCTTTAATTGATCTAGATTGCATGGGTTTGTGAACTCCAGACCATCCAAATCAGACAAGATGACGGCTCCACCGGAAAGTATTTTCTTCAAAATGTAGGGTCCAGCCCAAAGAGGACGAAACTTCCCACGAGGATCTGTAATGGGTGTTCTGATCTCTTTCAGAACCAAACAACCTTCTTCCAACTTTCGATCTTTGACCTTTTTGTTGAAATGTCTGGCCATTCGCCTCTGATACCCTTGAATCTGATGTAGAGCTTGAAGTCTTTTTTCATCCAAACCCAACAACTGATGGTGATAATTGCTAATCCATTTAGCTTCATTTATCTGACTTTCTTGAATTATCCTTGCCGATTGAACTTCTAGTTCAATGGGGAGTACTGCTTCCATTCCGTACACCAGGGAATACAGGGTTGCCTTAGTAGGAGTTCTAATTAATGTTCTATATCCCCACAAAGCCAGCGGTAACTTCTCATGCCAACGCCTATGTTCCTTGATCATTTTTTGTATGATCACCTTTATAGACTTGTTCGCTGCTTCTACAGCTCCATTTGTTTGAGGTCTATAAGGAGAGGACTTATGATGCTGGACATTCTTATCCTTTAAGAGCTTAGCAAATTCTGCTTGGAAATGAATTCCATTATCAGTGATAATCTCAAATGGCGTTCCGTACCGACAAAGGATGTTGGTTCGGACAAACTGTGCTGCCTTTTTGGCGTTTAATTCTACATAGGAAGCTGCTTCAACCCACTTTGTGAAGTAATCCACTGCTACCAAGATAAACTGATGTCCATTTGAGGCTTTTGGATGTATTTTTCCAATTATATCTATTCCCCAAGTAGCGAAGGGCCATGGAGAAGTAATCGGATTCAGGGCAACGGGAGGTTGCTTCTGCATCTTAGCAAATATCTGACACTGATGGCATTCTTGCACAAATGCCGCGCAGTCTGCATTCATGGTGGACCAATAATATCCTAGATTGGCAATTTTTTGAGACAAGGTGATCCCATACATGTGTGGTCCTGATTCGCCACCATGTACCATTTCCATTATCTGCTTAGCCTCTGCTTCATTCACACACCTTAGGTGCATTCCATTCCAACTCCTCTTGTAGAGGATATCCCCATTAAGAATGTAACCTATGGCTAGCTGCCTTATGGCCCTCTGATCAACCTTTGATGATCCCTCCGGATAACTTCCATCCTTGAGATAACTTTTGATATCCCAAAACCATGGTTTACCATCGATCAAATGCATTACATGGACGGGTCATTTCTGAAGCTGAACTTTCAATGGACGAATGGCTTTCCCCTCCTTAATATTGATCATGGAAGCTAAAGTAGCCAGGGCATTAGCAAACTGATTCTTTGCTCTTGGGAGATATTCGAAGGACAAATCATCGAATTGTTGTGCCAAATGATCGAGACGTTGTAGGTAAGGAACCAAACGCTCTTCTCTTATTTTCCATTTCCTTAAAGCTTGTGATACTATTAAAATAGAATCACCATAGACCTTTAGGTTCTTAATCCCTAATTCCATAGCGGTTTCAAGCCCATTGATGCAAGCTTCATATTCTGCTTCATTGTTTGTGCAACTAAAGTCAAGTTTAACTGAAAATGGAATGTATTCTCCACAAGGAGTTTTGAACACAATCCCAATTCCATTTCCATGATAATTGGATGCCCCATCAAAATACATCTCCCAAACAATTCTTTCCACATTCAAGAGGTCTTCGTCAGGGAAACCCATTTCTCGCATCTCGTCTTTTACGGGTAATTCTGCTAATTGGTCAGCTATTGCGCCACCTTTCACAGCTTTCCTCTGAATGAATTTTAAGTCAAAGACTGCCAATGTTGACACCCACTTAGCCATTTTGCTGTCCAAAACAGGCCTCTCCATAAGGAATTTCAAGGGACTCTGTTCTACGACGACACAAGTAGTGTAAGAAGATAAGTAGTGTTGTAACTTTGTGCAAGCCCAATACAATGCTAAACACAACTTCTCAATCTTGTTATACTTTAACTCATAGTCCAGCATCCTTTTGCTGAGGTAGTAAATTGCATTTTCTACCTTTGTACTTTCGGCTTCTTGAGCTAGCATTGCACCCATGGCTTCATCTGTTACAGACAAATACAAGAGCAGAGGCTTTCCCATTCTGGGAGGTTGTAGAATTGGCGGATTTAACAAGTATTCTTTGATCTTGTCGAAGGCCTTTTGGCAGTCTTCATTCCATTCTTGTGAAGCTCCTTTCCTTAGTAGCTTAAAGATTGGACCACAAGTCTCTGCCAATTGCGATATGAATCGACTGATATACTGTAATCTACCTAGCAAGCCTCGAATCTCTTTTTCTGTTCTTGGTGGAGGCATTTTCAGAATAGCCTTTGACTTTGCTGGATCAACTTCTATTCCTCTCTTGCTAACCAAATACCCCAAAAATAAGCCTGATGTTGCTCCAAATAGGCACTTTGCAGGATTAAGCTTCAAATTGTACTTGCGAAGTCTAAGGAAGAACTTCTCAAGTGCTTCAACGTGTTCTTCTGGAGACTTTGACTTAACAATCATATCATCAACATACACCTCTACTTCTTTGTGAATCATGTCATGAAAGACTGTTGTCGCCATCCTTTGGTAGGTAGCCCCTGCATTTATCAATCCAAAAGGCATAACCTTGTAGCAGAAAGTGCCCCATTTTGTAATGAAAGCTGTCTTTTCTTTGTCCGGTGGATGCACCATGATCTGATTGTACCCAACCGCGAGGTCAGTCATGGAAACCATCATATGCCCAGCCATCCTGTCTATCAGCAAATCGATGTGTGGCAGTGGAAAATCGTCCTTGGGATAGGCCTTATTCAAATCTCTATATTCAACACACATCCTGACCTTTCCATCTTTCTTCGGGACTGGCACAATGTTTGCTAACCAGGAAGGGTAGGCAATTGGTTCTATGAACTTATTGTCCAGTTGCTTGGCAAACTCCTCTTTAATTTTCAAAGACCATTCAGGCTTCATTCTTCTCAATTTCTGCTTAACCGGCTTCGCATCTGGGTATAGTGGAATCTTATGAACTGCTATGGCTGGGTCTATTCCCGTGACATCACTTGCCTTCCACATGAACCAGTCGACATATCTTCTGATGCACTCAACAACCTGTTCCTTATTCACACAATCATATGCAATGTATGTATGTTCATTTTCTTTGCCAATCATTATTTTTTCATTTATTTCTTTTATTTCATCTATTTCATTTTTGCTAGATAATACTTGGAAAGCAAAAGACACAGGGTAACCAAGAACTTGAACAGTTTCATTGATAATGGCGGAGTCATCCCCCAGAGTTACATCATATTCGACATCAGGGTTTTCTGTTCCTGAAGCTAAGGAAGACTCAGAACTGGACTCTGACTCGGTGTTTGACTCGAGTTTTGACTCAGTACAAGACTCAGGCTCGGGGTATGACACATGACTAGGTTTGACTGTAGCTGCTTGTCCCTTCTTGGCATACCAGTTCATCAGTGGTCCATCTGTGGTCTTGATCAGCTTTGTGAAGTCCCTTTTGTCTTCAAAATTGGTTATCATAGCAACCTCATCAAAGAGACAAGGCCGCATAAAATCTTCCATTTGTGGGTCAACTATAGGTTCTGGCTCTTCTTCTTTTATGGCTAAAACATCATCGAACATCTCAAAACCCGGTAGCTTCTTTCCAGTCATAGGAGAATAGAATGGTTCCTGAAAACCATAGTAAGGAACTGCTTTTCCAGGTTTGCAAAAGTGACCATTCAGAGTTCTAAAATAAGGGCGCATTTTGAGGCTTCTTGCCCCCCAATTCTTCTTTTTCTTCCTTCCATGCTCAAACTCTTCTATCTCCTCATCTGTGGGTTTGTACCCCAGGCCAAAAGTTCCCTTATTCTCAGGTTCTTCCCATGGCCGCACTACGGGTGTTTTCCTTCCAGACTTTATCATTTCCATTCCGGGCAGCAGACCTACCCTTAGCATCATTCCCACCAAGCAATTGATTTGGACCTCTCCAAAATCATACAAGATAAATGGCCCTTTGGGTTTTTCTCCTTCAATGCATTGGACTGTATCATAATGGAAACCAGTCAAGGTCATGGCGGTTTCGCTAGGAACAACCTCAAAGAGAGACTGATCCATGGTTCTCTTGTTGATTTCACAGTTGTCACCTTTGATAGTGATGATTTTTCCTTCAAAAGGGAACTTAAGTTTTTGATGTAATGAAGAAGGGACAGCATTATTCTGATGAATCCACGGCCTTCCAAGGAGGAGATTAAAGCTCGCGGGTACATCAATGACTTGGAAGGGCACTCTCATTTTTACCGGCCCAATAGCAATTTTCAGAGTGGCAACACCCAAAATTTCTCTTCGAGTGTTATCATATGCTCTAACAATCTGATCAGAAGGTGTAAGGTTTGTAGCCTCCAACCCCAGACAGCTTGCTACCTTCAAGGGACATACATTTAAGGCTGACCCATTATCAATGAGAACCATGGGAACAGTCTTTCCCCCAGTTTGTATGGTGATGTATAGAGCATCATTGTGTTTACTGCCATCTTCTGGTAGGTCTGTATCAGAAAATCGGATACTCAATGCCTTGGTTGATTGAGTCAAAGTGGCCACCAAAGCTTCTGGGCTTGTGTCCACTGATGTATCAAGTTGACTTAAAGCTTCGCTGAGAGCCTGACGATGTGGGAATGAGGAAGCAAGGAGCTCCCAAATTGACACCCTCGAGCTGAGAGAGACAGGGTCTTCTTTTGGCTCTGGTGTCTTCTTATGGGGGTGATTTGAGGTTGAAGGGGCTTTTCCCAAGTCGAGTGGCTGATATTGCCTTCCGCTTCTTGTCAAAGCGTCGACCTCTTCAGCAAGGTCATTCAAATCCAACACACACACTTCATTCATTTCTAAGAGAAGTTTGAAAGGATCAAACAACTCTTCTTCCACAGTGATGGCGTGGATGGAATGATTAGGCAAAGGGTTAGTATTAATGTTCGGTTGACTCTTGAGAGGAATGATGTCACCCCTATCCACCAAATCCTGGATGCGGTTTTTCAGAGTCCAGCAAGCATCTGTTCTATGCCCTTTTCCTTGGTGGTATTCACAATATTCATTGGCCTTATAACTGGAGGGTAATGGATTTGGAGGTGGCCTTGGGTCCAAAGGCTTCAAATACTTCCCTTCCATAGCCTTTTTAAACACTAGATGAAGGGGCACCCCAAGGTCGGTATATTGCCTTCTTGGCTGATTTCTCTGCCCAAGATTGCCCACACGTAAAGGATTCGCAGGGGCAATATTGGCCACTTCATTGACCTTGCTTGAGGAAGTAGCTTGGCCTTGTTTCCTATACTTCGAAGTAGCTCCCTCATCTACTATTTTACCCAATTGTATCAAGTCTTCTACCTTAGTTGTAGTCGCAATGAGCGATTTGAAAGTAGGTAGGTATTGGGTTTGCAGTTGAGCTTGATATGTAGGCCTTAAATTCCTGATTATAATATCAATCTGCTCCTGTTCTGAAAGGCGATTGATCATTTGGGCGGCTTTTGCCCTCCACCTCGTAAGGAACGAGGAGAAGGGTTCATTGTTGTTTTGTTTGGTAGTCTCAAGTTCTCTTCTAGTGACATCCACCTCAATATTATAGTGGTATTGAGTGTTAAATGCATTGCAGATGTCTTCCCAGGTCTTAATCTTAGCACGGTCCAGGCTTACAAACCATTTTAGGGCAGCCCCAGTCAAGGATTGTTGAAAGAGTTGAGCAAAGAGCTCATCATTTAAACCCAAGGGCTCAAGGCCCCCACATACATCTTCAAATGGGTTTTAGGGCAAGTGGTCCCATCAAATCTGTCCATCCCAGGCATCTTGAATTTTGGAGGCAATCTAGCTTGGGGAAACAAGGATAAGGAATCCATGTCTACCACCTCTTTATGAGTTTTCATGGCAGTGATTGACCTTTCAAGCAATTCAAGTTTCTTTTTCAGTTCATCAGTTTCATTCTTAGAGGGTGGATCCTCCAAATTAATGACTGGGGTATTATTCTGAGTAGTCATGGGGGTACTAGTTTGCCCCACAATAGGTTCTTTCCCTAAATTTCCAGAAGTAGTGGCCATCTTTGGTGTTCCTCCCAATTCAGCCAAGATGGCTACCCTTTGGGCAGCCAAAGCTTCATCAATTCTTTCTTGCATCCGAGTTTCAATTTCTTTAACTTGTCCATCTAGCAAGGCCTTAATCTGTTCAATAGTAGCCATTTCAGTAATTGGAGTAGTTGGTGAAGTTAGGGTAGTAGGTCTTGTGGGTGATTGCACAGTTAGATTTGGTGTAGCTCGTGTAGGTGAAGGCACACGGATAGTGGGTACCTGAAAAGGTTAAGGGCAAGAGATCAGGGTAGTGTGTAGGATAGGAAAAACTCTTGGTCCACTTATATACATCAAAAGTTTTCCCCAAAAGATTTTCCCCCAAAATAATGTTGTCATGTTGCATGAATGCACCTCATCACATCATAATTCATTTTAATGGAATGTGGTACTATCATTGGGTACATACAACCTAAGGGAAGGTTCTATTGTTCATGAAAAATAGAGAATTGGCTCATAATAGGGACCCTTGAGTCTTGAGTAAGATATACCTAACCACATGTGAAACAAGGAGTTTCGCGTGGGTCCAACAATACGATTACTCATGGGCCACTCCAAAAGGATTGGAATGGTTTGCGACAACAGGGAGGACGCTTTGGCTGTCCGCCGGCATAATCAAGGAGACCTGCCGGTCAGCGCTACTTGCTATCCAGACTCAGAATTTTGAACAGAATGAGAAGAAATTCATTTGAAAATAATTTTTTATGCACTGGAGGAAAATGATTCCCCCATATAATGCAAGAGAAAAAGATTCTCTAAATGACAAAACAACAGCACCATTAATCAAACAAAATGTTCATCAAAGGAAAAAGATTCCTTTTGTCAATTTTATTCCAATATCCTTAAAGAAAGGATATATATAGCTAAGGTACCCTGCAAAATAAATAAAAGTACCCTAAAGAAGGGCGAATTAGTCAAATAAACAATTATAATCTACTAGGACTCCATAAATTATTTTTATGGTCCCCAGCGGCAAATTAATCAAATAAGCAATAGTAGTCCACTAGAATCTCATAAATAATTTTTATGCTCCCCAGTGGAGTCGCCAAACTGTGAACCTCGAATTCCACCCGAAAAGGATTCGGATGAACGTTCACTTGTTGTTAGGAGTCGCCACTCAGTTTTTTCTGTTCAAAGGGAAAAACTAAGAAAACCCTTGTTTGACTCCAATAATGCATCCAATGTAAAGGTTTCTAATCTACGAACCCAAGGAGGATTCGGGGACTATGTCATGTATTTGATTAATTTGCCAAAAAAGAAACAAATCTGAAAGGTACACAGAAAGGAAAAAGACAGACAGATTGTTAGTAAATTGCGGACTTGCTATTTGGGGTGAATCCCAAATATGCCTACATACTCTCATTTTTATGAGAGATCAAAGTCCATGTAGTTCGGAAAAGCCTATTTAAAGGCAATTATGCATTATGCATGTGTGTGTGTATGCTTCGTGCATTGTCGGGCTTTTTGCCAAAATTATGAGATTTTGAGCACTTAGTGCTGATTTTGCTGAAATTTGGGTACTTTGTACCAAAAGAATGCAATTTAGGCTCCATGCCAAAAAGTTGATTTTAATTGTGATGGGCTTCATGCCAAAAGAGATTAGGTCTTTGACCAACAAGATTGATTGATTCATGGCTTAATGCCGAAATGTTCATTGATTAGTTAATTAGGCCTTAGACCTAAAAGGATTAGGACTTTGACCAGAAAGAAATTGAGTAGAAGATGCAATGCTTATGACATGCTTGAATTAACAAATGATGAATTAGAACATTACCTTGCTTAGGATTTTCCCACTTCGAAGTTCCAGATCTTGTTTTCTCGGACCTTGAATTCGATTTTGATTAATTCCTACAGCACACGGTTAGGTTTATGCAAATAAAAGTCCAATAAAAATTCTTAAGCGTGTGTAAACAGAGAATTCGTCAACATGAGGCCCGGGATCCGAATAGCCAACCCCTTTTTCTGAAGATTCGGAAGCTATTTATAGATAAAAAATGGACCCGTACGGTGGTCGGACCGCCGAAAGAAAAATCCGGCGGTCGAACCGCCGTGCGCACGGCTGTTCACAGCGGTTGGACCGCCGTGCGCGGCGGTTGGACCACCATGCACTGTGCACGGTGGTTGGACCGCCGTGCGCGGCGGTTGGACCACCATGCATTGTGAACGGCGGTTGAACCGCCGTCTGCGGTGGTTCAGCCGCCAAAATAGCACATCGGGTCTCTCTCAAACTGATTTTTCAGGAGCTACAAACCTCCAAAAAATATTCCAGGACCATATCCGTGATCCTCGCGTCATTCCGAACATTTCAAGTACCATGAAGACATACTTTCGGTGAACTTTATGGTGGACCTCTGGTCCGGCTCGGTCATCTGCAGTTTGAGAAAATTGGCTTTTCGAGCCTCAAAATTCGAGTATTCACAATCACCAAGTTCATCTAGAATAGGTATTCCATCCTCATAAGTTTTTATAGCATTTAGAATTTCTAAATGTTGTTCATCAGTGAGATGATTATCCCACCAACCTTTAAGTTGTCCTGTAAAGCCAGCTATAAGAAGTTCAGCTATAGTTCTATCTGAAGTTCCTATTTGAGTTCTATAGGCATTGGCAGCCATTGTCATTTGTTGAAGAAGACTCAGAATATTATATTCTGATAAGCTATCAATGTTCCATTCATATACTGAAGAGGCATTATATTTATATTGTGATAGGATATTTGGTCTATCTGTTATACCTAAGTCTGGGGCAGACATTCTAGGTACTATAGATTGATTATATGTTATACGATTTATTTGTGGTTCTAAGGCTTTACTAAAGGTTTCAATATCTTTAGATTCAGGTTGAGAATTCTCAACTGATTCTGATTCTTGTTCTTGGGTGACTATACTAATAGTTTTAGAGGCTTTAGATTGAGGTGTTTCTTGAACTACCTGTTTTGACCCAGAAGAAGAGTCAATTTTACTTAATTGTTCTTTAATTGCTTTAACAAAGTCAGAATCCTTAGATTTGACTTCCTTTTGTCCTGTTTTAGAAACTTCGAAGGGTTTAAAAATATGAGATTTAAGTTTTTTATCTTTTAAATCTTTTTCAATTTTTACTATTTTACTTTCTTTAATAGTATCTTCTATTCTGTTTAACTGTTGTCCTATACTTAATAGGTGTGCATTACTGAAATTATTTTGCTCTAATATTTTCCTATTAGGATCATCTTCAGATACTATTTTAAATGGTGCTATATTTATTTCTTTATCTCCATGTAAGAATACACTTGATGTTTTAGGTTGATGTTCACTCTGTATAATTTTATCTTTTACCTTCCATTCTGTATCTTTATTCCTAATAGTTACTGGATTTAATAATTTTTCTGCTTTAAGTTTTCCTCTATAAATTCTTTTAAACCAATCAAAGAATTTCATATTAACTTCATAATTTCTTATAAAGTCAACATATTCTTCTTTAACTGATTCAAAGTCTTTTACCTTTTTCATTACATTTTCTAATTTATCTTTATTTTTAATTGCTGATAATTCTTTGTTTAATTTATCATAATTAAAAATGAATTCTTTATTAATTACGTTTAATTCTCTATCCATGCTTTCTACATTTCCTGTCATGAAGGAAGCTGTAGGTGACATAGGTGGAGAAGGTGAGTGTTCTACATTTTGTGGTTGATTATAATTAGGGTTTGGTTCCAAAGGGTTCATTGTTCCTGTTGGATTATAATATAAGTGTGGTACTGTTGTACTATAATCTACACTTTTTAATTTATTACTAGATTCAGGTATATCCGATGTAGAATACCTAGGCTTTACTACTGTTTGCAATACAGGTTTAGGTTCATTTTCTTTATATGAGGCATATATTACAAAAGGTAACTGTGAGGCTCTACCTATATCTACTGTTGATACAGAGGAGGAAGAGTCAGAATACCTACTGCTTACACCATGTCTACTAAATTTTAATTTAACTTTATCGTCTTCATACTGTTCAATTTTACTGAGTTCTATATTAGTCTGAAACAGAGACATCTTTGTCTTGAGAGACCCATATATCCATTTTAGCTTTGATAAACCTTTGCATGATAGGTTAAAGAAAACCCCAGGCCCATGGACTGATGTCCATTCTGGCATAGTTAGACAGGTTAAAGACCTAGTTAAAACCATTCCTTGCCTGCATATAGCTGATCCATTAGCTATATGAAACCATTCCTGGTTAGTGATTTTCAGTTTTATAAAACAACTTTCCTAACTAGGATAATACTTAGAGAAGATTCTAACCAGGCCTTCTGGAAAGAAAAATTCTTAGTAGGATTACCCTTCTTCTTAGGAGAAAAGGTCAGGAACCATATAAAATAGGAATTTGGAAACCCTATTCCTTATGACCTATTAACCTATGGACAATTATTTAGTATAGTTCAAAAGGAAGGATTAAAGCTTTGTCAAGACATAAAGCTTCAAAAGTCATTAAAATATGAAATGAGAAAGACTAAACAAGAATTAGGTTCCTTCTGTAAACAATTTGATTATAGTATAACACAAAAACATAAAGATTGTAATGGACAGTGTTCTACTACAAGAAAATATAAAAAACCATACAAAAAATATCATAAAAAGGATTATAAGAAAAAACTTGATAAAGATGATTATTATAAAAAACAGAAACCTTATAAACCTTATAAATATAGAAAACCTAGTAGAAAACCATATAAACAAAAGGATAAAAAATTCACATCCTATAAAGATTTAACATGTTATAAATGTGGAAGAAAATGTCACACATCAAGATTTTGTAAATTTGATAAAAAAAAATTACAAGAATTAAATTTAGAAGAATCTGTATTAAATAAAATTTATGAATTATACTTAGATTATTCAGATTCTGAAGAATATTCAGATTCTGAAGAAATAAATCAGATAGATGATATAGGATCAGAATCAAGTTCTGAATATAGTAGTAAATCATTAAATGTATTAACTAAAGAACAGAAATCTATATTAGAAGCAATAAAATATATAAATGATCCCATTTTATCCTTTTTTATATTTTTCATTCATAAAATTTAATATCCATGACTCACATTCATAATGCAACTCATTTTCCACATTTGCTCACAAGTCATAATTGTGTCCACATTGGACAACACACCGCATATGAATGTGGAATGTGAAAAATAAATATAAAAATGTGAAAAATAGTTAAAGATATGAAAAATAAGGAAAATGAATGATATATGAACTTGGGGAGATGATATGAAAAATATCAAAAAAGAAATGGTAAATGAATTTATATAATTATCGGTGGTTCCGTCCACCTTTACATAAAAAAAAAAGAAATGGTAAATGAATATGTAATGTGATATATAATATGTATATGTTTGTGAAAGGTATTAAAATGTGGAAAAGAGTCACATTGTAAACGTGACTCAAGTTTATATAATGAAATGAAGTACTGAAGTGATCATGAGTGAGTTGATCACTTGAGAAATGTGAAAATATTAAGAATAAATGGGTATTGCGTTATGAAAGTATGATTGAATATATTGAAATGAGATAATATGACATAATGGAAATAAGAAATGATGGAAATGGTCATGTAAAATGAGAATGTAATGAAATGTTTGGTTACCTTGTGTAGTATCTTATTTCAAAGAATTATTTTGGTGTTATTGATATGATTTACCTTTGGGCTAGATGTTGGGCGTCACTATTATTTACCTTCGGGCTAGATGCTAGGCATCACTATTATTTGCCTTTGGATTAGACACTATGTGTCATTGTTATTTGGCTTCGAGTCTAGACATCGATGTGTCAACAGTGGAAGGATGCGACAGTTAGATCCACGGTGTCGCGATAAACCATAATAATATCTCTGTAACAAGAATACTGTACAAGGTTGTTTGGGCCCAATATGTGTGTTTGTGATGTGTTTATATATACATATATATGTGTTGAACTGTGAATAATGGTATATGATTATTTGGTTATAAAAAGATAAAGTATGTGAGATAAATTCATAAATCATGTATGATAATATATTTCAATCATTTTATATTTTTCAGATTTTAATTTTTAACATTTTGTGCTTTTTTTTTACAAATGGCTTTTTCCTTTACCTAAATCAAAACTTAATTTTCTTTAGTGTGTGATTTATGGAGTCTTTTATCTCACTTGTGTCCTTGCTGATTTTGACGGTTTCGAACAGGAGGTAATTAAATTTAACCGAATCTATTAATTCAATTTTAATTTGTCCAACTCCAAATGGATATGTCATTAATTTAGTTCGGATGAAGTTCAAATTTAGTTGATATAATCAGAATGAATGAGTTCCTAAGGTTTAAACTTTTATGATTCATGACTCAACAAACTCAAGTATTAGTTGGAGATTGCGAATCTGAACCTCTGTGTTATTTTACGATAATCTAGTTTTATGTCTTTTCCAATTTTCCAATTTGCGAATCTATATGTTACGTTACAAAATTTTTTGTTAATTTTAGTATATTGTGATTGATATATATAACAAAAAAATTTAAAAATTCAATCACTAATAAATTCATAGAAGTATCTACAAATCTGTATTAAAAAACAAACCTATAACACCATAAAAATGAATTCCATATTGTATAATTAGAAAACAGTATAATGCCTTGAATATTTTTTTTTCAAAGAAGTTAAAAAAAAATTTCTTATATTTTAAATATTTAATTTATTTTTATTATTTATGGTATTGTATCAATACTAAGTGCGATATGGTATAGCATAATTGTATTAATCATTATTGAATTAGTTCAATTTCATATTTTTTTTGATAATAATTATAGTTTTATTTATGAAAATATTTACTGCATGATCATTATCTATAGATAACTTATACTATTATATACTTTTTGTGCAAATTATATCACTGACTTTTAAATGATTTGTTACTTATCACATTATTATTTATAGTAAGTCCTTAAGAAGTTAATTTTATGGGATTATTTTTTTCTGCTAAACAATTATTAAACAAAGAAGTTCAAATTATATGAATTCAATAAAGATTTTAAACAATGATAGATTGAACTTAATATATATTGCCCAAAAAAGTTAAAAAGGAAAAGTTGTTAATAGATTGAACTCTTTATTTATTTTTGTTAATTGACTAACTATGACTTATTGATCAATAATTCAACGTTAACTATGATCTAATAAATTATGAATATATTAGAAAATATAATTAAATTAATATATTTTCCATGCATCATGAGTAAATAGAAAATATAATGAGTATATTTTGCATCATGCATCATGAGTATATTTTCCTTTATGAAAAAACAATATTTATTATATGATTATTATTATTATTAATAACTATGTTATTGTAAGCTAGTCACATATAGTCGTTATTTGATGCAGATCAAGAAATATTTCAAAATGGGTGGATTGACTTAACAAATAATCCTTAGTGTAGAATGTCAACCTAATTTTTTATACTAAGTTCGATAATGGCAAATTACTAAACGCTAAGTAATCTAAAAGTGTCATTATTTACATTTCTCAAAAAGCCCTAAAGATGCATTCCTAATGACAATTTATAAACATATATATAAAACAAATAAACACATATATAATATGAATATTAGTTATCAAAATATTATAGCAACCAAATAATATGCATAATGTCATATAATCAATGGAAATCATAAAGGATATATCATTAAGCTCAATTCCTTCTAATCATAAATCATCATGCCAATTAATCATATAATAACATCATCCCATATGAAAATTGTATTCAAAGTTTGTTTATGGCAACAAGTGAACCAAAATCAATAAATTTCATAGAAAAGT
Organism: Garcia nutans; assembly: GCA_947685225.1. Classification (NCBI taxonomy): domain Eukaryota; kingdom Viridiplantae; phylum Streptophyta; class Magnoliopsida; order Malpighiales; family Euphorbiaceae; genus Garcia; species Garcia nutans. Next base: position 43,278,090 of record CANTUV010000043.1, read on the forward strand.
TTTGAACATTCTTATAGTTGATTAACTCACAAGTTTTAACCAAATTATGTTAAATGGTCTCTTTTTAGGCTAATTTGCTTTCATTTAAGCAATTTATATAAATATATAAAAGTTAAGTAAATGAGATTTCTTTTAAGGCTGCAATATTATCATTTAAAAAAAATACTATAATATTATAATTTCTCAATTTCTTATCAATTTCTCGATTTCTTATTAATTTATTATTTTCACACACTCTCTCTCTTTTTAGTAAAAAAATTTAAATTATTCAGTTGATATTGATTCAATATTTCATACTTTTTTCTTTTAATTAATTTATATAAAATTTAAAATTTAAAAATTAATTATATTTGTGACTTTTAGTCATCTATTAAATAATTACATATTAATATAATCTTATAATATCAACTAACTAAATTATATTTTTTACATTTATTTTTTTATAAATTAATTATATATTAATATACTTAAATAATAGTGATTGATTTATATATTTTTGTAGAAATTTGAAAAGTTTCAAAAAGTATATGATTCTTGACCTTCATAATAAATTAATTATAAATTAAATAATTTTTTATAATAATTATTAAGTTATATATTTTTAGAAATTAAAAAAATTAAACAATAAACTATATGACCTTTGACATTCCTAACAAATTAATTATACATTGATAATTTATGTAATAATAATATTTATATTCATAACACTTTTAATAAAAATCTATTATTATAAATCTTGCTACATACATTTTTCTTCCTATTTGAAAAAGCTTGCTTAAATTTCTATCTTTCTTTTTTGTTTTTTCTCATTTTTATATAATTCATGATTTTTTTATAACAAAAATATATGTAAATTTTGGACTTGATTAGTAAAAGAGTCAAGTTATATTATATTTACTCATCAATATTATTTTAATAAAATTATCATAAAAACTGAAATAAATATTTTATTTTGTATTTTTATAAATAATTTATTGTTAATTTACATATAAATTATTTTATAATTATAATTATTTATATTTTATTATTCTCATTATTGTGCAATAAGTGGGTAAAGGAATAGAAAATAGAGGATTTATAGCTACAACATAAGCGGTTAAAAAAATATAAATTATAAATTTGATAATTTATTATTATAAAAAATATAATTTAAAAAGTTAAGAATTTAAAAAGACAAAATAGAATGTAAAAGGTCATTAATTTTAAAAAATAAAAAATAATTAAATATTATTTATAATTATTTAAAAATGTTTTATAATATTATTATATTACTGAATTTGAATGATCCCGATTGAACCGTAGATTAATCATTAATTTGAATCAATGTTCGGTCCGATTTTAAAAACATTGCTAAAAGATTATTTCACTAAATAAAAATAAGTCGTTTGTGAAAAATAAATATATAAATAGAAAGTAAAATATTTAGAAAAATTATATATAGAATAATAATTAATTTGAATTGTACGAAAATATTTAAATTTTTCTTTGTTTTTTGTGGTAGCAATTATTTTTTTATTTTTGTTAAAATAATATATTTAATGTAACACCCTTATACCCTAAATACATATAATGCATATACCCCGTATATGTAAAATACATACTTAAAATTTAAAGATACTACAATACATACATATGAATACCCTCATTTTAGTATTAAAAATAGTTTTCAAATTCATAGAAGAAATTCTCTGAGAAAATTTCATCAGAGTTTTATTTGTAATTTCAGTAAATCCCAAGTTAATCAAATACTCAACCTGCAAAGAAAATTTACACTCCCAAATTATAGTTCTTACCAATCCAATAGTTTCTCCAATTATCACCAAACACTTCATCCTAAAATAACTTTTACATTATTTACATTCAAAAGTTTCTTAACATAACAATACCCAACATAAACACATATACATACATAATATCCCCAAAATATGTTCAATATACATATAGTGAGATTATAATGTACACTCCAAAATATATAATTTACAAGACTATACATGTATGCAACAGCATTGTCAGTATAGGTCACGTGGCAAAACTCAACTTCAAAACTCAAACTAGTGCACTATAATCTATAGATCTTCCACCTACATGATACATATCAACCGCACTAAGCATATTGCTTAGTGGTATATATTTAATAACAATAAACAAGCAAAACCAAATTGCACAATTACACAGTGTAACATGTATTAATATAACTTAAACTTTATTAACTCATGTTACTCGCCAACAAGTCATAATCACATACATACACACACACACAGGGCCCAGCACTCTACTTACAATGACTCAAAGGTTTGACACTAGAGACACGGTGTCACATATCACCCGTAAGTTGTCTCCTATCGACATCGAAGACAAGTGTTAGATATCACCCAAAGGCTGCCTCCTTTTAACACCAAGGGCAAAGTGTTAAATATCTCACCCAAAAGGACACCCTCTTTCGACACCGATGACCAAGTGTCTATCATCACCTGAATGTCGTCTCCTTCACATAAATATATCAACAATACTTTCCACGACCATACTCATATTACACTTTACATAATAAGTCACATTCATAATGTGACTCATTTCACATATTTCACAAACATAACCATTATACATTATATTACACATCTTTAATATAAATAATATATTTCATATATCAACATCAATCTACATGGGACTATTGCCGAATGTGCACTCACTGCACATGTATATAAAATTACATAAGTTATATGTATCTTCACATTCCAAAGTAATTATATATACATTATGTCAAATCACATTTAATAAAATCTCAAGACATTTAAATATGTATTAACCTTAATTCGCTTGCAAAACAACTCAATAACATTTTCCAAGCCAAATTTTATCACTTTGTCTTATACACATATAACCCAACAATAAGCAATGTTACTTAATTTAAATCCATTTCCATGGTCAATTTATATGAAACTATCATTAAACATTTAATTTCAATCAAAATCCCAATAAAACTCTAATTTCACCATTTTCTACTTTATTCAAACTTCATCCTACCCAACTTAATTCCAACATATAACCATAGTTTTATTACTTACATATCAAAATAATAACAAAATAACTCATTTCAATAATTATAAATATTTACTTCCAAAATCCTAATTCTACATAGTCTTCCGTAAACCCTAACTTCATCCAAACTTACCCATATTCAATTTATAATCATAAAATCACAACATATACATTAAAACAACAATAAATTATCCCATTACAATAATTATATCCACTCATACCAAAATCCTAATTTTTACATATCCAATCCATAACCCGAATTCAATCATTTATGCTCATCTCAACAAATTAACCAATAAATCATCACATATCATTATATTAATTCAACTACTACAAATTTAAATCATTTATATCAACTTCCTCTCACTAACTTATCGATACATAACCTTAAAATAGAAGAAAACAAAGCTTAAATAATAAATACCTTACTTGATTCTTGTTTTTTTCTTCAAAATCTACTTGAAATCCTTTAATTTCTTATGTAAATTTTAAATATTTGGACAAAACACTCTCCCTCTCTCTAAGGAAAATTTCAGTTAGCTCATGAAGAAGAAGAAGATGAAGTCCTCTTTTATTTTTTCTTCTTCATTTCTATCCATATATATATATATATATTTATATATACATATATATATTAATTTATCAAATATCTATTTAATTATTTAATTATTTTTCATCTTTTTTTCCAGCCAAGTATTTATTTTCTTCCTTTGACTTTTATTTATTTATTTCCATCTTCTCATCCATAAATATATATATTTATATTTATTTATATATTATGTATATTTTATGTATATGTATATATAATAAATACATCATGTATACAATATGCATATATCTTGTATATATTATATACATACTTTGTATTTCTCTCTTTCAACCTACCAACTGCTCTCCAAATTAATTATTTAACAGTATTTAAAATTCACGAGTGTTACATATAGTTTCTTTTTTAGTGAGGCAAATGAAATATATAATGGATAATTTGTAGAAATTAATTTAACACAATTTATTAATATTATTAGGATTTCTACACATATTGTGATAGTAAGTAATTATCTCTTTTGTGATCTAATTTATTATATTTAATTTGCAATTAGTTTATTATAAAATATATAGTAGAATGATCTTTTCAATTTTTTAATTATTTATTAATATACATTTTTGTTTAATACTTTTTTGTTTGTTAATTTAATTTATTGACTATTGTAACAAAAAAAACTTTATCAATGCCATGTTCATCATCAAATAAAAAATCACATTTGCATATCTAATGGGCTAATGACTAATTAGAATTAATAAATGGAGCTCAGAGAGAGAAAGAGTGTGTATTAATGTAAAGTGATGAACACAACAAGTTTTAAATGATCAAAATCAAATCAAATATGATTCCCACAAGTTTTATGCTTGATCAACTCCAAATTGAGTAAAATGGATAAAAAGTGCTCATTAGTTGCTTAAAAATGATTAAAGTTCCTTTTTAAAAGGATTTAGGGCTTCTATGGAAGGTGTTTTAGGCTTGGGTTCAAATTGTAAGGTTTGTGTTTTTATGGCAAAAGAGTTGTTCTTCTTGTGAGGTGTCAATTGATCACTAAATATTTGCTAAATGCTCGTTACTTGTGAACCCCTCAAATTGGATTAGTTTTCGATATTTATAGTGATTGAGTGATAAAGGAATGAGTTCCAAATGTGATTGGAATAGAATAGGGTGGTAAGGGTGAGTCTTATCAGGTATAATCAAATAGGATAAGGTAGAGTCATTCAAAAACTTAAGAAGCAGGAAGTCGGTCCTATATGGATATGACCACCACGTGGTGATACATGTTATACCATGTGGATGGTCTAAAAGGTGGGTCTGGGTTTGGTTTTGGGCTGGTTTCAGGTGGTGGTTTTGGTGGAAAGTCTATTTGTACAATGAAAATGAAGTACCGCCCAGTGCTTTTGAAGGTTTGGACCATTTTCAACTTTCTTGTGTTAAATTTAAGTGGGCTTTTGCACTTTGAAGCTTTGTTCATTAACAAAGGTCTATTTTTATTTTTTACTTTAATAAGTTCGTTCCTTCAATCCTAAAGGTTTACCCAAAAGGAAATATTCTAAATTTGAAGGTAAAATTTGTTCTCACCATAGGTTTTAAAGTGTTGAAAATGATCTTACAAAAATCAGGTTCTAACAATTTGCCCAATTTTAATATAATTCAATCAGGGTTTATTTTTGAGTTTTGTTAAGTTTTATCAAGTACTTACTAAAAAGACTAATTTAAACTCGATAATTTTCATGACACTTCTGTATCAATCTAAATTAAAAGGGCCAAGCCAAATCCAATTTAATTTTATGAAGCCTAAAGCTAGTTTGGTCCAATTTTTAAAAGTTTTAATTAAAATTTGGGTCCAATTAAAAGCCCAAGCCTGTTAGGTTTGATTTTTACTGAGGAATGGGCCATCATAATTTGATATGAGCATGTCCATATCGAATTGGCCATGCCAATTTGTCATGAGCCATGCTCATATTGAATTGGCTTAGCCAATTTGACATGGGCTTTTAATTTTGGCTTGATTCAACTTTAAATCAAGTTTAAGCAACTTGATTGGGTTGAAATTCAATGGGATTCAGATAATCAGAGAACTCTTCTAGCAGGATTAGGATTTGTAAACCTGATTAAACCTTAAGGCTGCCTATAAATAAAAAAAAACAATTAAGAGGGGGAGAGCTATAACAATTAAAGGCCACCATCTGTAATTAAGTAGCGATCTTTAGGAAACACAGAGCCAACTTCAATTGAGAGAGCGACCATCTTTGAGAATTGAACAACCACCTCTAACACAATAGCTACCTTGAATTAAGAAAGGAATCAAAACAACTAGAATTAGTAATTGAATGGGAACAAGTATTAAAGATACATAGAGCAAGAAAGGCAGAAAGCTACTGGAGACTCAGAAGCAAACTTGGATAGCATTGTCCAGCCAAGAATTCCAATTGACCCAAAATCACAAAACCTATGCAAGGCAGAGGAAATTACACAGTTTTAAATAGCCGAGCTTAGTTCAATAAAATTACATTAGTAGAGCCAACAACACATGTATGATCTTTAAACACTACCACTTATTCAGTTTATGAGGTTGTCACCTATGTTTATTTGTAAGTTTATTTTACATTAATTGGTGGTTATGATTTTGTTTAATTATATATCAAAAGAATAATTTAATATCTAAACCCTAGTTTTATAAATAAAACCCTAATCATATAAATAAAACACTAATTTTTTATGTTAACCCTAGTTTAGAATTAAAATCCCATAATAAAACCCTAATTTGCATGATTAAACCATAATTACATGCTTAAACTTTATCTTGTAAATTTTTACCTTTCGCGGGCACTGTGTATCCACTATATTTTGTTAATGGGTTAATATTTATTTATGGATTGTAATTTTTTGTTATTAATCTTTATTTCCTAATTTTATGATTCTTTGTATGATTATGTTTATGGATTTGTGTTTATTTTGTTATTTAGATTTTAAGTACTTGTAAAAGGCATATTTCTACTTTGTGGGTGCCTTATTTATTTTAATTGTTTATTGTTTATTTTAATTCTAAGAATTTTTGTATAATTGTAAGGGATTGTGAGGGACACATTTTTACTTTTTGGTGGGTGTCCTATTTTATTTGTTTTTATGTAAATTTGGACATTGTAAGGGCATGTTTCTATCTCGTATGGGTACCCATTCTTGTTTAATTTATTTTAATTAATAATATAATGTTTTATTCCTTTAATTTCATGTAATATGGATAATGTCATGATATTTAAGAATTCAACAATATTTAGACCTGAAAAGAATGTCAGTTCTAATGAACCGGACGTTGTGGGGGGTGCTAGGTCATTCGCACACTCCCCATGTGTACCTAACTTTCCAAACCTAGTAGGGGTTGGAGATTCCTTAGAAATTGAGTCATCCACCATTTTTACCTTCCCATCTTATCCGAGTGCCAACCCCTATTCTCCAGGTTTAGGCTCTTATTCTCTAATGTCCAGTAACAATGTCGAAGTCGCAAGAACTATTTCACTAGGAATGGAGGCAAAAATCTCTGCTCCCAACTTGTTAACCAAAGAGGACCAGCAAGTAAGAATGTAATGCACACACTTTGCATTCACTTGGGATTGCCAAAGTCTTTCAAGCATTCAAAATGAAAGGTGTGGCCATTTGAGAGCACAAGCTAGATAGCCATTCAGATTCCTAACCAAAAAGTGACCTTCCAAGGTCAAGGCTTTAACCATCCAAGACATGTAAAGCTTAAAAAGGGAATGTAAACACCTAAATTTGGCACCTTTGCATGATTTTAAAGAGAATGATGAGTTGGAAAATAATATTATCAAATTTGATATTAATAAAAAACAAGAGATCAAATTAAATGAACTTGCAAAAGTAACTAAATATTGAACTCAACAATTCATTATTGGCTAGCTCAATAAATCCTTATTTTTAGATAGCAGCCTTTGTTTATAAAAGATAGGTTGTTGCACCAGTTTAGGAGATCTAAAGTTCACAATCTAAAGCTCAACTTTCTAACCAAAAACCACAAGCAACAATTTTAACACTAAAACTAGAAGATCCAATCAACAGAAGCAAAAGATCATCAAAACAAAAGAATTTATGTGGATCAAATACCTTTGGTTGTAAGTTGCAAATTTTCTTAGAGTTATGTTGCTAATCCATTTAAATTAGGTTCTGAGTTAATCTTAACATCATCTATCAACCTAGAAGACTTGATAATATGCAATCAACCTGAAATGATTCACATAAGGTCATTAGATATGCGAAGAAGTAAAATCAAATACATATTTTTACAACAATTGGAAGATAAGATATTTGTAAATATGAAAATTTATGTCTATGAAATTAAAAGATGATTATGTGAATTAAAGTTGACTAAGAATAATGAAAATGGGCTTTAACAGTACCTTGGACAGTAGAATATAAAGATATAACCTTAAAAATTAATTATTCTGTGTTCTGAAAAAGAATGTCGAGTTTGATATTATTCACTATCGAACTCAATAATATTTTTTGCAGAAGATAAAAAATGTTCATATCCTTCATATTTTTACAAGGCCTAATCTTTAAAACTTAGTTCAATATCTGCTTAATCAACTTTTGTTACTTCACTTTTTCTCTCCAATTTCCTTTAATTTATTCATGTTATTTATGTTTATTAATTAAGATGAGTTGTACATAATGAAATAATCATAAGAGAACTTCTGGATACTTAATCTATAAAAGGGTAAAGTTGAAATTGATCTTTCTTGCATTATAGTGAAATAATCTGAAGTTCAATAATTTTATTGTCAAACTCGATAGTTTTTTGCCAATCAAATTTGAACATTTGTAGCTATGATAGCTTTCCTTAATAAAGATCCTAATGTTGTCAAGCTCGAGAAATTTACTTAAATCTTAAATATTATTTATTCTTTGTGTTGTGTTTTATTATTTCATATTATCAGCACTATTCTTGTTATCATAATTATCCTTATTATTTGTCCTTTATTATTTATTATTGTTTTTTATACATTATAACCCATTACATTTAATCCATACGTGTTGCACTTAATTAGATCTACTATAATCAAGATTCAATGTAATTTTCCTTTTTTTAGAACATTGTATAGGATTTTGTAAAGGCTATGTAATATAATTATTTCCCTTTTTTAGATTTTTTTTAAGAGTATGTTTCCACCTCAATGGGTGCTCGAATAAACATGCATCCTGATTAAAAGATGTATGAAACTGTTGACTCAAAAACTGATTTTCAAGAACATCAGTCTGATGGTAATGATCCGATAGATGATATTATTGTTCCAAAAGAAATGTGGGAATCTATTGGTACTGTGATTGCCCAGAAAATGGCCTCTGTCCAGCCTGATAGTGTTGTTCCTGCTAAAGAATTTCAACCGGTTATTACTCGTGGCAAAGCAGGTCGTAAGAAACGGGGCCAGAAAGCTTCAACTCAAGATAAGGTCTCTAACTCTTTTGTTGAACATCATAATAAGTCTCAATGAATATTTTGTTCTGAAATGTGAGGGGTGTTAGCTCTTCTTTAACTCGATTGCATAAAATATGTTCTTCTTCTAATATTGGTTTGCTTATTGTTTTGGAGCCAATGTCTTCTAAAGATAAAAATTCATTGATTGCTTCTCAGCTGGGTTTTGATAGTGTCTTTTCTTCTAGTGATAATAAAATTTGGGTTTTATGGAAGTGTCATGTTTTTGATGTTGTTGATTTTTGGGATGATGTTCAAGTTTTATCTTGTTTTGTTTCCTTCCACCCAAAGAGCTTTTCTTTTCATCTTTCTGCTGTTTATGGACATCAATCCCGTGCTAGCCGTAGTGCTTTGTGGGATAGTTTATGTATTCTTACAGATGTGGGTAAGCCTTCGATTGTTGGAGGTGACTTTAAAACTGTTAAATTTTTGTCTGAATACAAGGGCAGTGGTTCTCCTGATTTGTTAGGCATGTAAGATTTCATTGACTGTTCCGACGAATGTGGTTTACTTGACATTCCTTTCCAAGGTTGTGAGTTTTCATGGACAGGAATTCGTTCTAATGGCCGAGTTTGGGAGCGTTTGGACCGTCTTCTAGCAAATGTTGAATTTTTTGATGCTTTTGGAGCTGTTACTTATCGTCATTTGGGGAAGGCTACTTCGGATCATTCCCCTATGCTCTTAAACTACCAAAATTTAATTCTTAATGTGCCTAAAGCATTTAAATTTCAGCACATGTGGCTTTCTAATGATTCTTTTCTTCCAATGGTTAAAAAACAATGGGATTCGGCTTTTTATGGTGGTGGGATGGCTGGTCTCTTTGCTAAGCTAAAATCCTTGAAAGTGGCCATTCGAGACTGGAATAGCAATTCTTTTGGGAATATTTTTTCTGATGTCAAGAAAGTGGAACAGGAGGCTTTGGAAGCTGAAGTTATGTATGCTAATAACTCTTCGCCTGAAAACTTTAATAATTGGAAGGTAGCGGAAAATACTTTGCTTCAGAAACTTAAATTAGAGGAATCTTTTTAGAAGCAAAAAGCACATATTTCCTGGATTTATGATGGGGATAGCAACACCAAGTTCTATCATACTTATGTTAGAATGAGACGGAAGATCCATCATATTGTTTCTATCAAAACTAGTGATGGTTCTGTGATAACAAATCAAGATGTTATGGGTTCAGAAGCTGTTTCTTATTTTCAATCTTTATTTGATAAAGACTCTGATTCTCCTGTTGATTGTTCGGCTCAGCTTTTAGATTATATTCCTTCAGTTGTTTCGGCTGAGGATAATATTTTACTGGAGCTTATTCCCGATGATTCTGAAATTAAGGCTGCAGTTTGGCAATTAAATCCTAATAGCGCTTCAGGCCCTGATGGTTTTGATGGGTTCTTTTTTTGCAGTTGTTGGGACATTGTCAGTTGGGATGTCTGTAGTGCCATCAAACAGTTCTTCCTTGGGCTTCCTATTCCTCGAGCTTTTAGCTCTGCTCAGATTATTCTCATTCCCAAGGTTGACCGGCCTGTTAATTTTACACAATTTCGGCCTATATGTTTAGCCACTTTCATTAGCAAGGTTTGTACTCACATTTTGGCTAATCGTATGGCTCCTCTTATGGATAAACTCATTTCTCCAGAACAGGTTGGCTTTTTAAAAGGAAGATCAATTCATGCTCAAATCATGCTTGCCAATGAAGTGATTCATGATATCGACAAAAAGACGAGAGGGCATAATTTGGCCATCAAATTAGATATGGCGAAAGCTTTTGACAGGGTCTCCTGGGAGTTCTTGCAGTCTGTTCTTCAGAGGTTTGGTTTCTCCTCCAGAATTATTCAGTTAATCATGGCTAATTTATCTGCAACTCACCTTTCTATTTTGATTAATGGAGTAAGCTATGGCTTTTTTAAACCTAAGAGGGGTGTTAAGCAGGGAGATCCTCTATCGCCATTTTTGTTCATCCTTGATTCTGAAGTTTTTTCTCGTGGTCTTAATTCCCTTATTCATCAGAATTCTATTGCTGCTTATAAGCTCAATAGTAATTGTCCTGTTGTTTCTCATTTGGCTTTTGCAGATGATTTGCTTGTCTTCATTAACGGTGATGTCAAGTCCATTAAGCATTTCAAAAAAATTTTGCTTGCTTATCAAGCTGCTTCGGGTCAGCTTATCAATTTTGAGAAGAGTGCCTTCTATTGCTCCAAAAAAGCTACGCTGACTTCAATTAAAAAGTTTGAAGATCTTCTTTCCATCAAGCGTTGTTCTCTGCCTTTCACTTACCTTGGAGCACCGATTTATCAAGGTATCAATAGAGTTGTTTACTGTAAAGATCTTATGAAAAAAATTGATGCTAAATTGTTTGGTTGGATGAAGAAACTTTTGACTCCTGGTGGTAGATTGGTTCTTATTAAACATGTTTTAAATGCTATTCCTATACATGTCATGGGTGTTATGATATTACCTAAATCAGTGATTACGGCCATTGAACATCGTTGTGCTCAATTTTTCTGGAGTCAAGATCTTTCTTTGCCTAAGCATCATTGGATTCGGTATTCAGAGATGCAGTTTCCTACCTTGGAAGGGGGTTTAGGTATACGTTCTCTTCCTGTTGTTCAAGATGCTTTTTCTTTAAAGTTACTATGGCTGTATCTCTCTGGTAACTCTCTTTGGGCCGCTTATATGTTTAAGAAGTATCATAGGAAAGGGTTGATGACATTTGTTCAGTCGGATACTTATACATGGAAGCGTATTTGTCGTACTTATGATATTCATTCTGATGTTTTGTTCAAAGATGGAAAATCTGTTGTATGGAAAGGGAATGCTTCAGAAGCTTTCAGTCTATCTTCAGCTCATAAATTGGTTAGGCCGAAACGGAGTTCCACGCTCTCTTGTCAGTCTATATGAGATGCGGCTATTCCGGTTAAACTGTCGGTTTTCACTTGGAAACTTTTGAATAATGGTCTCCCTCTCCCACACAAACTGCAGGCTATGGGTGTTCAGCTTGCTTATATTTTCCCTTTCTATTTACATGCATCGAGCTCTCTGGATCATATTTTCTTCTCTTGTCTGATTATTCTTAAAATATGGCGCTATTATTCTGCTCACTTGCTTCCCTTTGTTAGTCGTCCCCCTTCGACATTGAGGCAAGAGCTTTTGTTGTGGTGGTTGTTAACTAAGAGAATATCCACTAGAGGGGTTCTTTGCAAATTAGTTCCTCAAATCATAATTTTTTCAGTCTGGTGTGGCTACTGTAAGTCGGTTTGGGGAAATGAAAAGGTCTCTTCTCAATTTATTGAATTGCAAATATCAAAGTTTTTGCTTAATTGGGGAGTTGCTCAATCACAGGACAAATTTGCATCTCCATTAGAGCCTTTCTCGGAACACCTGCCAAGCAATTTTGGAGTTAGGAAGGTTGCAGTTGTTGCACTCGGATTAAGTACTACTACAAGCGTCACTCGCAAGTATACGAGGTAGCTGTAGCAAAGGTGATCGCCCCAAGGTCATTTCCCCAAGAAGGTGTGGTTCGTAATAGCTTGATTGACAATTTATTTAAATGCGGAAGATTGTTGTGTTTGGATGGTGCAAGAATAATTTAAACCTAAAATTAACGTGCGTAGGGTTGAAGTGTGTGATGAGTGTACAAGATCAAATCGATTCTTGGGAAGGTGCCTAGGGATATAGGTCCATTCAATCAAAGCTCAATTCTCAATTATCCATTAACATAACCTTGTAATTAATTTGTTCCTTAAGGTTAATTAGTCAATTACCAATCCATTAGTTCTCACATTCATGAATTAACAATGACCAATTCTTTTACATTTGCAAATTAATAAACCCTAGAACTTATATTTCTAATTCATTCATAGGGTAGTCGATTGCATAATTCCGATATCGAATTTCACCTCTCGGTCCTTCAATCAATATCTAGAGATCAATAGGTAGCTAATCTATCAACCTAGCATACAATCCAATGCAATCAACCAACAACAAGGTACATCAATGGAAATATCAAATCAAAGCATTCAATCAAATATACTACAAACCCTAGGTATGGGTATTTAATTCAACATCATCAATTTAAAACATTCATTCAACTCAATATAAATCAAATACAAATTGTTCATTGCAATATCAATTCTCTTAATACAACAAAAACAATATTTAAATGAATTAAAAGAAAGAATAGAAAAACCCCTTGTGAAGATGCCAAGAGTAGGATTGCTAGTCTTCCTCCTAGCTCCACTTTGATGTTTGATGAAGAACTCAAGCCTTCTTCAATGGTTGATTCCCCTTTGCAATATGGAATGGAGCTTTGTCAAGTCACCAAACCTTGGAATGGAGCTTGCCTTTGGTAAATGGAATGGAGCTTTCTCAAGTCACCAAACCTTGGAATGAAGCTTCTTCAACCTTCAAGAGCTTGTTTAACCCAATTTATCCCAAAGAACCTCAAAGATATTGTCAATGGAAGATGGAGAAGATGAAGATGGAGGATGAAGATGAAGGGACAAGGAGAGTGTCACTCTCTCCTCATCCCAAATCGTGTTTACTCCCTCCTTCTCTTTTCTTTTCTCTCTTTCCTCAAACCCTAGTCGTCTCCCCCTCTTTTTCTTTCGAGCAAAAGATTTTATAAAAGTTAAGGGTGACACGGCCAAGCCAAGAGTGGCTTGGCCATGTCTCTTGATTTTCCTTGGGACACGGCCAAGCTTGATGGTCGTGTCCCACACTGCTTCTTTCTTTCTTTCTTTCTTTCTTTTCTTTCTTTTCTTTTGGTCTCAAGGAGGTGACACGGCCAAGCCAAGAGTGGCTTGGCCATTTCTCATGTGACATGGCCAGTGGCTTGGCCATGTCACTTGCCAGTGTCACCTTCTGCCTTCTTTCTTTTTGTTCTTTGGATTTTGCTCTTTTGGTGAGACACGGCCAGTGGCTTGGCCGTGTCTCATGACCGTTTTTGCTTCTGGACAAGTTTTGCTTGAGGGACACGGCCAAGCCATGACAAGTTTGGCCGTGTCTCATGGTTTTTTTTTTATTTCTTCTTCTTTTAATGAGGGACACTGCCAAGCCATGACAAGCTTGGCCATGTCTCGTGGTTTTCTTTGATTTCTTATTCTTTTGATGAGAGACACGGCCAAGCTTCAAGCGACATGGCCATGTCTACCAATTTTTCCTTAGACACGGCCAAGTTTCAAGCGACAAGGCCAAGCTTCATGCGACATGGCCATGTCATGTGAGTGTGCCAATATTGCTTCTATTTTAAGATGGAACACGGCCAAGATAATGAGACATGGCCAAGCTTCAAGTGACATGGCCAAGACGATCAGACATGGGCAAGCTTCAAGCGACATGGCCATGTCTGTCAGAGTGTCAAGTACTGTCTTGGATTTCTTTTGAGGGACATGGCTAAGCTTGCTTTGGCTTGGCCATGTCTTGCTTGATTCATGCTCTTTCTTCATTTTATCAGTGTTTATGTCATTTTTTATCTAGTTTTTAGTATTGTGTTTATGTTTTGTTGGTTATTGTCTATTTACTTTTTGTTTAAAGTTTGTTTTGAGTTTTGTGTTAGGTTAAAAAAGGCAAGGAAGCAAATTGAAAAAGAAAAGGGGCAGTAGCTGACAAAGGCAGAGGACACGGCCAAGTCACTGGCCGTGTCCCATATCAAGTTAAAGAGGAAGAGCAAGTCACAGAGAGAGACACAAGCAAGGGACACGGCCAAGTCAGTGGCCGTGTCCCTCCAAAGAAGCCCAGACACGGCCAAGTCACTCCAACCTGGCCGTGTCTCACCTGCATCCAAAGCAAAGAAGACTAAAATTTCACAGAAGCAGACATAGGCTTGGCCGTGTCCCTCCAAAAAGGACCAACACGGCCAAGTCACTTCCAAGACTTGGCCGTGTCACTCAACCAAAGAAGCAATAGAAGAGAAATAAGCAGTAGGTGACACATGCAAGGGACACGGCCAAGTCACTAGCCGTGTCACTCCAAAGAGCACTCACACGGCCAAGTCACATGCAACTTGGCTGTGTCTCTCATGAACCAAGCCCGTAGCAGATTTTAAAGCGGATGATTCATATAAAAGGAAAAGGAAGCTAGGGTTTTGAGGACTGTTGGCGATTTTGAGAGAGAATTGAGCCGTTCAAGAGATTAGGGTTTTGATAACTTTGTTTTCTTTTGATTTTGATTACACTTTTGATTACTTTATCTTGGATTAGATTGTTCTAGCCATTGATGCATCCTTCTTGCAAGATTTGAACAAGAGATTCTTCAGAAGCTTCAAGGAGTTTGTAACTTGGTTTTGTTCTCGAACTTATTCTCTTTATTTTCATTGAAATTGTAATTATGGATATTATCATGTCTAATTTGATTTCTTTGAATATTAATAAGATGAGTATGTTTGATTGCATCATGAACTAATTTGATCTAGTCTAGGGTTTGTATGGATCTGCTATGATTGTATGAATTGGTTATTCTCTTAGCTAATAATTTCTTTAGCCTTGATTGAATGAAATATTGTTAATATATAATTGATTGGCCACCAATTATGTGTTTTAGGTATTAGATGATGGATTGAGTGATGAAGTCTAATGCTGGAACAATTCAATAAAGGACTTAGGTGAATTAGAGATATAACCTATTAAAAAGATTATTTCAATTGTAACAAGATTAGTTGAATGAGGTTTGAATGCGAGAGCTTATTTCCTTGACTTGATTAATTGAGTTGTTTGAGATTTAATCTTTGAAATTAAATTAGTTAAGAGGAATAACCGTTCATACATGTAAGTAGTAGAGAAGTGCAAACCCTAGACCCTTCTATCAAGTGAATCAAAACATCAGCTTAATTTACTTTTATTTGCTTTAATCTTGAATCAATCTTCTTCATTAGTTAACAATTTAAATTTATTCATTACTTGTTACTTATAGACTGATAATCAATTAGCCACTTTAGCTTCCTTATGAGACGACCATGGGGCAATCACCTTTGCTACAGCTACCTTGTATACTTGCGAGTGACGCTTTGTGGTAGAGTTAATTCGAGCGCAACAAGTTTTTGGCACCGCTGCCGGGGAGGCTAATTAGCGAAATTGTTTATTAGGCAAAAATATTTTAGATTATTTTTCATTGTTTATTTTTTATTTTATTTTGTCTCTTGCTTTTAATAATTTCTTTTTCTAGAAAAATTCTGTTTATGCAAGGCAGGAGATCGCTAGAAGGAGAGCTACATCCATTCATTCCAGAAATTCAGAGAGTGAAAAGGAGCAGAGAAGAGTTTGAGCTCTACACCGGATTTGATACAGAGGAGGACACTTCTGAATTTGAGTCAGATTCTGCACAATCAGTTAAAATGGCTAAAGAAAGACAAAGAACCATGAAAGATTTTGCTAGACCTGTCATTGGAACTTCCACTTCTTGCATAAAATTGACAGATGCAGCAAGAAATTATGAGTTGAAGAACATTCACTACAACATGCTGCCATCATTCTATGGAGTTCCAAATGAAGATCCTTTGAACTTTATTCGGGATTTCTACTCCACCCTCAACACTTTTCCTTTGGGAGGACTAACAGAAGATCAGTTGAGGATGAGATGTTTCCCTTATACTTTGAAGGATAGGGCAAAGAGCTGGCTCATGATGTTGCCTGAAAATTCACTGACAACTTGGGAGCAAGTTTATAACAAGTTCATGGGCAAGTTCTATTCACACCAAAAGATAGCTGAGTTGAGAGGGAAGATTGCTACATTCTCTCAATTTGAAGGAGAGCCATTTCATGAGGCTTGGGATAGATTTAAAATGCTATTGATCCAGTGTCCGCATCATCACTACCCACTTCAACTCCTTAATCAGTTTTTCTATGATGGTCTCACCCAGCAATTTCAGAACACTGTTGACAATGCAGCTGGGGGAGCCATGGGAGAAAAGACAGCTGATGAGACTTATGAGATCTTTGAGATGTTGGGAGCTAATTCTCAACAAAAGAGTGTAAGGGGAAGAAGTAAAGGGGTGAATCAACTGGAGGCCAATAGTGAAATGGTCAGTCAAATAGCTGAATTGACAAGGCAGGTTCAGATGCTAAACATGAAGAACAATATTTCTTCATCTACTCAAGAAGTGTGTGGAATCTATGGGATATTTGGGCATGGAGCAAATATATGCCCCTCTGCATATGAGTCTTTTGGGAATGAAGCTGAGCAAGTTAATGCTATGGGGGGATTTCAACAAAGAGCCAGGAATGATCCTTACTCCAACACTTACAATCCTGGTTGGAGGAGTCACCCCAATTTTTCCTGGACAATAAATAATGCTCAATAGCCTTTTCATTTGCTCCAGAGACAGAACCAACAGCAGGGCCAATCCTCAAATCAAGGTCAGCCTAAGAGAGAGAGTTTGGAGGAAAGTTTACAGGCTTTTATCCAAGTCAGTGCTAAAAATCAAGAGATGACTAATAAGAGGCTAGACTCATTAGAAGCATCCTTTAAAAATGTGGAGACCCAAGTAGGGCAATTGGCATAACAAATGCAGATTCAACAGAAGGGGAAATTCCCAAGTCAACTTGAGCAGGCACAATCAGTGACTGTTCTTAGAAGTGGTAAGGTAATTAACACTAATGTTGAAAATGACTCTGTGAATGCAGGTGACCAAGGGAACAAGAAGGAAGGAGATCCAGAGAACAAAGGTGCTGGAGATAAATCAATGGAGAAGTCCCCTTTAGCAGATTTACATAAGGCAAGCAATCCATACCAGCCTCCTATACCATTCCCCAGCAGGTTGAAGGATGATGATAAAAAAGATAAGCAATTTTCTAACATCTTCAACATGCTGTCTATGGTAAGTATTAACTTACCCTTACTTGAAGCAGTAAAGAACATGTCAGCTTATGCAAAATTCTTCAAAGAGCTGATCACCAAGAAAAAGAGGTATGTGCCGAATGAAAAGGTGATAGTTTCCGAGGTAGCTAATGTTATTTTGCAGCATAAACTACCTCCCAAACTAAAGGATCCTGGAAGCTTTATAATTCAAATTACTGTCGGGAATGGAAAGGGGACTGATGGCATGTGTGATCTAGGAGCTAGTGTGAACTTGATGCCTTACTCTGTGTATAAAGAATTAGAACTAGGGGAACTTAAACCGACAAAAATGGTGTTGCAATTAGCTGATAGGTCTTTTAGATTCCCGAAAGGGGTTATAGAAGATGTGTTAGTTAAGGTTCGAGGGTTAATAGTACCTATGGATTTCATAGTTCTTGACATGGAAGGGAGTAACCCTGCACCATCAGCACACACTATTTTGCTAGGTAGACCTTTCATGGCTACTACCAACACCTTAATAGATGTTAAAAATGGTAAGTTGTCAATGACTGTCTTAGGACAAACTGTTGAATTTTCTATTTTTAACACTTCTCCTATTCTTACAACTGCTTTATATGAGAATTGTTCTTTAATTAATTGTGTTGATGCAGTTGTTTCAGATGATTTCTTGCATACAGGTTCCTCAGATAAAGTGGGACTAACACTGACCTTAGAAGATGAGGCTAAACCAGTGGGGGAGACCCAAAAGTGCCTTAACCCAAAGGCATATGAGAGTTTGAGGAATTATAAGGATCACACTAAAGCACTTCATGACAATTTATTGGGCGACAGACATTGAGTCCAGGTATGAAAGTTTTACTTTTTAATTCTCGACTCCGTCTGTTTTCAGGTAAAGACAAATCTTGATGGAGTGGTCCTTTCGAGGTAACTAAGGTATGTCCTTCTGGTGCCATTGAATTGCTTAACTCTAGAACTAATAAGATTTTTAAAGCAAATAGACATAGAGTTAAACCATATAAAGAAGGATTTCAGGAAGTGAGGATCAATGACAGCACTTTGATCCATGATCCCTAAGTCTTGCATGATGTCTAGCTTTATGACATTAAAGAAGCGCTAAATGGGAGGCAACCCATTAGTTTGAATTTCTTTTTCATAGTTATAATTTTATATTTTGCAATTTTGATTTTATATTTAGTTTAAATAAATGGAAACCCTAAAGCTCTCTTGCATCTTGTTTTTGAACATTTGTGTCTGTGATAAAAAGGTAGAGTTTTACCTCACCAGGGTACGATGGAAGACATGTTGTCCTGTAACTTTTTTTCTTTATTATTCTTGTTTTCCATTGAGGACAATGTAAATTCTAAAGTGTGGGGTAATCTTTTAGCTTTCCTTTTGTTTTGTTTGTCTTGGTGTGTTTTATTGTGTTGTTGATGGCATAATTGTTGAAAATTTATTGATCTTTTCTGTGATTCTAGCATTGTAGTTGAGACTTTAGTATCAGCATAGAAATGAGCATTTGAATTCATTCAGGATCAATTTTCACATTCTGCAATTCATGACATATAAATCTTTATGAACCCACCTGTGTGAGTTTTGAACCTCATAATTTGATATTATTATCAGTTGATTTTCTTTTCTTAAGTGTGCACCTTCATGATTTTGCATCTCTAGAGTTTGCTTTTGCATACTAATTGAACTCACATTATGATTTAATCTCAAGTTTTAAAATGATGAAGGCAAATTAGGTTAGCCCTTTAGCTTAAAAAGACCTCCCTTAATATTGATTTCCTTAGTGAGCCAAGTTGAGCCTTTGACCTTTTCTTGTTTGATCAACACAATTCTCAACTTAACATGTTCTTATTATCATCATACCTGCATTAAGGAATGGAGTTCTTATTATATGACAATAGGGTGGTTTATTTCAAAGTGTGGGGTAAGCAAAAAAAAAAAATTGGTATTGCTATTTGGGGTTGAAATGCATACTTTGCACTTTGTATTTGATTAAGAGTTGACTATTCTTTTCCTCTACATGTTAAGCTAGATGATCTATGCAATGTTATATTTTGTATATATATGTATTAAAAAAATAAAAAAAAAATTTATGTATAATAAAAGAAAAAGAAAAAGAGAAAATAAAAAAAAGGGATATATATATACAAAAGTCAAATATGTTCTAGCATTGGTTATCAAAAGAGGAATGTCGACTCATGCATTTTTCTTTGGGTATGCAAGTATGTGAGGTATCAAGGGTTGGTGAGTATGCTATTTGAAGGAGTTATGAGTTTCTTAGCAAGAGTAGTGTCTAATTTAGATACTCCATTTCTTGATGCTCCAGCCTAAATGTCTTTTCTCACACCTTTACCTTAGCCCCATTACATCCAAATGAAAGACCTTCGGATTTCATTCGAGGGATCACTTAAGAATTCGCTCAAACTCTTCTCTGCTCCTTTTCACTCTCTGAATTTCTGGAATGAATGGATGTAGCTCTCCTTCGAGCGATCTCCTGCCTTGCATAAACAGAATTTTTCTAGAAAAAGAAATTATTAAAAGCAAAAGACAAAATAAAATAAAAAATAAACAATGAAAAATAATCTAAAATATTTTTGCCTAATAAACAATTTCGCCAATTAGCCTCCCCGGCAACGGCGCCAAAAAATTGTTGCGCTCGAATTAACTCTACCACAAAGCGTCAATCGCAAGTATACGAGGTAGCTGTAGCAAAGGTGATCGCCCCAAGGTCGTCTCACAAGGAAGCTAAAGTGGCTAATTGATTATCAGTCTATAAGTAACAAGTAATGAATAAATTTAAATTGTTAACTAATGAAGAAGATTGATTCAAGATTAAAGCAAATAAAAGTAAATTAAGCTGATGTTTTGATTCACTTGATAGAAGGGTCTAGGGTTTGCACTTCTCTACTACTTACATGTATGAACGGTTATTCCTCTTAACTAATTTAATTTCAAAGATTAAATCTCAAACAACTCAATTAATCAAGTCAAGGAAATAAGCTCTCTCATTCAAACCTCATTCAACTAATCTTGTTACAATTGAAATAATCTTTTTAATAGGTTATATCTCTAATTCACCTAAGTCCTTAATTGAATTGTTCCAGCATTAGACTTCATCACTCAATCCATCATCTAATACCTAAAACACATAATTGGTGGCCAATCAATTATATATTAAAAATATTTCATTCAATCAAGGCTAAAGAAATTATTAGCTAAGAGAATAACCAATTCATACAATCATAGCAGATCCATACAAACCCTAGACTAGATCAAATTAGTTCATGATGCAATCAAACATACTCATCTTATTAATATTCAAAGAAATCAAATTAGACATGATAATATCCATAATTACAATTTCAATGAAAATAAAGAGAATAAGTTCGAGAACAAAACCAAGTTACAAACTCCTTGAAGCTTCTGAAGAATCTCTTGTTCAAATCTTGCAAGAAGGATGCATCAATGGCTAGAACAATCTAATCCAAGCTAAAGTAATCACAAGTGTAATCAAAATCAAAAGAAAACAAAGTTATCAAAACCCTAATCTCTTAAACGGCTCAATTCTCTCTCAAAATCGCCAACAGTCCTCAAAACCCTAGCTTCCTTTTCCTTTTATATGAATCGTCCGCTTTAAAATCTGCTACGGGCTTGGTTCATGAGAGACACGGCCAAGTTGCATGTGACTTGGCCGTGTGAGTGCTCTTTGGAGGGACACGGCCAGTGACTTGGCCGTGTCCCTTGCATGTGTCACCTACTGCTTGTTTCTCTTCTATTGCTTCTTTGGTTGAGTGACACGGCCAAGTCTTGTAAGTGACTTGGCCGTGTTGGTCCTTTTTGGAGGGACAAGGCCAATGACTTGGCCGTGTCCCTTGCCTGTGTCTGCTTCTGTGAAATTTTAGTCTTCTTTGCTTTGGATGCAGGTGAGACACGGCCAGGTTGGAGTGACTTGGTCGTGTCTGGGCTTCTTTAGAGGGACACAGCCACTGACTTGGCCGTGTCCCTTGCTTGTGTCTCTCTCTGTGACTTGCTCTTCCTCTTTAACTTGATATGGGACACGGCCAGTGACTTGGCAGTGTCCTCTGCTTGTGTCAGCTACTGCCCCTTTTCTTTTTCAATTTGTTTCCTTGCCTTTTTTAACCTAACACAAAACTCAAAACAAACTTTAAACAAAAAGTAAATAGACAATAACCAACAAAACATAAACACAATACTAAAAACTAGATCAAAAATGACATAAACACTAAAATAAACTAAAACTACCAAAATTAATGAAAACACTAAACAAACCGATAAAAACTAACAAAATACTAAATAAAACAATAATTATCATAATAAACAAGACACAAATCTATAACAAAAACTAATAAAACAGCCATGTCTTGCTTGATTCATGCTCTTTCTTCATTTTTCTTGATTGTTTTGATCATCCAAGGGTGTTTTTGCACCTAAACCTAAAAACAACACTTTAAACACACTTAAAACAAAAATCAATCAAAACATTAACTAAAAAACACATAAAAAATCATACTAAAAACAAGTACAAAAATGATCTAAACAACTACCCCACACTTAATTCCTTGCTTATCCCTAAGCAAGGCAAAAATCAAAACACACTAAACAAGATAAATTTTGTCAAGTTCAAAAGTTATAAGTATGCATCAAGACTTCCCTATCCCTAAATCCGCAATCAATATCGAATCAAACAAAATTGACACCCATGCAGTTAAGTGGTTTTCCATGCATAACCAATGTTGTTGCTCCCTCACCAACTCTTACAAGTGTTTGATCATGGTGGTGTTTATACTCATAACCATCAATGAAAGATTATTACCATAGGCTTGCTTATCAATCAAATCTCCAGCACAAAATAACAATCAATCATCAATCAAAAGATCTTTACTGGGTTGTAATGGGGCTAAGGTAAAGGCATGATATTTAGGAAATGTGAGCTTGATCATTAAGTTCAAGAGCACTTTAAGAATGAAGTACCCGATCATATACATAACCCAACAATCCCAAAATACCTTCCTCTCATCTACCCCTTGACATTAAAGAGTTTTTCAAGGGAACTTACTTATTAAATCTTGTAATGATACATTCCAACCCTTTCAACAAGAACAACATTTATTCTTATTATTATATATATATATTCTTTTTTTTTCTTTTTTTTTCTTTTTTTTTCTTTTATTTTTTTTATTATTTTGCTTTGCAATCTTAAACCTACTAAATTTAACCCCACACTTAATTCAACACAACACTCGGTCATAAACGCTCTTAAAATGCTCTTGACCTAATGAAAGGGTAAGAGTTAAACAACAAGGTTCAAGCTAATGGTGTTGTGAAAAAGAAAGAAAAGGAAAAATAAAATAAGCTCAAAATTGGCTAACTAAAGTTAAAAATAGGGTTAGTCTTTTTAAACCAAAGTGGGTTCACTTAATTGCCTTAATCATCTTGATGCCTAATTGAAATTTTTATGTAATCTTAAAATGCATGTCAAAGCAAGTTCTAGCA
This sequence comes from Garcia nutans, assembly GCA_947685225.1. Taxonomy (NCBI): domain Eukaryota; kingdom Viridiplantae; phylum Streptophyta; class Magnoliopsida; order Malpighiales; family Euphorbiaceae; genus Garcia; species Garcia nutans. Next base: position 43,301,471 of record CANTUV010000043.1, read on the forward strand.
ATTCATCAATCAAAGATGTTCACCCACAACAATAATGATAAGTTGATGGCTCAATTCCTCACTAGGTTAATGGCAATGCAAGGAAAAACCAACAAATTTGACAATGGGCACCAATTCTACTCAATTCTCAAATTCATGCTTCAAAAATTCAAAGGTCATCTATCAACAATTTTATAACAATTGAACTTTCTAAAATTCATTTATTCAAAGAAAAACATTAAAAACATTAACTAAACTTAAACAAAAATAGCTTAAAAGTAAAAACACAAAACACATAATGCACTACCCCCACACTTAATTCCTTGCTTGTCCCTAAGCAATGCTAAAATAAAAACACACTAAACAAGATAAATTTTGTCAAGTTCAAAAGTTATAAGTATGCATCAAGACTTCCCTATCCCTAAATCCGCAATCAATATCGAATCAAACAAAATTGACACCCATGCAGTTAAGTGGTTTTCCATACATAACCAATGTTGTTGCTCCCTCACCAACTCTTACAAGTTTTTTATCATGGTGGTGTTTATACTCATAACCATCAATGAAAGATTATTACCATAGGCTTGCTTATCAATCAAATCTCCAGCACAAAATAACAATCAAGCATCAATCAAATGGTCTTTACTGGGTTGTAATGGGGCTAAGGTAAAGGCATGATATTTAGGAAATGTGAGCTTGATCATTAAGTTCAAGAGCACTTTAAGAATGAAGTACCCGATCATATAGATAACCCAACAATCCCAAAACACCTTCCTCTCATCTACCCCTTGACATTAAAGAGTTTTTCAAGGGAAGTCACTTATTAAATCTTGTAATGATACATTCTAACCCTTTCAACAAGAACAACAATTATTCTTATTATTATATATATATTTTTTTTCTTTTTTTTTCTTTTTTTTTTATTTTTATTATTTTGCTTTGCAATCTTAAACCTACTAAATTTAACCCCACACTTAATTCAACATAACACTCGGTCATAAACACTCTTAAAATGCTCTTGACCTAATGAAAGGGTAAGAGTTAAATAACAAGGTTCAAGCTAATGGTGTTGTGAAAAAGAATGAAAAGAAAAAATAAAATAAGCTCAAAATTGGCTAACTAAAGTTAAAAATAGGGTTAGTATTTTTAAGCCAAAGTGGGTTCACCTAATTGCCTTAATCATCTTGATGCCTAATTGAAATTTTTATGTAATCTTAAAATGCATGTCAAAGCAAGTTCTAGCAATTCATCAATCAAAGATGTTCACCCACAACAATAATGATAAGTTGATGGCTCAATTCCTCACTAGGTTAATAGCAATGCAAGGAAAAACCAACAAAATTGACAATGAGCACCAATTCTACTCAATTCTCAAATTCATGCTTCAAAAATTCAAAGGTCATCTATCAACAATTTTATAACAATTGAACTTTCTAAAATTCATTTATTCAAAGAAAAACATTAAAAACATTAACTAAACTTAAACAAAAATAGCTTAAAAGTAAAAACACAAAACAAAAGTAAAAACACAAAACACAAAACACATAATGCACCCACACTTAAAGTTTCACATTGTCCTCAATGTGAGCATGCATACTACAGAGAGGGTTTAGATGAAACCTGATTTCCAACGTTCCCATATACGATGTGTAGGGCTCCTTCCATAATAATGCAATTGGAGCCCATGACTGAGAGGATGAATAACATGTAACTTTGAAAGTACCCGATGTACGGCAACCCCTAAATAATATTCCTTGAAGAGAACATGTCTCAAAGGGACATGTGAAGGTCGCCTCTGGGTGATCCTCCAGTGCAATAGGAACGTGGTGATAATCTTTGTCTTTGTGCAACATGGGCATATCAGATTTCTGCTCTTCCTTACCACAAAGAGTAGTAGAGATAACTTTTGGGGACTCTTTAAGTTCAACCAAGTTTGGTTGAATCACTTCTTCATCCACTTTAACAATGTCAAGTCCCATCTCAACAACCTCAGCATCTAAAATTAGCTTACACTCCTCAATTTCTAAATTGGGCATTTCATGCTCTTCTTTTAGGGTCATAGTCATCCCAATCTTATTTCCACTATCTCCTTGGGAGTGCATATTATAGATGTCAGGAAGTTGCTTACCTTGCTCCTCATCCTTCAAGCTACATGGAAATGGATTTGGTGGCCTATCAGGATTGGAAAATTCATGCAACTTTGATGAGGTTAATGCCTCCAAATTCTCCTTCTCATTTGATTGGCTCAACTCCTCAATGTTGGTTTGTATCTCCTCGCCATTATCTTCTTGATTAGTGCCTGCATCCAAAGAATCACAAAATTTGTTATATATTACCTGTTCACTCTTCAAATTTGTGATTACCTTGACTTGCACCAATTGGCTAGGATATTCCTCCTTTTGGTGTGCTTGGAGTTGATGTGCCAGTTGCCTAACTTCAATTTTCACCCTCTTCAATGATTCCTCCAAAGAATCAAACCTCTCATTAATCCCTTCCTGATTTTGTGTGCTAATTTGAATGTAAGCATTCAAATCATCTTCCACTGTGGATTTCTTGCATTGATCTTGATTTTGTGCACTAATTTGAATGAAGGCATTCAAAATATCTTCCAAAGTGGGTTCCTTAAGTCGATCTTGATTTTGTGCGCTAGTTTGAATGAAGGCATTCAAACTATCCTCCAATATGGGTTTCTTAAGGTGATTTTGATTTTGTGCGCTAGTTTGAATAAAGGCATTCAAACTATCCTCCAATGTGGGTTTCTTAAGGTGATCTTAATTTGAATATTGTTCTTGAGAGTAAGGATTTCTTTGGTAAGGTTGAAAAAAATTTTGAGGTGGAATTTGCTGTTGATTTTCCCAAGAAAAATTTGGGTGGCTTCCCCAGCTTGAATTATAAGGTCTGGGATATGGGTCATTTCAACCCATTTGCTGGAAACTTTCATAGGCATATTCTTCTCTTGCCATTCTTGGTATCATGCGAAACCGAATGAGCATGTATTTGCACTATGCCCTGCATTGCCATATGCTGCACATATCTCTTGGCGTGGCATAGGTGCTCTTCCTCTTGCATTTAGCACCTTAAGTTGATTCGTCAATTCTGCTAATTGCCATGCCATTTCAGACTCATCGTTCCTATCAGAAACTCCCCCGTGCCTTGAAAACTGCATCTTTACAAAAGGCACTTAGCAATTTAAAGAAAACAAACAAATAATTAAATTAAAAGAAAATCAAACAAAAACAAACAAACAATTAAATTGTAAAGAAAAATTAAACTATCACTACTTAAACAACCTTCCCCGGCAGTGGCGCTAAAAACTTGTTGCGCTCGGATTAAGTACTACTACAAGCGTCACTCGCAAGTATACGAGGTAGCTGTAGCAAAGGTGATCGCCCCAAGGTCGTTTCCCCAAGAAGGTGTGGTTCGTAATAGCTTGATTGACAATTTATTTAAATGCAGAAGATTGTTGTGTTTGGATGGTGCAAGAATAATTTAAACCTAAAATTAACGTGCGTAGGGTTGAAGTGTGTGATGAGTGTACAAGATCAAATTGATTCTTGGGAAGGTACCTAGGGATATAGGCCCATTTAATCAAAGCTCAATTCTCAATTATCCATTAACATAACCTTGTAATTAATTTGTTCCTTAAGGTTAATTAGTCAATTACCAATCCATTAGTTCTCACATTCATGAATTAACAAGGATCAATTCTTTTACATTTGCAAATTAATAAACCCTAGAACTTATATTTCTAATTCATTCATAGGGTAGTCGATTGCATAATTCCGATATCGAATTTCACCTCTCTGTCCTTCATTCAATATCTAGAGATCAATAGGTAGCTAATCTATCAACCTAGCATACAATCCAATGCAATCAACCAACAACAAGGTACATCAATGGAAATATCAAATCAAAGCATTCAATCAAATATACTACAAACCCTAGGTATGAGTATTTAATTCAACATCATCAATTTAAAATATTCATTCAACTCAATATAAATCAAATACAAATTGTTCATTGCAATATCAATTCTCTTAATACAGCAAAAACAATATTGAAATGAATTAAAAGAGAGAATATAAAAACCCCTTGTGAAGATGCCAAGAGTTGGATTGCTAGTCTTCCTCCTAGCTCCACTTTGATGTTTGATGAAGAACTCAAGCCCTCTTCAATGGTTGATTCCCCTTTGCAATATGGAATGGAGCTTTCTCAAGTTACCAAACCTTGGAATGGAGCTTTCTCAAGTCACCAAACCTTGGAATGAAGCTTCTTCAACCTTCAAGAGCTTGTTTAACCCAATTTATCCCAAAGAACCTCAAAGATCTTGTCAATGGAAGATGGAGAAGATGAAGATGAAGGGACAAGGAGAGTGTCACTCTCTCCTCATCCCAAATCGTGTTTACTCCCTCCTTCTCTTTTATTTTCTCTCTTTCCTTAAACCCTAGCCATCTCCCCCTCTTTTTCTTTCGAGCAAAAGATTTTATAAAAGTTAAGGGTGACACGGCCAAGCCAAGAGTGGCTTGGCCGTGTCTCTTGATTTTCCTTGGGACACGGCCAAGCTTGCTGGCCGTGTCCCTCACTGCTTCTTTCTTTCTTTCTTTCTTTTCTTTCTTTTCTTTTGGTCTCAAGGAGGTGACACGGCCAAGTCAAGAGTGGCTTGGCCGTGTCTCATGTAACATGGCTAGTGGCTTGGCCATGTCACTTGCTAGTGTCGCCTTCTTCCTTCTTTCTTTTCGTTCTTTGGATTTTGCTCTTTTGGTGAGACACGGCCAGTGGCTTGGCCGTGTCTCATGACCGTGTTTGCTTTTGGACAAGTTTTGCTTGAGGGACATGGCCAAGCCATGACAAGCTTGGCTGTGTCTCATGGTTTTCTTTGATTTCTTCTTCTTTTGATGAGGGACACGACCAAGCCATGACAAGCTTGGCCGTGTCTCATGGTTTTCTTTGATTTCTTCTTCTTTTGATGAGAGACACGGCCAAGCTTCAAGTGACATGGCCATGTCTACCAATTTTTCCTTAGACACGGCCAAGTTTATAGCGACATGGCCAAGCTTCAAGCGACATGGCCAAGCTTCAAGCGACATGGCCATGTCATGTGAGTGTGTCAATATTGCTTCTATTTTAGGATGGAACACGGCCAAGATAATGAGACATAGCCAAGCTTCAAGTGACATGGCCAAGACGATCAGACATGGGTAAGCTTTAAGCGACATGGCCATGTCGATCAGACATGGGCAAAGACATGGCCATGTCTGTGAGTGTGTCAAGTACTGTCTTGGAATTCTTTTGAGGGACATGGCATATCTTGCTTGATTCATGCTCTTTCTTCATTTTTCTTGATTGTTTTGATCATCCAAGGGTGTTTTTGCACCTAAACCTAAAAATAACACTTTAAACACACTTAAAACAAAAATCAATCAAAACATTAACTAAAAAACACATAAAAAATCATACTAAAAACAAGTACAAAAATGATCTAAACAGCAGTAAAGCTTGTTGGTCCAAACCACCGGCGGGTTCATATAAATTAAATGTTGATGCTTCCTTCACCATGTCAAAATCTTCGGGTGGTGCAATTTTAAGGGATAATAATGGCCATTTTATTGCTGCTAATGCTTTTCTTTTACAGGCGTGTAGTTCTTTGGAAGCAGAAATTCAAGCAATAACAGTTGGCTTGCATTGGTGCCTTGCTTTGGGTTATCAACATGTCCAAGTTAAGTTGGATGCAATTAATGTTGTTTCTTTCTTCTCTCAACAACAAAGGTCTAGGCTTCTGGATATTCCAAATGAGGTTTCATTTCTGCACATTTTCCGTAAAGGCAATCAAGCTTCGCATTATCTTGCTTACTATAGTCGAATTAATAGTGTTTCTAGAGTTTTTGAGTCTTTTAGTTCTCTTCCTAATTACATTAAAGGGATTGTTTTAACTGACTATTTAGGCCTTCCATATATTAGATATCAATAGGTTTATTTTTCTTCAACGTTTTTTCTGCCCATTTGCTATAAGGGTAGTGTACGAACTATTTGTATGGGTTTTCCATAATTTTTTTAATTAATAAAGTTTGCGGTGGTGCCGTCCACCTTTATTAAAAAAAAAACATGCATCCTGTGCACCATGATTTATATATGTATTATCTGTTTGGCATTTTTTTTATTCTCACCTGATATTTTGAATAATCCCTACAAACATATGAATCATAGAGGAGATCGATTCTTTGAATTGGGCATATGTAAATAATGAGGATTCTCATCTTTGTTATTCTCATATATACATAACTTCCCAAAGCCAGGTTTAAAATGGGGTTAGAGATTTCTCAGAAATGGAGATAATCTCTCAAATGTGGAATTTAATTTAAAGTAATGTCTAACCTCTTGCATGAAGCTACAAGCTGGTTTAAATAGGTTATAATAATAAAGTGGTATTTGGTTATATGAATACATCTACCCTTATCCTACTAATCCAACTAGAATAACCTAATAAAATGCTAATAACTTTAAGCTTAAACAACAACGCCCAAACCACTAATAATGGGCATATAAATAATGCCCAATTATTAAATGTTATTCAAATAATATAAGTCTTATAATTAACTAATAATAAAATAATATAGCATAAATATCTAGTTGGGCTAAATAATAAGTAATCCCAGCTAGCCTTCTTCATCCATGGCCTCCAACAAAATGGTTAACTTTTCTTTGCTTCTTCTTGGTCTATATGGCTCCATGTTTGTATCTATGAATCTTTGCACGTAAGCTTGTAAGGCTTCACTTATCTTCTTGGCTCTTCATCTTGTAATTGGTCCACAAGGAATCTTCAAGCTTTGAGTTCCATCACCTCCTTCCATGGATTCCATAGCCATGCTTGCGTCACCCCTACTGCATTTGCATCTATTCAATGAATCCACTTTTAATTTGAAACTTTGTGTACACCTGGAAAAGAAAAGAATTCTAGTAAGACTGGAGAAAGCAATCTTAGGTTATTTTTCCTGAGGATAATTGACATGTACATGAATCCCTTATCACTATCATTATTCAATTTGTGAATGCTAACTTAGAGAGTGCTCCTATAATGGCCATGTGATTTAAATAACTTCACTCCTTCTAGAACAAATCTATAAGGGACATCGAGGTGAAATTTTAATCTCAATCAATTGTGAAGTGTATGATCCATGCATTCTTTGGCAAAACCAAATCCTTACATTCGCTCTGTTGATTCATTGTCCCTCGTTTTCCCATTGAGGCCCAAATATAATTTTTAGCTTACTTTTCTTCATGAATATGAAACCATATCATCCTATCCCATTATGAAGAATCAAATGGAAATAAGTTGCACCAAAAAAGTCAAAGACATTCACCTTTCAAGCTTAGAAAGGAAAAGTAGCAAATACAACAAAAAGTCCTGAAAATCCAGATATATCTAAGAGACAAAGAAAGGAGATAAATAAGGAGAAATGTGTTAAAGGAAAAACCCTAAAGAGGCAAGAAAATACAAAAGCAAAAGGAGGGAAATAAAAGTCCCTAATATCAAAAGAAAAGTAAGAAATGAAAGCTAGCGAAGTCAACTCTAAAAAATTTAAAAAAAAAAAAAACAGTACTTCAGCAACATTTAAAATATGTTCTAAAACACAACATTCAACTAAAGAAAAAGGGCCATCACCATCCAAAGTAATAAAAAAAAAAAAACAAAAGTCAAGAATAGACAAAATTTAAGGGCAAAAGAAATAATCATGGTAACATCTTCAAAAAAAGGAAATACAAGAATCAATAGCACAGTGAAATTTTTGGCAACCGATATACACAAATTAACAATAATAGCAATGAAGTCTTTTAGGAAAACTTAATGCTCCTTGTTCTCCAAAGCATTTTCAATAAGCCATCTAAATTTAAGCCATAAAACCTAATCGGTCATATTACAAGCCTAATAAAGACCTGATGAACTTTTCAAGGGGTTGAGCTAATATTAACAAAGACAATACCTAGCATATTTGTATATAAAAGGAGACATCTTATTATCCATGAAGAAGTTTTAAATCACACACCATGTGTATGCCTATCTGAAGTGCAACAAATTATATGGGACTTGGGGATAATGATGCGAACATAAAGTCAAAGACTTCTCAAAGAGAAATGACTCTTGAATAACAAATCATTGCTTACCAATAACAAAGCCTAATGACTCTGGACTTATATATATAATTTTAGATATTTCTACATTCATTTACTATATTTAAAAATTAGATTTTCATAACCTACAGATTCTATTTCTTTATCACTTCGTCTGGTAGTACCCATTTTCTAAATTTTTCTAAATACCAACCTTTATAAAATTCATGATATTTTAACCAAGTAATATAGACATATACGAAATATCTTATATTAAATATCATAATTTTATACTTTTATTTACTATATTTTTGAATTAGGTTTCTTCAATCCTACTTATTTCGTTCTTTCATTTGATACTCTGGCAGTGTCAATATTTGATTTTATTTTCATAGCTAAACCTTTATTAAAATTTATGAAATTATAACAATACGTCCAGACATAGATATGATCTCGTGTATAAAATTTCAAATTTTTCTGAATTGGTTTATTATAGTTTTTAAATAGGTTTCTCAACTTCTATAGATTCTACATTACTAGATCGATTCTAATAGTCTATATACTTATATTTTTATTAAATAGTAAATCATTCTTAAAAATTATGAAATTTTTTATATCAACTCTTAACATATTGATAAACATTCAGTTAAAATTTCATACTCATTTAGCTTTTTTAGATTAGCTTAAAAATTCGTTCAACACACTTTACATAATAGGAATAGAAAATTTCAGCATGTATTATAAATCAATTCTTTACTACTTTACCCTCTTTATCAATTAAGTTATCCCTTAAATCTATTTGAATATAAATCAAAATTTATAAGTTAATTTAAATTGTATATTTCTAAAGATTTTAAATTAAGGATCTTTAGAACACTCATCTATTTGAAGTTCTTTTGATTAGCTATTGCCTTCCCAAAAAAAAAAAAAAACTTCATCTTAACCCAAAATCTTCTCAATTGTTTTGCTCTAAGAACAACCCTCTCTTCCTATGTTTTCCCTTTCTCTGTCTTTGAGCCTCTGTGTCCCTTCTCTCTCTTTTTGTAAAGACTCTACTTCTTTTTGTTTAAATTTTCCCTTTGCATCTTCAATTAATAGGTCATTATACACACTTAATGGCCAATGTTCACAACTGATGATCTCAATTAAAAGTGTTCACCTTGCCTAATTTTTTTTATGCTTTTAATTATTTATTCGATTTATTTATTATTTATTTTATTTATATATTTTTTTATATTCTCTCTTTCTTTAATTTTTAATCTCCCTCCGAATTTTCTCTTTTTCTTCCTTAAATAATTTTTTTTCATTCAACTTATATAATAAGTCTATTTATAACACCCTTATATTATATAAATGTATAATACACACACCGGGTATGTAAGATACGCATATATAGTATAAAAATATCACAATCCGATTTAATAAAAACTTTCATATTCCCTTATTACTCAAAATATTTGTACAAAAACATATGTATACATATGTAAATATATAAAATTCTCACATTACTTAATTATTTAAACATCTTTTATAATTTATAATGTATATACATATACTCCCAAAACATAATATAATATACATAATGTCAAAATATACCATAAAATAAAATATATACATGCTGGCAAAGTAGCACTGATCTTATTGTAGCACAAACACTTCAAGCTCCAATAACACAAACCTAGACCCAATCTGGTCTAGTAGAGCTCTTCGGCGTTACCGGATCACTCCTATCACCTGTGTGATAAGTTACAATCACCCTAAGCCAAAGCCTAGTAGTACAAATTTTGATAATAATAAAATTCAAAAATAATGTCAATGCAGAATGTTCATATGCTATGTCATCACATGATATTCAAGACCACTTTTGGATATATGCTTTCATTACTTAATAATTCACATCAACACATACACAAGCATGGGCCCAAACAACTAATACATCATTCAATTCTCAGAGTTACCATTTTAGTCCATAATGACACCATGTGTCTAGCCCCGAAGGTAAAATATCAATATAACAGTCCAACTAGGCCTGAGCTTACGACCCTTTTCACCCGGCCCAGCTTTAAGGACTTATTTTTGAGACTTACGATCCAGTCTTTTCACCTCAAAAAAATTTTCACAGTGACGCCAAGCATCTAGCCCCATAGGCAAATATAAGCATGTCGCCAAATACAGAACTCTGAAAATTGAATAACATACTAGGCACACAATTATTTCATATTTCCATTATCAATCTCTTTCTCATTTTCTCATGATCAAGCTAGGCACATTGCCTCATTTATCTAATGTATATCAACATCATTATATAATCATAATTCATCTCATTTTATACAATCTAGCCATCACCAATGGCTTTATATAATATCTTTAATGTATACACAACAAACTACATTACCCAAATATTTTGGGTCATTTTCATATTTTGCACATAGTTCATATTTCATTCAATTTAGTCATTAACAATGGCTTTTCATAATGCCTAATAATGCATACATAGCAATTCATATGTTTTAGCATCATGTTCAAGAATGCATAATGTATCAAGTAGCTTAACACATTTTCCATCCAAAATGTGTTAGGACAAATCTAATGCAATCATATTCCATTTATCAAGAGTTTATACATACCTTAGGAAACATTTCAAAACAAGCTTTGAAACTTCCTCTAACATTCTCTTCCAAGTTGCCCTTCAACACTAGGGTTGGGCAAACTACTATCTCTCAATGCCTAAGCCAAATGTGATCATAAACAACCATTTAATATCACATTCTAAGGCATTCTCAATATCAAATCATTTAAATAGGAATTACAAATGAAAAAAAAAAAGAAAAGAGTTATTCTCAAGTGACAAGCCCAATAACACAGGCATGTTAATGACTATGTGATTAACTCATTCACACAGAAGCTTTGACATGTCTAATGACATGGGCGTGTCACTGCCCATGTCATACATTCTGCCTCACAGAAAGTTTGACACCCCCAATAACACGGGCATATTAATGGCCGTGTCAATTATTTTGCCCTACAGAAGCTACGACACGCTCATGGACATGGCCATGTTATTGATTGTGTCATCAATGTTAAACTCAGCACAGTTGACATGCCCAACGACATGGTCATGTCACTGGCCGTGTTAGGTAAAAGTCCTGCTTTTCGTATGCTTAACCATTTCAACCAACCACTTCCAAACTCAACTTAAATTCAATCATTTCTTCACTTAAAATCATCATAAGCTACTCACAACAACTTCATACATACCCAAATAAGCCACTAAAACATGCTAATAAACAATCCCAAAATCTAAATATCATGTTCTTCCATAGAATTCCAAAGAAACTTGCAAAATGATAGAAAAACTTACCAATTGATGAAGAATCCTCAAAATCTTCACTTGAATCCTTAAAAACCCTTCAATCTTTGATGTATGAAAGAAGAACTCTCCACTAGACTCTCTCTCTCTCTCAAGCTCACATCAAAGAAGAAGAATGAAAAGAAAAGACTTCTTTTTTCTTTCATCCTTATCTATATATATATAATAATCAATATGCACTTAATTATACAATATATATATATATGTAATGTATATCTTGAATATATATATATATATATATATATCTTTTATATATCATATTTACTTCAAATATAAATATATTTCAAATATACTTTCTACAAATCATTTGATATCCTTTTATTTCATTTAAATCATTATTTAATTTATCCAATTTAACTTTAATTTATTTTATTTAATATTCAAAAATTAGGGGTTTTACAATCTCCCCCCTTAAGAAACTTTTATCCGCAAAATTACCTGTTATCAACTCTGGAACAACTAAGGATACTGACTCTGTATTAACTGCTCACTTTCCCATTTCACATCCTCAGTGACATGATTTTTCCAAAGAATTTTTACAAGTGGTACTTTCTTATTCCTCAACTCTTTCATTTCTCGTGCTAAAATTGCTACTGGATCTTCTTCATAAGTTAGATCTGAACTCACCTCAATGGATTCCACTGACAAAATATGAGATGGGTCTGACTTGTACCTCCGAAGCATAGAGACTGGAAAATATTATGTATTCGATCTAACTCATGCGGCAAAGCCAGTCTATAGGCCACTGGACTAACTCTCTCCAGTAACTCATACGGTCCTATGAAACAAGAACTCAACTTTCCTTTGCGGTCAAATCTCAAAATTTTCTTCCAAGGAGACACCTTTAAAAATACTTTATCTCCCATACTGAACTCTATGTCTCTTCTTTTTAAATCTATATAGGATTTCTGTCAATCTGAAGCAGCTTTCTAATGACTCCGTATCAATTTTACTTTCTCTTCTATTTTCTTAATCAAATCAGGACCAACCAGTTTACCTTGTCCAACTTCATCCCAACACAATGGTGTCCTGCACCTTCTGCCATACAAGGCCTCATAAGGTGCCATTTCAATACTGAAGTGATGAATGTTGTTATATGCAAACTCAAGTAGTGGCAAGAATTTGTCCCAACTTCCACTGAAATCAATGATACATCTCCTTAACATATCCTCTAAAATTTATATCACTCTTTTTTACTGCACATCTGTCTGAGGATGGAAAGCAGTACTAAAATGCAATTGAAAACCCAATGCATTATGCAAACTCTTCCACAATCTCGATGTAAACTGAGAATCCCGGTCTGATACTAAAAAAATTAGAATTTCATACAACCTCACTATCTCACTAATATACAGCTCAGCCAACCTCTCAAGTGAGTAATCCATCCGAACTGGAAGAAAATGAGCTATCTTCATCATCCGATCAATGATCACCCAAATTGCATCATGCTTCTTCTAGGTTAAAGGTAATCCAGTCACAAAATCCATCGTTAATCACTCCCATTTCCACTCTAGTACTGATAAAGGCTGAAGTAACCCTGAAGGAACTTGGTGCTTAGCTTTCACTCTCTGGAAAGTGAGACATCTGGATACAAACTCTGTTATATCCCGCTTCATACCTGACCACCAATAATGCTTCTTCAAATCCTTATATATCTTGGTACTCCCAGGGTACATAGCATAGACTGACTGATATGCTTCCTCTAAAATCACCCTCTTTAATCCTGCATCATCAGGAAAACACAATCTATCTCTGTACCATAGACTGCCATCATTACTCACATGAAAGTCTCAACTCTCCTCCTTTTGGCAATCTAACACAATCTTTTGGATTTTATCATCTACCAACTGAGCCTCCCTAATCTGATTCAACAACATTGGCCTCAACTGTAACTAACATACCAAAGCACCATCATCACAAGACTCAAATTTGGCATGCATTGTCCTCAACTCAACAAGCAACAAGAGTGAATAAGCAGTCAAACCTACCGAAGACTTCCGACTCAAGGCATCAGCAACAACATTTGCCTTGCCAGGATGATAATCAATCAAATAGTCATAGTCTTTAATCAACTCTAATCACCATCTCTGTCAAAGATTTAGCTCTCTTTAAACTCCCAGGTACTTCAAACTCTTATGGTCAGTATAAATGAAACACTTCTCCCCATATAAGTAATATCGTCAAATCTTTAATACAAAAACTATGGTTGCTAACTCAAAATTATGAGTCGGGTAATTCAGCTCATGCGACTTCAACTGTCGAGAGACATAAGCAATGACTCTACCTTCCTGCATCAGAACACAACCTAAACCACTATATGAAGCATCACTGTAAATCACATAAGGTTTACCTTCTACAGGCAGGGTAAGAACAGGAGTCTGAGTCAACATCTCCCTCAGTTGCTCAAAACTCGCCTGACACTGATCTGTCCACACCAATATAACTCCCTTCCGAAGTAATTTAGTGAGTGGAGTGGTTATCATAGAAAAACCCTTCACAAATCGACGATAATAGCCTGCTAAACCCAGAAAACTTCTAACCTCTATCACATTCTTAGGTGGACTCTAATTTAAAATAGCCTCAACTTTACTCGGATCAACTCTAATACCCTTTGTTGAAACCACATGACCGAGAAAAGTCACTTTATTCAACTGTCGATAATCAATACACAATCTCAAGGTGCCATTGTAACACCCTTATACCCTATAAACGTACAATACATATTTTCAGCATATGTAAAATACGCATATACAGTACAAAAATGTCACAGACAGGTTTACTAATTTTTTTTATTCACATTTCCAATTTCAAATTTCAAATTCTAAATATATAAAAATTAAATAGAATATAAATATTCTTTACTTGTTATGAGAACCCAAATTAAATAATAAATATAAAAATCTTTGGAAAAATTCGCCAGAGTTTTGTCTATAATTTGGATATCCCAAAATTTAGCAATTACTGAACCTGCAAAAAGAAAACACTCCCAAATAATTTCCAACCACCATCTCAACCATACTTCTCAATTTCACCAAGTTTCTCAAACATATATATATATGTAGATATATATATAATTTAAAACACATATACTCTCTCATTTCAAATACATTGACCCAAATATTCTTTATAATATACAATACATAAAATTCAAAACATAACATATTATGCATAATACTCAAAATGTACAATAATATAAAAATATATACATGTTGTTGGTAGTGTTTCTGATCTCGATAGCAACTCAACAAACTCAACTACAAGTCTAGACCTGACCTGGTCTAGAAGAACTCTCTGGCTCAGCTGAGTCTACCCTGTCACCTACGCCATGGAAACAATCGGGCAAAGCCGAAGCCTAGTGGTACAAACTTTGATAATAATAATATAACTCAATGCAATACCAATGCACAATGCATTTAGATGTCACATCATTCCACTTTCTTATATTTTTCAAATATTTCATAATTCATATTAAAACAAAGACAAGCATGGGCCCAAAAAGGATCTAATATGCTATTCAAATTTCAGAGTTACTGCTTTGGTCCATAATGACACCATGTGTCTAGCCCCGTAGTCAATATATCCATGGATAATATAACAACCCCAGTCTCTTGGACCTCAACCCGGATAGACCCTTAGGCCCCAATATATTGATCCTCAACCCGGCTAGACTGCTACAGTTTTTGATGTTTACTACCCAATCTTTTCACCCCAAAAATATCATATTTATCAGCTGGCCTGGCTTACGACCCAGTCTTTTCCCCATTCCAGCATGTAGCCCGTAGGCAATCATAGGCATGCCGCCAAACCCAGAACTCTGAAAATTGAATAACATACTAGGCACACAATTTATTCATATTTCTCATTATCAATCTCTTTCTCATTTTCACATATTCAATCTTGGCACATTGCCTTATTTTCACTTTTTTTATCTCACTTTTCTCATTTTTCACATCTTTCTCATTTTTTTTACTTTTCTCATTTTTATCAATATCAATTCATTTCATTATTACACATATCTCATTTTTGCATTCACAATAATTACTTTGGGTATTTTCACATAGTATGCATATTTCACATGTTACACAAATTAGCCATTATCAATGGCTTTTCACAATGCATTTAACACATATATGACATTACAAACGTCATAGCATATTACTCATACACAATCAATGAACCAAGTAGCTTAAAACATTTTTCAACCAAAATGTGTTAAGTCCAAATATTATGCAAATATAGACAAATATTATGCAAATATAGACATTATATTCAAAGTTTGTACATACCTCCACTAGCAACCCAAAGCAAGCTAAAAACACTTTCAATCCAATCTTTTCAACTTGCCCTTCACCACTTGGATGAAGCAAATCAACCTCCCTCAAAGCCTAAACCAAATGTGATAACAAATAATCATTTAGTATCACATTTAATGGCATTTCCCACATTAAACCATAATTACACATCACTCCTACAAATTTCCAAAAATTTAGCCTTTCCTTACTTCAACATTGGAATTCCATTCTCCTACAGTTAAATTAGTGTTTTAAGTTTATTTATATTATTAAAAATATATTTTAATACATTTAAATCATTTACATTATAAAAATACACTCTTATACATAAAATCTCAAAAATGGCATAACCTTTCCCCATTGAAGGTTTTCCATTACAACACAATCCATTACTTATTCCAACCTTATATTCATCACTTTTAACACTAAACAACATGCTTAAACAAATAAAATCACACAATTCAACCACTTTGGAAAATCACTTTTCCAAAACCATAAATCTCCACTTCCATTCTCAAACTCTAACCCAACACCACCAAATCCAATATTTGACTTTAAAATACTTGTTTATGAATTAAAACAACTCATTTGGAATCAATTTGCACAATTAAAGTTCATGTTTTCAAAACCCCAAAAATACATGTAACGACCAGTCTTACGACAGCTGGTCTATTGGGCCTTTTCTCCCGTAGGTGGACCGTAGTCCCAGCCCTCAACCCAGCAGGCCACCACAGTACTCGTTCACCTCACGGCTCCCTAGCAGGAATTTGTTTATTTGGCCTCAAATGAGGTCGCCTCCCTCATTCGAACCCATGACCTCCTCCCTTAAGAGGAAACCATGAGATGAACGAGTACCATTTCTACCAGTGAACGAGTACCATTTCTACCACTGGTAGAAATGGTACTCGTTCATCTCATGGTTTCCTCTTAAGGGAGGAGGTCATGGGTTCGAATGAGGGAGGCAACCTAATTTGAGGCCAAATAAACAAATTCCTGCTCGGGAGCCGTGAGGTGAACGAGTACTGTGGCGGCCTGCTGGGTTGAGGGCTGGGACTACGGTCCACTTACGGGAGAAAAGGCCCAATAGACCAGCTATCATAAGACTGTGCTAGTGGGGTCGTTACAGTTAAAAAGGTTAAAACAGATGTAACACCCCTATACCCCGTATACGCACACTACATACTACTACACCTGTAATATACGTATACCGAATAAAGGAGTACCATGGTTTATATTAGATAACCCAATTTTTCTCTTCTGTAATAATATAAGAAAACTTAAAACACTTCATATTATATTATAAACTATACTAGATAAAACATTTATTCATTATGCAGAGGAAAATGTAGTGGTATTTACATATATAAATACATCAAAATCCATGTTTACAAAACATAAAGTTTATACATGTTTGGCAGTTTGTCTCTGATCTTTAAGCCCACAATCAACACTTCAAAGTCTAGACTCAACTCGGTCTAGCTGAACTCTCCGGTTCTACCCTATCACCTGCGCGATGAACCACAATCGCACTAAGCCATAGGCTTAGTGGTACAAACCATAATAACAATATGATTTAATGCAATGTCAATGTCATACTTTCAAGCAATAGAGATCATATTCAAAAATGCTATATTTCATAACATTACATTTCATTATCTTATTTAATTGTTTTACCATTTATGATTCATATTAAAACAAAGACAAGCATGGGCCCAAAAAGGATCTAATATATTATTCAAAATTCAGAGTTACTGCTTTGGTCCATAATCACATTCATCAAGCCCGTAGGTGATATATATATCTATCCATGGATAACGTAACAGACCCAGTCTCTTGGACCTCAACCCGGCTAGACCCTAGGGCCCCAGTATCTTGGTCCTCAACTTGGCTAGACTGTTACTATTTTTTAGGCTTACAACCCGGTCTTTTCACCTCAAAAATATCATATTTCACATTTTTCAGGTGGACTCGGCTTACGACCCGGTCTTTTCACCATTCCAGCAATTCATAGGCATGCCGCCAAACCCAGAACTCTGAAAATTGAATAACATACTAGGCATACAATTAATTCATTTATCTCATTATCAATCTATTTCACAATTCATTTCTCATTTCATTTCTCATAATCAAACTAGGCAACCATGCCCCAATTATTTCATTTGCATCATTATAGCCAACAACAATGGCTGCACATCTCATCATTAAAGTATACAATTGGACATACATTTTGAATGATCATCATATCTTTCACATTATGTAAATCATAACATTAATCAAATGTATTAACAATGTAATAAAGTACTTAACACATTTATAACCAAATGTGTTAAGTCTCAAAGTCATGTAAATGTATGCAACCATGTAAGTTTGTACTTACCTCAAGATCAACTCACACCAATCTAAACACTTCCTCTTCCAAGAATCTTCCAATGCTTGGATTAGGGCAACTCAATCTCTTCAAAACCTAATCCAAAAGTGATAATACACACTCACTTAAAGATACACATGAGATAATAAGGCTAAGAATCAACTAGGGCAAACTCTACACACGACACGCCTAACAACATGGGCGTGTCCCTGACCGTGCCCTAAACTCACAACACAGAAGCTTTGACACGCTCAGTAACATGGGCGTGTCACTGGCCGTGTCAATCCTCCCTCAACACAGTAGCTATGACATGCTCAGTGACATGGGCGTGTCACTGGACATGTCAATGCTACTACAACACAGAAGCTGTGACGCGTTGAGTGACATGGGCGTGTTACTGGTCGTGTCACCCATCCAGAAAACAGACTCATTGACAAGCCTAAAGACTTGGCCGTGCTCATGGGCGTGTCAGGCCAAAAATCCTGATTCCGGCAACAACAACATCACATCCAACAAACCTCTTACTTCCACCATCTTCCACTCCAAACAAACTTAACTAAACACACCCATAAACCATACTAACTTGCAAAAACATCAAAACAACTCAATACATACATCAAACACCAATTCTCAACCATCACATACACACAACTCAAACACAACACTTGTTTTCTTCCAACACCAAACTTAACTCTATCTCAAAATCAACACCAATAAGATCAAACACCCTCAAATACACCATAATCAAATATACACATACCATCAACAATCAAACACCAAACTCAAAACACAAACTTAGAAGAAAACCAAAGAATCAAGTGGAGAACTTACCCAAAGTGATGAAAACTCTTAAACTTCCAACTTGATCACTTGAAACATCCTTCAATCTTGAGTTTGAAAAGACAAAATCTCACTTCCTCTCTTACTATGGAGCTAGCCGGCAAAGGAGAAAAGAAAAGAAGAAGAAGATGAATAGAGAAAAGCAAAGTCAACACTCAACTCTTCTTTCAACCACTAAAACTCCCTTTAATTCTCAACCAAGCAATTTAATTAATATAATATTACAAATATCATCATCCACTTTCCACTTAATTTCCATTTCAATTAATTAAAATTAATTATTTCTTCTTTTGACCACCCATTTCTTTGACTTGTATATGTTGTATATATCTCATATATACAACATATACACTCTTCTCCTTACCTCTTTTCTCTTTCCACTTAAACATATACATTTAATCCAAATACAACAATAAATATTCCAAAACTTTTAGGGTATACTTTGGGATATTACAATTCTCCCCCTCTAAAAAGAAATTTCGTCCTCGAAATTACCTGATCTCAATTCTGAAATAGCTGGGGATACTAATCTCGCATCGCTTGTTCACTCTCCCAAGTTGCCTCTTCCTTCGCATGATTCTTCCAAAGAACCTTTACAAGTGGCACTTTCTTATTTCTCAACTCTTTCACTTTATGTGCCAAAATAACCACTGGTTCTTCTTCAAAAGTTAGATCTGGACTCACCTTAATAGATTCAACGGACAGAACATGAGATGGGTCTGATCTGTACCTCTGCAGCATAGAAACATGGAAGACATTGTGAATTCTATCCAACTCAGGCGGCAAAGCAATTTGATAAGCAACTGGTCCCACTCTCTCCAATACCTCATAAGGTCCAATAAAACGAGGACTTAGCTTCCCTTTACGGCCAAATCTCAAAATCTTTTTCCAAGGAGACACTTTCAGAAATATTTTATCTCCAACATTGAACTCTATGTCTCTCCTCTTCAAATCTGAATAAGATTTCTGCCGCTATGAAGCTGCTTTCAACCGATCCCGAAATATTTTCACTTTCTCTTTCGTTTCTTTAATCAAATCAGGACCAACCAATTTGCCTTCTCCAACTTCATTCCGACATAGAGGCGTTCTGCATCTTCTACCATACAATGCCTCATAACGTTCCATTTTAATACTAGACTAATAACTATTGTTATAAGCAAATTCCATTAATGGCAAAAATCTGTCCTAACTTCCAGAGAATTCAGTGACACAGCTTCTCAACATATCCTCCAAAATCTGTATCACTCTCTCTGACTGCCCATTTGTCTGCGAATGAAAAGCAGTGCTTAAGTGCAATCGAGAACCCAAAGCACCATGTAAACTTTTCCAAAATCTCGAAGTAAACTGGGGATCTCGATCAGACACTAAAGAAATTAGGACTCCATGCAACTTCACTATCCCACTGATATATAGCTCAGCCAACTTCTCAAGAGAATAGTCCATCTGAACTGGAAGAAAATGAGCTGTCTTTGTCAACCGATCAACAATCACCCAGATAGCATCATGCTTCTTCTGAGTCAATGGCAAACCAGACACAAAATCCATTGTCACACGTTCCCATTTCCATTCAGGCACTGATAAAGGTTGAAGCAACCCTGCTGGAACTTGATGCTCATCTTTCACCCTCTGACAAGTGAGACATTTAAAAACAAACTCCGCTATGTCCCTCTTCATACCTGACCACCAATAATGTTGCTTCAAATCATAATACATCTTGGTACTCCCAGGGTGCATAGCAAAAACCGACTGATGTGCTTCCTCTAAAATAATCTTTCTCAATCTTGCATCATCAGGAACACACAATCTATCCTTGAACCAAAGGCTACCATCTTTTCTCATATAAAAATCTCGGTTCTCTCCTTTCTTGCAACCCGAAACAATCTTCTGAATTTTCTCATCAACCACTTAAGCCTCTTTAATCTGATCCAACAACATCGGTCTCAAATGCAACTGAGCTAACAAGGCTCCATCATCACATGATTCAAAATTAGCATGTAACGCTCTCAACTCAACAAGCAACGAGAGTGAATAAACTGTCAAACCTGCCAAAGACTTCCGACTCAAGGCATCCGCAACAACATTTTCCTTACCAGGATGATAATCAATCAAATAGTCGTAATCTTTGATCATCTCCAACCATCGTCTTTGCCGAAGATTAAGCTCTCTCTGAACCCCCAAATATTTCAAACTCTTATGATCCGTGTAAATGAAACACTTCTCCCCATACAAGTAGTGTCGCCAAATCTTCAAAGCAAAAACTATGGCTGCTAACTCCAAATCATGCGTCGGATAATTAAGCTCATGCGGCTTCAACTGCCGAGAAGCATAAGCTATGACTTTACCCTCTTACATCAAAACACAACCTAAACCATTATGTGAAGCATCACTGTAAATCACATATGGTTTATCTTTCACAGGCAAAGTAAGAACAAGAGCTTGAGTCAACATTTCCTTCAACAGCTCAAAGCTTGCTTGACACTGGTCTGTCCACACAAATCTAATTCCCTTCCGAAGTAATCTGGTGAGTGGAGTAGCTATCAAAGAAAAACCTTTCACAAACCGTCGATAATAGCCTGCCAAACCCAGAAAACTTCTAACTTCAGTCACTGACTTCGGTGGACTCCAATTCAAAATGGCCTCAACTTTATTCGAATCAACTCTTATACCATCTGTTGAAACTATATGACCGAGAAAAGTCACTTAATCAAGCCAAAACTCACACTTCGACAGCTTAGCATACAATTGCTTCTCTCTCAAGGTCTGCAATACAATCCGCAGATGCTTGTCATGATCCTCTTCATTACCCAAATACACCAAAATATCATCAATGAAGACCACCACAAACTGATCTAGATAGGGCCTAAACACCCTATTCATCAAATCCATGAAAATTGCAGGTGCATTCGTCAATCCAAAAGGCATCACTAAAAACTCATAATGCCCATATCTTGTGCGGAAAGCTGTCTTAGGAACATCTTCAGCTCTGACCCTCAACTGATGGTACCCTGATCTCAAATCAATCTTGGAAAACACTGCTGCTCCCTTTAACTGATCGAAGAGATCATCTATCCTAGGCAAAGGGTACTTATTCTTGATAGTCACCTTGTTCAATTGCCTATAATCGATGCACAACCTCAAAGTACCATCCTTCTTCTTCACAAACAAAACAGGTGCTCCCCACTGAGAAACACTAGGGCGAACAAACCCTTTATCCAACAACTCCTGCAACTGCACCTTCAACTCTCTCACCTCAGCAGGTGCCATTCGATAAGGAGTAATAGAGATAGGAGTGGTACCAGGCAACAAATCGATACCAAACTCAACCTCTCTCTCAGGGGGTAACCCTGGCAACTCCTCCAAAAAAACATCTGGAAATTCCACAACTGCGGGTATACTATCAAGTTGAGAACCCACTACTCTGGTATCCACAACATGAGCAAGATAAGCATCACACCCTTTTCTAATCAACTTTCTAGCTGCAACAGCTGACACAAACAAGGATGCAAATTGTCTATGTTCACTAGATACCATCACACTTCTACCATTACTGGTTCTCAGGGTAACACACTTCTTTTGACAGTCTACCACAACTCCATGCTTAGACAACCAATTCATACCTAAAATCAAATCATACTCCTTAAAAGGCATTTCAATCAAATCACCCAAAAACTCCTCACCTTGCACCACAACTGAACTATCACGATGCACTTTACTCACCACAACACTATGTCCTAAAGGATTTGTCACCAAGACATCAAATCCTAATGACTCTGTATGTAATTCAGACACAGGCAAGATAGATGCACTTATGTATGAATGAGTAGATCCTGGATCAATCAAAGTAAGAACTGAAATGCCAAATAAAGAAAATGTACCAGCAATGACTGCTGAAGCATCTGGTTGCCTCTGCATCACATACACTCGCTGAGAAGACCCAGTCTCATTTGGCCTGCTGATTCCGAATGTAGAGCCTCCTCTCTGACTGATCCCAAGTCGACCACCTCTACTAACACCTCTGCCACTTCGACCTCCTCTCACACTAGGTCGAGAAACTGCAGAATCTGCCCGCCTATGCTCCTGCATCTCAGGACAATCTCTAATGAAATGGTCAGGCGATCCACATCTGAAACACACAGCTGATCCACTAATCTTCCAACAAACACCCCTATGTATCCTACCACAATGGACACATGTAGGTGGAGTAGACCTCTGAACCACTGGAGTCGGAGCACTAGCTACAGAAATTGTAGGTCTCGGTCTCTGCCTTTGATACTAAAATGACCTACCCGACTGCCTCTGGCTCCTACTAACTCTCGGAACAAAACTTCCTTGGCCTTTCTTTATAGACGAAGACCCTGCCTCAAACTGGAATCTCCTAACTCTGGTCTCCTCTTCAGTAGCAGCTGCTGCAATAGTCTGTGCTCTCTCAACACTTCTGGCTGCTACAACAAGCTGGGAAAGATCCTGATACCGGGAACCAGCAACAATACACATAATAGAGGGCCTCAACCCTTCCTAGAATCTCCTACACCGGTCAATCTCATCTGAAATAATCCCCCCGGCATAATGACTCAACCGGATGAACTCTACCTCATACTCTGTCACAGTCCAGTTATCTTGTCTCAGATTCAGAAATTCCATCTTCTTGACATCCTTATACTCCCTCGGAGTATATTTCTGCTCAAACTCCCGCAGAAAATCACTATAAAACAAAGTCGGTGGATCATCCATAGCATGAGGAACCATCTTCCACCAATCATAAGCATCTTTCTGCAGAAGGGATCTATCATAATCAAATTTCTCTTCAGGAGTGGCTTGCAACTGGATGAATACCCTCTGAACTCTATCCAACCACTGCTCAGCTACTGCAGGATCTATAGTACCAAAGAAATCTTCAGCCCCAAATTTCCTCAATTTATCATATTGCCTCACCGGTACTTGTGGCTATGGTGGCGGTGGCTGCACTGGAGCTTGCCTCAACAATTCCACCACATGCCGTAACCAAACCGGCGGAACCTCATCAGCAGCTGATCTCTCTTGCACAGGAGCAGGTGCCTCTCCAGCTCTCTCAATCCTAGCTCCATCTCTACCCTCTTCAGGAGCTACACTCTCAGCACTACCTTATATGGACTGACGTGACTGGGACGCTATCACTACCTATATCTGCAAACACAACATAATATACCCCATCAAAGATCAGAGACTGCCAATACCAAAACATGTATCTTATTTAAAAACCAACTTTTAGAATCAAAATGTTCTTTTTCTTACAATTTACCTAGGTTGAGAATCTCAAACCTAGGCTCTGATACCAAAACAGATGTAACACCCCTATACCCCGTATACGCACACTACATACTACTACACCTGTAATATACGTATACCGAATACAGGAGTGCCATGGTTTATATTAGATAACCCAATTTTTCTCTTATGTAATAATATAAGAAAACTTAAAACACTTCATATTATATTATAAACTATACTAGATAAAACATTTATTCATTATGCAGCGGAAAATGTAGTGGTATTTACATATATAAATACATCAAAATCCATGTTTACAAAACATAAAGTTTATACATGTTTGGCAGTTTGTCTCTGATCTTTAAGCCCACAATCAACACTTCAAAGTCTAGACTCAACTCGGTCTAGCTGAACTCTCCGGTTCTACCCTGTCACCTGCGCGATGAACCACAATCGCCCTAAGCCATAGGCTTAGTGGTACAAACCACAATAACAATATGATTTAATGCAATGTCAATGTCATACTTTCAAGCAATAGAGATCATATTCAAAAATGCTATATTTCATAACATAACATTTCATTATCTTATTTAATGTTTTTACCATTTATGATTCACATTAAAACAAAGACAAACATGGGCCCAAAAAGGATCTAATATGTTATTCAAAATTCAGAGTTACTGCTTTGCTCCATAATCACATTCATCAAGCCCGTAGGTGATATATATATCTATCCATGGATAACGTAACAGATCCAGTCTCTTGGACCTCAACCCGGCTAGACCCTAGGGCCCCAGTATCTTGGTCCTCAACCTGGCTAGGCTGTTACTATTTTTGAGGCTTACGACCCGGTCTTTTCACCTCAAAAATATCATATTTCACATTTTTCAGGTGGACTCGGCTTACGACCCGGTCTTTTCACCTGTCCAGCAATTCATAGGCATGCCGCCAAACCCAGAACTCTGAAAATTTAATAACATACTAGGCACACAATTAATTCATTTATCTCATTATCAATCTCTTTCACAATTCATTTCTCATTTCATTTCTCATAATCAAACTAGGCAACCATGCCCCAATTATTTCATTTGCATCATTATAGCCAACAACAATGGCTGCACATCTCATCATTAAAGTATACAATTGGACATACATTTTGAATGATCATCATATCTTTCACATTATGCAAATCATAACATTAATCAAATGTATTAACAATGTAATAAAGTACTTAACACATTTATAATCAAATGTGTTAAGTCTCAAAGTCATGTAAATGTATGCAACCATGTAAGTTTGTACTTACCTCAAGATCAACTCACACCAATCTAAACACTTCCTCTTCCAAGAATCTTCCAATGCTTGGATTAGGGCAACACAATCTCTTCAAAACCTAATCCAAAAGTGATAATACACACTCACTTAAAGATACACATGAGATAATAAGGCTAAGAATCAACTAGGGCAAACTCTACACACGACACGCTCAACAACACGGGCGTGTCCCTGACCGTGCCCTAAACTCACAACACAGAAGCTTTGACACGCTCAGTGACATGGGCGTGTCACTGGCCGTGTCAATCCTCCCTCAACACAGTAGCTATGACACGCTCAGTGATATGGGCGTGTCACTGGACGTGTCAATGCTACTACAACACAGAAGCTGTGACGCGCTCAGTGACATGGGCGTGTCACTGGTCGTGTCACCCATCAAGAAAACAGACTCATTGACACGCCTAAAGACTTGGCCGTGCTCATGGGCGTGTCAGGCCAAAAATCCTGATTCCGGCAACAACAACATCACATCCAACAAACCTCTTACTTCCACCATCTTCCACTCCAAACAAACTTAACTAAACACACCCATAAACCATACTAACTTGCAAAAACATCAAAACAACTCAATACATACATCAAACACCAATTCTCAACCATCACATACACACAACTCAAGCACAACACTTGTTTTCTTCCAACACCAAACTTAACTCTATCTCAAAATCAACACCAATAAGATCAAACACCCTCAAATACACCGTAATCAAATATACACATACCATCAACAATCAAACACCAAACTCAAAAACAAACTTAGAAGAAAACCAAAGAATCAAGTGGAGAACTTACCCAAAGTGATGAAAACTCTTAGATTTCCAACTTGATCACTTGAAACATCCTTCAATCTTGAGTTTGAAAAGACAAAATCTCACTTCCTCTCTTGCTATGGAGCTAGCCGGCAAAGGAGAAAAGAAAAGAAGAAGAAGATGAATAGAGAAAAAGCAAAGTCAACACTCAACTCTTCTTTCAACCACTAAAACTCCCTTTAATATTTAATTAATATAATATTACAAATATCATCATCCACTTTCCACTTAATTTCCATTTCAATTAATTAAAATTAATTATTTCTTCTTTTGACCACCCATTTCTTTGACTTGTATATGTTGTATATATCTCATATATATAACATATACACTCTTCTCCTTACCTATTTTCTCTTTCCACTTAAACATATACATTTAATCCAAATACAACAATAAATATTTCAAAACTTTTAGGGTATACTTTGGGATATTACAATTCTCCCCCTCTAAAAAGAAATTTCGTCCTCGAAATTACCTGATCTCAATTCTGAAATAGCTGGGGATACTGATCTCGCATCGCTTGTTCACTCTCCCAAGTTGCCTCTTCCTTCGCATGATTCTTCCAAAGAACCTTTACAAGTGGCACTTTCTTATTTCTCAACTCTTTCACTTTATGTGACAAAATAACTACTGGTTCTTCTTCAAAAGTTAGATCCGGACTCACCTCAATAGATTCAACGGACAGAACATGAGATGGGTCTGATCTGTACCTCCGCAGCATAGAAACATGGAAGACATTGTGAATTCTATCCAACTCAGGCGGCAAAGCAATTCGATAAGCAACTGGTCATCTCTTCAATATAACCTTAGAATCATTGTTAACTACCCAAAATAACATCATACACACCAATTCCAATAATTATAACATACTACATAAAAATCCAAATTCTCACATAATCTAAATTTCCAAGGAATTCAAAGAAAAGAGATGGAAACTTACTAATTTTGGAGGAAATCACCAAAAATCCACTTGAAACTTGTTAATTCCTTCAATTTATGGAGTATGTAAGAAGCAAAATCCTTAGTCTTCAAGCTCCCATGGAAACGTCCTTGAAGAAGAAGAAGAAGAAGAAGAAGAAGATGAAGACTTTTATATTTCTTTTTCTTTCATCTTTTTTTTAACCACACACACATATATATATTAAAATAATTTAATATTTAATTATTTAATTATTTTTTTAATAAATTAAAAGTCCTAATTTCCCTCTTCCATTCAAAAATAATTTATTTTTAAATTATTTTATTAATTTTAAATTTATAAGATTTAATTACCAAAATACCCTTTTCTTTTAAAAAATGTTGACTTTTATATATGTTATGTATATTTTGCATATATATCACATATATATTCCACTTTTTCATTTAAAATCCTTTCATTTTTCATTTAAAATCCTTTCATTTTTCATTTAAAATCATTAATTTACTTTATCCTTTAAAATTATAATTTATTTTATCAAATTTTCAAAAAATTAGAAATTTTGAAAAATTTTAGGATGTTACAGCCATCATTCTTCCTCACAAACAACACAAGCGCTCCCCACGGGGACACACTATAGCGAATGAACTCTTTATCCAACAACTCCTGCAACTGCACTTTCAACTTCCTCAACTTTGCAGGTACCATACGATAAGGAGTAATAGAGATGGGAGTGGTACCAGGCAACAAATCGATACCAAACTCAACCTCTCTCTCAGGGGGTATCCCTGGTAACTCCTCAGAAAAAATATCTAGAAACTCGGCAACTGTGGGTATACTGTCAAGCTGGGACCCCACTAATCTGGTATCTACAACATGAGCAAGATAAGCCTTACACCCCTTTCGAATCATCCTTCTCGTTGAAACAACTGAAACAAACATGGATGAAAGATGTCTCTACTCACTAAATACCACCACATAACTATCATCACATGTTCTCAGAGTAACACATTTTTTCTCATATTCTACCACAGCCCCATGCTTGGATAACCAATACATGCCTAAAATTAGATCATACTCCTTAAAAGGCATCTTAATCAGATCACCAAGAAATTTCTCATCCTGAACAATAACTGGACTATCTCGGTGCACCCAGCTAACCATAACACTATGCCCTAAAGTATTTATCACCAAAACATCAAATCCTAGGGACTCTGAATGCAAATCACTCATAGGAAAGATGGATGCACTAATGTATAAATGAGTCGACCCAAGGTCTATCAATGCAAGAACTGAAATACCGAATAAAGAAAAAGTACCAGCAATAACAACTGAAGCATCTGGTTGCCTCTGCATCACATAGACTCGTTGTGATGGCCCTACCTCATCTGGTCTACCTTTGGCTATATAACTTTCTCTTTGACCAGAGCCAGATTGACCACCCCTACCAAAACCTCTGTTACTACGACTCCCTCTAACACTGGGTCGAGAAGTTAAAGTATCTATTTGTCTATCATTTGGTGACTCTGGATAATTTCTAATAAAATGATCTGGTGATTCACATCTATAACATACTGTTGGTCCACCTATCCTCCAACAAAGACCTCCATATACTTTACCACAATGAACACAAGTAGGTAGAACAAGCTTCTGAGTCACTGGGGTTGGAGCACTAACTACTGAGGCTGTAGGTCTCTGCCTCTGTTATTGTACTGACTTGTCAGTCTATCCCTGAATCCTACTGAATCTCTAAGGATATCCCCCTCAGCCTCTCTTCGAGGAGAAAGATTTTGCCTCACTCTGGGGTCTCCTAGTTCTGGTCTTCTCAACCCTAGCAGCTGCTGTAAGACCTTGTGCTCTCTCAACACTTCTAGCAGCTGCAAACAATTGAAAAAAATCTTGGTACCGGGAGCCTGCTATAATGCATATGATAGAGAGTCTCAGACTCTCCTCAAACCTCCAACACCGGTCAATCTCATCAGAAATGATCCCACCAGTATACTGACTCAGCCGAGTAAACTCTATCTCATACTCCGGCACTGTCCTGGTATCCTGCCTCAAACTCAAGAACTCTATCTTCTCCGCATCCTTATACTCCCTCGGAGTATATTTCTGTTCGAATTCCCGCAGAAAATCATCATAGGTCAGGACTGGTGGATCATCCAGAGCATGTGAAAGTGTCTTCCACCAATCATATGCATCCCTCTACAGAAAAGATCTGGCATAATCAAACTTTTCCTCTGGAGTAGCCTGCAGCTGGATGAACACTCTCTAGACCCTATCTAGCCACTATTCTGCTATAGCAGGGTCTGTAGTACCAACAAAGTCCTCAGTTCTAAACTTCCTCAACTTATCATATTTTTTCATCGACAACTGTGGCTGTGGCTGTGGTGGCTGCTGAATTAGAGCATGCCTCAACAACTCCACCATATGTCGTACCCAGCCCGACAGAATCTCATCAACTGCTGATCTCTCTGGCATAGGAGCAAGTGCCTCTCCAACAATTTTAGCTCTAGCTCCATCTTCTACCCTCACCATGAGTCACACTCTCTGCACTACCCTCTGCAGACTAATGCATCCGAGACGCCATAACTGCCTATATCTGCAAACATAATAAAATTTGTCACATCAGAGATCAAAAACTGTCAATGCCAATGCATGTATCATAATTGAAAACCATATTTAAAAATCTCTATTTTCTTTCTTTCACAACCTACCTAGGTTAAGAATCTCAAACTTAGGCTCTGATACCAAAATAAATGTAACACCCTTATATCCTATAAATGTATAATACACACATACCAAAATGTAAGATACGCATATACAGTATAAAAATATCACAATCTGATTTAATAAAAACTTCCATATTCTCTTATTACTCAAAACATTTGTATAAAAATATATGTATATATGTAAATACATAAAATTCTCACATTACATAATTATTTGAACATCCTTTATAATTTACAATGTCTATACATATAATTCTAAAATATAATATAATATATATAATGTCAAAATATACTATAAAATAAAATAAGTACATGCTGGCAAAGTGGCACTGATCTTGTTGTAGCACAAATACTTCAAGCTCCAATAACACAAGCCTAGACCCGATCTGATATAGTAGAACTCTCGGCTCTACCGAACTTTAATTTAAAAAATTATATATGAGGATATATTTAGGTATATATTACATATACTTCAACTAAAAAATTATTGTGGATATATTTAGGTATATGTGGGTATATATGAGTATATTTATATATATTACATATATTTTAACTAAAAAAATAACGACATATATGGATATATATTGGTATATATAGATATATAGTGCTATATGTGAGTATATGGTGATATATGCTTCATATACTTTTACTAAACAATGATATTTTTGTAATATTAAATTTATTTTAAATTAATAGTTATTCGATTATTATATTTTATTTAATTAATTTATATAAAATATGATAACTAATTTATATAAAAATAAATTGAGATAATAAAATATAAATATTAAATTATTTACTTTACTATTGCATTTAATTAATAAAAATATTATATATATTTATATATATTGAATTTAATTAATGGAAAATGTTTTATATATGTGTATGTATATATACATGTGTGGGTGTGTGAATCCGTGTGTTTTTTAAACACGTGTATATATGGGTTGTGTATGTATGCATGCATATCTGTTTGGGTCTCTTAACTAAAGGAATACGTGGTCAATTTATATAAAAGTATATAGTCCTTTTTATTGTAGTAAATTTGCAATTTAAAAGTTTTATTTCTGTAAAATTGAAAAGAAAAAAATGGTGCGTACTTTTAAATTTTTATTTTTTTTTATTAAAAATATTTTAATTATTTTATTATAAATTTATTATAAAATATATAAAATTTATAAATTAATTATGAATTCATTGTAAACTCATTATAAACTTATTTTAAATTAATAAAAATTTAATATTTTAGTAAATATTTTATAAATTTTGATATTTTGATAAATATTTTATGAATATAATAAATTTAAAATTATTTAAAATTATTTTTTATATTTTTCTTGAAAAGTTTAAAATAAAATTTTATTTGAGGTTAATTTTGTAATTAGCCCTTCTGTCTACTTTGCTCTCCACAATGGGCTTTGACCATAAAACAATAAAACAATTGATAATAAGGCCGAACTAATTGAGCTTTGGTCTTCTTTCTTTGTAATGTAAGCGACAAAAAAATAAAGTTTAAAAAATTAAATTCTTACTCATCTTCATAAAAACAAAAATAAAAAAAAACTCCAAAAAAACAAAAATCAATTCTCCATACTAACTGTACACATTTAAAGAAGTTGTTGAAGGCTTCAAGCCCCGCATGTAAGAGAGAGTGAAAGTGCCTTAGATGGAGAGATTTTTTTTTCCTCTAATTATTTAATAATATTATTTTTTAGAGAGAGATTGTGGGGTTTTCACGTTTTGTAGCTTCTGCAAGAGCTTATTTGTTTTTTTTTTCTTCGTTTGCATTTGTAGAGGTTAAAAATGCCAATATCAACATCAAAACGAGCAAAGTTGTCGTTTTGACTATTGAATCTGTCTCAATTTTACATATCTCGATCTGGGTCTTGGCTTTCAAGAAAGTTCTCTCTCTCTCACTCTAATTTCTCTCCATGAATTTTTGTTGAAATGATGGAACAACGATCATCAAATGCTCCAAGAGGGTTTAGAGTTCAAGCTCCACTTGTAAGCTTTCTTGATCTTCAGCGAGTTGTTCTTGATTTTTCTTTCAGATATTTGTGTTTTTGGGGTATCCAATTGTTGAATTCGGTGGCAAATGTGGAGTATTTGAGAGAATTTTTTTGGGGATGGATGCATTTCTTTGATGGCTTGCATGTTTAGTTGCTGGGTTTTTGACTTTTTGTGTTTGTGCTGTTCTAAAGTATCCAGATAGAATGGTATATATATATATTGTGCAATTTGGAGCAAAACTTTGGGACTCTGAATTGGCATGTTTGCTTGAAAAAATGGTTGTTTTTTTAAGCTAGCTTGCATTTTTAGGTATTGGGGTTTCGTTTATGTTGTTTACTTGAATATGCCTTGATGAAAATGGTTTGCTAATTATGCAATTTGAGCTGAATTCATGGTACCTTTAGCTTATCTATTTGAAATTATGTTGTTTCTTTTGTTTTTAATCTTTTTCTATTATCTTTATCAATCTATTCTTCAGTTTTTCCTTTTCTATGTTGCTTGAGATGTTGCGGTCTAATTCTGATTCAAATGTAGGGAATTTTTTAGAATGTTGAATTGGACAACATTGTAAATGGTCCTTTTCCATTTTGCTTTTATAACTTTGGAGTTCAATTCTCGAGTAATCAACTAGTTTCTAAGTTTATAAGTTCATATACTTTGGATGTTCATTTTCTGTGATATGAACATGACAATTGCAATTTGTTTTATGCTTGTGGGGATATAAGGATATAACTGTAGGATTATCACAGAGCATCCTCAAGATTAATCTAGGATTTTTTTTATCTGCACCAGTCCATTGGTTGAGCTCCTTGGAACCTGTGTACTTTTACTAAGGGACTATAAGTTCGGCCTTATTTACTAGTGAGATTGCTTGCACACTTGATGGTGACAAAAGAAACATGTCAAACACAATCCATAGTTGCAGGAGAATGGAGTTGAGTATAGAGCCAACTTGTGTTGGATAGAAGAAGAATTGAATTTAGAGCCATTTATCTATTGAGTTTTGACGGCATTATTTATCATTGGTTGGACCTGTTGTCTCATAGATAAAAAAAAAGGAATAATGAACAAGATCTACATCCTTTTCTAGAATAGCTGAACTTAATAGCGGTGCTTAAAAAAGACTCCATGGAATAAATGATGATGAGAACCTGAGCTTTCGATATCCTGAAATGGAAAATTGCCAAACTTTAAGACGATGGAAGACTGAAAGAAATCTTTATTATGTACATATTTCTTCTTATCATGTGGTTATGCACAGATCTTTTTTATTCTGCTCATCTGTTAAATATTCTAAACTGCTACTTGTCCAAAAATTTCAAAAATGGAAGTGAATTTAGTTGCTTTCAATGTGGGAACCTTTTGTAACTTTGGTAAATTTCTAATGAATCTATGTGAAATCTAGACAAGTTTGACAATATGAAAATTATTTTTGGAAACTATTTGACAATTTTAGAAGCATTTTTGCAAACAATTTGACAATATGGAAAGTATTTTTGCTACCTAACATGAATGCATGACTAGGTGTCCTATGACTTCATACTTGTCCTATGTCTTAAGTAGAAGTAAAACGGAATATATGCACTGTGAGTTCAGTCTAAGGAAGAAGCAGGAACATGAGGTTAAGTTGGATTGAGTTTTGGTTCCTAAAACCAAGCACTTCAAATATTTGGGTTCGGTGTTCCAGAATGATGGCCGTATAGATGAAGATGTGGCTCACAGAATACAGGTAGGGTGGTTGAAGTGGAAGGGTGCGACTGGGGTTCTATGTGATAAGAAAATACCTCTGAAAGTGAAAGGTAAATTCTATAGGACGGTTGTTAGACCTGCGATGCTCTATGGTAGTGAGTGTTGGGCACCAACGGGACAACAATTGCATAAGATGAGTGTGGCAGAAATGAGGATGCTAAGATGGATGTGTGGACATACCAGACTGGACAAAATTAAGAATGTTCATATTCGACAAAAAGTCCAAGTAGCGGACGTCGGAGATAAGGTGAGGGAAGGAAGACTTAAATGGTATGGGCATGTTTTAAGAAGACCTCCTAATGCTGCGGTTCGTAAGTGTGAGAATTTGTTGATTGAGGGGGCTAGAGGTCGTGGCAGACCTAGAACTGTGTGGAAGGAGGTGATAGCAAGAGACTTACGTGCCTTAGATCTTGATGCGGATTTGATTAATGACAGACTTGAATGGAGACGTAAAATCCGTGTCTTAGAAGGGGCCTAAGGCTGGAGTATCTTTTTTGGTGTCTTTTGAGCTTATTTTGTTGAGAATCCATACAGCCGACCCCAACTTGTTTGGGATTAAGGCTTAGTTGTTGTTGTTGTTGTTGATGATGAGTTAAATATTCTTCTCCACATTTGATTGCTGTCTATTTTCTAATTAGTTTAGTGGTCCTTATTTGGATTAATGAAGTATTGCTGTAATAATCTTTAGTCTCGTGTTTGTTATTGGGAGTTGACCATCTTCATCTTGTTGGTGCTAGGAGCCTGATTACTTGGAAGATCTTCTTCTTGGGCGTAGTGAGGAGATATATTCATGAGTCTAGCACCATTTAATAATCCAAAACCTTAAGACAATGGGGTTATATGGTTTCTTCCCACTTATATGTTTCTTACTAAGCCCATTACTTTACAACATGAGATACCGCCCGCACTTGAAATGCTAATATCACGCTTATCTTTTTTCTGCATTGCTTATTCGTTTGGTCTTACTTGGAACAGATTTTGATGTTTTTGAATAATGGTTGTCTGCCTTCCATGAATGAATGTTTAGGGGATTTTCAAAGAGAAAGGATGTGTATAAGTTGTCTCTTGTTCTGTATTTGTACTGCTTTTGATTTTCTTGGTGCTCAAACCATAATCTTATACCTTTCAGGGGATTAAGGCTAGAGTAGATTGCCCGCTAATTCAATACTCCAACTACTATAGGAAAATTTATTGTTAGAAATAACTAGAATGAAGAAAATGATTTCTGCAGCTGACTCCAACTAGCTCAGCACTAGCAATTTTAGTAGCGTTTCTCTAGCCAATATCAGAGTCATATTAACCCCCTTTGGAAGGGGATTTCTTATCATCTGCTGTGTAGCTGTTTTATTATTTTTAACTCTAATATTTAAAAAAAAAAAAAACTGTTATCTTATGTTGTTTTCATTGTTGAGGTAGTAAGCACATGATGCTTGTTATGCAGTCTTTGGATCCAATATTTGATGTCCTCCAAATTCTAGCCTCTTTGTTTTATATAACAATTGCATACCATACCTTTCTCAATAATTATAATTAAATTCCTAATCAATAGTTTCCTTCTTATTTTCTTATTGAATTTGGAAATGCTAAGAAGAACGGATCTTAAACATAATTGCTTCTCTAGACTTATTACAATTAATAAACAAGTGAAATTGTAGCTATTTGGTAGGATTAGGGATATCCTGTCAAAATAAGGAGAAGAATTAGAGAAAAGAATTAGATAGAAGATAAAGAGGACAGAATTAGAGTTGATGGCAGAAAAGAAGAATAAGAAGATAAATACAAGAAGGATATGACAAGATTAAATAAAATTTGATTATAATTATGAGTGCCATCCATCACGTAACAGTAATGCCTAAATAAAATAGTGAATATACACATTGATGAGCTGTAGTATAGTCCAAAATAACAGACATGCTACCTAGGGATCTGCAAAATATACTGCCAGCTTGACTGGTTTGTAGCAACTGAATATTGCCTTCATTTACTTGACCAACTCTCTCGAATTTTCTTTTGACACTTGCTTCTAGGGCTATATGTAAATACCCCGCTATTGGACTGTTATTGTACCCAAGAATGAAAAAAAGTTGAGGAAATTGCCCTTGAATGAAATCCCGTTCTTCCCAGGTGGCAATAATGGATGATAGGTGAGCCATCTGATTACCAGCTGCTGAACATCACGTGGAATAACTCTTGTGTTCAAGATTTTTTCTCAAGTAACTATGAATTATCCTGTTGGTGAAGGAGGGAGTTGAGAGATTGGAAAAATTATCTTCTAACTTCTATTTTAGCAAGAACGCATGGAAAACAAGATGCATGGAGCAAGATGGTTGTAGATGTAACTTATAAGCTACTTTCCCTATCTTCTCTATCACTTTTAATGGCCATAATATAGGGTTTAATTTTCATGTACGTACAATCTCTAGCCTATTCTGTTTCAGATCTATTCTCGTTTGCAAATTGTTTCATCTTATTTTTAGAATGGTTCAATTGAGTCTGCAAGTTCTCATTCATAGCATCCCTTTTTCTAAGCATGTCTTCTACAACAACAATTGAAGTTGCTTCAACAGGCAAGACAAGCAATTGAGGTGCAAACCCATAAAGAGCTTGAAAAGGACTTATGTTTATGGCATTGTGAAATGTATTGTTGCACCAATACTCTCCCAGACTTAGCCATTTGGCCCACTG
Organism: Garcia nutans; assembly: GCA_947685225.1. NCBI lineage: Eukaryota > Viridiplantae > Streptophyta > Magnoliopsida > Malpighiales > Euphorbiaceae > Garcia > Garcia nutans. The sequence continues at coordinate 43,337,909 of CANTUV010000043.1, forward strand.
GTTGGGCTTATGAAATGTCATGCAACAGAGATAAGTCTCCAAGCATATGTTCAACCTTTTAGTTTGGTTTTCCGTTTGTGGGTGATATGCTGAATTGAACTACAATTTAGTTCCCAATTACTTCATTAGCTCTTGCCAAGAACCACTAGTAAAAACTTCATCTCTATCGAAGACAATTGTAGATGGCATCCTATGCAAGCAAAATATTTGTTCCATAAACATGTCAAAAACTGTTGCTTGCATTGGAAGGATGAGACATAAGCAAACTTTATGACCTATTGATCACCACCAATATTGTGTCATAACCTTGAGATTTGGGGCAATTTTTCTATGAAGTCCATTGATATGTGCCACGAAGCTTGATTGGGGGTGGATAGTGGCTGCAACAGCCCAAGGTAGGCACAAGACTCTCCTTTGCACTATCTGCATGTATCACATGTAAGATCCACTACACTACCGACTTTTGCATTCCTGGCCAGTGGAAATGCTATTGGAATCGTTGAAAGGTGCCTCTAATGGTAAAATGTCCTATAATGGCTGATTTTTATGGCTTTCTTTGATGAGTTTTTGGTGTAATTGATTTGTTGAGCCTATGTAAATTCTGCTCTTATAACGAAGTATTCTAGTTTTCAGTGTGAAATTTGGAATTGAGTCAAGTTTGATGGTTGAACATTGTCACCAATTCATATAGCAATTGAAAATAGTGCCTCCATTATGCAATTGTAAATATATAGCCAATAACTCCCACTCCTATGTTGAAAGTTGTTGATTTTTAGGGCTTAAAGGCTTTGAAATGTAAGCAACGGACTTGGCATATTAGTATATAACCCTTCATGAACCTTCTATAGGACCTCGTGAATCCGAAAAATCCTCGTTAGCGCTTCAAATTTTTGGAGTGCACCATGAGCACATTGCTTCAATTTTATCTGGATTTGTTGCAACCCTTGTTGCAAAGATTACATGCCCTAGTAATTGATCTTTGTCTTATCAAATTCGCATTTGGCATTTTTTTTATAGAGCTGGTATTGTTGATGTATGAGGAATACTAGCTCCAAATGGTCAAGATGCAGTTCAAAGGAGGGGCTACATACAAAAACATCATCGAAGAAATCTAGCACAAATTTTCCCAAGTATGGATGGAACACATTGTTCATCAAAGCTTAGAACGTTGAAGGTGTGTTGTTCAATTCAAAAGGCATGATAAGGAACATGTAGTGTCTGGAATGAGTCCTGAAAGTCATTTTTGATACATCCCATTCCTCCATGAGAATCTAATGATAACCTAACCTTAAGTCATGTTTAGATAGTAGCACCATTCAATTCATCTAATAAGTCTTCAAGTATTGGAATTGGGAACAACTAGCCACTCTTCATAAACCACACTTCAGTGATCCCATTGAAGAACATACTAGCCAAGTCCGCTTGTTTTTCTGGCAGCACTTCAAAGATCTGAAAGTACTTCCGGCACTCACCCAAGAGTTACTCTATTCCTTCAAAGCTTGGTAGATCACATTTGGGTAGGAGTCTGTTCAAGTAGGTTCATCTCTGACCCACAAAATCATTACCTTCCTTGTGAACAGGTGTAGGTAGCAATCCTCTCATTAATGAGTGGGTCCTTGTTAATGGCCAAAGTTCTTTTCCTCTGGGTGTATTTGCTGGTTGGCTGGAACTAGCTCTTCCTTGGACTAATTGGGCCAAATATGCGACAAACGTTTCGTTCTCCATCCTCAACTCATAGAAAGCATGTGATTTCCATTGCTCAGCCCTGAGGTGATTTTGCTCTTGCTTTAGCGTTTCATTCTTTTGATTGTGCTCTTTTTGAAGCAGCTCCAGTCTGGATTCAATGCTCCCAAATGTAGTCTCCATCCCTTGCAAGTAGGTGCCCCCTTGTTCCTCAAACTTAGAATTGAGAGATCTGAATTGTTCTTCTCGCTCCTCCATATGGGCTTTTTCTGATGCTGTGCTTCTAGTTTTCCTTGTACAATACTCATCTGCAGGCTTCCCATGGAAGGTTACTGCTCTACTGCCAGATGTTAGGATTAGAGACATCTTGTCAAAAGAAGAATAAATAGAGGAGAATTGGAAAGAAGATAAGAGGACAGAATTAGAGTTGAAGATGGAAAAGAAGAATTAAGAAAATAAGTACAAGAAGGATATGAAGAGAGGAAATAAAATTTGGTTATAATTCTGAATGTCGTGCATCACATAAGAGTAATGCCTAAATAGATGATAAGCTGTACTACAGTCCAACATGGTAGACATACTATCTAGGAATCTGCAAAATATATTTCCAGCTCTGCTGATTTATTGTAACTAAATATTGCCTTTATTTACATAACCAACTCTCAAAATTTCTTTCCACCCTTGCCCTACGGCTATATGCAATACTATTGTCTGTTGATCTTCTCATCAAATGAAAACCAATTTGTTATTATTTGAATTGTATAGGGGCTATATATTTTATTTCCTTGACTGAAATCTCAGCATTTTTTGTTAGAAGAATCATATAAGCCGTAAATATATATATATATATATATATATCTCTTGCTAACTGTGATTTATATGCAACTTTTCCTTGTACTAACATACATGATACTGCAGGTTGATTCTGTATCTTGTTATTGCAAAGTAGATTCTGGATTAAAAACAGTTGCTGAGGCCAGGAAGTTTGTCCCTGGATCAAAACTTTGCATCCAGCCAGACATCAATCCTAATGCACACAAGATTAAAAATTTGAGGAGGGAGAGGACTCGAGTGCAGCCACCTCTCCTGCCTGGACTTCCTGATGATCTTGCCATTGCATGTTTGATTCGAGTTCCCCGAGCTGAACACCGAAAGCTCCGTCTAGTTTGTAAGAGATGGTACCGCCTCCTGGCTGGCAATTTTTTCTATTCTCTTAGGAAAAGTCTTGGAATTGCAGAGGAGTGGGTTTATGTCATCAAGCGAGATCGCGATGGAAAGATATCATGGAATGCCTTTGATCCTGTCTATCAGCTTTGGCAGCCACTTCCACCAGTTCCTAGGGAATATTCTGAGGCACTTGGTTTTGGCTGTGCTGTTCTAAGTGGTTGCCACCTATATTTATTTGGAGGGAAGGATCCACTTAGGGGGTCCATGAGACGGGTAATTTTCTATAGTGCCCGAACAAATAAATGGCATAGGGCACCAGACATGCTTCGTAAACGTCATTTCTTTGGCTCTTGTGTTATAAATAACTGCCTTTATGTGGCTGGTGGAGAGTGTGAAGGAATCCAAAGGACACTCCGCTCAGCTGAAGTTTATGACCCTAACAAAAATAGATGGAGCTTTATTTCAGATATGAGCACAGCTATGGTACCTTTCATTGGTGTAGTGTATGATGGGAAGTGGTTTCTTAAAGGCCTTGGGTCACACCGTGAGGTCATGAGTGAAGCCTATGATCCTGAAATTAATAGCTGGATGTCAATCAGTGATGGGATGGTTGCTGGTTGGCGCAATCCTAGCATTTCTTTAAATGGACTACTTTATGCTTTGGATTGCCGGGACGGCTGCAAGCTTAGGGTTTATGATGGAGCCACAGATTCCTGGAATAAATTTATAGATAGCAAACTCCATCTAGGGAATTCTCATGCTTTGGAAGCTGCTGCTCTTGTTCCACTCAATGGGAAGCTCTGCATCGTTCGTAACAACATGAGCATTAGTCTGGTTGATGTTTGTAGTTCTGGCAAACATGTAGAAAGTAACCCTCACCTTTGGGAGAATATAGCGGGAAGAGGTCATTTCAGGACTCTTGTCACAAATTTGTGGTCAAGTATTGCTGGCCGAGGTGGATTGAGAAGTCATATTGTTCATTGCCAGGTGCTTCAAGCATGAGAACTGGAACCATTTTGATTTTGCTTGCTGTAGGCATTGTTGTTTTTTTGTCAATTTGTTTTGATAGGTGATCTCATTTGAAAATACCAGGTTCTGTTCACCCCAAACCAAATGGGTACTCAAAACTCTCAGTTAGGATTCTGTTTATATTTTTCTGGTAATTGAATCAATAGTAAAATGCCCTGGGATTGGATTCGATGTTCACACAACATATTGTAGACTTGAAATAAGAAGGATGGTTTGCTTATGGTTGAGTTTGATATTCAAGATTGATAAAGGGGAATTATCATCCACATCTAGATCGATGCAGCAAGGGGCAATATTGATCCTCTTTACACCAGCAACAACAGAGTAAGGAATACTAGCTGTTGATTTCAGTAATAGATGAGATCATTCCGTTACATCTGTGAACAAATACATGTAAATCTATTTGGTCTAGGGCCAAGTACCTTTCGTCACGGGGTCTTTTTGTAGTAGTATGTAGTCTTTGATTTTGTGTATTTACATGGGATTATTTAAATTGAGTCAATGTATACATAGATTACATCTCAATTGCTATTGAATCGACTGTTTGTCCATTTATTTTGTTACCTTGAAGATAGATCTAGAGAATTTGTAATGCACATTGTTAGCCTTCTGGAAAACAATTTGTGAAAGAAACTAAAACAGTTAATTTTTTTTTTCTTCCTTTAACATTATCTTGGCTTCGCTTTGAAACTTGTAGGATCTTATGCTGTTGTAGCATTCTTATTTATAGGAAAATATGTAATTTCTTATTAGAATAATGCTTTCAAGACAAACTCTATGATTGATTATTATTTACTAATACAAACTCATTCCATTCTGCAATATAGATTAAGCACCTTGGCTTATGCGGTCATTTTCTCAAAATACTTGATTGATTCGCTTGTTGGATTCTCAGTTGATTGTGGAAGTTCTTGATGAAAGCATCTGCCGACTCATTGATGTCTCTCCTCTCACCTTCTGCAATCAATTCTGTTCTTTCACTTCCTTCCCTCTTTGCACCACTCTTCTTGCATAGTTCATTGCCGCGACTAATGGGAATCTGTCTGCAATCTTCCATCGAAGCTCTTGAAGCAAAGAGAGATAGGGTCGAAGAAGAGAGAGAGAGAGAGAGAGAAGGTGAATGAGCTGTGGTTTGAGATTTAAGAGTTGCCCTGTGAAAGCTACAAAGCAAAACCATCCTTTTTATCGGTGTAAAAATCTGTAGTTAGAAGCACAAGTTTCACATATGCAAAGGCAAAAGAATGAGCAAAATTATAAAGTGTCTTGTTTTATGCTTAATGTTTGTTAGTAAAGTCAATAAGAATAGCTAACAGTAATAGCCTTATTATATTTATTGCCCACTAGCTCGAAAGGAGCTTTGATTAGACTTTGTTTCCTCATGTTTTGATAGGAGTATTGGTTCTAAACCTTTTTTTTTTCTTTTGGGATTCTGTCCATGTCCAATAGAGTGATGAATTATTTAAAATTTAAGGAGTGGAGTTTAACTTCAGCAAGATTTTCTATTGTACTGTTATTTTGTCTCATGTAGAATACTTCTTAGTTGGGGGTGCTAAGTGATGTTTTTGGCGATAAGTGCTAAATGTAATTTTGACAAAAATATAATAAAAATTAAAAAATAAATTTAAATTTATCATATTAATAAATTAAATTTAAAATTATTTATTAAAATATTAAAATTTATAAAATATTTATTGAAATATTAGATTTTTATTAATTTATAATTAATTTATAATGAAATTATCATATATTCATTATAAATTTATAAAGTTTATATATTTTATAATAAATTTATAATAAAATAATTAAAATATTCTGATAAAAGATTAAAAATTTAAAATTAATATGATAAAAGGTATTATTTACTCTAAATTAAATTAAATGCACTTTAAAATACTTTTAGACGTCACAGTGTTTAAGTGACGTCATAGGATTTAAGTGCTTTAGTTTTAGCGCACAAATTATCCACATGTAAATTCCGTTTGTTTATTTGCATTTTTGAGACACGAATTTTACGGGCGATGAGTTATTTGCTTTTTTGAGACACGAATTTGACGGGCGATGAGAAAAGTTATTGAAGATAAATAAAGGAATATATTCCACCCTTGTATACATTAGCCTAACAATAATTTTTTTTATATTAAAATAAATTATATATAAAACAATTTCTTTATTTTCATAAAATTTCTTAAGCACTTTCAAACTCAAAAATTTATAACAAGAGTTTGAAAATTGAATCAAAATTTGCGACATTTAGTTCTCAACTTATGGTTCAAAGTATGCATGTATGTTTCTAAGCAAATACCATGTTCTGTTTTCTTTTCATAAGATATGAATTTTAAGGAATAAATATGTAAATAAAAGCAATATAGCAATATATAAAGTTATTAAAAGAGTGTTTAGCTCTTTAAAAAAAAAAAATAGATTGTAAGTATTAATTGTGTTGGAAAAATCTTGCGCTTTTAGAATTTGCAAAATAAGGGATCAATCTATTACCAGAAAAATTAAGGAGAAGAATAAGATAAGTAATCACACAAGATATAAAGATTTACATAGTTCGGCAATTTGCCTACGTCAACAGGAGATTTCTATTTTATTTCTTAGAAAGAGAATACAATTGAGATTTTTTCTTTTCTCACAATTCAATTATATTGTTTAACATCTAAGGTGCTCTATATATAGTATTTACTTTACCCTAGATATATAAAAAAATCTTTTTCTTATTCTAACCTCTTTTTCCTATCAAACTTTATTATAAAATTGACAATCCTCCTCTTTGTTGGAATTACTAGTATAAAACTAATTTGGTTTGTGAGTCATTGTTTAACAATCTCTACCTTAGCGAATAATCAACCCATTTAGAAGACTTGCTTGATCTTAAAATCTGTACCTCCACCTGGAGTTCCAACATCTTTACAAATTCTCAGTTTGCGAGTTGGAGCAAGTCCAAATAATTTTTGAACTTCTCCAAATATAGCATCTTTGTCAAAATATCTACTATATTTTTCTTTGTGTGTACCTTTATTAATAGAATCTCACATGAAAAAATTAACTCTCTGATTTTATGATATCTCACATCAATATGCTTTATTTTAGCATGATATACTTAATTCTTGGATAACTCTATTGTTGTCCCAAGATGACAACCAAGAGGGGGGGGGGGTGAATTGGTTTCCTCAAGAAATGATGGCAAATTAAAAACTCAACATATAAGAAATGCGGAATAGAAAAATGGTTGAGTAGTGAGTAGAAGAAAGAACGCACAAGATTTATAGTGGTTCGAATTTTCTTCAATCCTACATCCACTTCCTTAACAACTTGTTAAGGTTTCACTAATCTATGAAGTTTTACAAGCTCACTTCCAACTTTAGTGTTTTCACAAGTTCACACCTAACTTGACAAGTGTTTTTCTAAGGCTAACACTCAAACCACTTACAAGAGTTTTGCTAGGCTCACTCTCACAACCTTTTACAAGAGTTTTTCTCAAGCTTACTCTCACAACCTAAGTGTTTTTCAAGCTCACACTCAAACTTTTATAATGGTGTTTTCAATGCTTACACCTAACATTCATTACAATTCAAATGTAAGTTGGAGTAAAAGAAAATATGTTGCTTGGCTATAAAATTTTTTATTCACCCCTTTTTTTTCTTCTCTTTCATTACTTTTTCTTAACAGAATAGCAATGTATTTATAGCCAATGTGGTCTGACTAGCCATTATAGATAATGAGAATTAAGTCTTGGCAGTTTAGACCATTTTCAATAGACTGTTCGAAGCATTTTGTGGTCGTCCTTGATACAAGGATGGTCGCGTTCATGACACATGCGGTCACCCTTGGACAAGGTGCAGTCGTTGCATTCAAATTTGCTTCAATGGTCAAATTTAAGTGCTCTGCAACAGGAATCTTGCCCATGCTATGGTTGTCGGGATGGTCGCACATAGGATAGGTGCGGTCTCCCTTTTTGAATGCTAAAGTGGGTTTATAACGGTCATCACACGTGTCATTCTTTGACTGGGAAAAATAAAAGTCCGCCTAAATATGAATGTCGCGGTCGCTCTAGGTGCCATCTCGCGATCAAGTTGAGACACTCGCGTCGAACTTCTAGACGCACCTTAGGACGCGAACACTACTGTCAGTTTAAGCAGATTTCTCCTGAATCATTAGTGCGGTCGCGGATACTAAAGGGCGGTCGCTACAGTGATAAGCGAGACCGTATCCTTCACCGTTCTTGTCACCGTGAACCTTGCTGTAATTTGGATGATTTGGGTTTCTTGTGTTGCGGTCGTCCATGACTGTAGGATGGTCTTTCTTGTGTAAGTCCAGTCATGACTTAAGTCGGGTTTCTGACCGCGAACCCTACTGTGATATGGTCTCATCCTGCAATTGGGTTGGGCGGTCGTCTTCATGACTTGTGCGATCGCTAAATATGCTCTGTTCAAATAAATCTAATCCTGCAACAAGGTTCTTTAAAGACATGTTAAATAAGTCATTCAATTTGAGTTGCCAAGGATAAAAATTGAGACCATTTGTCTAACAATCTCCCCCATTTTGACTTTGACAATCAAATGGAATGATGATATAAATTGAAAAAAAATGCAAATTAGATGAAACAAAAATGATATAATCTCTCTTAATTTAAAATGCTCATGTGTTGAATGTTAATAAATTTTTACAATGCTCCTCCTAAACATATGCATGAATCATGTTTATGTTGGAGTACAACTTGGTGCATTCGTATAATACCATTCAAATGTATAACTTGGTTCATTAGTAAAATATCTCTCCCTCTTAGTCTATTTCTCTCCCCCTTTGTCATAGGCAAAATGTACAATAAAAGAGAAATATTTAAAGCAATATGTATGTAAAACACAATGTTATTAGATAGAGGGCAGTACAAAGATAGTGCAAAAAAGAAGGCAGAGAAAAGAAAACAAAATCAAAACATCAAGACATAGCTAAAAACAGAAAAAAAAAATAAACTAATCAGAATCTTCATCCTCATCTAGCTCTTCTTCTTCTAGAGGAGCTTTTCCCTTATCAAGAGGGACATTGATGGTAGAGCTAGTGCTGAAAGATTCTTCTTCTTCAGGGAGACTTTCTGTGTGATCACTTATATCCCAATCCTCAAGATTACATTGAGGCAAGTCCAGTTTGCCTTGCATGTCATATAGATCATGATGCATGTGAGATATAAGGTCAATCCTTTTGTTCAAGTGATGGAATATCTTAGAGACACTTTTCTTGAACCGAGAGAGTTTTCTGGAGAGTGATTTGATAGCATTTAGAATGAGTTTTGTAGGAGAGCTGGTTTGGGTAAGTTTAGATGAGGAAGCTTTGGGAGGTAGTTCAACAACAACTTTCAAGGAGTGTAATATCCCAAAGTATACCCTAAAAGTTTTGAAATTATTGTTGTATTTGGATTTAATGTATATGTTTTATAGAAAGAGAAAAGAAGTAAAGAGAGAGTGTATATGTTGTATATATAGATATATATATATATAACATATACAAGTCAAAGAAATGGAAGTCAAAAGAAGATAAGTCAATTAAAAGGAAATATTATAAGAGATAGATGTATATGAAGGATGATATGTATATATGGTATTTGAAAAAAAATATGGGAAATATAAATACAATATATAAGAGATATACATATAGCAACATATACATCACATATACATGATGTATATATTGGTGTAGGAAGAGTAAGTAGTAGTAGTAGTAGTAGTAGTAGTAGTAGTAGTAATAGTAATAATAATAATAATAATAATAATAATAATAATAATAATAATAATAATAATAATGACAAGAGAAAAAGAAGAAAAGAAAGTCAAAGGGAAGAATAAATCTTGTGGTGGAGAATTTTAGGGATATTTAATTATATTATTATTATTATATATATTTATAAGATAAGTTTGAAAGGGAAAAGAGAGGATTTTCTTTATTTTCTTTCTTTCTTCTTCTTCTTCTTGAACGAGAGAGAGAGAGAGAGAGAGAGAGAGAGAGATGTGATTTTGTTGGTTTACACATCAAATTCTTAAGGGCTTTAAGAGAATTGAAGGTGGATATTGAAGATTTGGCAAAGAATTCAATTAAATGTTCATTTCTTTGTGTTGATTTCTATTGATTGTGTTTATATTTGATATGGTTAGTGTGTTAAGATGATGATAATGAAAGATTGAAGTATATAGATATGTTGAATTGGTATTTAGATGATGATAATATGGTTTTTTGTGAGGATGATGATGGATTGTTGAAATTGTTTAGTAAGGGTTTAATATAAATGAGTTGGGGAATTGAATAATTGATATATGGATGATGTATATAATGATTATTATTATGATATGTTGAAGTTATATAAGTGTTAAATTAATTGGTAATTGATGTATGTTATGAGTTTGATCAATTATTATCTTGGATTTTCTATATGTTTGTGTTTATTGAAGTTAAAAACACAGAATACATGAGTTTGGTCCGAATCAGAGGCAAAATGAATGCCACGATCATGGCAAATGAGTGCCACGGTCATGGCAAGTAAGGGACACGACTGTGGGGGTTTAGAGAAAAGTGGGCAGATTCGTTTGCTAATCCACGGCCGTGGGGTGGTGAGGCCACTATCGTGGGGACTTAGATAATGGTTTTGGTTTGTACTTTGTGATCTATGAGTCTAGTATGAGACTAATAGGTGAATAATTGTATTAGAATTCATGTGTATTTGTAAGTAAGTGTGTATTATTCCTTTTGAATTAGGTTGTGAAGAGGTTGAGTTGCCCTAATCCAAGTAGTGAAGAATTCTTGGAAAAGGAAGTGTATAGATTAGTGTGAGTTGTTCTTGAGGTAAGTACAAACTTACATAGTTGCATACATTTACATGATTTTGAGACTTAACACATTTGATTGTAAATGTGTTAAGTAATATATATTTCATTGTTAATATATTTGATTAATGTTTTGATTTGCATAATGTGAAAGGTATGATGATCATTCAAAATGTATGTTCAATGCATTTGGTTATGTATACTTTAATGATGAATTGCTTTAATGTGAATTGAGATATGATGAGATGTGAAGCCATTGTTGTTGGCTATGACAGTGCAAATGAAATAATTGGGGCATGGTTGCCTATTTGATTATGGAATATGAAATGAGAAATGAATTGAGAAAGAGGATGATAAAGAGATAAATGAAATAATTGTGTGCTTAATATGTTATTCAATTTTCAGAGTTCTGGGTTTGGCGGCATGCCTATGATTCGCTGGATAGGTGAAAAGACCGGGTCGTAAGCCGAGTCCAGTTGAAAAATGTGAAATATGATGTTTTTGGGGTGAAAAGACTAGGTCGTAAGCCTCAAAAACAGTAACAGTCTAGCCGGGTTGAGGACCAAGATACTGGGGCCCTTGGGTCTAGTCGGGTTGAGGTCCAAGAGACTGGGTCTGTTACACTATCCATGGATAAATATATATGTATCGCCTACGGGCTTGATGATTGTGATTATGGACCAAAGCAGTAACTTTGAACTTTGAATAGCATATTAGATTCTTTTTGGGCCCATGCTTGTCTTTTCTTTTAATGTGAATTATGGAATAAGATATAATGTTATGAGATATATGATGATAATTATGGAATGAGAAGAATACAATATATAAGCAAAACACTGAAAATGAATGTGGCTTGAGAAACTATGCTGAATGATGAGATTATGAAAATACAGTATGATGTGTAATATGTATATGGATGTGGAAATTGTGAGTATTATTTCATGAATGTTCTGATAAGTCATTGAATTGTGGTTTGTTGAAATGATATATGTGTATGTGTATATAAATTATGAGATTAGTGGAAATATATGAAGAGTGTAATTGAAATGTCAAAACATGATAAGAAAATAATGATACATGAAGTTAACATATGAGTATGATTTTCTGTAATGTATGTTTATAATATTTATTCGTACTACTAAGCTTTCGAGCTTAGCGCGGTTGTGTAAATCGCGCAGGTGAGTAGGTGGTTGATCTGAAGTCAAATCGTTATGCCACGAGAAGGGTAAGAGTATTTCGAGACCAACTAGAAGGTGGTGCATACATGTACAATTTAATTATGTTGTATTTTGATAAAAATGTATTCATATGTATAAATGAATTTTGGTAAAGATAAGATCATTATATATATGTAAGATCATCGAAAGTATAAGGATTTTGTAAATGTGCATTAAATTTGTATAAATGTATTATTGTTTGGAACTAGAGTAAAGGTTTTTAATCTGAAATGAAAAGTGACATTGTAACAACCCCCATATCCAATGCACACACACTACAACCACAACAATGTAGCATAAGTGCACCAAACATAGGGATGCTACGGTTTCCTTAACATTCAAAACATTTTAAAACTTGATACCATATCCATATCATTATATCTTATTAACAAAATAGATCATTTACTTATAAAACAAAACATATTAGTTATCTATATATATATATACATTTATATATTACACAGCGGAAGTTATAAAATATGTATATATATGAAAACATTTGAATACATATTTACTATTATACATATATTTACATTATCAACAAAACTTTACACAATATAAAAGATTTATACATGATTGGCAAGTCAGCTCTGATCTTTAAGCTCCCAAAATCAACTCTTCAATGTCTACTCTCACTCGGTCTCGAAGAGCTCTCGGGTTCGATTCTATCAGTTCTATCACCTGCGCGATTAAACACTATCGCGCTAAGCCAAGGGCTTAGTAAGATAAAACATGCAATAGACATGCTTAAATGCTATACAATGCCAATTCTAATTTACCATACATGTAACAACATAAATGCAAAGCTAACAACATACATTTACATTTCATAACCTAGCGTACATATATGTATATCACATTTCAACATTCTTGCATATACTTTATTAGTTAATCATTTAATCATCCATGATCAACACTAAGCAAAGACAAGCATGGGCCCAAGACACACTAATATGTCATTCAATTTTCAGAGTTAATGCTTTGGTTTTGTTATCACATTTATCAATATCAATATCATATACCCAACTAGGCTTCAAGGATTAAGTTCAACCAAGCTTCAAGGGGAGCAAAGCATGCTAAGCATCAACCCAACTTGGCTTCAAGAACTAACCCAACCTAGCTTCAAGGGTTGTAACATCTCAATTAGGCTTCAAGGATTCAATCCAACCTAACTTCAAGAGATTGTTACACTCATTAGGCATGCCACCAACAACAAACTCTGAAAATGGAATAACACATTAGCCACACAATTCATTTAGATTTCATTCTCAATTCTCATTATCATTTAGGCAAACATGCCTCATTTATCTCCATTAAATCACCTTAGCCAATAACAATGGCTCCACATTTCATTTCACAATATAACACTTCATTATTCAAGTGTATATTTATCTCACATAACATCATTCATAAATATTAACATTTCATTCCACATTACTCATAAAACACATTACCATTCAAAGTGCATAACATAACATTGTTAATTCTCAACAATGCAATTAGGGCAAAACACAATTGACATGATTCATAGCTTTAGGACCATCCACATTCATTTGATTAGATCATTCTTGTGTTTGAAACATGTTTATAATGTTCATGTTTAAGTTTAGGAACAATGGAACTTTTGAAGAATTTAAACCATGCAAAGAGAATCAAGAAATCAAACAATGTTCAAATCATTTGAAGGGCACGCCCAACTCACTTGATTGACACGCCCAACCAGCTTGAGTGACACGCCCGTGTCCTTAAAAAGAAAAGAGGCAGTAGCTTCCTCAAATAAATGACACGCCCAACCCACTTGAGTGACACGCCCGTGTCCTTAAAAAGAAAAGAGGCAGTAGCTAATTCAAACAATTGACACGCCCACTCCCCTAAATTGATTTTGGCCGTGTCACCAAATCACAAAACCTTAACTAAAACCAACCCTTTCTCAATTGCACTCAAACACAATAGTCATTATATAACATATTTCACATGAACATAATCAATGTTCTAAACACATATTCATCACAAGAACTACTTCACCACACATTAATATCACAATTAAACACATATTAACTCAAAACCCTAAAATCAACATCCTTCTCCATCCATCCAAATCAACAACCATCAAACCCTACTTTACTTCCAACACAACTTCCAAATAAGTAAAGAAAACAAGAAAATACTTACTTGAAAAGAAGAAATTCCACAAATCCTTTGTCAAAACCTTGGATTGCTTCTTCAATATGCTTCTTGCCTCAAGAACACTTCTCTTTTCCTTTTGCTAATGGAGAGCCGGCCACTTCATGAAGAAAGAAGACAATGATCAAGATACAAAGTCAAATTTTGCTTTTAATCTCCACCAAGTGTTCTTATCCAAGCAATTACTAAAACACCCTCAATCATATAACTAACCTTTGTCTCATATAAGTCCTTATATGTAATTTCATTAACAACCAAAAATATCTTCTTCCACTTAACCATCACCTTGACTCTTCATTTGACCACTTTATATGTTATATATATCATCATATACACAACATATACATTTGTCTCTAAACCCTAATTCTTTCTCCAAAACACATATGCACAAGCATTCTCATCCCAATTTCTTTTCTTATCCCATCATATGCATTCAATTCAATTTAACAATAACAACAACAACAACAACAACAATATAATCAAAACTTCTAAGCCACATATGGGGATATTACAGACATTCTTATACTTTATATACGTACTGCATGTATACTAGGTATATGTATAGTACTTATATAGAGTATGGGGGTGTTACAATTATTTTGGTATCAGAGCTTAGGTTTGAGATTCTCGGCCTAAGTAGATTTAAAACGAAAAAGAGGAAAATTTTTGAAAAAAAAATGAAATTGTGATACATGCATATGCATTAACACCTAGGTTGGTCTCGGATGTGGCATTAAGTGATTTGTAGTATATCTGAATTATATGAGATGGATGATAGTGTGTGAATGAGGTTTTACATGAAAGTAAAGCTAGAGAAAGAAATGATATAGGAAAATTTGTACAAGTATAATTGATAAATTAAAGAATTGAAGTTTACTTAAGTAAAGTAAATTTTGAAATTTTTTATTATGGAAGTGTGCTTGTGAAAAAGGTCATAAAGAAATGAATAGGAGAATAATGTTGGAAATGAGTTAAAAAAATCAAGATTAAAGTAATTACTCTTTTCTCTAAAGTTTGGATCTCTTTTTAATAAAGCTTATGTTTGGATTGCTAGAGAAAAGAAATATTGTTCGAATGTTAAAATGGATAGATATGTTATTAAATTGAAGAAAGTATGGTGGAATATTGAGTGAGTTGATTGGTATAGACAAAGTGTGACAATTTAAGGTTTTGGGTACATAAAGTTCAGGTTTTTAAAAAGGGATGGTGTTGGTTAAAGTAAGGAGATATAATGATGTTGTTTGCATTGTTGTTTTGATACAAACATTGTGATTTTAATATTAGAAATGTAAAATGTTTAAGTGTTAATAAAGCTCATATTAATGGTAGTAATATGTGAAAGTTGAATTTTTGAAATGAGCTTTAATAATTGTGAAAATGATATGTTTTGATGTTACATTATGGTATATATATATATAATGCTTTTAAAGTTAATATTAAGAAAATGAGATTTGTAAATTGAAGTTTAGGTAAAGTAGTAAGTTGAGAGTTAGAGTTTTAATGGAATTCTAATGAGGATTATTTAGATATCGATAGTTTAATGTATATTAAGCATATGAGCTAATTTGAATTAATATTATTGCATAAGAAAGTACTATGAATTGGGTAATGTGATTGATAATATGAAAATTTGTTTTGTAATAAAGGGAAAACGAATAAGCAAGTGAAAATGAGTTACTTTAAGTAATTTGACTGAAAATGATGAAAATAGATATGAAGGGTATACTAAATGCTTTTAAAAACAAATGTGAGAGAGATGTCACATTAGAAATGTGACTAGGATGTATGTGAAGTGTTATTATGGTTAGAATGTATATATTTGTTGTATTGATGAATAATTTAAGTCATGTTAAAAGAATGAGAATGATAATGTTCAAAGAAAAGTAATAAACATTAAATTTGTATAGATTGTATGCAAAAGAGAAATTAAATAAAATTGCATGATTATGTGTATACGTGTATAGGATATGTGAGATAAGTTTTTCGATATGAATGTAATTGTATTATGTAAGAAATGTGGAAAGTAAGTCACATTATGAATGTGACATATGAATGTGTAGGTGGTATAACTACTGGTCTAGTGGTATTGAGAATGATATTGCATGTATTAATGAACCTAAGAGAGATTAGGTCCTGACCTGCGCAGAGCTAGACTATGTGATGAAATTGAGAGTGAGAATGGACTCGAGTAATACTGGACGGTGAAATTGTTATGGTAATCACTAAACTTGATGATCATATAATATTTTGAGTCCCAAAGTATTTACATGTGGAAATGTTCTATGTATATGTGTATAATAAGAGATTGTATGGAAAAAAAATGGGGAAGTATAATGTATAAAATTTTTTTTAGAAGAGATAGATTAGAAATGGAGTAACAAATGGAAATTGTGTAAGATTTGCATATGATCGAATATGTATACGTAAGAGATGTTAATAGTAATATTGTTGAAACATGAATTAGGCTAATGATGATCATATAATCGAGTGCAAATTGGTTTGAAACGGAGTTGAAATGTGCTAACTCTTGGTGTAGCAAAAGTTTAGAGAATGAATATGTAATCCTTGCGATACAAACTTAGCATTGTAATTGGAAGGGTTGGAAGCAGAATAATAGAGGGGCAGTATTGATTTATAAGCCACAGACGTGACCATTAGTCTCCTATGGCCATATGATTTGTTTAGTATATTTGGCCGGTTAATTTTGTTATCCATAGATTTGAGCCTGAGATAACATGACTGTAGTATAGTTTTGATGAGATTGACAATTATGTTTCTAGAAACACAGTTAAGAGTTATGATGGGTAAAGTTGTACTTTATCATTTTATGTTAGAAATTTGTTTATAATTATAGAAAGTATGGAAGAAAAGAGAACTGTAAAAATGTTTTGAGTTATGGATAATGTGATAAAAAGGCAATTATTGTAAAAATAGTAATGGTATGAGATGTGAGGAAATATTAAATGGGAGAAATTACAAATGTGATTGAAAGTTATACTTAATATGTTTATGGTATAAAGTGAATAAGTGGATGGGCTTAAGGTTTAAGTGAGTGAACTATGGGTAATAAATATGGTATGAGATAATCATGAGAATTTTATGGAAATTGTACTAAGATAATTTGAAGTGATTTGTTATTAATAATCATAATTTCAAAAGGTTGAATATGGATCTGAAGAGATTAGAACTTGAATATAAGTTTGACCTAATGAAATTAGGTCATATATATATTGTGAAATTTAATGATAAGTTTAAATAAGTTAATTGTTGGTTTGAATCAAATAAGATTGAGACATTAGTATATTGTAACAGATAGATCAATTGATCTAGATTTCGCTAAGGTTGTGAATTATTATTGAGATTTAATATGTATAGTTGTACTAAGAGTATAAAATTTAAATGATAATGTATATGATGTAATATTCTGACAAATAAATGGATATGAATAAATTGAGTTATATCAGTTATAAATGATGATAAAAGGGAAAAGGTTGATTACATGTAAAGTAAGTTTAAAGGCATTGTACTAATATTTATGTTAAGTGAGAAGCATGCTAAAGAAGGAATTAAGTGTATGAAAAATAAGGATATTGTTATCAATTAAGGTTTGATAAATGTCTATTCTGAAAGTGATTGTAATGACGGGATAATCAATATTAAGATATAAATCAATGATTTTTAAGGTTAAAATTAAGAGAGTAATTATAAAGAGATGAAGTGATAAAATATCTTGAATGTAATAGATGGACGATGTATAAGTATATTATAAGATAATCTGATTCTTGTATAAAGATAAATTCATTGGGAATGTAATGAGTTATTTTGAATGTTTGGTTAAGAAAGTAATAAGATATATAAATATATATAATGTTGAATTATGAAATTTAGAGAAGATGATTGAATCTAAGGGGGAGAGTAGAAGTTATGTGATCTGATGACATAATAACTTAATAATATAATTAACTTCATATGAAAGTTAAGATGATATTTTGTTAAGAATGGATTGTTACTGTACTGGATAATTTCGAGGACGAAATTTCTTTTTAGAGGGGGAGAATTGTAATATCCCAAAGTATACCCTAAAAGTTTTGGAATTATTGTTGTATTTGGATTTAATGTATATGTTTTTATAGAAAGAGAAAAGAAGTAAAGAGAGAGTGTATATGTTGTATATATAGATATATATATATATATATATAACATATACAAGTCAAAGAAATGGAAGTCAAAAGAAGATAAGTCAATTAAAAGGAAATATTATAAGAGATAGATGTATATGAAGGATGATATGTATATATGGTATTTGAAAAAAAATATGGGAAATATAAATACAATATATAAGAGATATACATATAGCAACATATACATCACATATACATGATGTATATATTGGTGTAGGAAGAGTAAGTAGTAGTAGTAGTAGTAGTAGTAGTAGTAATAATAATAATAATAATAATAATAATAATAATAATAATAATAATGACAAGAGAAAAAGAAGAAAAGAAAGTCAAAGGGAAGAATAAATCTTGTGGTGGAGAATTTTAGGGATATTTAATTATATTATTATTATTATATATATTTATAAGATAAGTTTGAAAGGGAAAAGAGAGGATTTTCTTTATTTTCTTTCTTTCTTCTTCTCCTTCTTGAACGAGAGAGAGAGAGAGAGAGAGAGAGATGTGATTTTGTTGGTTTACACATCAAATTCTTAAGGGCTTTAAGAGAATTGAAGGTGGATATTGAAGATTTGGCAAAGAATTCAATTAAATGTTCATTTCTTTGTGTTGATTTCTATTGATTGTGTTTATATTTGATATGGTTAGTGTGTTAAGATGATGATAATGAAAGATTGAAGTATATAGATATGTTGAATTGGTATTTAGATGATGATAATATGGTTTTTTGTGAGGATGATGATGGATTGTTGAAATTGTTTAGTAAGGGTTTAATATAAATGAGTTGGGGAATTGAATAATTGATATATGGATGATGTATATAATGATTATTATTATGATATGTTGAAGTTATATAAGTGTTAAATTAATTGGTAATTGATGTATGTTATGAGTTTGATCAATTATTATCTTGGATTTTCTATATGTTTGTGTTTATTGAAGTTAAAAACACAGAATACATGAGTTTGGTCCGAATCAGAGGCAAAATGAATGCCACAATCATGGCAAATGAGTGCCACGGTCATGGCAAGTAAGGGACACGACCGTGGGGGTTTAGAGAAAAGTGGGCAGATTCGTTTGCTAATCCACGGCCGTGGGGTGGTGAGGCCACTACCGTGGGGACTTAGATAATGGTTTTGGTTTGTAATTTGTGATCTATGAGTCTAGTATGAGACTAATAGGTGAATAATTGTATTGGAATTCATGTGTATTTGTAAGTAAGTGTGTATTATTCCTTTTGAATTAGGTTGTGAAGAGGTTGAGTTGCCCTAATCCAAGTAGCGAAGAATTCTTGGAAAAGGAAGTGTATAGATTGGTGTGAGTTATTCTTAAGGTAAGTACAAACTTACATGGTTGCATACATTTACATGATTTTGAGACTTAACTCATTTGATTGTAAATGTGTTAAGTAATATATATTTCATTGTTAATACATTTGATTAATGTTTTGATTTGCATAATGTAAAAGATATGATGATCATTCAAAATGTATGTTCATTGCATTTGGTTATGTATACTTTAATGATGAATTGCTTTAATGTGAATTGAGATATGATGAGATGTGAAGCCATTGTTGTTGGCTATGAAAGTGCAAATGAAATAATTGGGGCATGGTTGCCTATTTGATTATGGAATATGAAATGAGAAATGAATTGAGAAAGAGGATGATAAAGAGATAAATGAAATAATTGTGTGCTTAATATGTTATTCAATTTTCAGAGTTCTGGGTTTGGCGGCATGCCTATGATTCGCTGGATAGGTGAAAAGACCGGGTCGTAAGCCGAGTCCAGCTGAAAAATGTGAAATATGATGTTTTTGGGGTGAAAAGACTGGGTCGTATGCCTCAAAAACAGTAACAGTCTAGCCGGGTTGAGGACCAAGATACTGGAGCCCTTAGGTCTAGTCGGGTTGAGGTCTAAGAGACTGGGTCTGTTACACTATCCATGGATAGATATATATGTATCGCCTACGGGCTTGATGATTGTGATTATGGACCAAAGCAGTAACTCTGAACTTTGAATAGCATATTAGATTCTTTTTGGGCCCATGCTTGTCTTTGCTTTAATGTGAATTATGGAATAAGATATAATGTTATGAGATATATGATGATAATTATGGAATGAGAAGAATACAATATATAAGCAAAACACTGAAAATGAATGTGGCTTGAGAAACTATGCTGAATGATGAGATTATGAAAATAAAATATGATGTGTAATATGTATATGTATGTGGAAATTGTGAGTATTATTTCATGAATGTTCTGATAAGTCATTGAATTGTGGTTTGTTGAAATGATATATGTGTATGTGTATATAAATTATGAGATTAGTGGAAATATATGAAGAATGTAATTGAAATGGGAAAACATGATAAGAAAATAATGATACATGAAGTTAACCTATGAGTATGATTTTCTGTAATGTATGTTTATAATATTTATTTGTACTACTAAGCTTTCGAGCTTAGTGCAGTTGTGTAAATCGCGCAGGTGAGTAGGTGGTTGATCTGAAGTCAAATCGTTATGCCACGAGAAGGGTAAGAGTATTTCGAGACCAACTAGAAGGTGGTGCATACATGTACAATTTAATTATGTTGTATTTTGATAAAAATGTATTCATATGTATAAATGAATTTTGGTAAAGATAAGATCATTATATATATGTAAGATCATCGAAAGTATAAGGATTTTGTAAATGTGCATTAAATTTGTATAAATGTATTATTGTTTGGAACTAGAGTAAAGGTTTTTGATTAGAAATGAAAAGTGACATTCTTATACTTTATATACGTACTGCATGTATACTAGGTATATGTATAGTACTTATATAGAGTATGGGGGTGTTACAAGGAGTCTCCTTCTTCCTCAATGGTGTACCTTGGTCTTTTCTTTTGTCTATCCACAACACCTCATTTGCCAAAGTAATACACATATGTACCCTCAATCTTCCTTACACAGCCAGCATGTTCTAGATAGTCAATGGTGATGGCACTTGAGGCAAGATTGAAAGGGTTTCTCAAGGTAGTTAAGTTGAGATCATTTAGTAAGTTCATGTGCCTAGCTATTTGAGTTATTTGTGAGGACAAGAAGAAAGTTCCAGTTCTTGTGACAACATGGTGATACAATGTGTCAATCAAGAACTTTGTTGTGTTCATTTGGATGTTGTGGGTGAAAGCATATAAGAAGATGAGATCTCTTTTTGTTACCTTTTCATTCCCATCAGCCCTTTGATGTATGGTGTAGGTGATGATCCTATGAAGCATCCAATGGGTGAGGGATTTGATGTGTCTAGCTTTTGACTCTTTTTCAAATGAGGTTTCCACAGAAATTTCTTGCCAAATGGTAGAGAGTGTTTGATTAGAGAAGGCTAAATCATTGTAGGAGGTTACTCCATCAACAAGAAAGTCCCAGATTTTTCCAAAGTCCTCTAATGTTAAGGCTAGGTATTGGTCAAATAACTTAAGTCTAACCCCATACCACCCCAGTGCAGAATTTACACTCTTTTCAATCTGAAAGGACATGATAAATTCCTTACTTAAACTAGAATAACCTACCTCTTCAGGAAATACGAATTTCCTCTAGCCAAGAACATCAAGTATACTTTCAATCTCATCTTTAATGTTGGGGGATGAGAGCATCCCACCAAAAGGAGATTTGGTTCCTTCAAATTTCTTTCTCTTTAGCATGGCATATCTCGCATCTTCCTCGGGGGTTTGGTGGTGAGGTTTATGAATTTTCTCACCTCTTCTAGACTGTGGAGGAGATGGAGGAACATATGTTGGTTCTCTTATGATGATTCCTGAAGGTTTCTTTCCTTTCCCTTTCCCTTTGGAGGTAATTTTCTTTTTGGGGGCTATTGGAGTTGAAGAATAGGAAGAAAAACTGGAAAACAGAGAGTGTTTGAGAAGGAGATGATTTTGAGAGGGTTTTGGAGATTTGGAGTGAAGTTTGTATGTTATAAGAAGTAAAAGATCCAAGTAACTGATGTATAATGGTCTTAAATAGAAGAAATTAAGAAAATAGCCATTTATGACTGTTGAGAGTTGAAAATCGCGACCTGTCATACAGCCAACGGTTACAAAATTTCGAGCAGAGTGTACATAGTACGGTCACCTATTTGTATAGGTGAGATCGCAAAAGACACTCTAGTGACTAGTAGGAAAATTGGTGCGCTTGCGAATGCAGAGAATGTCTGCAATGGTTGAAAATGTTTAAATTATTGCGACCGCGCACAAAGTTTCCCTACCGCTCACAGAGGTATCAATTTAGATGAATCTTTCTCTCAAGATAGCGACCGCTAGTGGCATTGGAGAGAACACGAGTAGCTTAAAATGAAAGAGACATAGAAGATGAAAAAAAAATCTATGCGATGAGATGTTTAAGAAATTTTTATTGATAGTCAATCTTTTAACCATTCAGGGATGTTCCATCAATCATACCTAAATTTAGTTTAATGAAGTTAAGCCTATCATCATTCAAAGGTTTTGTAAAGATATCAGCAAGTTGATTATGTGTATCTATAAACTCTAAGACAATATTCTGGTTTTGTACATTATCTCTCAAAAAATGATGTCCAATATCTATATGTTTAGATCTAGAGTG
This sequence comes from Garcia nutans, assembly GCA_947685225.1. Lineage (NCBI taxonomy): Eukaryota > Viridiplantae > Streptophyta > Magnoliopsida > Malpighiales > Euphorbiaceae > Garcia > Garcia nutans. The sequence goes on from CANTUV010000043.1 coordinate 43,360,782, forward strand.
TTGGACAGGATTTTTAGACAAATTGATAGCACTAGTGTTGTCACATTTAATGGAGATGTTGTTAAACACTTTGCCATAGTCAAGCAATTGTTGTTTCATCCATAATACTTGTGTGCAACAAAAACATACTGCAACATATTCGGCTTCCGCCGTGGATAAAGCAACCAATGCTTGTTTTTTACTATGCCAAGAAACTAGACAATTGCCAAGAAAGTGACATGCTCATGTTGTGCATTTCCTATCTAAGATGCTACCAGCATAATCCGCATCCGAAAAACTTAAGATATGAAATGATGTGCATTTAGGATACCAAAGACCTAAATGCATTGTACCACTTAAATATTTCAAAATTCTCTTAGTAGCATTCAAGTGTGATTCTTTAGGACAAGTTTGAAATCTAGCACAAAGACATACACCATACATTATATCAGGTTTAGAAACGGTTAAGTAAAGTATTGATCCGATAATACCTCGATATTTCTTTTCATCTACTGCTTTACCATTTTCATTTTACCCAATTTCAAGGATGTGCTCATTGGAGTCTTGCTAGTTTTGCAGCCATCCATTCCAAATTTCTTGATGAGTTCTTTTGTATTTTTGGATTGGTTAATGAAGATCCCATCTTTACATTGCTTGATTTGCAGTCCAAGGAAGAACTTGAGTTCACCCATCATGCTCATTTCAAATTCCCTAGTCATACAATAAGCAAATTCTTTGCACAAGGTTTCATTAGTAGCTCCAAATATTATGTCATCCACATAAATTTGTACAATTAAAATGTTATGTTTGTCCTTTTTAACAAAGAGAGTTGTATCAACTTTTCCTTTTGAAAAACCATTTTCAAGCAAATATGCACTAAGTCTATCATACCAAGCTCTTGGTGCTTATTTCAATCAATATAAAGCTTTGGTAAGTTTGAAAACATGATTAGGAAATTTGTAGTTTTCAAAACCAGGAGGTTGTTCTACATAAACTTCTTCACTTATAAGTCCATTTAGAAATACACTTTTAACATCCATTTGAAAGAGTTTAAAGTTCATGTGACATGCAAAAGTAAGTAATATTCTAATAGCTTCTAATCTAGCTACTGGAGCAAATGTTTCATCATAGTCAATACCTTCTTCTTGATTATATCCTTTGGCTACCAACCTTGCTTTATTCCTAACAATGTGACCATTTTCATCAAGCTTATTTCTATAGACCCATTTGCATCCTATGATTGAATTATCAGTAGGTCAAGGAGTGAGTTGCTAAACATTATTTCTTTCAAATTGATTAAGTTCATATTGCATTGCAGTCATCCAATTTTCATCGTTTAGAGCCTCCTCAATAGTCTTTGGCTCAATTTGAGAAACAAAAGCAAAATTAACATCTATATGATTAATTTTAGATCTAGTAATTACTCCCTTAGATGTTTCACCAATGATGAGTTCCTTAGGATGATCTTTCTTGTATTGCCAATCCTTAGGTAGATCTTGAGTCTTTTCTTCAAGTTCATGCTGATTGATCTTTAGAGCATCAATAGTTTCATGAGGTTCAAGAGTACTTGCAGGGTCATTGAAAGTACTACCTTTCTTTTGATCAAGTTTAGATGATTCATCAAATACAACATGCATTGTTTCTTCAACAACTAGAGTTTTCATGTTAAATGCTCTATATGCTTTGCTATATGATGAGTATCCTAGGAATATGCCTTCATCTGATTTGGATGAAAATTTTTCAAGATTTTCCTTGGTGTTCAATATAAAGCATTTGCATCCAAATACTCTAAAATATCCAATTCTGGGAATTCTTCCATTCTATAGCTCATAAGAAGTTTTATTAGTTAAATGCCTTTTGTAAACACGATTTGCAATGTAACAAGCTATATTAACGACTTCTGCCCAAAAATAAGATGGTAATTCATATTCATTGAGCATTGTTCTAGCCATTTCAACCAAGGTTCTATTTTTCCTCTCAACCACACCATTTTGTTGTGGAGTTCTAGGAGCAGAAAAATTATGTGAAATGCCAAGTTCATTACAAAAACTTTCAAAATTTTCATTCTCAAATTCTTTGCCATGATCACTTATAATATATGTGATCGCATATCCTTTTTCATTTTGAACTCTTTTTGCAAACGTTTTGAAGTAATTAAAAGCTTCATTCTTTTGAGCTAAGAAATTAACCAATGTGAATCTAGAGTAATCGTCAACAAGAACAAATGCATATAATTTGCCTCCTAAGCTTGTAACTCTATTTGGTCCAAATAAATCCAAATGAATGAGCTCTAAAGGTCTAGAGGTACTTATAACATTCTTTGATTTAAATGAGTTCTTATGTTGCTTACCACGTTGACAAGGTTCACAAATTCTATCTTTGTCATATTTTATCTTAGGGAGACCATCAACTAGGTTTTCATTACAAATATATTTTAATTGATCCATACCAGCATGTCCTAGTCTTCTATGCCATAACCAAGCATCATTATTAGTAGACATTAGACATTTAAATGCATGAATTGAATGTATGTTAATATTATAAGTGTTGTTTGTCCTAGTACACTTAAATATGATAACACCATTTGAATTTGTGATCTTGCATCCTTTGGAATCAAAATTAACAATGTATGCTCTATCACATAATTGACTAACACTTAGCAAATTATGTTTCAACCCATCAACAAGCCATACATCTTCTATTAAATCTTTACCAATTGATCCAATGGAGCCAACATCAATAATTTTACCTTTAGCATCATTTCCAAAAGTAACATTACCTCCATGTTTGTAGGTAATACTTGTAAAGAGCTTTGCATTCCCGGTCATATGCCTTGAGCACCCACTATCCACAAGCCATGTGCTTTCGTTGATAGTAGATTTTAGGCATACCTACAAGGTAATAATGGTCATCTTCTCTTAGGTACCCAAATGAAGTTGGTTCCTTGATGGTTAGTAATAAAGGTGTCTTCTAACTTGAGATAAGCCTTTCTTATATGACAAAAAAAACTTTTATGTCCAAATTTCATGCAATATGTGCATTGCCATAGTGTTTTATATTTTTGCATTTTTCTTTTTATATTCCAAGTATTATGCATACAATTACAAATATGTGATTGCTTTTGTGCAAGTTTAGTGTACATAAATGCATGATTACTTTTTGAGAATTTAGCTTTATTTCCTAGTGAGCCATAAGAAGTTCTTTTGGAACTTTTAGACTTGGTGCGAACATCTTTGTTCTTTACAATATCAACATTAGAAATTTTAGTTGTAGATGCTTTTACAAATGTTGGTGTGCTTGGTGCAATGTTGGTCGAGTCATTGAATCCTAATCCATATTTTAAGGAGGGCGATCTTTGGTTACCAATTAATGTGTCTAAGGCTTCCTTTCCTTTATGAAATCTTGAGATTGATTCATTTAGTTTTTAGTTCATGCTTCAAAATTTCATTCTCTTTAATATTTTTTTCTAAATCATGTGAGTCTTTATGTAACTCTCCTATTGAATTCATCAAGTGTTCATTTGAGGTTTTCAATTCTAAGGTAGAGTTCTTTAAGCATATAAAATCCTTTTCTAACTTAGAGCTTTTTTCTTTATAGAGCATCATTTTAGAAAAATATTTTTCTATTTTAAAGTTCATGTGCTCAATCAAATCACTATCATCTAGATCATCAATATCATCATGTGCTACTAGATCAAAGGATTGAGTACTTACCTCATTGGAGTCATCCTCAATAGCCATGAGACAAAGGTTTGCAATTCCTTCTTCTTCTTCTTCTTCTTCTTCACTCGAAGAGGAGTCATCCCATGTGGCTTTGAGAGACTTTTTCTTTTCTTTGTCCCATTTCCTTTTGTTCTTTACTTTGAAGCAATCCAATTTGATGTGACCAGTTTTTCCACATTCATAGCACTTTACCTCATTTTTCTTTTCTTTATCTTTGAAGGAGAATTTAGGAAGTGTACCTTTATTTGCTTGTAATCTTTTCTTCCTTTTCCATTCATTAATTCTTTTTGAGAACATTGTCATTTCATCTTCATCATCAGTACTTTCGTTACTTGAGCTCTCAACTTCTTTGATTGCTTTGAGAGCAATTGGTTTTTTCTTTTCTTTCTCACCTTGATCTTCTTCTTTTTCACTGTGCAGCTCAAATGTGAGTAGTTTTCCCACAAGCTCGTCGGTTCTCAATGTGCTAAGATCATGAGCTTCTTCGATGGATGATACTTTTGATTCAAAGTTCTATCTAGCTCTTAGGGCTCTCAAGATTTTACTGTTTACATTACCTTGATCATATACCTTGCCATACTTCTTTAGTTCATTGACAATAGCAAGCAAGCGATTTGTCATGTCGGTGATATTTTCATTTGATTTCATCTTGAATAGCTCATACTCATGAACATGCATTTGTTTCTTGGTGAATCTCACTTGAGTCGTACCTTCATGATAGTTTTCGAGTGTCTTCCAAATGCAATGTGCACAAGTTAAATGTTGAACTCTTCTACCTTCATCTCTTAAAATGGAATTCATCAAGATGGAAGCGGCTCTATTGTTCTTGAATTTATCTTTGACATTGATAGTTGACCATTGTGCTTTGGGAAGAGGAACTTGAACACCATCAACTTCATAAGTGGGAGGTTTCCACTCACTTTCCACAAAATCCCATAGTTCAATCCCTTCATTATCTAGAAACAAATACATTTTGTGTTTCCAATAGGAATAATCAGTTCCATCAAAGTAGGGTCTAAAGATAGTGTTAAGATTTCTATGAGAGATTGAGTTTGATGAAGAAGAAGTTGCCATAGTGGATCAAATTTCACAATTAAGTTTAAGAAATTTTAAAGCTCTAATACCAATTGTTGTCCCAAGATGGCAACCAAGAGGGGGGGGGGGGTTAATTGGTTTCCTCAAGAAATGATGGCAAATTAAAAACTCAACAAACAAGAAATGCGAAATAGAAAAAATGGTTGAGTGGTGAGTAGAAGAAAGAACGCATAAGATTTATAGTGGTTCGGATTTTCTTCAATCCTACATCCACTTCCTTAACAACTTGTTAAGGTTTCACTAATCTTTGAAGTTTTACAAGCTCACTTCCAACTTTGGTGTTTTCACAAGTTCACACCTAACTTGGCAAGTGCTTTTCTAAGGCTAACACTCAAACCACTTACAAGAGTTTTGCTAGGCTCACTCTCACAACCTTTTACAAGAGTTTTTCTCAGGCTTACTCTCACAACCTAAGTGTTTTTCAAGCTCACACTCAAACTTTTATAATGGTGTTTTCAATACTTACACCTAACATTCATTACAATTCAAATGTAAGTTGGAGTAAAAGAAAATATGTTGCTTGGCTATAAAATTTTTTATTCACCCCTTTTTTTCTTCTCTTTCGTTACTTTTTCTTAATAGAATAGCAATGTATTTATAGCCAATGTGGTCTGACTAGCCGTTATAGATAATGAGAATTAAGTCTTGGCAGTTTAGACCATTTTCAATAGACTGTTCGAAGCATTTCACGGTCGTCCTTGATACAAGGATGGTCGCGTTCATGACACATGCGGTCGCCCTTGGACAAAGTGCGGTCGCTGCATTCAAATTTGCTTCAAAGGTCAAATTTAAGTGCTCTGCAGCAGGAATCTTGCCCATGCTATGGTTGTCGGGATGGTCGCGCATAGGATAGGTGCGATCACCCTTTTTGAATGCTGAAGTGGGTTTATAACGGTCATCACACGTGGCATTTTTTGACTAGGCAAAATGAAAGTCCGCCTAAATATGAATGTTGTGGTCGCTCTAGGTGCCATCTAGTGGTCGAGTTGAGACACTCGCATCGAACTTCTGGACGCACTTTAGGACGTGAACACTACTGTCAGTTTAAGCAGATTTCTCCTGAATCATCAGTGTGGTCGCGGATACTAAAGGGCGGTTGCTACAGTGATAAGCGAGACTGTATCCTTCACCGTTCTTGTCACTGCGAACCTTACTATAATTTGGATGATTTGGATTTCTTGTGTTGCAGTCATCCATGACTGTAGGACGGTTGCTCTTGTGTAAGTGCGGTCGCAACTTAAGTCTGGTTTCTGACCATGAACCCTACTGTGATATGGTTTCATCCTGCAATTGAGTTGGGCAGTCATCTTCATGACTTGTACGACCGCTAAATATGCTCTGTTCAAATAAATCTAATCCTGCAACAAGGTTCTTTAAACACATGTTAAATAAGTCATTCAATTTGAGTTGTCAAGGATCAAAATTGAGATCATTTGTCTAACATCTATGACACTTTGACTATCTCAATATATACTAAGAGCATGCTGCTTGAAGTCTAATTCTGAGACAAGCTCTTTCAACCATAATGCTTCCTTAGATGCTTCCGTTATTGCCATGTATTCTGCCTTTGTGGTAGATAAAGCAATCACACTTTATAAGGTTGACCGTTAACCAATTGAACCATTTGCAAGTGTGAAAATATAGCATGTAGTAGACTTTCTATCATCCACATCTCCAACATAGTCTGAATCAACATAGCCAATAATAGAGATCAAATCATTTATCATACTATAGCAAATCTCATAATCAAAGGTACCTCTTAAGTATCGAAGAATCCACTTTACAGTCAGCCAGTGTTCCTTGCCTGGATTAGCCATAAATCTACTAACTATACTAACTGCATGTGCTAAGTCTAGTCTTGTACACACAATTGCATACATCAGACTCCCTACTGTACTAGCATATAGAATCTTTGCCATGTATTGTAGTTCTTCTTCTGTTCTGGAACACTGATGGCTAGACAATTTGAAGTGATTGTCCAGAGAAGTAGTAACTGGTTTTGCCTTATCCATATTGAATATCTCTAATACTCTTTCAATGTAATTCTTTTGTGAATGCCATAGATTCCTGTTTTTCCTATCCCTATCGATCTCCATATCAAGAATTTTCTTCGCAGCACCTAAGTCCTTCATATCAAACTTTTAACTTAATAAGGATTTAAGGTCACACACATCTTTTATGTCTCTTGTAGCAATTAACATATTTTCAAAATAAATCAATAAGTAGATAAATGATTCATTATTCAAAGACTTAAGATATAGACAACAATTATACTCACAACGGGTAAAGCTAATACTTATCATGTAAGAATCAAACTGCTTGTACCATTGCCTTGGGGATTGCTTCAACCCATAAAGGGATTTCTTGAGCTTGCTACTAGATGCTCCTTACCTTGCTCCTCAAATCCTTCTGGTTGTTCCACATAAATTTGCTCCTTTAATTCACCATAAGAAAAGTTATTTTTACATCTAACTGCTCTAACTCTAAGTTTAATTGAGTTGTTAATGCCAACAATATTTTGATAATTGTATGTCTAACTACTGGTGAGAATATTTCATTATAGTCAATCCCCTTCTTCTGTGAGTATCCTTTTGCAACTAACCTTGCCTTGCATCTTACATCTTCTTTTTCTGAATCTCTTTTCTTCTTTCTATAGACCTACTTACATCCAACTGCTTTTTCCTCTTAGGAAGTTTTGCTAACTCCCAAGTTTGATTTTTATGCAGGGACTCCATTTCTTCAGCCATAGCTTCTAACCATCATTCTTTTTCTGGAACTAATACTGCTTCCTGAAAAGAACTTGGTTCTCATTCACTTATTAGTAAAGTAAAGGAAATTAAATCATCATCTTCGCAATATCTAGCCGGAGGTCTAACTATGCGTCTAGATCTATATATGGCAATATTGTGCTCATGTTGATGATGTTGCTCTTATGTACTCTTTGAATCATCATCCTTGCTTTCAGATTCAACTACTGGTTGAATTGGTTTTGAAGGACTATCCAACCCAAGCTCTACATCTACCTTGGAGGTTGATTCTACAACTTCATGAGATGATTCATGCTTGTTTACTATAGCCTGCTTATCAAAGATTATATCTCTAATAACTATCACCTTCTTTGCCTTAGGATCTAATAATCTATATCCTTTTAACCCTTTTCCATATCCAACAAAGATGTATTTTCTTAACTTTAAATCCAGTTTTGATCTTTTATCATTGAGGATTAATGTATAAGTTGGACATCCAAATACTTTGAGTACGTCGACATCTTTACATGTCTAAGCCTGTTGTGTTGACTTCCCCTCTAACTTACTTAAAGGTGACCTGTTTATGATTAAACAAGCAGTATTTACTGCTTCTGCCCCCTATTTGGCTAACCCTGCTTGTAATCTCATTACTCTGACTATTTCTAGTGATGTCATGTTCATCCTTTCTGCTACCTTATTTTGCTGAGGTGTCTTAGAAACCGTGAAGTGTCATTTTGCAGAAATCTATGAACTCTTTAGAAGTGTACTCACCTCCATTGTCAGACCTTAAACACTTCACATTTTTTCCCGTCTGTTTCTCAACGTTGGCTTTTCACTCCTTGAATCTTAAGAATACTTTACCTTTCTCCTTTATGAAATATACATAAACCTTTTAGGATAAGTCATCAATAAATGTTACAAAATACCTAGCTCCACCTTTTGTTATAACTTATGCTAGACTCCAAACATCTGAGTGAACATACTTCAACACTTGCTTGCTTTTCTATGAGGAAGTCTTGAATTGAACTCTTTTTTGTTTCCCATAGACATAAAACTCACATAATCCAACTTCATACCGTGTTATCCCATTCAACAATTTCCTTTCATGAAGTTCTTCCACACCTTGCTCACTTATATATCCTAATCCATATGCCAGAACTTTGATGCATCCAAACTATCTTCTGTTGATGAATATGCTAAATTGTTGTTTACAACTGTACTGCCTTCGAGCCTGTATAAATTATTTCCAATTCGTTTCCCCTTCATCATAGTCATAGCCCCTATGGATACCTTAAGAGCTCCACTACCTGGATCTGCTGAAAATCCACACAATTTCTTCTCTAATAAGCCTAAAGAAATCAGATTCTTCTTCCATTCAGGAACATGTTTGACATTTTCTAATATTCTAATTATGCCTTCAAACATTTTATTTCTAATAGCTCCAATTTCCACTACTGTACAAGTATAATTGTCACCCAAGGTCACACTGCTAGCATCACATGCCTTGTAACTGTAGAACCAATCTTTGTGAGAAGTATAATGTGATGAGCATGCTGAATCTAAAGTCCATGTGTCTAATTTTGAATCATTGGTTGTCGTTGAGTCTACTAAGAGATCTTCCTCTTCTGAAGTATCAACAGCTACACTGGTTAAACTTGAAGTTGCTTCTTTCTTATCATCCCTCTAATTTTTCAATAATGGACCATCTTTCTTCCAGTGGCCCTTCTGACGACACTTGAAATATTCTTCCTTTGACACTCTTGACTTTGACTTTTCTCTTAATTTTTCTCTCTTCTGCTCCTTATTCTTTACACTCCCTCTTCTGCATTCTGAACTGACTAACGAACCCTCAGCTTGCAAATTTCCCATCTCTAATTTCTGCATTGAAATATGAGACCTTGGAGCATCACTTCCTTGTAGTCTAGCGTCTCCTTCCCATATAACAATGTCATATTGAATTGATTGAAAGATGGTGGCAATGAACATAAGAGCATCAACACATTGTCCTCGTCATCCAATTTAACGTCCACACACAATAAATTGCTAATCTTTTGATTGAACTGGGCTATGTGATTTCTTAGGTCTCTACCTTCTTCCATTCTAAACCAGAATAAATCGCGCTTCATAAATAATTTATTGGTGACGTTCTTAGACATGAGCAAACTCTCCAATTTTATCCATAAACCTTTAGCTGTCTTCTAGTCGATTACGTTATACACTACTGAATCCACCAAACACATCCAGATTGTACTGAAGGCGACTGACTCAATATTTTTCCAATCCTCTTCATCCATGTTTGCCGACTTCGTTCACCTTAACACTTTGTGAACCTTCATATATGTCAACAGATCATTCACTCGCATCTGCCATAGAGAGAAATTTCCATTTTCATTGAACTTGTCAAACTTAGCATGTGTTTCAAATTCACTCATTCTAACTTGAAGCTCTGATACCAATTGTTAAAAAAATTTTGCGCTTTTAGAACTTGCAAAATAAAAGATCAATCTATGAATAAAAAAATTAAGGAGAAAAATAAAAGAAGTAATTATACAAGACACAAAATTTATGTGGGTTCAATAATTTACCAACGTCCACAGGAGGTTTCTCATTTTATTTCTTAGAGAGAGAATACAATTGATATTTTTTCTTTTATCATAATTCAATTGTATTGTTTACCTTCAAAAAAAATTGTATTGTTTAACATCTAATGTGCTCTATATATAGTGTTTATTTTACCTTAGATATATAAGGAAATCATTTTCCTTAAAAAAATCTTTTTATTATTCTAACAATTTTTTTTCTATTTAAACTTTATTATAAAATTAGTAATCCTCCTCTGTATTAGAACTCTTAGTATGAAACTAATTTGGTTTATGAGTCATTATTTAACAAATTGTTTATAAGCTAATATATATTTATAAGTATTTAAAATTTTAAACAATTATGCGTTTATTTTCAGTATTTATAAGAAACGGATAAATATCTAATATATTTGGTAAAAAATAATTTATAAGTATTTTTATTATTAAAATTACTAAAAATGACATAAAATTATATTATTAAAAGTATTTATTAAAATAAATAGAGATAATATAGTAAATTATTTTGTCAAATTAAAGTGCTTATAAGTATCAAAATGATAAGATAATTTCCAACTTTTTTTTTAATATTTATAAAATTAACCTAAAAATAAAAATCATTTTCAAAATTACAGTAGCTAAAAAAGTTTCAGTTTTATGTTAAAAACAAATTTTAATTTAAAAAAATACGGTACTTGGATCGAAAACATAGTTTTGCCAAAACAAAGTTAGTTTTTATGTATGTGACTACAATAAATTGGGGGACATTTATAAAATTAAATGAAAAGATAAACTTCATTTTAAAAATACTATAAAAATAAAAATATTTATACTTTTATAAAAAATTGAAATAAATTTTTAAAAATATCTCACACTTTACTAAAATAATATTTTTATTTTCAAAAAACCTCATCTCTCACTAGAAATAATATTTTATTTTAACTTTTATTTTTTTAAACTTTACTATTAAATAAATATATTTTAATAAAATAATAAAAATTAATATTTTAAATTATATTTTTAGCATATAAAATATATTATTTATTATAAATGAAAATTTTTAATTTAAATTATAAATAACAAACAACTACATACAAAAAAATATAAAAAGCAAAAATATATAAAAATATGTTAATAAAAATTATTGAATTTATTTTTAAATATATTTTACATATTATATACGTAAAAAAATTAAAAAAATATTACTTTCGTTATTTAAATATTGTATAGATATTAGGTGTACATCTTATGTATGTTATGTATATTTTATAGATGTTGTATATATATAATATATTTTTTGTATATATTGTATGTATTATATATAAATATTGTATGGATATTATATATATATTATGTCAATATAAAATTAAAAAATAAAGTTAAAAAATATTGTATGTATTACATATATTTGGTAGATACTTTATATCTATATATATATAGTAAATGTTATATAGATATAATAGATATTAAATAGATGTTATTTGTATGTTATATATTTCAGAAAATATAATATTAAAAAAACTATTTCTTAATAAAAAGCATAAATAAAATAAATACCATCGAAATTTTACAATATTGAAAAATAAATCTCGTGCACAGTATAGAATGAGAAAAAAAGTATGAGCCGTGTTATTGAAAATGAAAACTGAAATAACGTACATAGGATAACTTCCTCATAAATTGATCAATAGTAGTCAATTTTTATGTATCTGACCATAATAAACTAATCAATAATACATATATTTATCAGTTCATTATATATATACATAATTTTATATGTATATACACTGTTTACATACCAAAATGAACTCGCAGATTGTTTTTATATGCATATATAAACTATTTACATAAAAAACTTATATTAAATTCTATATATATATATAATTAATTTTTGGATAATGCAATTATTTTTAACTAAATTGATATCTATAAATTTCAACTAAAAATTATTGTGGAACAAATATTAATTTAAAAGTTATTATTTTAATTCATTTTCATATAAATTAATTATCATTTATTATAAATTTAAAATAAATTTAAATACATATTATTATATATTATATATAACTATATATATATCTAGTTATATAAAATATATATCGATATATAATAATATATATTAATTTATTCAAAAAAAAATTAATATATAATTAATATATATTATATATAACAATGTATATTAATTAATTTATAATGAAATATTTATATTATTATATATTTATATATATGATATATAATAATATATTATAATTAATTTATAGTAAAATATTAATATATAAATTAATATATCTTATTTTATATTTATATATATCGGTGAAATCGAGAGGATGCTGCGGGGGGTGGCTGAGGCTTCATGCCATTGATGAAGTTCGATCTCTCATAGCATCAGTTGCAGATGGGCAGTTGTTGAAGTCCATCGTTATTTTTTAAACAAAAGCAAGAGAGAGAGCACTGCAGTGAAAAGGAGGGTGGATTGTGATTGGATGGTAAAAGAGTGGACCACCTCCATTTCTATTTTTATATTGCCTTTGGCAGTCTTTTTTTTTTTTATTTTATAATTTTGATTTATTATTTATTATTACTCATTTTATTGGCCTATTTATTATTATTCTTATCCTCTTTCTCTCTCTCTGCTAATAAAATAGTAAAATAATAGTAATGTATATTTACATCAATGCTTGTAATTAAAAACATAATTAAGCAAAAAAATTAAATTCATTCTCAAATTTAATACTAATTTTTTACTGCAATTAATTGACATAGTTAATTTTATAAATTTAATTAATTACAGACGTCAATAAATTAACAAGTTAAAGAGCCCGATTGATATTTATTGAAATTTAAAAATTAAATTAATGATATGATATAATAGTTTCCAAAATTAATTAATTTTACTTTTTTTTTCTTCAAGTTTATATTAAATTATTATTACTAATTTTAATTTAATTCCATAATAAAATTATAACAAAATTATTAAATTAAGATAAAAATGATAAAAAAATATGATATAACTCTAAAATCGAGTAAAACTCAAGGTGAATGTATTAGGTTAATTAGTTTACAATTTAATTATAAATTAAGAATTTAGAAATTTATGTTTAGGTTAGGTATTTGTGTTAACTATTTCACAATTTGATTACAAATTAAAAATTTAGGAATTTGTATTTAGGTATTTAAGTTAATTATTTTGCAAATTAATTTTGAACTATATCACATAAATTTCTTAAAAAAAAATAATTAGTTTTAAAAACCTCTTATTCGATGCTAAATTAATAGCACAAAATAATTTTCATATTACTATAATATTAAATATTTAATTTTATATTCAATTCGTCGATAATTTCTTGACTTAGAAAATTTGTCTCCCCTTTATCTAACTCCTGGTATCGTCACTGTTCATATATATTATATATAATAATATATATCAATTGATTTGCAAAAAAAAATCAATATATATCTGATATATGCTATTATATATTTATATATATTATATATAACAATATATATTGGTTAATTTGCAAAATAAATATTAGTATATAACTGATATATATTATTATATATTTATATATGTTACATATAATAATATATATATCAATTGATTTTGCAAAAAAAATAATAGATACTGTTTTATGTTTATATATATTACATATAATAGTATATAACACAATCTTCTAGTTTGTATATTGATATTTTTTTTTATTTTAATTAATATATGTTGATATATATTATATATAATAACATATATCAGTTGATATGGAAAAAAGAATGACAATATAAAACTGTTATGTTATGCCCTAAAAATTTGAAGTATAAATTCTTTTGTAATAAGTGTATATATAACAAATAAGATTGTTAGGAGTATTTGGAGCATTATAAAGTAGTCAAATGACCTCATGGGCATGGCTTTGGAGTGCCACGGCCGTGGCATAGGCTTCGTACTATTATAAGGAAATTTTCAAAAGTGGTAGAAGCTATATGAAACATATGGGCATGTATATGGATAAATACGGGCGTGTGTTCATAAATGATTTTATCTATAGTAAGTCGGTTTAAGACAAACGGGCGTGCCAGATGGATTGACACGGCCGTGTCTCTTTAAAAGAAAAGTAAAAGTATTAAAAAGTCAAAGAAAAGTCAAAAAGTTAGAAATTAAAGATAAGTATACAAAATTGTGGTTAAGAATGAGAAATAAAAATATCTAGATATTTATAATTTTAATAATATTTTAATATATATATATATATATGAATTAATGAAAAGAAAGAAAAATCAAGTTTTCTTTATTTTCTTCTTCTTGAAGCCATGCCCGATTTAGAGAGAATTTCTTAAGAATCTTGAAGGATTGAAAGAAGAAAGTAACAAAAAGAGGTTAGTGCTTGTATATTTTATATTTTACTATTTTTGAATTTTTATTTGAGTTTTATTGTTTTGAATGATCATTTAATAAGATTAAATGAAATTGTTTTGAAAGAATATGTGTGTTGAATTTCTTGTGAAGAAATTATTGTAAAAGAAATTGTGTGATGAGTAAATTTTGTAAAGAGTATATAAATGGAAGATACTTTACTCTTATGAGATCAAAGTGTAAAATTATTGATTAACAAATTAAGTGATTCTTTAAACAATTATTGAGTTTTTCATGAGTTAAATAGAGATATAAGACAAGTTAAGATCTTGATGTGTATTAAATATTTGAATGAAAAGAAGATGGAATTAGTGGTTAAAGAATTGATTAAATGAGTGTTTGAGTGAAGAGTTGATTTTGGAATTTTTTCTATATGAAAAGTTTGATTTTAGTATATCTTATGATAATTTAATTGTTTCTAAATCATTTTAGTCAAAAGAAAAAGAAAAGGTTGGAGCGGCTTTCAGCTTGTTAAAAAGGTGAATTTTTGGGTTTGGAGAAGTCTGGACACAATAAGGGTATGGGGATATTTTCTGTATGAGCATGTTGTTTTTTCAGCAGAAAGGTTTTGAACAACATAAGCATGCTGATATTTTCAACATGGGTGTGTCAATTTTTAATTTTACTTCTAATAAGGTTTTTAATAATATGGGCGTGCTGATATTTTTAGCATAGGTGTTTCAATTTTTCAGCTTTTGTAAAATGTAATTCCAACAAAGATTTTATATACTCAGGTGTGTGGATTTACTAGATACGCCCATGCCAACTTTGCTTCTCTTGTTTTCCTCTTTTTCAAAAAAATTATTGATTTGGATAGTTAAAAATTTTGCAAGTGTTTATAAATTGATTTTTTAAAAGAAATTTATGAACTTTGAAAGTGTTAGATATGATACAATAACGTTTATTATGGTACTTGATTCACTTGCTTATGCACTTTTTGCTACAATTTTTTTTCACCACATAATATACTTAAAGAACTTAACATCTTTAGTAATATAATAGGTCAAATAGACACCAACAAAATTTCATCGAAGAAACATCCTTTCATAAATCGGTGTAAAGTTACAAATAAATTAAACCACCACTATAAATAATTATATCCAGAAGTATATATTTTTTATACTGCAAATAGATTTATACAATCTCCATGCATTTAAGTAATTTATATTGTCACAGATAGATCCAGTCACTAAACAAAATACATAGAATTTGCTTCTAAAACTTTTTGGAAATCTTTACTCCAACCTGTCATTAATATCTGAAGATCCTCACTTATAAACTCTCAAGACCTTCACTGATTTGCTATACTGGTGTGTCAAGAAAATTCTAACACGCTAAGCTCATCACTTGGTGATGCTTGTATATATACACTTTACTAATTGTTACAAGATTAGAATATATTATCAAAAATACATGTTGAAATCAAATTAATTAATTTTAATAAACTTTAATCATTGTGAAATAAATACAATTCACTTTTAATACATAGATTATGAATTCACTATAGATTTCACTTTTCCTTCTATAATAATATATATATGATATCATATCCTTAACTTAGAACACTTCTATTGTACTAATCATTTACAAATTATGAGTTATGTTACATTGTAGAGTACTCTCATTTATTATAATTACACAAACTTGAAACCTTTTACCATTTTCGTTCAATATCATTCAAATCATATTAATATTATAAATCTCACCTGTTAATTAACCAACACACACACACACACACACACACATATATATATATATCTATATAAAACATAACGATTTCACTTATATAAACACATTTATTAATACTTAATTATTAATATCCTTAATTTTTAAGCAACTATAATTATTGTAACACCCTTAATGCATACATAACAAATGACATTACTCAAACACTTTGGGTCATTTTCACATAATACACATATTTCACATTTTACACAATTTAGCTATTAACAATGGCTTTTCATAATACATTTAACACATATATGACAATACACATGTCATAATATATTATTCATACATGTTCCATGTATCAAGTAGCTTAACACATTTTTTCAATCCAAAATGTGTTAAGCTCAATATAATGCAAATATAACCAATTTATCCAAAGTTTGTACATACATCTAAGAGCAACAAAAAACAAGCTCAAATACCCTCCAATCATTCTTTTTCCACCCACCCTTCAACACTTAGATTGGGCAAATCAACTCTCCTCAATGTTTATACTAAATGTGATCATAAATAATCATTTAGTACCATATTCTAAGGTATTTTCAATCTCAAATCATAATTAAACATCATTCAAACAAAAATTCTAAAGTTAAGTCTAACCTCACTTTAACTTTGGAATACCATACTAAGCCATTCAATTTGATGTTTTAAGTTTATTTACATTATTAAAAATATATTTTAACATGTTTAAACCAATTACATTACAAAAATACATACTTATAACTAAAATCCTAAAATGGCATAACCTTCCCCCATTGAAGGTTTTCCATTCCAACTCAATCCAATTATCATTTTAAGCTTATTTTCATCACTTTTATCACTAAAGAACATGTATTAACCAATAAAATTAAACAATTCAATAACTTTGAAAAATCACTTTTTCAAAACCCTAAATCAATACTTCCATTCTCAAACTCTAATCAAACTCAACCAAATCCAATATTTGACTTTAAGATACTTGTTTATGCATCAAAATAACTCATTTAGAATCAATTTGTACAATTAAAACCCATAAATTCAAAAGTCCAAAAGTTACATAACTATAAATTCTCTCTTTTCACCAATCCTTACCCAAACTCAACCATTTCTTTAATTTAACCTTAAAATCATTAATAACTACCCAAAATAACTTCATTAATATCTAAATAGACAATTATAACATACTACTTCAACAACCCAAAATTTCGATATTCTTAATTTCATGGAAAATCAAAGAAAAAGTTAGAAAGCTTACTAATTTTAGTGGAAATCCTTAAAAATCCACCTGAAACTCTTAAAATCCTTCAATTAAATGAGCTTGGAAGAAATAAATCCTCACTTGGACTCCCATGGATTCTCGGCTAAGGAAGGAAGAAGAAGAAGAAGATGACCGAAAGTGATTTCTCTCTCTTTCCACTTTCATATTTATAACCATATATATTATTTAAATAATTTAATAATTATTTAATTATTTAATTAATTAAAATCTCAAAATACCTCATCCATTCAAAAATTATTTATTTTTTAATTAATTTAATAATTTAAAATTTTTAAGATTTAATTACTAAAATACCCTTTTACTTTGATTTTTGATTTTTCTTTTAAAAAGTGTTGATTTTTTTGTTGGCTTATATATATAATGTATATTTTATGTATATTTCATATATACATTTCACTTTTTCACTTAAAATTCTCTCATTTTTTATTTAAAATTATTTATTTAATTTATTCAATTAAATTATAGTTTATTTTATTTAATTTTTTAAAAATTAAGAATTTTCAAAAAAAATTAGGATATTAAAATTATGTTACCAATATACTTTATTATCATTACATTTTTGCCCACACAAACATTGAGTTTCAAATCCTAGATTTGAATAATGGGTCGCTGATGGTAAGTAAATGCCCACATATAAAATTTGGCCAATAGCACATTATGACACGAATGCCCACTGAATAGGATGATATAGAGTGTCAACCGATGGCCAGAGTGTCCACTATCACTATGGACGTCTACCTTCTAGCTAGTCATTCAATCCAAAGACTAGGTTTACTAATTGTAATATTGAGCAATACACTTCTTTCATTAATCTTAGTTAATTTATAATTATCATATTAAATACTATAGAACACTTCTTTTATTTGTCCTTTGTGATTTACACTTTCATGATAGTATACCTTTGCTTTCATTTCGATTGGTTTAATCTTTCTAATTCAATATACTTCATTAGTTATCATTTTTCTTTTCACAATATTATTTATATACAGATAAAACTCATACACTACATGTACTTTTTATATATAATACATATATTTATGTATGTATATATAAAATATGCTTATATTTGACAATCAATATATCATCTGTAATAAACATTATCATTCTCTTTTGATATTCACTTTACTTAATCATTATTACGATTTAACTACTATATTTGTAAAATTTATAAATCTTTAAAAGTTTTAGGACACGGGTGTGTAGTGCACTAGTGCCACACTCGTGCTTATCAATTCTTTACTGTCTCTTCTCTAAATAATTCTTGTTACTACACTTCTCTTTTATGGCACTTTTATTTATTTTTTCTTTGCATTCTCTAGCTTATACAATATATATAAACATTATTGGTATATTTCTATACAACATAATCTTGTCATCCAAACTTCTTTGTACTAGCTTTCTTTTTTCTTTGCTTAATCATATACAAATGTTTCAACATTCAATTATCTTTGATCATTTCACTAACTTTACATTCATTCTACTCAACAAGGGTTGTATAACAAACCCTTCACATAAAAGTTTAGCTTTCTTATCTCACTTCCTAGGTTAAACTCATCTCTATTTACAATAATCCCGCAATACTACCATGTATTTCCAAATATATTTTAACAAATTATCAGTTATGCTCACACACTATACTAACTACACAATTAAAAATCACACTCTTTGAAATAGACATTGATATCATATTTTAAACCTTATGTGATATCTTTCTCATTTATTTCTTTCTCACTTTAACTTTGCTTCTTTCATTTTGGAATATTTCATCATGTAAATTTTACTTACTAAACTAAATAAATAATATCAAACTCTCTCCAATTATATAACTCAATTCAAACCTTGATTATCAATCAATAACACTAAATTAAAGTCTTCCAAAACCTTATACTTTCCAAATCTGCTTTCTATTAAAAAAACATATTTGCCTGACATATTATAAATAGACACTTGACTTCTAATCTCTACACTCTTTCATTCCAAATTAAGTATTCTGTTACACTTCACTTTAATAAATGTTATTATAAACTATATCCAACACTTTTAAAGTTCATAAATTTCTTTTAAAAAAATCAATTTATAAACACTTGTAGAATTTTTAATTATCCAAATCAATAATTTTTCTTGAAAAAGAGGAAAACAAGAGAAGTAGAGTTGACACGGGTTTGTCTAGTAAATCCACACACTTGTGCATATAAAAACTTTGCTGGAATTATATTTACAAAAGCTGAAAAATCGACACGCCCATGCTGAAAATATCAGCATGCCCATGTTGTTCGAAACTTTACTGGAAGGGAAATTAAAAATCAACACGCCCATGCTGAAAATATCAGCATGCCCATATTGTTCAAAACTTTTATGTTGGAAAAATGACATGCCCATGTAGAAAATATCCGCATACCTGTGTTGTATCCAGACTTCTCCAAACCCAAAAATTCACCTTTTTAATAAGCTAAAAGCCACTCCAAACTTCTCTTTTGACTAAATAATTTAGAAACAAATAAATTATCATAAAATAAACTAAAATCAAACTTTTCATATAGAAAAATTCCAAAATCAACTCTTCACTCAATTAATCAATTCTTTAACCACTAATTCCATCTTCATTTCATTTAAATCTTTAATACACATCAAGATCTTAACTTGTCTTATATCTCTATTTACCTCATGAAAAACTCAATAATTATTTAAAGAATCACTTTAGCTTGTTAATCAATAATTTTACACTTTAATATCATAAGAGTAAAGTGTTTTCCACTTATACTCTTCATAAATAAATCAATATAGAATCTCTTTCACAATTTCACAATTTACTCATCACACAATTTCTTTTACAATAATTTCTTTACAAAAAATTCAACAAACATATTCTTTCAAAAAAATTTCATTGAATCTTATTAAATGATCATTTAAAACAATAAAACTCAAATAAAAATTCAAAAGATATTAAAAGATAAAATATACAAGCACTAACCTCTTTTCGTCACTTCCTTCTTTCGATCCTTCAAGATTCTTGAGAAATTCAATCTTTGCCCTTTACTTTATCTCTCTCTTTCTAAATTGGCCATGGCTTCAAGAAGAAGAAAAGAAAGAGAACTTGATTTTCCTTTCTTTTCATTAGTTCATATATATATATTTTTATTTTAAAATATTATTAAAATTATAAATATATAGATATTTTTATTTCTCATTCATATCTACAATTTTGTATACTTATCTTTAATTTCCAACTTTTTCACTTTTCTTTGGCTTTTAATGTTTTCACTTTTCTTTTCAAGAGACATGGCCGTGTCAATCCATTTGGCATGCTTGTGTGTCTTAAATTGACTTACTAAGGACAAAATAATTTATGAACACACGTTTTTTGTTTATCCATACACACGTCCATGTGTTTTATACAGTTTCTATCACTTTTGAAAATTTCCTTGTAATATAACGCAATCTATTAGTTTGTATATTAATATTTTTTTTTACCTTAATTGATATATGTTGATGTATGTTATATATAATAACATATATCAGCTTACATGGAAAAAATGACAGTATAAAGCTGTTATATGTTATTATATTTTCATATATATTACATATAATAATATATCAGTTGATTTATAATAAAATATCAATATAAAAATTGATATATATTGTTATATGTTTGTATATATTACATATAACAACATATATTAGTTGATTTACAATAAAATATTAATACACAAACCAATTCAAGTTGTTATATGTTCATATATGTTACATATAACAATATATATTAGTTAATTTTATAAAACAAATAATATACAACTTATATATGTTACATAAAACAACATATATTAGTTAATTTGTAATAAAATATCAATATATAAATTAATATATATTGTTATATGTTCATATTTATTACATATAACAACAGATATTAGATAATTTGCAAAATAATAATAATAATAATAATAATAATAATAATAATAATAATAATAATAATAGTATACAATTGATATATGTTATTTTATGATATATGTATTACATAAAACAACATTATCAGTTGATTTACAATGAAATATTAATATGCAAACTAATATATGTTGTTATATATTCATATATGTTACATATAATACCATATATCAATTGATTTGCAAAAAAAAAAATATATCAATATATAATTGATATATACTGTTATATATTTATATATGTTACATATAACAGCATATATTGATTAATTTGTAAAAGAAATATCAATATATAATTGGTATATTCTGTTATATGTTTATATATATTACATATAATATATATTAGTTAATTTGTAATAAAATATAAGTATACAAACTAATATATATTGTTATATGTTTATATATGTTATATATAATAACATATGTCAATTAATTTTATAAAAAAATATCAGTATATAATTGATATGTGTTATTATATGTTTATATATGCAACATATAACAACTAATATCATTTGATTTGTAATAAATATAAATATACAAACTTATATGTGTTGTTATATATTCATATATGTCACATATAACAACATACATTAGTTGAGATGGAGAAAATAATAAAAGTATAAAAAATTTAAAATTAAAAAAAATAAATTGAAGAGAATAATAATATATAAGTGAAACTTATTTAAAGGAATTTACTTCAATATTTTTAAAAAATATTTTTTTTATAGAAATTAAAAAAAATTAATTTAAGGAATTAAGATATTGTGACAAGTAGCATAATATTAAATAATAATAATATATATATTAAATAAAAAATTAATTTGAATAAATAAAAATTTATTAAATAAAAAATTTAAAACATAATAATAAAAATAATTTATTTGTCATTTATATTAAAACAAAAAAAACATTCAGATATGTATATAACAAAAAAAAAAGCCACACCACCTTATACATTACAGTATATATGTGAAAAGAATTATAAAAGTCCCGTAAAAGTGAAACGTACAAAGTATAAAAATGTAAAAGAAAAGTTGTCACCGTAAAAATAAAAACTATAGCTAAAAAATGTATATGATGTAAAGTTCTTTTTTTTTTAACTTATAAGTTGGACTTATAAATTTATAAAATTGTCTAAATAAACACGTTAAATTAAATTTAAAACTTATAAATTAATTTGAATAACTTGTAAGTTAAGTCAAATAGCCTTTAAATATATAGTGGTTCTGGGTAACGTTGATGTCACAATTGCTGATCTAAGTTCTCAAAAGAAAAAGATGCTGATAATTTCTATTTTGTCCTAATAGTTAAATATTGTCTATTAGGATTCTTAAAGATATTATTTATTTATTTTTTTTATTCTCTTCCATTTTTTGAAAAATAGCGGATATTATTACTCACTTTTTGACAACGAAGACTGGTAATTCAATAGGTAGTCGACAAGAATGAGGAAATGTCCCTTCTGGGTTTATTTTTCAAGTTGGCTTAGTGGACATCAATGAATAATAATAATATCTTTGATATTACAAAAAGTTATTAACATAATTATCGGATTTTTATATTAATTTTATATGATTCTTTACTATTTTAACAACCAATTTCATATATATATTTATATATTGGAAAAGTTTTAGGTTTCTTTTTTTTGTGTAGGTGTCTTTGTATATTAATTTTAAATGATTCTTTACTATGTTAGCACCCAATTCATATATATATATATATATATGTTAAAATACAAATATAAATTTTTGTTTGAGGCTTTTAATTTTGAAGTAAAATGTATGAAAGCTTTTAGTCTAAAATTTTATTTTTATGTTTTCGTGTTACTTTTTTGTTCTAGTTCTTGGTTACTTTGTAGAATATTATTCCGTCTTAGTTCCACCATATCACTGTTGACATCACTACCTTCATTGTCAATAACCCACTCTTCATCTTTGTAAGGCAATCTCCGCCATGATCCAGTAAAGTGCAAACATTTTTTGATAACTGCATCTCCGATACACATATGGATTTGGTTGCTATTTTGTTGCACTATACTTAGCTTTATTCATATAATTGCACAGTATTACAATTAAGTAATATAGTATATGGGTTGAGTATCGTTCCTAGGAGGAAGGGTTAATTCTAAATATTAAAAAATTAAATTAATTATTATTTAAAAAACTCAATTGATTTTATTTTTAACTACGCTTTATTAATTAAACTAAAAACTAATTAAATTTAGCTCTTATATTTTTGAGCTTGGAGTTAGACTTCTATAATTGATTATTTATTATTTTTTAATTAATGTATTAACTCAATTTTATTTTCTTTGATTATTGGTTGAATATTCCTAAATTAAGTTTTAGTCTTTTTCAAGATCTAAAACTAATATTGATATTAATTCCTACTTCTACTATCATGATCATAATAATTAATTTAATTTATTAAGTTTTATGAAGATCTGTAAATAACCTCCTCAGTCTTTTTCTTATCTTTAAATAAAATCTACTTATGACTATTATCTTATAGAACTAATATTATAGTTCCACTCTCATTCGATAAGATAATATCTTAAATCTAACAATTATAGGCAAGATGATTGTAGTTTTAAGCACAAAATAATAAAATAAGAATAAAATTATTGAATTACATATGCATTAAGCTCACCATAAAATAACCATAAGAATTGTCTAACCCTAATTTAGGGTTTAACCATCCATAATTGTAAATAAAATAATAGAGGAATAAAATAAATTGAATTGAAGAATTAAATCTAAATTGACATTAAAAGAAAAGAAAAGAAAAGAAAAGAAAAATAGAAATAAGAAAAATAGAATTTGGATTGAATGACGCTCTTGAACTTTACTTGAATCTCTTTAATAACTAAGCCTCCTTCTCCTTCTCTCTAAAGAAAATCTTGAAAGAATAGAAAAATTGATGTAGAACTAATGATGATGAGAATAAGATGGAGGCTTCGTTGCATAGGAGCTTGGAAATTCCTAAACTGATTAGGAAATTACAGAAGAGCTGGGTCAGCAAAAGGGTTACATAGCAAAGAGAAAGAATTTAGCATAATTAGAGATAAAGAAGAGAGAGAAAGAGAGGAGAGAGAAAGAGAGAGAGAAGAAATAAGGAAATTAGTTGGAGGGAATGATATTGTATTTTTGAATGAATTCTTCTGTTACATCAATTTCACATTTATAGTGAATTTCCCTCTCAATTCTCTCACTGCATATACTTTTCTTCTACTTTAACAATTCACGATTAACTAACTCAATATAAAAAATGAGAGAAAGAATAAGTATAAGCTAGTCTAACTAATCACAACAATTAACATTTCCAGCTAATCCATCTAATTCTTCTGTAATTGGCATAAAAGCTTTCACAACCATAATTTTCCTGCTTTGACATGCCATAGCTGTTTGCCTTGGTTGTTATTATTCTTCAATTGCATTTGGGTTATTGTTGGTAAACTCTTGGGCCTGACATTACCATCCCCTTGAAATTCTTCCTTCTCCTCAAGGTAGAAATCTAGAAATTAGAGCTAAAGGAAGGTCGCATCCTTCCACATAGCCTCATCTAGTGACATGTTCCACCATTGAATAAATGTGTGTTTCTGTAAACCCCAAAATTAGCATCTAATTAAAATCAGGTGTTTCCATTTTAGAAGTTAAAAATTAATTTCAAAAAAATTAATTAATTTAATTTTGTTTAAATACATTTAGAGATCCAAAATTAATCATTCAATTATTTTAATTTCATTCAATCAATTTTTCCTTTCATACTTTTGCTCTTTTTATTTTCAAATAATCAATTGGACCATCTCAAACGGTGGAGCTACAAAGTAGAAAAATCCTTTAGCCTTACTCGAGTATGTTAAGAAGAGATCCATCTCAAGCTTGCTAAGAAGAGATCTTTAAAGGTATTTTTCTTAAACTCTCTTTTTTTTTTTCAATTCGGTAACATACCAAACAATAATTAATTAAACTTTGTCCTTTAAAATAAAAGGCAGAAACTATTCATGACTCTGATTCTCATTCAAACAAGATAAGTAGGCATACTATAGAATTTCACTCTAGGTAGCGAGCCCCTCAAAAGCCATAAAATTGGTCCTTTTGTATAAATTAAATTAAATTTATTTTCTTTATCTTTAATTTTATTTTTATTGGATGAATGATTTCTATTTCAATTATTTATTTAAATTAATTACTTTTGAGGATTTATACTTAGCCAAACCTATAAAGGATGAGCTAATGCTCCTCTATATATGCATTTTTTGATGTTGTGATAATTAAGCTAGATAGAGTTTGTGCTTAACCTAGTACTCATAAGTGCTAGAGTCAAAGCTTCCCTGTGTATGCAATTTTTGAGGTTGTAAAAATTTACGTCCTTCACATCGTGGATGTCATATTTTAATTGCTCATGCATTAGTATTACTGTCAATCATAATATTTAATTGAAAATCTAGCCTGAGATCTATTGTAATTAGTTTTGGACTAGAGTCTTTTGTGCTAAAAATTAAACATTTTCATGGAGTCAAACAAAATGGGTTTTTCCTTGAATTTTCGTAAAAATAAATAATTTAACGTAGTGACTCTCCAATGAACTTTCAAAATAAAGCCATTTCTTTTTTCAAAATAGAAAAGAGATTTGTTGGATGAATGATTGCTATTTCAATTATTTATTATTTGTTTAAATTAATTGCTTTTGAGGATTTGTGCTTAGCCAAACCTATAAGGGATGAGCTAATACATCTTTGTATATGCATTTTTTGGTGTTGTGATAATTAAGCTAGATCTAGATTTGTGCTTGACCTAGTACTCATAAGGGCTAGAGTCAAAGATTTCCAGTGTATGCAAATTTTAAGGTTGTAAAAATTTACTTTCTTCACATCCTGGATATCATATTTTAATTGATCATGCATTAATATTACTGTCAATCATAATATTTTTTCATTGCTCAAAAAATAATCTTTTCTTAAAAAGTTAAGATTTATCTAAAGGAAAATATTTCAGTACTTAAAATTTATTTGAAAACCTAGCCCGAGATCTATTGTAATTAGTTTCGGACTAGTGCCTTTTGTGTTAAAAATTAAACATTTTCATATGGTCAAACAAAATGGATTTTTCCTTGAATTTTCCTAAAAACAAATAATTTAAATTGGGGACTCTCCAATCAACTTTCAAAATAAAGCCATTCATTTTTTCAAAATAGAAAAGAGAGTATTCTTTTCAAAATAAAAGAATAAATCTTTTCAAAATAAAAGATTTTTTTTAAACTATGCTTACTAAACCGAGAAAAGACCATCACTATGGTGTTGCTTGAGAATAAGCCCAAATGAGCATTTTGGCTTTCATGTTAGCTAACTAGACTGGTGCTCGGGCAAGGCCTCATAGTTAGCAACTCCACTGGAGACTAAAATTTTCAAAAGAACATTTTTGGATTCTTTTCAAGTAATGCCATATTTCCATTTAACTAAATCTTTTCTTTTCATCCATCATGCATAAGGGTTCTTTGCCCTTTAGTATAGGAAACCTTTGGGTAGTAAGTAGTATTCACATGTTAATCTTCATTAGATATGTTGAGGGATAGAAAAATCATCCACCTCATGATGAATCCTCAATCATTTT
This sequence comes from Garcia nutans, assembly GCA_947685225.1. NCBI lineage: Eukaryota > Viridiplantae > Streptophyta > Magnoliopsida > Malpighiales > Euphorbiaceae > Garcia > Garcia nutans. Next base: position 43,387,842 of record CANTUV010000043.1, read on the forward strand.
GAGGTGTAATGGACATGCACGTACTGTTGAGTCTACGCTAAGTTTATTATCTGACATGTGGCTAGATATATAGCTATCATAGTATAACGGGATCCTTCCACCTTTTTCATGTAAGGACCATAGATCTTATCCTTACGTGTTAAACACCACAACAACCTCTAATTCATGAAACATTTTTCATTCATGCATACATGCATCTCATTAAAATGTTAAAAGACATTTGAACTTTAAGGCAACGTTCCCTAAAAAGTCAATCAAAATTAAAAACGTAAGCCTAATCTATGAACATAAATCCAAATCACATTGGTTTACCCCATAAACCTAGGTCGCATTGACTTTTCCCACTAAGAAAGAACCCAAGGCTTGATCATCAAGCATGAATTTAAGCCACACTAGCTTGAGCCATTACTAATCAAGCCACACTGGGTTAGCCTATAAAAATTAAGCCACATTGGCTTGACCATTCATTACCCTAATTGAGCCACATCAACTTAGTCACTAAAACATGAACCCTAGCCATCTTGATCATAATAATCAAAACTAAGACACATTGGATAAATCATTGTAAGCCCCATTAAAAATCACCAAAAATCTTTTAACAGAATCTAAAAGGAATCAAAAGATGAAAGACACAAAACCCCCTAAATTTTGTGGACCACCCAAAATGAGTCAAATTTCTTTATCCACTCACATTGTTAGATAACACCTTACGTCAAACTATGAACCCTAATTTTACACTAATTCAGAAAATTAGGAAATTAAATTAGAAAAAGAAATCATTTTATCATAAAATAAAAATTTCCATTAATTTGTACAAAAAAAAAATCTATTGGCCGCACCGGCCACACTAAGGCATGTGCAGACTAACCATACCACATAGCTTGGCTAGGCTGCGATGCATGTGGCTAGTTGTGTGTGGCCTGATCACGTCGGTGCAACCCAAACTAGCCAATTCAACCCCTTTAAATAGTGGTCCCCACTTTTAATAAGGGAATTTGATTTCTGGCATCCAAACTATACCATTTATTGTCTGACTTACCAAAATTAATCAAATTCATTATTATTTCATTTATTTGAATTAATCCTCGCCATCATAATTACTTCCCTTCATTAATTACATAATCAACTGATCAAGTGGAGTTATAATGCAACAAAACTTGTCATCCATTTGTTGAGAGGAAGCGACTACCTAAGGTATTTGTTTCTTCTCTCTATCTATTTTCATTCGATAATTAATTAACTGAAATTGGTTAATTAAAATCCTTTGCAACCAAAGGCACAAAGTGCTCATGGCTCTCATTTTCATTCAAATGGGATAAGTAGACATGCTTAAAATATTACTTCAAGTGGCAAACCCTCACCTAATAACCTAAAACTGGCTTAATTAATTTATTTTCATCATTCTCTTCTTTTTCTTTATTATTACTATCTTCTTTGCAATTCATTATTGCAAATTATTCCATTTTGTTTCTTTTTCTATTTATTCATTTTTATTACTATTGAGAATGGATGTGGCATTTTCTTAACATTCTATTTTTATTTTTAATAAGCCATAGCTGGGGATTTGTGCTTGACCTACTACTCATAAAGGCTAGAGTCAAAGCTTTCTTATGTATGAGTTTTGAAATTATAATAATTTATGTTTAATACAATTATGGATGTCATTTTGCTAAATTTGCTCATGCATATACAATGATTATTCATTATTAATCTTACCACCAATAAACACAAAAAATTATTATTTTTATCACAAAGGTTAAATTAATTAAAGAGAAAATACATTTTTACCAAAATTTATTTGAAAACTTAGCTCGCAACCCATCGTGATTAGTTTTAAACTAGTGTCTCTTTTTGGATAAACATTAACCAAATTTAATAGAGTTAACCAAATGAGTTTTTCCTTGAATTTCTTCTAAAAATAAAATAATTTAAGGCGAAAACTTTATAGTTTATACTTTTTTTTAAACTAAAAGCCATCATCCCTTTTTAAAATAAAGGAGAGTTTGTTTTAAAAATAAAAGAAATAAATCTTTTCAAAAATAAAAGATATCTTTAAATCAATGCTTACAGAACTTATTGGAGACCATATGCAGCAGTGTTGTGTGAGACCGAGCTTAAACGAACATTTTGGCTCCAATTTTTGAGTAGGCTAGATCAATGCTCACAAAAACTGATTTCTTTTTCCAAGGTCAAATCATGAATCAAGAATAAGATCTTCTCATGAGATCAGCTCAGGCTATAAGCATCTCAATAAGGAAATTACTTGCAAAATAAGAAAAATATACGAGTGATCTCCAATAGACCATTTTGGAAAAAATCCAAACTATGATAGACCATGCATTCAATCATACTCTGCATCAAAATATGTAAATACTTCCAAGCCATCACTAATCCAACCTTCCTTTTCTCCTTTAAAGGTATCCATAAAGCAATTAACTAAATCCCTTGACATGCAAACTTTCATTGAGGCCATCCTCAAGAGGCAAGAGGAAAGCCTTAGGAACATGCTCATTTACTAGCAATTTGACTTAAACAAGACCTTGGTTGATCCTCTGAGTGTAATGAAACTCCATCATGACAAGTGAAGACTATGCTACAAGGAAAGCATCAAGAAACTAGTTCATCATCCAATTAGGCTCCATCTATCATTGACCTTACTCATAAAGGGATTACTGCTGAATTGCCAAAGATTCATGCACCCAGCTCCCCTATGGATCCTTTTCAACGAGGAGACCATCCTAAAACCTGAGTTCTCATGGAAAAGTTAGAAGTTATTGAGAAGCAGATTGAAAACTTTAAACATAAAGATGAGACCCTAGATCTTGAATCTTTAACCCCATATCTTAAGGCACAGTTATCCCTTAAGATTAAGATGCCAGAGATGGACAAGTTTTATGGGATCACTTATCCAGAGACTCATCTCAAGATGTATGTAGGGGTCCTCAAGCCTATGGAACTCGATGATGAGCTCCTTGCTTAACTATTCCAAAGGTCTCTCACTAGTGCTGCAGTCAAATGGTTTATGGACCTTGATAAGAAGAAGCATCGGACATGGAAGGACATCTGTAATGCTTTCACTAAACAAAACCACTATAACATTGAAGTAGACATAACTAGAAGAGAACTTGAAACTACTAAGAAAGGTCAGAAGATGTCCTTCTCCCCGTTCCTTATGAGGCTGAGAGCAAGAGTAGTATAGATAGTCAACTGTGCAACACCCTTATATCCTATATACATACAATACATATTTTCAGCATATATAAAATACACATATACAGTATAAAAATGTCATAAACCAGTTTAATAAAAATTTTCACATTTCTGTTTTAAAATTCAAATACTAAATATATAAGTTTAAATGGTATATAAATATTCTTTACTTGCTATAGTAACCCAAAACAACATTTTATATGAAAATCTCTGAAAAAAATGTGCCAGAGTTTTGTCTGTAATTTGGATATTCCCAAAATTCAGCAAAACACAACCTGCATAAAACAAACACTCCCAATAAAATCAATTCACCATTTCACCAATACTTCTCAATTTCTCCATATTTTCTCAAAATACTTATATATAGGTATATATATCAACAACACATATAAGATCTCATCTTAAACAAATTATTCAAAACATTCTTTACAATTTACAATATATACTTCAAAAACATATCATAACATACATAATATCAAAATATACTATGATATCAAATATGTACATACTGGCAACTGGCTCTGATCTTGATGTACCCTAAAACAAATCTTCAAGCTCAATAAATACAAACCTAGACCCGACCAAGTCTAGAAGAACTCTCCGGCTCTACCAAAATGTCCAGGTCACCTGCGCGACAAATTACAATCGCGCTAAGCCGAAGCCTAGAGGTACAAACTTTGTTAATAACAATAAAACTCAAATGCAATGCCAATGCACAATGCACATGAACATCACATCATTCCATTTTCTCATACCTTTCAAATATTTCACAATCCACCATTCATATAAAAACAAACACAAGCATGGGCCCAAAGATAACTAATATGCTATTCAAATTTCAAAGTTACTACTTTGGTCTATAATGACACCTTGTGTCTAGTCCTGTAGGCAATATATCCATGGATTAATCCAATTAGATCTGAGTTTATGACCTGGTCATTTCACCTAGTCTAAGGATTTGTTTTAGAGGCTTACGACCCGGTCATTTCACCTCAAAAATATTTTCACATTGACGTCCAACGTCTAGCCCGTAGGCAGTTCATAGGCATGCCGCCAAACACAGAACTTTGAAAATTGAATAATATACTAGACACATAATTTATTCATATTTCTCATTATCAATCTCTTTCTCATTGTCACATATTCAATCTAGGCACATTGCCTTATTTTCTTATTTTTTTTCTCACTTTTCTCACTTTTCTCATTTATCTCAATATCAATTCATTTCATTATGTTTTCACATATTTCTTTACATTATACCACATTTTTACATTCAAAACACATTACCCAATTACTTTGGGTATTTCCACATAATTCACATATTAATCACATTTACACAATTTAGCCATTATCAATGGCTTTTCACAATTCATTTAACACATATATGACATTACAAATGTCATAGCACATTATTTATACATAGCCAATGTATCAAGTAGCTCAACACATTTTCCAACCAAAATGTGTTAAGCCCAAATGTCATGCAAACATAACCAATATACTCAAAGTTTGTACTTACCTCAAATAGCAACCACAATAAGCTTAAAACAACTTCCAATCCTATCCTTCCAATTTGCCCTTCACCACTTGGATGAAGCAAATCAACCTCCCTCAATGCCTAAACGAAATGTGATAGCAAATAATAATTTAATATCACATTTAATGACATTTTCAATATTAAATCATAATTAAACCCCATCCAAGTAAAAATTCAAAATTTAAGGCTAACCTCACTTTTACTTTGGATTCTCATACTAGGCCATTCATTTTAATATATTAAGTTTATTTATATTATTAGAAACATATTTTAATACATTTAAACCATTTACATTACAAAAATACACTCGTATACATAAAATCATAAAATGGCATAACCTTCCCCCATTGAAGGTTTTCCATTCCATCACAATCCATTAATCATTTTAAGCTTATATTCATCACTTTTAACATTAAACAACATGCTTAAAAAAATAAAATTAAACAATTCAACCACTTTGGAAAATCACTTTTCCAAAACCCTAAATCTCCACTTCCATTCTCAAACTCCAACCAAACACAACCAAATCCAATATTTGACTTTAAAATACTTGTTTATGCATCAAAACAACTCATTTGGAATCAATTTACACAATTAAAAACCATGATTTCAAAACCCCAAAAATTGCATAACCTTAAATTCTCTCTCTTCACCAATCTTACCCAAACTCAACCATTTCTTTAATCCAACCTTAAAATTATTTTTAATTACTTAAAATAACTTCATCTATACCCAAATAGACAATTAAATCTTCGAACTTTAAAAATCCAAAACAAACATAATCATAATTTCCATGAAATCCAAAGAAAGAAGTTGGAAACTTACTAATTTTGGTGGAAATCACCAAAAATCCACTTTAAAATTGTTAAATCCTTCAATTTGTGGAGTATGGAAGATCAAAATTCTTGAGCTAGACAACCATGGTGGCCGGCCCTTGATGGAGAAGAAGAAGAAGATGAAAAACATTTTAATTTTCTTTTTCTTTTCATCTTTTATTTTTAACCATATATATATATGTTAAAATAATTTAATAATTAATTATTTAATTATTTATTTAATAAATTAAAAGTCCAAGAATCCCTCTTCCATTCAAAATAATTTATTTTTGAATTAATTTAATAATTTTAAATTTCTAAGATTTAATTACCAAAATACATTTTTACTTTGACTTTTCTTTTAAAAAGTGTTGACTTTTATATGTTGTATATATTTTACATATATATCACATATATATTCCACTTTTTCATTTAAAATCCCTTTATTATTTATTTAAAATTATTAATTTAATTTACACATTTAAATTATAATTTAGTTTATCAAATTTTCAAAAATTTAAATTTTTCAAAAATTTGAGAAATTACACATATGCACAAGTAATGTGTATCTTATATACACATCAAATGTACCTAATATGTGTATTAAATATATTAAGTATATAAATTATTAATCCAACATATACAATTAATATACCATACATATATGTTATATATACTCTAGATATATATTGAGTATATACAACTTTTATATCTCCAATTACTTATTTAATTTCTCCAAAATCACGGATGTGACAAACTGACCTTCTGAACAAGAGTAAATTGACATCATTGTCAAAAACCTACTGTCTATGTATTAAACCTCTGTAGACTTGATATCGGCCTTCCTTCAAGGCCGTCATTGTAACAACCACTAAAATAGAAGATCTGATGCATACTTGGCAAATCAAGGATGAGACAGCCTCCTCCTTCAAATTTAGGAAGAACTCAAACTTTTGTAATCCTTAGGCCACCAATTAAAAAGGTGGTGAAGTGGCTAGAATTACTTCCTAGCCACAAATTTGCATGAAGAAGAGCTGACGATGAGTATTCACAGACTTGGGTATGTCCCTCAGTTTGGTATATAAGAAAGCATTAGAAGCATAACTCATCCAACCATTGGATCCTAAACTTGCACCCAACCCACTTCCCAAGAGGTGGAATGTCAATGAATACTGTGAGTATCATCAAGTTTCGGGCCATAGGTTAGACATATACAAAAATCTCAAGCATCGCATCTAAGACCTAGTTGATAATGGTCCATTCTGTCACTTTATTAGCCTAATATAAGTACCAATCCATTACTAACTCATCAATATATCGATGCCATTGCTTTTTTAGCTAATTGTGTGAAGGATCCCACCTCTTGAATCCAAGATTACTGCTATGTATTGTACCTTAATGATTTCTTAGATGAAATCAATGCAATGACAAGGAGTGGAAGGGTAACTGAACCACCATTGAATTTATCTTGATTTGTCCCTCATCTAAAGACAAATGTCACTCATGAACCTAAAGAGGATCCCATACTGAAATAACTCAAGAAGACCTAAGCTAGTCTTTTCATTTGGAATCTCCTTCAATCTAGCTATCGTTATTACCAAGTTCTTTGCAAGGCTTTAAGTTAAATCCAGATGCCAGTTGAAATAACTCCAAAAGCTTTAGTTGCTTCCATGACTAAGTCAACCGTAATCTCCTTCTCAGACAAGGACCTACCTATAGGAGCATAATCATGCCCTTTACATTACAGTTTTAGCTTGAGGAAAGACCATACCTATGGTCTTGGTGAATAATGGTTTAACATTGAATGTTTGTCCACTTAAAGTTGCTAACTATTTGGGAATTAAAGTATTTTAATTCATGCCCTTGGACAAGATAGTAAGGGCATATGACAATACAAAGAAGGAAGTCTTCGGGGTATCCAATATCAAGGTGACTATAAGCCCTGTAGAACACAAAATCCATTTTTAAGTTCTAGATACCCCAACTTCAACCTTTTACTTGGTAGACTAGGATTATCAAGCTAAGGTGATTCAGTCTTCCCTTCATCAGAAGCTCAAGTTTCCTTATAAAGATGGGATTATCATTATAAAAAGGGGCCTAAATGGAAAGTTAGATCTTCCCACTCAAGTGCCCATCTTGGAAATTCATCCAGAGCCCTCAACCATGGCTCTCTTGGGGTTCACTTCTGACACCATTGAATTCATTGAAGAAGAGGTAGGAAAAAACTTCTTCCTTTTGAGTTTTATCCCTATGGTAATATAGTGGTTGCCAACATTCTCAAACATATGAATTACTTTCTTAGAGTGGAATTGGATGAAAATCAACAATGTATACTATAGTTCCCAGAGTACCCTATGGTCCAACTACCATTTGGCTTAGCTTAAAAACTTATCCCAGAGGATCTTTTAGAAATGGAAGAAAAAATGAAGCAAAGATCTTGATGCAAGAAGATGAGAGAAACATTTGATTGGCTTGTAAGACCATATTTCAAATCCCTTAATGGATATTTTGTTAAAGAAGGGACAAATTCCCTTTATTATGGATTTTCTAAACCATAAGTCAATCCCATTTCTAATGAACTAACTCTAGGTTTTGAAATTTTCTTTAATATCAGGTTTAGGTTAGAAGATAGTGAGCATACCTTTTAGATGGGAGAAGATTTTGAAGATAACATGGAGCCTAGTCTTTTTCAAGTAATTATATTAGAAGAAGGAGCATATTCATATTTCAGCCACCTCATCTAATTGAATACATGGGTATCCAATAATTGATATTTTAAGAAGAATGAAGGTCCATCATCTCTAAAGTCTAAAGTCCAACCCAAGGCAGAGTCAAATCCTAAGTCTTAGTCAGCCCAAAGTTAGTTTCGCAATTCCAGATAGATTTTCTAGCCTATATTATATACCAAGCCATGAATCAAGACTCAGTTAAGAAAAAGTCTTAGTCAAGTGTTGAGTCCGAGTCCATTAGTTTAGATTCTAAGTCTATCAGTTTGAGGTTTGATTCTTTTGTGTCATCTAATTTTGAGTCTCAATATAGTAAAAAAAACCTTATAATCTCTTTATCTTCAATAAAAGTTCTAAGGTTTCAGTTTACTTTCCCTTGTCTCCTTTGTCTTTTGATGGGAATTATGGAATATTTAATATCAATGAAATCAATGAAGATAAAGAAACAATAAACTTGGGAACACTGGGTATGCCAAAAGAACCCATATTGCATCCTTATTCATTAATAAGTAGGATTTGATGGCTATTTTGGAAGAATTTAAAAACGTTTTTGCTTGGAAAGCCAATGACATGAAAGGACTTGATCCCTCTATAATGATTCAAAACATCCCTACTTATGATCATATTAAGCTAGCCAAACAGAAACTGCAAAAACTAAAGCCCATGTGGTAGTTAAAAATTAAGGAAGAAATAGCTAAGCTATTAGAAAATAAGTTCGTTGAATCGGTCATGTACCCCAAATGGGTGGCCGACATAATGCTAGTTCCAAAGAAGGGTGGGAAAGTATATATGTGTGTGGATTACAAAGATCGCAACAAGGCATGTCCAAAAGACAATGACCCCTACCTCACATAGATCTTCAAGTAGACTGCATGGCCCAGTCTGAGGTGGTTTCATTAATTAACCTCTATGCCAAATATAATCAGATTCTAGTTTATCCTCCAGATAAAGAAAAGATAGCCTTCATTACAGAATGAGGTTTATATTGCTATAGGGTTATGCCCTTTGGTCTTAAGAATGTTGGGGTAATCTATCATAGAATGATCACTACTCTCTTCCACGACACGATGCATCAATATGTTGAGATATATATTGATGATATGGTTAATAAATCAAAGAAAGCAAATTAGCACACATAAGCTTTAAGGTGATTCTTCCTTAAACTTCGTTAATACAATTTAAAACTCAACCCTACCAAGTGTGTTTTTGGGGTAGCTTTGAAAATATTTCTAAGGCACATGGTAGATCCCAAGGGATTGAAATTGATTTGGCTAAGTTAAAAGAAATTTTAGAAATGTTGACACTAGGAATAGAGAAAGAAATAAGGGGATTCTTAGGTTGCTTACAGTGCATTAATCATTTCATCTCTTAGCTAGATGACGCATGCATTCCTTTTTTTAAGCTACTTAAGAAGGACAACCCTATAAAATGGAATGACAAATGTCAGGAAGCCTTCAAAAAGATCAAGCAATACTTGTTGTCTCCATCAGTACTATAACCACCAAGGCTTGGAGACCCATTACTTCTGTATCTCTCAGTAACTTAAGAAGCAATGGGAGCCATGGTAGCTCAACATGAAAAGGACTCAAGAAAGGAGATTGCAATTTACTACCTTAGCAAAAGGTTACTAACTTATGAGCTCAAGTACAATTAGATTGAGCAACTCTGCCTGGCTTCAGTATAGGTATGTCAGAAACTATGCCATTACCTAGCTTCATACATTATGCAAGTAATTACAAAACAGAGCCCTTTGAAATTCCCTATGGAGAGGTTGGTTCTAGATAGCAAAATGGCTCAATGGCTAGTAATTTTAACTACCTTCGACCTCAAATTTATAGCTCACAAAACAATTTAAAGGTAGTGTAGTTGCTGACCAATTAGTAGCTGAGTAAAATCTACATTTTTTTATATACACTAGACTAATTAAGGTGAAAGGTAATTAGAGTATTGGAAGAAGAATATAAATAGTATATACTTAATGTATATACAAGATACATAAAGTATACATTTCACTTAAAAAATAAAAGTAAAAAAGTAAAAAAGTTAAATATATAATTATTAAAAAAATTAAATTAAAATTGAATTTGGATAGGAAGAAGAAGAAAAATATTTTAATATTTAATTATTTTATAAATATATATAAGTGAGGGGTAAAGTTAGAAAGATTGGTTTATAAAAACCTTTCTTATTACTCTTCTACCTCAAAGTGGCTAAAATTTTTAAGAGAGATGGGGAGGAGTTCTCTTCATTATAAACTTTAACTTTCACAAGATTTTTAAGAGAACCAAGGCAATTTTGAAGTTTAATAAATAATTAGTAAGTTTTTATTACTTTAAGGATGTTTTGTTAAGTTTTATGATTGTGTAAATTTTGGGTTTTTGATAGAGATGACTATAATTGTAGAAATGGATTATTTTGAGGTTATTTAGGCTTGTATATGATGATTTTTATGATTGGATGATGGAAATAAGTTGCTTATGGTGAAGTTTGAGTAAGGTAGTAAGAGAAGAAATTAGGGTTTTCGTTCGATTGATAGAAACTGTTAATTAGTGATAATTTGGTATAAATTAAGCATAAAAATAATTCTATTTTAAAATTTTTGCTTGTTGTATGAATTATGTGTATGTAGGCAAAAATTTCCCTAAGGGAGATAATTAGGGTTTTGAAGAAAGTAAGAGTTAGAGAGTGAATTGGGTAGATTTTAAAGCTTTTACAGGTTAGTACATACTTTGTTAATATTTAAATTGAAAATTAATGGTTGGCATCATTCATAGTGTCACACTTTGAAGGACTTTGATTTTCCTTTAAAGTGACATTATGCACAAATGTGTGTGAGATTGTGATTGTGATATGTTATGCACAAATGTGTGTGAGATTGTGATTGTGATATGTTGGTTGAAACTGATAAATGATATCATTTTATACAATGTGATGTGAAAAATGTGGAAATGGATCATATTGTGAACATGATCAAGGGTTATGTGCAATGTGATTGGAAATATGAAAAAAAAAATGATTATGGAATAATGTGAAATGTGGAGATGATCATGGAATGAGATGATTGCTTGAAACATGTGGAAACTGTGAAAAAGAAATAAAAAATGAGATAAAAATGAGGAAAATGCATAATGTTGATGTGTATGTTTGCCTTGCACAATTATTTATTTCAAATATATCAAGGTTAGTGTTGTCGAGTTGGCATGCCAACGATACATCATGATGTTTTATTATGCCTTCAGGTAAGACACATTAATGTCGGGCACTTATGTATTGAGAAGATGACCTACGAGTGATTTATATGACACTTTATCTTCAATGTTGAGAGGGGACGACCTTAGGGTGATGTGTGATACTTTATCCCATGGTGTCGGACTTATGGGTCGCGATAGGCCAAATTAATATTTCTAGAACTTGGATATTATGTAAAGGAGTTGTTGGGCCCAACGCGTGTGTTTGTGAGATGTTCATATATATATATATATTATGAGTTAATGGATGAAAAATTTACATGACAATGGTGTCAAATATTTTATAAGATAATAATTGTTACTTTATGTTGGTAGCATGATGTTTTGCGAGTCATGAAAGCATGCATTGATTTTAAAAATATTTTATATTATCAAAGTATGTACCACTAAGCTGTTAGTTTTGAGTGGTTGATTGTATCACGCACGTGTTGTAACTATATATCAAAGTGATCCAGATTGTGGTTGATATATGGAGTTGAGTTTTGCCATGAGACCAACTTGGACAATGTTGCATATATGTATAATTTTTATTACTATGTACATTTTGAACACATCATATGTATACTGAGTAAGTTTTGGGAATATTAAGTATATATGTGTACTTATGATGATAAATTCTTTTATATATGAAACCTTATGATGTAAAGTTAATGAAATGGCGGTTTGGACAAAATGTGATTTTGGAGTATTGTTTTATACAGGTCGTATTGTTTGAATTTTGGAATTTGTCAAAATTACAGACAATACTTTGGCGAATTTTTTAAGAATTTTTCTTGTAAAGATTTACTAAATTACTAAACGTAAATGTATTTATTTATTAAATTAGTCTTTTAAGGGTGTAATTATTTTTGGTATGAGGCAAATGAAATTTTTATAATTAATTAATGTAACATTTTTGTATTATATATTTGTACTTTACATATAAAGGGTATATGTATTGTAATATATAAGGTATGAGAGTGTTATAAGCTGCCCCTATTTAAGACAACACAACAGAGCCAAAATTTCTAGATGAAGATATTCTAAGTATTGAGAAGGAAGTATGGATCATGTACTTCGATGGGGAATCTAACCATAGAGGTTGTAGTGTTGGAATTGTCCTAATTACCCTTGAAAAGGAACAAATTCCCTTGGTAGTTAAGTTGGCTTTTGAAGTCATAAATAATAAAGCTGAATATGAAGCTTGCGTCACTAGAACTGAGTGACCTTGAAACTAAAGGTTGAATACTTAGAGGTATATGGAGATTCTGCTCTCATTGTATCTCGGGCCTTGAGAAAATGGAAAATAAAGGAAGAACATCTAGTTCCTTACTATCGACGTTTGGAAGATTTAGTACAATGGTTTAAGGAGGTATCATTCTATTATTTTCATTATGATATGAACCAGTTTGCAGATGCTTTAGCTACACTAGCATTAATGACCAACATGGAAAGAGGAATGTTAATCTGACCTATCACCAAGGAGGTGAAGTCACAACCTGCTTACTGTGCTGCTGTCTAAGTATTAGATGGGAAACCATGGTTCTATTATATCTTTAATTTCATCCAAAAAGGTGAATATCCTAAACAAGCTTCAAAAGCAAATAGAAGAAATTTAAGACAACTTGCCAGTCAGTACATCTCTAGTGATGATGTTCTCTACAAGTGTTCCTAAAGCAACATCCATCTCATATGCATGGATGAGTCTAAAGCGTAATGAATAATGGAATGGGTATATGGGGATGAGTAGGGTCCTCACACAAATGGGATTGTTCTGGCAAGGAATATTACTAACCTAGGCTATTACTGACTCACCATGAGAGAAGACTATGCATACTTTGTCCAAAAGTGCCACAAGTGCTGGATATATGTTGAGCTACGAAAAACAACCCTCGGTGCCCTTGTACCCTACAGTAACTCCATGGCCTTTTGCAACATGGGGAATTGATGTGATAGGAAAATATCACCTAAGTCCTCCAATGGCCATGATTACATTCTTATGGCCATAGATAATTACACTAAGTGGATAGAAGCAACTTTATACTCCATCCTAAATGCCAAGAAGGTGTCTCATTTTATTCAGACCAATATATTTATCAGTATGCAATCCCTTTTGAGATAAACTCAGATAATGAATCTCACTTCCAAAAGGAGGTAGTTCAACTAATGAAGAGGTATAAGATCCAATACCATATATCTTTACCTTATCGACCATAGATTATTGAGGCTACCAATAAAACTATAAAGAACATATTCCAAAGAATGATGGAAAAGCCATAAGAGCTGGCATGAGCAGTTACCCTTTTCTTAATGGGGTTAGAATACTTTCATCAGAACACCGATAGGGGCAACTCCTTTCTCACTGGTATATGGGATGGAAGTGGTACTGCCAATTAAGGTAGAGGTTTGATCAACTCGAATCCTCTAGGAAAGCCAGCTTAGTGAAGTTGAATGGGCCAAAGCCTACTATAATCAACTACATGACATTGATGAGAAGAGATGGATGCCTTATACAGAATGCAGGGGTACTAGTAGAAAATAACTAGGCATCATGATAAAAGAATAAAAAGCTAGGGCTTGTTGGAAGAACACCTAGTATTAAAAGAGATTAGGGCTCTAGTACATGATCCTTGAGGAAATTCAGACCAAATTAGGCAGGGCCACACCTAATCAAGAAGATCCTCTCAGGTGGAGTAGCAATTCTATCAGACTTAATGGCATCAAATTCTCTAGCCCATGCAACATGGACCAGGTCAAGAGATACTTTGTCTGAATGCATCACTATTATAATAGAACTATGTGGACCTCATTTTCAAAAAAAAAGAGAAAAAGATTGGGGAGTTGAAAATCTGAAAGGGTAACTCAAGCAAAAATTAGAGCAAAATAAATACATATGTAGGAAGCCCTCTTTGGGTTCAGTCCAAAATATTACATAATAAACATTCATCCCATTAAAATGAAGTAAAAGTAATATTATTCCGTAATGCTCATAAATTCTCATCACATAATTTAGCTTTATTCCGTGTCTAAATAAAAAATAAACCAAAAGTCTGTGTCTCCAAAAGAGTCATCCAAATATGAGTTTACCAAGATATTTTTCTAATCTTGAGCAGTTCATTAATAGTCCATCTTTTACCTTAGTAATTAGATTTAATCGTCGCCTTGACTCTAAGCCAAATTATAGTAATAAACCAAGCCCTATATCCATCCAAAGTGTCTGTCTGCCCAGATGGCTGGACTACATGGAATCCTCGGGCCCTTCCATTCAATATGGCTCGAGATGAAGTAGAAGAAAAGACCATAAGGGCATATGCCCAACCATCAGGAGGTATACCCTATGAATGTCCCATTTGTTGAAGAATTTGGGTCCTCTGATAAAATGTCAACATAGACAGTCTAAGAAGACATACCATTCTATACCTAAAGCTCATGGTCATAAAGGACCAAATATGGTACCAAGGATAATACCATTGAATATCATCAAGACCAAGCTCTAATAGCTAGGAAGTCCATGCTTTCTCAGAATCATGGCACATAAGTATCTACCTGTACCTTTAAGCAAAAAGAAAATAGGGAAGTCTGGCAGGCATCGCTACCACATGAAGATGGTTCCTTAACTAAAACTATCTCAAAGAAAAAGTAAGAAAAAAAAGAAGTAATTTTACTTCAAGAAGCACAGGAGTCACACACTCAACTCTATAAGCTCTATCTAGACTGATAATATTCTCAGCTAATAGCAAGGAAGTAATAGATCAAGAATCCTTCATTTGAAGGATCAAAGGAACCAAATTAATCAAGACCCAACCTGAATCCCAATTAAATAGGAACCCACTTGTAAGAAAAAAAGACTAGAGCCCTCAGTCTCAGTCTCTGTCTCTCCCTATCCTCAATATCATTCTAGAATTTAGCAATAAGGGAACACAAATTCACCTTATTCTCTTTCACTATAAGAGTAGTATCAATTTCACTCAAGTTAAACAAACTCTGAAAAGCAAGAAAGTATCCCATATGATGCTTAAGAATGACCAAGTCAGGCTTAGTACTACTCCTCAATATAACACTAAATTCCTTAAAAGTGGGACATCATTCCTCCATCATTGCCCTAAACCTAAATATATGATCCATAAGATCCCAAAACTTTAGACAAACCTAAAGAAAGTCATTGTCCAATTTTACACCTTTCAAAGTGATTGCCGGTGCAAAGCCATATTTTCCCAAGTTTATCTTGTCCACTTTGTCCAAGTAGGTGGTCCATAGATGAATAGATGACTGAAAAATGGTTCTATAGTAGTATAGTCACAGTTAAAAAATAAAAAATCATCAGAAACTCAAAATTGTAATAAAAATTACATAGATTATTGCGAATTTTGCTTGAAAAAGGGTAAATTTTCATACAAGGGCGTATGTTTTTCATAAGAAATGCCTCAAATCTACGTGTAGCATGGAGTGTCCATACGAAACATGAACTATTCACACAAAGCATGGATTGTCTGTGTATTGTACATGCATATGGATTGAACCTTTTTTCAAAATATATATAATAAATAAAAATAAAAATACGTATAATAAATAACATGCAAAATAAATAGAAAAGTGAAAAATAAAAAGCCTGAACCCTTAATTTTTGTCTCAATTTTTATGCCCTAGATGAAGCCCATGCGACTACGAATCAAACGTAATTGGAATCACATGAATTGGGTATTGGATGGCCCAACAAGGCCTTTAAAAGTTTCTGCACAAACTAAACTTTTTTCTACTATAGATCTTTAATTTTCACCATTATATTAAAACACAATCCGTCACAGTTCCTACACATCAAGAATCGTGTCAATCGGGCATCGGATGATTGAAAAACAAGCTCTGAAAGTTTAATGTGCAAATTGCTGTCACTGCTTGCCGATGCAGTCACCGCTTGCTAATAAGTCATTGTTGGCTAGTGCGGTCACCATGGCACCATTCGATGACCTTCGAGCCATTTGGTGACCTCCTAATAGCCTTATGGTTTCCTCCCACCTAGATCCATGTGCCTATAAATAGAACCTCATTTTCAACATTTTTGATCACTCACCATCAATCCTTCTCATCCATTTGGAGCATAAAACATCTTTTTATAATAGTTTAGGGATTTTTTCAATCTTTCTATGGTTTCTAGATAAATTCATTATTTTCATTTCAAAAGTCAATTTAATCCATCCTTTGGATCTATTGTAAAGGTTATTAAGCATTTTTCAAATATTTTCATCTTCTCAAAGTGTTCTTCCATTCTCAAAGCTTCAACACATCAAACTAAGATAATCAACTCCTCCATCAAGATCGTTCAAGTCAAGGTCACCCAAATCAACATCACCAAGTCCTTTCACCAAAATCTATCAACTTTCATATAAATAAATATCATCAAGTGTTAATCAAGTTCATCCAAAAATGGAACTTCAGTTCGGAAGGAAGGCCTTAGAAGATCCCCCACCACGAAAGCCATACTTTAAGAAGGTAAAATCTATAAATCTAATCTTTTAAATTCAAGCTAATATAATTTAGTTATTATTCAATTCAAGTCATTTTCAAAACCTTAAATTGCCTTAGGTAAATCAAATCATCATCAAACCCTAAAATGAATTCTAGGTAAACTCAATCAATCATCTTTTTGTTGAATAAATTTAGGTTATTATCAATTCACATAATCAAGTAATCAATTAAAATCTTCTCAAAACTAAAACATGAATTGGTCTGTAATTAATCATAATCTTCTCAAACTAAAAGCATTCACTGGCTTGTAATCAATTTTCATTAAACCTAAAACATTAATTGGTTTTCACTCAAAATCTTTTCAAACCGAAAACATTAACTAAAACCTAAAACACTAACTAGGTCTAGTCAACCTCAGGTCCTTATCCTTAGGTCCACCAAGACCTTAGTATTTGGTCCCCCCACCCCATTTTTACACTCTTACGACTGGAAAAAACTGCCTGGGGCTTTGATTCCCATTTTTAAAGGTATATGCAGGCCTATTTAGACTTTAACTCCAAACACTGAGCCCACCAGATTATAAACCTTGGTCCATTACTATAAAATAAAATTTGTATAATACCCACTGCATCTTTTTGTCTTTGGGGAATGTGTGCTCATCCCATAACCCATAAGGGTCAGAGTTGAGATCCCCTTTTATTGGATGTAATTTCTTTCTTTGTCTTTTTTATGAACGTTGTGGATGTCATGCATTTAATATAATTGTTCATGCATATTCATTAACTATCATCATCAAATCCATTTTTCAAATCTTGGTTTAGATAAAGGCTAGATTTATTTGCTTAAAGTGTAAAACCTAGTAGTGGACCCATCCTTTGGATCTGACTAGTGCCTTTTTCTTAAAATGGAGCCACAAAGGTTTTTTCTTTGAATTTTCTCTCTAAAATCAAATTTTGAAGTGGTGACTCTTTTATACCCTTACTAATGAGGGAAGAGTAAACGCAGCAGTTTGTGTGAACCAACTCTAAATGGGCATTTTGAACCCCTGCAGATCGGATAAGGTTCTCGGGGGAGATCTCACAAAAGTAATTATACAATCAACAATAGTTAAAATGTAATAATTTTAAAAGATAATCAAAGGGTTCATAATAATGAATTCATATAAAATTCATACATCCTACATAAAGGAAAATAATAATAAGAACAAAAAACTAGCATTGCAATTGGTGCTTCAGATCTATCTCCCATAGCGGCGACATCTATCCCCATGCTCAATAGTAAGGCAGGATATTTTGGTAGACAATGTAGCCTCATACCGGTGAGCCTTCCTTGATGACTTGCACCTCTCCTAGCTTTGGCAGCACTGAATTCTTAATGTGAAGCTTTAAACAAGTGATAGGTTCGATGAGAAAGCTACTAGAACCAATCACAATTTGAGGGATCAGGGATTCTACACAAAATGCTTCATAATTCAGACTCCGCATCAGATACTCATTGGCCAAAATACCTGTATAGAATTAGAGTTGAACAGAGATTGCCCTGCCATCCTTCATGTCAGCGGGAGGTGCAAGAGGAACAATCCTCTCCTTAGTATCCTAACACCAAAATTGCTCTTGGGAGTAGATAACCACCCAGTAGTTCAAAAGGTAAGCTGCCCAACCCAAGTAATCATTATCTGTAATAATGGGTCTTCCACCTAAAGGTAGCTATCTCACCTAAGATAGAGGAAAGAAAAATATCAAGAGGGAAAATTGACAATGAGATAAAATACATATTAAAGTTGCATGCCCCATCCATATCCAAGATGTTAAAAGAGGCTCTCAAGTTTCAGAATTCAGCAGAGGGAGCCCACAGCCAGTTATTCCAAGACCAACAATGCCCTACATAGAAGGCATCTAGCTAGAGACTCCCCAAAGCAGGTGCCACTAAAGAGAGATACATATAAGCCCACATCTACAAAAATAAAAATAGCAAAAATAAAAAATCAATCTAGAAGAGAGGAGAGAGCTATGATAAAGAAGCATACCTCCCAAAGAATATATGTCCCTCTAATGTAATGGACATCCTCTTGAGAAATTTTTCTATCTCTTCATACTTAGTGGTCAGAAGACCTCTTCCCCAATAATACTCAAGGATGTAGGAAAAATTCAGTAAACTCATGAGAATCATGGGGTTAGTAGTATCCTGCCTAGTGTTCCAAAAAAAGCATCCCAACAGCTTATGGGAGGTTACATCCACTAGCAGATTTTCAACCATAGGTACTTCAATAGCTTGGGCATTTTTTTTCTAAAATCTCTTTCTTTAGAGAAAGTAAAGGAGAGTAGAGGAGAATAGTGGTTCCACTGAACCACCTCTCTTCTATTTATATAAAATGGGGGCCAAAGGTGATCCAAATGGCACATTGCCAAGCATTCTCAGATGCACTTCAGAAATTAAAGGATGCCATAACAAATAGATTCATTCTTTTTAAAATTCCCAGGTTTATGCTATTGTTTCAATTTTAAAATAGAAAATGGATTCAATGGGGGACAGTTGTTAACCTCAAAATTAGCACCTAATTAAAATTAGGTGTTTTCGGTTCAAAAGTTTGAAAATTAACTTAAGAAATTAATTTATTTAATTTTGTTTGATAATTGAAAAAAAAATAGCATGGCTCAGGCGCGAACATGCTATGTGCCATATAAGGGTGGCTGTTGCGCTCGAATTACTCTACCACAAAGCGTCACTCGCAAGTATACGAGGTAGCTGTAGCAAAGGTGATCGCCCCAAGGTCGTCTCACAAGGAAGCTAAAGTGGCTAATTGATTATCAAATTAAAAGTAACAAGTAATCAATAAATTTAAATTGCTAACTAAAGAAGAAGTTTAATTGAAGTTTAAAAACAATAAAAGTAAACAAGAGCTGATGTTTTGATTCACTTGATAAAAAGGTCTAGGGTTTGCACTTCTCTACTACTTATTTGTATGAACGGTTATTCCACTTAACTAATTTAATTTCAAAGATTAAATCTCAAACAACTTAATTAATTGAGTCAAGGAAATAAGCTTTCGCATTCAAACCTCTTACAACTAATATTGTTATAATTGAAACAATCTTTTTAATAGGTTATATCTCTAATTCACCTAAGTCCTTAATTGAATTGTTCCAGCATTAGACTTCATCTCTCAATCCATCATCTAATACCTAAAACACACAATTGGAGGCTAATCAATTATATGTAACAATATTTCATTCAATAAAGGCAAAAGAAATTATTAGCTAAGAGAATAACCAATTCATACAATCATAGCAGATCCATACAAACCCTAGACTAGATCAAATTAGTTCATAATGCAATCAAACATATTCATCTCATTAATGTTCCAAGAAATCAAAATAGACATGATAATATCCATTAAAACAATTTCAATATAAATAAAGAGAATAAGTTCGAGAACAAAACCAAGTTACAACTCCTTGAAGCTTCTGAAGAATCTCTTGCTCAAATCTTGCAAGAAGGATGAAACAATGGCTAGAACAATCTAATCTAAGCTAAAGTAATCAACAGTGAAATCAAAATCAAGAAAACAAAGCTAAACCCTCACTTCACGCTCTCTGACGGCTGAAAATAATTCTTTAAATCGTCAACCACCTAACCCTAAGCTCTCCCCTTCCTTTTATATGAAACGTCGCTTTAAAAATCCACTGCGTGTTTTCTTCATGAGGGACATGGCCAAGTCAGATGTGACTTGGCTGTGTGAGTGGCTTTTGGAGGGACACGGCCAGATGACATGGCCGTGTCCCTTGCATGTGTCACCTACTGCTTGCCTTTTCCTTCTTTTCTTCTTTGGTTGAGTGACACGACCAGATGAAGCCTGACTTGGCCGTGTTGGACTATGTTTGAGGGACACGGCCAGATGACTTGGTCGTGTCCCTTGCCTGTGTTCGCTTCTGTGCAATTTTGATCTCTTTCCTGTGGAACCAAGTGAGACACGGCCAAGTGAAGCTTGACTTGGCCGTGTTGGGTCTTTTTGGAGGGACACGGCCAGATGACTTGGCCGTGTCCCTTGCTTGTGTCTGCTACTGGGACTTGTTCTTCAATTTAATCTTGGTATGGGACACGGCCAGTGACTTGGCCGTGTCCTCTGCCTGTGTCAGCCACTGCCACTTTCTCCTTCAAATTTGCTTCCTTGCCTTTTTAACCTAACACAAAACTTAAAACAAATCTAAACAAGAAATCAATAGACAATAACCAACACAACATAAACACAATACTAAAGACTACATAAAAAAAAACCTAAACATTGAAATAAACTAAAACTACCAAAATTAATGAAAACACCAAACAAACAGATTAAAACTAACAAAATACCTAAATAAAACAATAATTATCATAATAAACAAGACACAAAACTATAACAAAAACTAATAAAACAGTGGCGAGTTCTGCAATACATGGCATGTGAGGCTTGACGGATGCACGGGTGGCCCAGGGGTTCCCTCAGTCTGATTTTTGGCTATTTATTACTCTTATAAATAGAGGTCCCATTTTCAGAAAAAGAGTCCTGATTTTGAAAGTATCCTGTCAAAATACACTTAGAATTCTGAAATTAATCATTCAATTAGTTTAATTTCATCTAATTATTTTTTTTCTTTTATTCGTTTGCTCCTCTTATTTTCAAATAATCAATTAGAGCATCTCCAGTGGTGGAGCTACAAAGTGGAAAAGTCCTTCAGCCTTATCTCAAGTCTACTAAAAAGAGATCCCTAAAGGTATTTTTCTTAAACTCTCTTTTTTCAATTCGGTAATATACTAAATAATAATTAATTAAACCCATCCTTTGCAATCAAATGCATGAACTACTTATGGCTTTGATTCTCATTCAAACGAGATAAGTAGGCATACTCTAAAATTTTACTCCAGGAAGCGAGCCCCTTAAAAGCCACAAAATTGGACCTTTTGATTTAATTTAATTTAATTTAATTTCTTTATCTTTAATTTTGTATTTGGTTGATGAATGATTGAAATTTTAATTATTTATTATTTGTTTAAATTAAGTGCTTTTGATTATTTGCTCTCAAACATACCCATAAGGGACTAACAAATACTTCTCTATATATTAATGAATTTTTCAGGGTTGTAATTATTAAGCTAGTTGAGGTGGCGACTCTCCAATTATCTTCAAAATAAAGTCAACCCTTTTTTAAAATAAAAAAGGAGAGTAATTTTTTTTTAAAATAAAAGAATAAATCTTTTCAAAATAAAATATCTTTTTTAAACCCGTGCCTACTAACCCAAGTGGAGACCATATGAAGCGGTGTTGTGTAAGACTTTCATTTTAGCTTGCCAAACTGATGCTCAGGTGAGGCCTCATAGTTTCACTTCATGTTTCCTTCTTCTAATAGTCTTCTAATGTAGAATTTTCAATGGTTCAATTTTGAATACCTCATTTTGATGCATTTGGGATAATTTAGTAGCGACCTTTCTCTGGTCACCCACATACTTCTTCAATAATAACGCATGGAAATTGAGTGAATTGAAGCTCCCTTTAGAAGTTCTAGCTTTTTTATATTAGACCAACCTTAACAACTTTAAATGGATTAAAATATCTTGTTGTTAACTTCACACACTTTCTTAGAGCTAGGGACTACTATCTATAAGGCTATATCTTAAGGAAAACCATATTAGCATCATCAAACTATTTTTGTCTATTTTATGCTTGAGTGACTCATTCCTGAAGCAATTTGATCATTAATTGCCTTTCTTATAGAAACTCCTCAACTAAAGCAACATTATTACCCTCCAAAGGCAAGCTTAGAAAATGCATAGGTGGCATTCCATAAAAACTTGGAATGGTGTCATCTTGAGGCTACTATGATAGTTAGTATTATACCACCATTCAACTAAGGGCATCCATTTAGCCCATGACCTAGGCTTTCCTAAACAACAAAATCTAAGATAATCTTCTAAGCAAAAGTTCACCCTTTCTATTTGTCCATCATATTAAGGGTGATAAGCCGTACTTAAGTTTAATTTAAAACCAATCAATTGGAACATCTACTTCCAAAAGAGGCTGGTGAACACCTTATCCTTATATGTGGTAATCTCCTTTGCAAACTGTTAAACTTTAAAATTTATTGAAGAATAATATGGCCACCTTAGTTGCTGTGAATGGGTGGAACAGAGGCAAAAAATGGCTATGTTTTAAAAATCTATCAAACACCAAAAGTATAGTATCCTTACCATTTGAATTTGGAAACTATACCATAAAGTCCATATTAATTGATTCCTAACTACTAATAGGCACAGGAAGTGTTTGCAAAAGTCCTGCGTATGATAAGTTTTCATGCTTACAATATTGGCAAGTTTCACAGCTCAACACCCAATTATAAATATCTTACTTCATACTAGGCCATTTTGAAAGTGTAATTTCAATATGATATGGGAGCCTCTTATGCCAACATGTCCACCCAAGGAAGAATCATAGGTTGCATACATGGTTCTTTCTCTTAATTCTTTCTTATGACCAATTATAATATTTCCCTTATATTTAAGTAACCTATGAGCATTGGAATAGAGAGGCTTTATTGCAACATCAATACTTGATGCTTAAATAAATTGTTGACACTTTTGGTGTTCTTTATAACTACTCATGACCTCTTCCATCTAGAGAGGTATCACTACTAAAGTGATGACAAAACAATTGGATTATTCTTCAATAGTCCATTCTTTCTTGAAAGAGCGTCAATGGCTCTATTCTCTTGCCTTTTTGGTATAAGATACTGTAATCTAGACCAAACAACCTTGTCAACCCCTTTTATTGCACGTAGGTGTGTATTCTCTATTAAAGAAAATATTTGATGCTCTAGTGGTCTATTTTGATGGTGAAATGCAAGTTTTCAAAGTAATGGCACTACTTCTTGATAGCAAACAAAATCACTAGTAGCACTTTCTCATAGATGGACAACTTCTAATTTCATTTGCTTAAGGACTTACTGATGTATGCAATTGGTCTGCAATTTTATACAAGGACAACTTTAATGCCCCTGGTACTGGTGTCAATCTTTGAGATGAAGAGTAGGTTGAAATCAGGTAAGGTAAGGAGAGGAGTATAGCTCATTGTTGCATTTAGCAGAGTGAATTCCTCTTTAGCCCCCTCATTCCTCCTAAACTTATCTTTCTTGAGTAATTCCATTAATGGCTTACTAATGACCACATACACTTTGGTAAATTTTCAGTAATATCCGGTTAGGCCCAAAAATCCCCCTAAAGCCTTCATATTTCTCGGTCAACATTAGTTCACCATGGCTTCTATTTTGCTTTTATTAGTGCCAACTTTTCCATGGGCTATCACATGGCCAAGGTAGTCAACTTATTCTTATGCAAAAGCACATTTAAAGAGATTCAAACAAAGCTTATGTGACTATAAGTATTGTAGCACTAGCTTCAAATGCTTTTTGTGTTATGCCATGGTTGAGATATAAACAAGGATATCATCAAAGAAGATGAGAATAAAATTTCTAAGTTAGGGTTTGAATATTGAGTTCACGAGGGATTAAATAGTGCTAGGATGTTAGTGAGCCCAAATGGCACTAAAAATTCAAAATGCCCATTATGGGTGCGAAAGGAAATTTTATAAGAGTTTAAATGTTTCATTTGAATCTAGTGATACCTAGACCAAAAGTCCAATTTAGAGAAAAGGAATCATCTAATAAGTCATCAATAAGGAGTATAGAATTTATCTTTGATGGTTAAGAAGTGCAACTAGCAGTAATCAATGGAAAATCTCCAAGTCCCATATTTCTTCTTGACTAGAAGGACTGCTGATGCAAAAGAGCTTAAGCTGGGTTGAATAATTCCTTAATTCAACATCTCCTTCACCTATCTTTTAATTTAGTTTTCTAGAAGTCTGGGTACCGATATGGTCAAATATTCATCGAATGAGCTCCCTCCTTTAAAGGAATGGCACTGATCATCGATATGGTCAAATATTCATCGAATGGCTTTTTTTACAGAGGAAGAGAGTGGGGTTCTTTGAAAATATCTGGGTATTGATCAAGAAGTCATTTAATGTTTTAGGTAATGGGGACATTTGATTAGCAAAGGAGTGAGTTGTTCTTTATTTCACACTATCATTTGGTTATGATGATCTGCACATGATAGAGAAAAATTGTGAACCTTCTTCTTTTTAGGCTTTCTCTAGTATCTTTTGTAGACTCTTCACCTTCATTGATTTGAGCTTTACCTTCCTATTGAAACCCTTCAACTCAAATTGTTTCCCAATCTTTCTGAATGAGAGTGTCATCTATTGAAAATAAAAAAGTATGGAGCTGTGATACCTTATTCAATTAATCAAATAACCATGTCATGACCTTTTAGTCTTAGAACCCTAAAATCAAATTTGAATTCCTTTCCCTACATTTCCCATTGAAAACCTCTATATTCTTATTTACTGACCATACTTTGGCCATTGGCCACGGCCAAAGGTAGTCTTTTAGCCTTTGTTATATTAGCCCTAACTTCTCTGACTATGGTGGCATCCATAAAGCTATCAGTGCTTCCATTATCCACCAGTACTATAATATCTCTCCCATACACCTCTCCTTTGATATTCAAAGAATTAGTAGCTTCTATCTCCTAAATTGTGTGCATAAAAATATTGACATTATTTTCTTCTTCTACATCTCCCTCTTCATCTAAGCTCTCATATCATGAATCCCTTCTTCTTCACTTCCCAACAACAATCTCAATTGTTTGGTCTTACAAACATGTCCTACAAAAATACCTCTCCCCACATTTGAAACAATTACCAAGGTTGCATTTAGGGTAGTTTGAGTTTTATTTTAAAGTATTATCATTGGTGAAAAAATTACTAGTTTTTTATTTATTTATGGTTTGCTCGACCTTAACGTCAATTTATGGATTTTTTACGATGGCTAATTGCCAGTGGGAGGCATATTTTGGTAGAGAGAAGTCTGTGAGTGATAAGTGCACAATTGATGATATTTTATTCCTATTTCTTAATATGATTATTATTCAATTTAGTTTAATTTGTTTGTTCAAGTGTATTTTTGGGTTAATTTCAGGAATTCTCTGTATTTTGAGGCTTATGGTTATTTCGGAGGAATTACAGATGAAAGTAGAAGAAAAGAGCAAAATTCATCAATGGACACGCCCATGGATATGGGCGTGTCAATGGACGTGCCCTTGATGCTGCATACAGAAGCATTGACACGCCCAGTGACATGGGCGTGTCACCAAGCATGCATTTTTCAATGACTCACAGTAGCTGTGACACGCCCAGTGACATGGGCGTGTCACTGGACGTGCCTTATATTCAAAATCCCAGTGGCAATGACACGCCCAGTGACATGGGTGTGTCAATGGGCTTGTCAGACGAAATTATTTGCACTATAAAAGCTGCGCTGAAGCACGAATTAGGGAGCCAAATTTCATATTTTATAACCTAGAGCCGACTTCTAAAGCAAAGAGAAGAGTTTTGGAGCTGAGATTGAGGGTGAAGACATATACTAAACAAGATCTAAACCAAGATTCAAGGATTCAAGAGAAGATATACGAATTATTCGTAATGGATTGTTTGGATTCTTTTTCTTATTTCTCTTGTTCTAGTTTTCTGATTTTGAACATGAACTAATTTATTCTCTATCTAGATATTGATGAACCCTACCTTTATTGTATGGATTGAATAATTTTATTAAATTAAATCATTTGATTGAGTTGTTTTATTCTTATGATGCTTAATGATTTATTTCCAATTAATAATAGCATGCTTATTGATTGGTTGCAATTTTCATATTATTGACTTGAGAAAGCTTGATATGAATTGAATATTCATAAGAATTGAGGATTGATTGGGGCACTAGAGATAGACTTACAAGATCCTTTGGTTTATAATTCCTTATTCTTAATGCAAGATCTATTTAATTATGTTTGAGAAGAGATTCTGGCATTCTACTTAGTGATTAGGGATTAATTTGCTTGAGAAAGGTTTTAGTCTAATTTAGAGGAATACCAATTCACCTCTATCATTTGGTTTAATTAAATTGATTTTCATAAATATAATTGTGGCTAGGGGGATTTAATATCTGGATAGTATCATAATCATCAATCAATTTATTCAACTCTCAATTTCTCTCTATTTTCACTTATTAAGTTAATTATCTTTAATTACAAAACTTCACAAAACTATTGATTCGCTAAACAAAGGATAAAATTTGCACTAGTACTTGGCCTTGTCCTCAGTGGAACGATAACTCACTCACTACTTTATTACTTGAGCGACCCATGCACTTGCGGTATTGCAATAGCATAGATTTGGCACCAAGTTTTTGGCACCGTTGCCGGGGACAATGGTTTTTCAGTATTAGTAATATAATTAAGACTGTTGATTTAGTTTTTATTTTATTTTGTTTTAACATCTATTCTTGCTTTTTGACTGTCATTCTAGGTACTTCTTCTTGTTTATGACCCGAGATAGCTCTTTCCAACTTTTTGAATTAGATCAAGAGTTAGGGAGAACATTGAGAAGAAGGCGAAAGGAAGAAGAGGAAATAGTTCTGGCAGAGACGGAATCGAACTTTGAAGATCTCATCCTAGAAGAAGAAATGGCAGAAAATGAGCCAAGAACAATGCAAGAGTTTGCTAGGCCTACTTTTAATGGGGCTGAATCAAGTATACAAAGACTAGTGATTGCTGCCAATAAATTCAAGATAAAAACAAATGTCATTCAAATGGTGCAGCAGACTTGTCAGTTTGATGGATTTTCAGATGAAGATCCTAATGCACACATTGAAACTTTTCTGGAAATATGTGACACATTTAAGATACAGAATGTCTCTGAAGATGCAATCAGGCTGAGGTTGTTTCCATTCACGCTCAGAGACCAACCAAAGAAGTGGCTGAAGTCTTTTTCTCCTAACACTTTCACTACATGGGACCAGCTAGCAGAAAAATTTTTAGAGAAGTATTTTCCACCGTCCAAGACTGCTAAGTTGAGGAATGTTATTTCTTCTTTTCTCCAGCTAGATGGTGAAACCCTATATGATGCTTGGGAGAGATTTAAGGATTTATTAAGAAGATGTCCTCACCATGGGCTTCCGCTGTGGCTTCAGATCCAAATTTTCTACAATGGATTGAGTTACTCAAGTAAGCAGTCCATCAATGCAGCTGGAGGAGGTACCATAAACAATAAAACACCTGAAGAAGCAAAGGATTTGATTGAAGACATGTCCCTTACAAATTATCAGTAGGAAACCCCAAGGGAACAAAAAAGATTAAGGGCTGCTGGTTCACATCAATTGGACCCCATAGTTGCTCTTTCAGCACAGTTGGAAGCAATGAACAAAAATATTGATTCTTTAGCTTCTTCTTCTTCTTCTTCTTCTTCAGGGAAAGTGATGCTGGTGATGTCCTGTGAACGGTGTGAGGGTGGACATCAAAGTCAAGATTGCCTAAGTGGCAACATGTTTGCTAGGCAAGAGTAAGTAGATTATGTTGGAAACATGCCAAGGCAACAACAGAATAATCCCTACAGCAACACGTACAATCCGGGGTGGAGAAATAATCCTAATTTCTCATGAAATAATCAAAATAATACATGACCTCCCCTTGGATTCCAGCAGCCCTAACATCAACAAGCTGCCCCTCCAAGAAAGAGTAATTTGAAGGACATGATGGAGAAATTTATAACAGCTTCTGAAACTAGGTTCCAATCAACTGAAACCTCCTTAAGAAATTAGCAAGCCCTATTCATAACTTGGAGAATCAGGTGGAGCAAATTGCCAAGTTGCTTAGTGAGAGACCACAAGGAAGTCTGCCTAGCAACACGGAGGAAAATCCTGAAGAGCAGCTTAAGGCAATTACACTAAGGAGTGGAAAAGAGATCAAGGGTAATGTGGATGAGAAAAAAGGAGAAGTGGCAGAGAAAAGGGCTGAAGTACAAGAAAATGAAAAAGAAGATGATCCTCATGCCACTTCGGAAAAGCAAGTTGAAAAAGGAAGTGAGAAAGAGAAGCAGCCACAAGACAATAGCTCCATAATGAAGGAATACCGACCTAGAGTGTAATACCCCTATACCCCATATACGCACACTACATACACCTGTAATATATGTATACCGAATATAGGTGTGCTACAGTTAATAATAAGCAAACCAATCTTTCAATTTAACAACATTATAAGAAAACTTAAAACATTCAAATCATATTATAACGTTCAATAGATAAAACATTTATTTGATACGCAGCGGAAAATATAGCGGTATTTACAAATACATATACATCAAAATCCATGTTTTACAAAACATAAAAGTTATACATGTTTGGCAGTTTGTCTTTGATCTTTAAGCCCCCTATCAACACTTCAGAATCTAGACTCAACTCGGTCTAGCTAAACTCTCTGGTTCTACCCTGTCACCTGCGCGATGAACCACAATGGCGCTAAGCCAACGACTTAGTGGTACAAACCAATATAATAGTATGTTTTAATGCAATGCCAATGTCACACATTTCAACAATAAAGACAATATTCATAAATGATATATTAATATTTTTCATAACACTACATTCTATTATTTTATTCAATTGTTTCACCATTCATGAATCACATTGAAACAAAGACAAGCATGTGCCCAAAAGATACTAATATGTTATTCAAAGTTCAGAGTTACTGCTTTGGTCCATAATCACCATCATCAAGCCCGTAGGCGATACATATATATCTATCCATGGATAATCCAACTAGATTTGAGCTTACGACCCAGTCTTTTCACTTAATCTAGCTTCAAGGATTTGTTTTTGAGGCTTACGATCCGGTCTTTTCACCCCAAAAACATCACATTTATCAGCTGGACTCAGCTTACGACCCGGTCTTTTTACCTATCCAGCGATTCATAGGCATGCCACCAAACTCAGAACTCTGAAAATTGAATAACATATTAAGCACACAATTATTTCATTTATCTCTTTATCATTCTCTTTCTCAATTCATTTCTCATTTCATTTCTCATAATCAATAAGCAATCATGCCCCAATTATTTCATTTGCATTATCATAGCCAACAACAATGGTTTCACATTTCATCATATCTCAATTCACATTAAAGCAATTCATCATTAAAGTATACATAACCAAATGCATTGAACATACATTTTGAATGATCATCATATCTTCCACATTATGCAAATCATAGCATTAATCAAATGTATCAACAATGTAATAGATTACTTAACACATTTACAACCAAATGTGTTAAGTCCCAATGTCATGTAAATGTATGCAATAATGTCGGGTTTGTACTTACCTCACGAACAACTCACACCAATCTATACACTTCCTCTTCCAAGAATTCTCAACACTTAGGTTAGGGCAACTCAACCTCTTCACAACCTAATGCAAAAAGAATAATACACACTTATTTACAAATTCACATGAATTCCAATACAATTATTCACCTATTAGTCTCATACTAGACCCATAGACCACAAATTATAAACCAACACAACTATCTAGGACCCACGGTCGTGGCCTCACACCCCCACGGTCGTGGCTTCACAAACCCCCACGGTCGTGGGTTAGCAAACGAATCTGTCCAATTTGCTTAACACCCCACGGTCGTGGCATCCAAGGGCCACGGGCGTGGCATCCAATTTGCTTATGTTTTGGACCAAACTCATGTATTCTATGCTTTAAACTTTATTAAACACAAACATCTTGAAGATCTACCAAAAATAATTGATCAAACACAATATTTGCATCAATTACCAATTCATAACTCTAACTCTTCCAACACCAAACCTAACTCCATCTCTTCAATTCAACCCCAAAATCACAATCAAATAAACCCAACACACTCAAACACACCACAATCAAGCATATTCATACCATCAACAATTAATCATCCAACTCAAATACAACTTAAAATAAAACAAGAGAATCAAGAGGAAACTTACCAAAGTTAATGAAACTTCTTAAATTTTCAACTTAATCACTTGAAATCTTCTTCAATTTTGAGCTTGGAAAACAAGAACTCTCTTCTCTCTTGCTTTGTGATACACGACCAAGAAGGAAAAGAAAAGAAGAAGAAAAAGAAAAATAGCCAAGTCAAACTCTACTAACCACTTATACCTTCTTTTAAAATCCACCAAGCAAAAATAATATTAAAATAATCTAAATATCCTCTTCCACTCACTTACTTCCCTTTTAATTTAATTTCGCTAATTTAAAATAAATAATTATCTTCTTTTGACTTTCATTACCTTGACTTGTATATGTTGTATATATTTCTATATATACAACATATACACTCTCTCTCTTTACTTCTCAACTTTTATCTCTTTCCATATAAACATATACACTAAATCCAAATACAACAATAATACCAAAACTTTTAGGGTATACTTTGGGATATTACAATTCTCCCCCTCTAAAAAGAAATTTCGTCCTCGAAATTACCTGATATCAAGTCTGAAACAACTGAGGATACTGATCTCACATCGCTTGCTCACTCTCCCAAGTTGCCTCTTCCTTTGCATGATTCTTCCAAAGAACTTTTACCAGTGGCACTATCTTATTTCTCAAGTCTTTCAATTCATGTGCCAAAATAGCAACTGGTTCTTCTTCGAAAGTCAGATCTGGACTCACCTCAATAGATTCAATGGACAGAACATGAGATGGGTCTGATCTGTACCTCCGCAGCATAGAAACATGAAAGACATTGTGAATTCTATCCAATTCAGGTGACAAAGCAAGTCGATAAGCAACTGGTCCAATTCTTTCCAATATCTCATAAGGTCCAATAAAACGAGGACTTAGCTTCCCTCTGAGGCCAAATCGCAAAATATTTTTCCAAGGAGACACTTTCAGAAATACTTTATCTCCAACATCAAATTCTATGTCCCTTCTTTTCAAATCCGTATAAGATTTCTATTGATCTGAAGCTGCTTTCAACCGATCCCGAATTATTTTCACTTTTTCTTCTGTTTCTTTAATCAAATCAGGACCAACCAATTTTCCTTCTCCAATTTCATTCCAACATAAAGGCATTCTGTATCTTATACCATACAATGCCTCAAATGGTGCCATTCCAATACTGGATTGATGACTGTTGTTGTAAGCAAATTCCACAAGTGGCAAAAATCTATCCCAACTTCCAGAAAAATCAATAACACAGCTTCTCAACATATCCTCTATAATCTGTATCACTCTTTATGACTGCCCATCTGTCTGTGGATGTAAAGCAGTGCTAAAGTGTAATCGAGAATCCAAAACACCATGTAAACTCTTCCAAAATCTCGAAGTAAACCGAGGATCTCGATCAGACACCAAAGAAATAGGAACTCCATGCAATTTCACTATCTCACTGATATACAGCTCAGCCAACTTCTCAAGAGAATAATCCATTCGAACTGGAAGAAAATGAGCTGTCTTCGTCAACCGATCAACAATCAGCCAGATGGCATCATGCTTCCTCTGAGTCAATGGCAAACCAGACACAAAATCCATTGTCACACGTTCCCATTTCCATTCAGGCACTGATAAAGGTTGAAGCAACCCTGTTGGAACTTGATGCTCAGCTTTCACCCTTTGACAAGTAAGACACTTGGATACAAACTCTGCTATGTCTTTCTTCATACCTGACCACTAAGAATGCTGCTTCAAATCATGATACATCTTAGTACTCCCAGGGTGCATAGCAAAAACTGTAACACCCCCACGTCCATTACATGCACACTATTATACCACAATGTAGCATACATGCAATAAACATAGGGATGCTACGGATTTTCTTAACATTCAAAACATTTTATATAATACCCTCATCTTTCTCAATATACATTATAAGTAATAAGTAATCAACTTGAAATATAAAACAATTTAGATATATATATATAAATACATTTAGTTAATACGCAGCAGAATTTATAAAATAGATTTACATATATAAAAACATTTAAATCCATATTTACAAATTTACATATATTTACATTATAAACAATACTTTACAAAATATAAAGAAGTAGTACATGATTGGCAAATCTCTTCTGATCTTTAAGTTCCCAAAATCAACTCTTCAAGGTCTACTCTCACTCGGTCTCGATGAACTCTCGGGTTCAACTCTATTACCTGCGCGATCAAACACTATCGCGCTAAGCCAACGGCTTAGTAAGACAAATCATGCTAATGTTGTGTTTTAGTGCAATGCAATGCCACACACCTTATTAATGAAATCAACATCATAGATATAAAGCTAACAACATTATTTTTGCATATCACAAATCAATATCATATAAGCACACCACATTTCAACATCTTTTCACATTCTTCATTAATTAATCAAGTTATCATTCATGACTCACATTAAACAAAGACAAGCATGGGCCCAAAACACACTAATATGGCATTCAATTTTCAGAGTTAATGCTTTGGTTTTGTTATCACATTTATTAATATCATATACCCAACTAGGCTTCAAGGATTAGGTTCAACCAAGCTTCAAGGGGAGCAAAGCATGCTAAGCTTCAACCCAACTTGGCTTCAAGAACAAAATCCAACCTAGCTTCAAGGGTGGTAACATCTCAATTAGGCTTCAAGGATTCAATCCAACCTAACTTCAAGAGATTGTTACACTTATTAGGCATGCCACCAACAACAAACTCTGAAAATGGAATAACACATTAGCCACACAAGTCATTTATTATTTAATTATCATTTCCATTCTCAATTCTCATCATAGCCAATAACAATGGCCTCATATCACAAATAAGTTACCATAGCCAAACAAAATGGCATTATATTCCATCACATTTCAAATCACATTACAATACTTCATCTTTCAAATACACAACCGTATCCTCAACATATCCATCACATTATACATATAGCATTATTGATATAAACATAACTAAACACATTACTCATCACATAAATCACAATACATGAAATACCACATAGTATCATATGCATTACCATTATCATCATATCTATGATCAATCTCAACTTCATATGCATCATCAATGCAATGTCACATGTATGCATCAACACAAGATTTGTACTTACCTCAATCACAAGTCACACAACTCTAAACACCTTCCTTCTTGCAAAGTTCTTCACTTCACAAATTAGGGCAAAACACCTTCTATCAAACCCTAATCCAAAGAATGATATAATCCATCAATTCCAATACCATTTAATCACTTAATAACTTCATCTTAAACCTTAAATCACAAAATTACACTTCAACATCATTCATTATAGGCCACGGTCGTGGCCACCATAACCACCACGGGCGTGGGGTACAAAACAATTCTGCCACCCAAGCTTCCATCCTCCACGGCCATGGCACCAAAAGCCTACCAATGACCACGGCCATGGCCAATCAAGGCCACGGGCGTGGCATCCAGAAGGCTACTGCCCTCGGCCAAATTCCCATTTCCAAGCCCAAAATTCCAACAAACACCAACCACAAGCAACTCTATGAAAATAATGAAGTAAACTCAAGTAAAACATCAATAATCACTTCAAAACCCTAAAACAACATCCACTCCAACACTTCCAACAACAACACCAATCTAACCCCTTCACTTAAAATCACAAATAACATTTGAAAACACATCACAAACACATTTAATCATCATCTCAACAAACCAAAGTTCATTTCAAACTCCACTTCAAAAGAAT
Organism: Garcia nutans; assembly: GCA_947685225.1. NCBI lineage: Eukaryota > Viridiplantae > Streptophyta > Magnoliopsida > Malpighiales > Euphorbiaceae > Garcia > Garcia nutans. Next base: position 43,422,495 of record CANTUV010000043.1, read on the forward strand.
AAAGGAAATCAAGAAAAAGAGCTTACCAAAATTGTAGAATTCCACAAATCTTCCACTTAATTCCTTGAATCTCCTTTCAATTTGAGTTTAGAACTTCAAGCCCTCTCTAGCTCTTTCTCTTCTTCAATGGCCGGCACACACATGAGAAAAGACAAGAAAATAAACTCAAGTCAACCACTTCTTCTTCTTTTAATCTCCACCATGCAATTCCTACAAGGAAAATTACCAAAACACCCTTAACCATTTGTTCTAGCTTTTGTCCCTTGCATGCCCATATATGTAATTTCACAACCTCAAATAAAATATCTTCTTACATTGACTCCCTATTTGACTTATGTATATGTTAATTATATCATCATATAAACAACATATACATTTCTCTCTAAACCCTCTTTTCTATCTCAAAACACATATACACAAACATTTCCTTTCTAATTTCTTTTCTCTTGCCATTAGACACATACATTCTAACCAATTTAAACAACAACAACAACAACAACGGTCAAAACTTCTAGGGCATATATGGGGATATTACAATTCTCCCCCTCTAAAAAGAAATTTCGTCCTCGAAATTACCTGATATTAACTCTGAAACAACTGAGGATATTGCTCTCGCATCGTTTGTTCACTTTCCCAAGTTGCTTCTTCTTTCCCATGATTCTTCCATAGAACCTTCACCAATAGCACTTTCTTGTTTCTCAACTCTTTCACTTCCCGTGCCAAGATAGCAACTGGTTCCTCTTCATATGACATATCTGGACTCACTTCAATTGATTCAATTGACAACACATGAGATGGATCCGATCTGTACTTCCTCAACATAGAAACATGGAATACATTATGAATACGATCCAACTCAGGTGGTAAAGCAAGTCGATACGCAACTGGCCCAACTCTTTCCAACACTTCATACGGTCCAATGAAACGAGGACTCAATTTCCCTTTCCGACCGAACCTCAATATCTTCTTCCAAGGAGATACCTTCAAGAATACCTTATCTCCAACATCAAACTCTATGTCTCTCCTTTTCAGATCTGCATAAGACTTCTGTCGGTCTGAAGCTGCTTTCAACCTGCCTCGAATCAACTTCACTTTCTCTTCAGTTTCTTGAATCACATCAGGACCAATCATCTTATTTTCACCAAGTTCAATCCAACAAAGAGGTGTCCTACACCGTCTGCCATACAATGCTTCAAATGGTGCCATACCAATGCTAGATTGGTGACTGTTGTTGTAAGCAAACTCCACAAGAGGTAGAAATCTGTCCCAACTTCCAGAAAAATCGATGACACAGCTTCTCAACATGTCCTCAATAATCTGTATCACCCTTTCTGACTGTCCATCCATTTGTGGATGAAAAGCAGTGCTGAAGTGTAATCGAGAACCCAAAGCACTATGCAAACTCTTCCAAAATCTTGAAGTAAACCGGGGATCTCGATCAGACACTATAGAAGTTAGAACACCATGCAACTTCACAATCTCATGAATATACAGCTCAGCCAACCTCTCCAAAGAGTAATCCATCCGAACTGGAAGGAAATGAGCTGTTTTAGTCAATCTATCCACAATCACCCAAATGGCATCATGCTTCCTTTGTGTCAATGGCAAACCAGACACAAAATCCATTGTCACTCTTTCCCACTTCCATTCAGGCACTAACAACGGTTGAAGCAACCCAGTTGGAACTTGATGCTCTGCTTTTACCTTCTGACAAGTGAGACATTTGGATACAAACTCCACAATGTCTCTCTTCATACCAGACCACCAGTAATGCTATCTCAAATCATGATACATCTTTGTATTGCCCGGATGCATAGCAAACACTGACTGATGTGCTTCTTCCAAAATGATCCTTTTCAAATCAGCATCATCGGGTACACACAATCTGTTCTTAAACCAGAGGCTCCCATCACTTTTCACAACAAAATCTCTACTCTTTCCATTCTGACAATCTGAAATAATCTTCTGAATCTTCTTATCAGCCAACTGAGCCTCTTTAATCTGATCCAACAAAACTGGTTTCACATGCAACTGTGCTAACAATGCACCATCATCACAAGATACAAAACTAGCACACAATGCTCTCAACTCAACAAGCAACGAGAGCGAGTAAACAGTTAAACCAGCTAAAGACTTCCTACTCAAGGCATCAGCAACAACATTTGCTTTACCTGGATGATAATCAATCAAGCAGTCGTAGTCTTTAATCAATTCCAACCATCTCCTCTGTCGAAGATTGAGCTCCTTCTGAACCCCCAAATACTTCAAACTCTTGTGATCAGTGTAAATGAAACATTTCTCCCCAAACAGATAGTGGCGCCAAATCTTCAATGCAAACACAATGGCTGCCAATTCCAAATCATGGGTTGGATAGTTAAGCTCATGCGGTTTCAACTGTCTAGATGCATAAGCTATAACTTTACCTTCCTGCATCAGCACACAACCCAAACCATTATGTGAAGCATCACTGAAAATCACATATGGTTTGCCTTCCACAGGTAAAGTAAGAACAGGCGCTTGAGTCAGCATATCTCTCAACTGCTCAAAGCTAGCCTGACACTGATCCGTCCACACAAATCTCACTCCCTTACGAAGCAATCTGGTGAGTGGAGTAGCTATCAAAGAAAATCCTTTCATAAACCGTCGGTAATAGCCTGCCAAACCCAAAAAACTTCTAACCTCTGTCACAGACTTAGGTGGACTCCAATTCAAAATAGCTTCAACTTTACTCGGATCAACTCTAATGCCTTCTGCTGAAACTATATGACCGAGAAAAGCGACTTGATCCAACCAGAACTCACACTTCGACAATTTGGCAAACAACTGCTTCTCTCTCAAAATCTGCAACACAATCCGCAGATGCATGTCATGTTCCTCCTCATTCCGCGAATACACCAATATATCATCGATGAAGACCACTACAAACTGATCCAGATAGGGCCTAAACACCCTATTCATCAAATCCATAAAAACTGCAGGTGCATTTGTCAGACCAAAAGGCATAACTAGAAATTCATAATGCCCATACCTGGTACGAAAAGCTGTCTTAGGAACATCATCAGCTCTGACCCTCAACTGATGGTACCCTGATCTCAGATCAATTTTAGAAAATACTGACGCTTCCTTCAATTGATCAAAGAGATCATCAATTCTAGGCAAAGGATATTTATTTTTAATGGTCACCTTGTTCAATTGCCTATAATCGATGCACAATCTCATAGTACCATCTTTCTTCTTCACAAATAGCACAGGAGCTCCCCACGGAGAAACACTGGGGCGAATAAATCCTTTATCCAACAACTCCTGTAATTGCACTTTTAACTTCCTCAACTCTACTGGTGCCATTCTATACGGAGTAATAGAGATAGGAGTGGTACCAGGCAACAATTCAATACCAAACTCCACTTCTCTCTCAGGAGGCAATCCTGGCAACTCCTCTGGGAATACATCTGGGAACTCTGCAACTGTGGCAATGCTATCAATAGGAGAACCTCTTACTCTAGTATCTACCACATGAGCAAGATAGGCTTCACACCCCTTTCTAATCAACCTCCTAGCTACAACAGCTGAAACAAATAAGGAGGCTAGCTGTCCTTGCTCATTAGATACTATCACCTCTCTACCATCACCAGTTCTCAAAGAAACAATTTTCTTTTTACAATCCACCACAGCTCCATGTCGAGATAGCCAGTCCATGCCCAAAATCACATCATATTCCTTAAAAGGCATCTCAATTAAATCCCCAAGGAACTCCTCACCCTGCACCACTACTGCACTATCTTTGTGCACTTTACTAACAATCACACTATGCCCTAACGGATTTGTCACCAACACATCAAACCCTAGGGACTCAGCATGCACATCAGATACAGGTAAAACAGATGCACTAATATATGAATGTGTGGATCCGGGATTAATCAAAGCAAGTACTGGAGTATCAAATAAAGAAAAAGTACCAGCTATGATTGCCGAAGCATCTGGCTGTCTCTGCATAACATACATCCTCTGGGAAGATCCAACCTCCTCTGGTCTACTCTCCCTGGATGTAGCACCTCCCCTAGAACTGAACCCCGGTCTGCCTCCTCTGCTAACACCTCTGCCTCCTCGGCCTCCCCTCACATTAGATCGAGAAGCTGCAGTATCAACTGACATCTGCTCTTGCCTCTTAGGACAATCTCTCACAAAGTGATCAGGAGATCCACATCTGAAGCAAACCCTTGCTACACCAGCCTTCCAACAAGGACCACCATGTGGCCTACCACAATGGATGCAGATGGGTAAGGTGGATCTCTGAATCATAGGGGTCGGAGCACTTGCCACTGAAGCTGCAGGTCTAAATCTCTGCCTCTGTAACTGCACTGACCTACCAGCTGTTCTTTGACTCCTACTGACCCGAGGAGCAAAACTTCCATTACCTCTTTTAGCAGAAGAAGACCCTGTCTCAAACTGGGGCCTCCTCATCCTAACCTCTTCCTCTGAAGCAGCTGCAATAACTTGAGCCCTTTCTACACTTCGAGCTGCTGCCACAAGCTGAGAAAAATCTTGATATCTAGATCCAGCCACTAAGCACATGATAGAGGGCCTCAATCCCTCCTCAAATCTCCTGCATCTATCTATCTCATCTGATATTATGCCCCCAGCATACTGACTTAATCGAATAAACTCAATCTCATATTCAATTACCGTCCGGTGATCTTGCTTCAAATCTAGAAACTCTCTTTTCTTCCCATCTTTATACTCCCTTGGAGTATACTTCGATTCAAACTCTCTTAGAAAATCTGTATAGGATAAGGTAGGTGGATCATCCATAGAATGGGGCACTGTCTTCCACCAACTATACGCATCCTTCTGCAACAAGGATCTTGCATAATCAAACTTTTCCTCTGGAGTGGCTTGCAACTGAACAAATATTCTCTATACTTTGTCTAACCACTGCTCAGCCACTGCTGGATCAGTAGTACCAATAAAATCTTCAGCTCCATACTTCCTCAGTTTGTCATAGTGCCTCACAGATACCAAAGGCTGAGGGGGTGGTGGCTGTGGTTGCACTGGTGCTTGCCTCAAAGCTTCTACCACATGCCTAAGCCAAGCTGGCGGAACCTCCTCCCCAGCTGGTCTGCCCGACACCGAAGCAGGTGCCTCTCTAGCACTATCAACTCTAGCTCCATCCTCAGGAGCAACACTCTCCGCAATTCCCTCAACTGACTGACGCGAATGAGGATCCATCACAACCTAAGTCTGCAAACACAACAGATTACATCTTATTAAAGATCAGAGATTGCCAATCCCAAACATATATGTTATTCAAAAACTAACTTTTTTAAGTAAAAATATTCTTTTTCTTACATTTGACCTAGGTTGAGAATCTCAAACCTAGGCTCTGATACCAAAACAATTGTAACACCCCCACGTCCATTACATGCACACTATTATACCACAATGTAGCATGCAATAAACATAGGGATGCTACGGATTTTCTTAACATTCAAAACATTTTATATAATACCCTCATCTTTCTCAATATACATTATAAGTAATAAGTAATCAACTTGAAATATAAAACAATTTAGATATATATAAATACATTTAGTTAATACGCAGCGGAATTTATAAAATAGATTTACATATATAAAAACATTTAAATCCATATTTACAAATTTACATATATTTACATTATAAACAATACTTTACAAAATATAAAGAAGTAGTACATGATTGGCAAATCTCTTCTGATCTTTAAGTTCCCAAAATCAACTCTTCAAGGTCTACTCTCACTCGGTCTCGATGAACTCTCGGGTTCAACTCTATTACCTGCGCGATCAAACACTATCGCGCTAAGCCAACGGCTTAGTAAGACAAATCATGCTAATGTTGTGTTTTAGTGCAATGCAATGCCACACACCTTATTAATGAAATCAACATCATAGATATAAAGCTAACAACATTATTTTTGCATATCACAAATCAATATCATATAAGCACACCACATTTCAACATCTTTTCACATTCTTCATTAATTAATCAAGTTATCATTCATGACTCACATTAAACAAAGACAAGCATGGGCCCAAAACACACTAATATGGCATTCAATTTTCAGAGTTAATGCTTTGGTTTTGTTATCACATTTATTAATATCATATACCCAACTAGGCTTCAAGGATTAGGTTCAACCAAGCTTCAAGGGGAGCAAAGCATGCTAAGCTTCAACCCAACTTGGCTTCAAGAACAAAATCCAACCTAGCTTCAAGGGTGGTAACATCTCAATTAGGCTTCAAGGATTCAATCCAACCTAACTTCAAGAGATTGTTACACTTATTAGGCATGCCACCAACAACAAACTCTGAAAATGGAATAACACATTAGCCACACAAGTCATTTATTATTTAATTATCATTTCCATTCTCAATTCTCATCATAGCCAATAACAATGGCCTCATATCACAAATAAGTTACCATAGCCAAACAAAATGGCATTATATTCCATCACATTTCAAATCACATTACAATACTTCATCTTTCAAATACACAACCATATCCTCAACATATCCATCACATTATACATATAGCATTATTGATATAAACATAACTAAACACATTACTCATCACATAAATCACAATACATGAAATACCACATAGTATCATATGCATTACCATTATCATCATATATATGATCAATCTCAACTTCATATGCATCATCAATGCAATGTCACATGTATGCATCAACACAAGATTTGTACTTACCTCAATCACAAGTCACACAACTCTAAACACCTTCCTTCTTGCAAAGTTCTTCACTTCACAAATTAGAGCAAAACACCTTCTATCAAACCCTAATCCAAAGAATGATATAATCCATCAATTCCAATACCATTTAATCACTTAATAACTTCATCTTAAACCTTAAATCACAAAATTACACTTCAACATCATTCATTATAGGCCACGGTCGTGGCCACCATAACCACCACGGGCGTGGGGTACAAAACAATTCTGCCACCCAAGCTTCCATCCTCCACGGCCATGGCACCAAAAGCCTACCAATGACCACGGCCATGGCCAATCAAGGCCACGGGCGTGGCATCCAGAAGGCTACTGCCCTCGGCCAAATTCCCATTTCCAAGCCCAAAATTCCAACAAACACCAACCACAAGCAACTCTATGAAAATAATGAAGTAAACTCAAGTAAAACATCAATAATCACTTCAAAACCCTAAAACAACATCCACTCCAACACTTCCAACAACAACACCAATCTAACCCCTTCACTTAAAATCACAAATAACATTTGAAAACACATCTCAAACACATTTAATCATCATCTCAACAAACCAAAGTTCATTTCAAACTCCACTTCAAAAGAATAAAGGAAATCAAGAAAAAGAGCTTACCAAAATTGTAGAATTCCACAAATCTTCCACTTAATTCCTTGAATCTCCTTTCAATTTGAGTTTAGAACTTCAAGCCCTCTCTAGCTCTTTCTCTTCTTCAATGGCTGGCACACACATGAGAAAAGACAAGAAAATAAACTCAAGTCAACCACTTCTTCTTCTTTTAATCTCCACCATGCAATTCCTACAAGGAAAATTACCAAAACACCCTTAACCATTTGTTCTAGCTTTTGTCCCTTGCATGCCCATATATGTAATTTCACAACCTCAAATAAAATATCTTCTTGCATTGACTCCCTATTTGACTTATGTATATGTTAATTATATCATCATATAAACAACATATACATTTCTCTCTAAACCCTCTTTTCTATCTCAAAACACATATACACAAACATTTCCTTTCTAATTTCTTTTCTCTTGCCATTAGACACATACATTCTAACCAATTTAAACAACAACAACAACAACAACGTTCAAAACTTCTAGGGCATATATGGGGATATTACAAAAACCGACTGATGTGCTTCTTCTAAAATAGTCCTTCTCAATCTTGCATCATCAGGAACACACAATCTATCCTTGAATCAAAGGCTACCATCATCTCTCACATGGAATTCTCGGCTCTCCCCATTTTGGCAATTTGACACAACTTTCTGAATTTTCTCATTAGCCAATTGAGCCTCTTTAATATGATCTAACAACACCGGTCTCAACTGCAATTGAGCTAACAATGCACCATCATCACATGATTCAAAACTAGCATGCAACGCTCTCAACTCAACCAGCAACGAGAGCGAATAAATAGTCAAACCTGCTAAAGACTTCCAACTCAAGGCATCTGCAACAACATTCACTTTACTAGGATGATAATCAATCAAACAGTTGTAGTCTTTAATCAATTCCAACCACCGTCTTTGCCGAAGATTAAGCTCTCTTTGAACCCTAAATATTTCAAACTCTTATGATCTGTGTAGATAAAACACTTCTCTCCATACAAGTAATGTCGCTAAATCTTCAAAGCAAACACTATAGCTGCCAACTCCAAATCATGTGTCGTATAATTAAGCTCATACGGCTTCAACTGCCGAGAAGCATAAGCTATGACTTTACCCTCTTGCATCAAAACACAACCTAAACCATTATGTGAAGCATCACTGTAAATCACATATAGTTTATCTTCCACAGGCAAAGTAAGAACAGGCGCTTGAGTCAACATCTCCGTCAACTGCTCAAAACTAGCTTGACACTGATCTGTCTACACAAATCTAATTCCCTTTCGAAGTAATCTGGTGAGTGGAGTAGCTATCAAAGAAAAACCTTTCACAAAGCGTCGATAATAGCCTGCCAAACCCAGAAAACTTCTAACTTCAGTCACAGACTTCGGTGGACTCCAATTCAAAATAGCCTCAACTTTACTCGGATCAACTCTTATACCATCTGTTGAAACTATATGATCGAGAAAAGTCACTTGATCAAGCCAAAACTCACACTTCGATAGTTTAGCATATAATTTGTAATATCCTCATATATGCCCTAGAAGTTGTGATTATGTTGTCGTTGTTGTTATATAATTGGATTGAATATATGTGTTAAATTACAAGAGAAAAGAAATAGAGAAAAGAATGTTTATGTATATGTGATTTGGGAAAGAATTTAGGGTTTAGAGAGAATGGTATATGTTGTGTATATGATGATATATATAACATATAAGTTGGTCAAAATGAAGAGTCAAGGAAAGAAGATATTTATTTTTGTTAAGTGTGAAGTTACTATAAAGGGCATGTAATGAATGGTAATCAAGACAAATGGTATAAGGGTGTTTAGGTAATTACTCTTGTTGAATCACTTGGTGGAGATTTAAAGAGGTGATATTTTATCTTTTCTTCATTTCCTTCTTCTTCTTCTTCTCTTCTCCACGTTGGTTGGCTCCTCCTTAGACAAGAGAGAGCAAAGTGAGATTTGTTTAATTCTAACATCAAATTGAAGGGAGAATCAAAGGATTTAATTGAAGATTTGTGGAATTCAACAACTTAGGTAAGTTCTTTCTCTTGATTTTCCTTTGTTCTTTTGAAATTGTGTTTGGGATTGGTGAGTTGATATGGATGGTTGATGGAGTGTGTTTGTGTATGGTGTGTGTAAAAGTGTTGAAATGGAATTAAAGATAAGAAGCTAGGTTGGTGTTGGTGATGGAAGAGTAAGAGTTGTGTTTAGTGAATTTTTTTCTGTTTTACAATTAGTAAAGGCTGTGACTTGTATGATTTTTAATTAATTATAGAAAAATGTTCTTGAAGTGAATTTTTGATATGTTGTGCCTCTATGAGTCTAGAATGACTGAAAAATATGTTGATTCGATTTTGGAATGGTTATGAGTTTAGAAAGATTATTTTTATTATACCTGTTCCAGCAGGTACCTTAACTGAGACAGCTATATTTCGGGATTTTTAATAAAATGTAGAAAAATCATATCCAATTTAATTTTGGATATGTTGTTGCTTAGTGAGTCTAGTATTTGAGAAAAATAATTTGGAACCACGTTGATTGAATTTGATTTATGGAATTCACAAAGTTCAGAACTGCTGCCAGGATGCAGGGCAATTGGGGCAGTCTGGTTAGGTGAACTATTTGACCAAGATTTTTTGTTCAGTTTGATCTGAAATTTTAAAGGAATGATTTTAAGATACAAAACTAAATTCTGTAAAAATTTTAGAATTTTTAGTCAAGTAGATTATTTTATACAATTTTTCAAAATAAGGATAAAATGGAGTCTTAAACCAGAATGTACTATTCATATGGTCATTTTGCTAATATTCCTTTGGATTAGGTTTTGAAGAGATTGGGTTGCATTAACCTAAATGTGGAGAATTCTTGGAAAGAAAAGAAATGTATAGATTGATGGGACTAGTTCTTGAGGTAAGTACCAATACATATGATTGTATTTAATTACATAATTTGAGGCTTAACACATTTGTTTGCAAATGTGTTAAGTGATCTATTATATTGTTAACATAATTGGACTAAGGTGATGATTGAATGATGTGAAGGATGTGAAGATCATTAACCAGGTAAGCATAAACCCTATTTGATTGTATATCCTTATATGTCTTTGAACATTAACACATTGGGATGAAAGTGTTAAATAAGCTATTATATTGTGAATGTAAATGAAGAATATATATAAAGGATGAAATATGAAATGGGAAAGGTAGGAAGAAATGAGGATCATTCTTAAGGTATGTGCAATTTGTTATGATAAATGCTCTAGTAATGAATGATGTTAATGTGTTTTGAGAAGTGAGAAAATGTTATGTTATATGCATTGTGAATCTTGTGTATGGCAATGTATTATATGAATAATATACTTTGAAATGTGATATCAATGATGCTATATGTATCATATGGATTGAGATATGATATGATATGAAGCCATTGTGATTGGCTATGATAATTCAATTGAAAGAGATAAGGCATGTTGGCCTAATTGATGATGAGATTGATAATGAAATAATAAATGAATTGTTTGTTTAATATGTTATTCAGTTTCAGAGTTCTGGATTTGGGTGGCATGCCTAAGAAATGATGAAAGGTAACAGTCTTGCCGGGTTGAGGATCTCCTCATATGTGTTGAGTTGATGGTCCAAGAGACTGGGTCTGTTACACTATGAGAATTGTGAATATGAGATATATGATTTGTAACAGTCTTGCCGGGTTGAGGATCTCCTCATATGTGTTGGGTTGATGGTCCAAGAGACTGGGTCTGTTACACTATCCATAGATAGAGATACATGTATATACATTGCCTACGGGCGTGATGATTGTGACTATGAACCAAAGCAGTAACTCTGAACTTTGAATAACATATTAGTGTTTTGGGCCCGAGTCTGTCTTTATTGTCAATGTGAATTGCAAGTATTGAAATATTGATTGTGAGTATTAATAATGAATTATGCTTGGTGAATTGTGAATAATATAATGTTATTAAGTGTAATATGTAAATGAATTGTGGTTGATGATAAAGGTTGTCTTTATTGTAAATGTGATTTATGATTTGTATGATATGTAATTTGTGTATTGCAATAATGATTGGTATGGTATATATAATGTAGGGGTATTAATATATTGGTTTTGAGTATTGGTGATGCATTGGGGTTGGTGATAATATTATGTATATATGTACATCATATTTGAAATTAGCTAGGATATATTAAAGATGAAATTAAAAAGAAAAGAAGATATGATAAGAACTAATTATATATTGAATTGATGTATCATTATATGTCAATACTTCTATACTATATGTTTATATTTTATAGTTGGACTACTAAGCTCTCGGGCTTAGCGCGGGTGTTTATTCGCGCAGGTATATAGATGGAAGATATGAAGTCTTTTGTTATGCCACAAGAAGAGTAAAGTTTGTCGAGACCAACTAGGGGGTAATGCATACATGTATAAACTTTAATTATGATGTATTTCTGACGAGAGAGTATTTATATGTATAAATGAAGTTTTTGATAAAGATAATGATTTTGTAAATGTTATTTAAATTAATGTATTATGGTTTGAACTCTGTTACAGGTTTTTAAAAGGTAACGAAAAGTGACATCCTTATACTTTATATATTTACTGTATGTATACTAGGTATACGCATAGTACTTATATAGGGTATCGGGGTGTTACATAATTGCTTCTCTCTCAAAGTCTGCAATACAATTCGCAAATGCTTGTCATGATCTTCTTCATTACAAGAATGCACCAAAATATCATCAATGAAGACCACCACAAACTGATGTAGATAGGGCCTAAACACCCTATTCATTAAATCCATCAAAGTTGCAGGTGCATTCATCAATCCAAAAGGCATCACTAAGAACTCATAATGCCCATATCTTATGTGGAAAGTTGTCTTACGAACATTTTCAGCTCTAACCCTCAACTGATGGTACCTTGATCTTAAATCAATCTTGGAGAACACTGCTGCTCCCTTCAACTGATCGAAAAGATCATCAATCCTAGGCAAAGGATACTTATTCTTAATAATCACCTTGTTCAATTGCCTATAATCAATGCACAACCTCAAAGTACCATCCTTCTTCTTCACAAGCAAAACAGGAGCTCCCCACGGAGAAACACTAGGGCAAACAAACCCTTTATCCAACAACTCCTGCAACTGCACCTTCAACTCTCTCAACTCAGCAGGTGCCATTTGATAAGGAGTAATAGAGATGGGAGTGGTACCAGGCAACAATTCAATACCAAACTCAACCTCTCTCTCAGGGGGTAAACCTGGCAACTCCTTAGGAAACACATATGGAAATTCCTCAACTGTGGGTATACTATCAAGTTGAGAACCCACTACTCTGGTATCCACAACATGGGCAAGATAAGCATCAGACCCTTTTCTAATCAACTTTCTAGCTGCTACAGCTGATACAAACAAGGATGCAAGTTGTCTCTGCTCACTAGACACCATCACACTTCTACCATCATCGGTTCTCAAGGTAACACACTTCTTCTGACAATCTACCATAGCTCCATGCTTAGACAACCAATCCATGCCTAAGATCAAATCATACTCCTTAAAAGGCATTTCAATTAAATCACCCAAAAACTCTTCACCTTGCACCACAACTGAACTATCACGATGCACCTTACTCACCACAACACTATGTCCTAAAGGATTTGTCACCAAGACATCAAATCCTAAGGACTCAGAATGCAATTCAGACACAGGCAAGATAGATGCACTTATGTATGAATGAGTAGATCCTGGATCAATTAAAGCAAGAACTGAAATGCCAAATAAAGAAAATGTACCCGCAATAACTGCTGAAGCATCCGGTTGCCTTTGCATCACATACACTCGCTGAGAAGACCCAGCCTCATCTGGCCTACTGCCTCTGGATGTAGAGCCTCCTCTCTGACTGATCCCAGGTCGACCACCTCTACTGAAACCTCAGCCACCTCGACCACCTCTGCTAAAACTAGGTCGAGAAGCTGCAATATCAGTCTGTCTATCCTCCTGCATCTCAGGACAATCTCTAATGAAATGGTCAGGTGATCCACATTTGAAACACACAGCTGATCCACTAATCTTCCAACAAACACCCCCATGTATCCTACCACAATGAACACATGTAGGTGTAGTAGACCTCTGAACCACTGGAGTCGGAGCACTAGCTACAAAAACTGTAGGTCTCGGCCTCTGCCTCTGATACTGAACTGACCTACCCGACTGCCTTTGCTTCTACTGACTCTTGGAACAAAACTTCCTCGGCCTCTCTTCATAGATGAAGACCCTACCTCAAACTAGGATCTCCTAACTCTGGTCTCCTCTTCAGTAGCAGCTGCTGCAATAACCTGTGCTCTCTCAACACTTCTAGCTGCAGCAGCCAATTGAGAAAAATCTTGGTACCGAGAACCAGCAACAATACACATAATAGAGGGCCTCAATCCCTCCTCAAATCTCCTACACCGGTCAATCTCATCTGCAATAATCCCACCGGTATAGTGACTCAACCGGATGAACTCTACCTCATACTCTGTCACAGTCCGGTTATCTTGTCTCAGATTCAAAAATTCCATCTTCTTAGCATCCTTATACTCCCTCGGAGTATATTTCTGCTCAAACTCCCTCAGAAAATCACTATAAAACAATGTTGGTTGATCATCCATGGCATGAGGAACTGTCTTCCACCAATCATAAGCATCGTTTTGCAATAAGGATCTAGCATAATCAAATTTCTCTTCAGGAGTAGCTTGCAACTGAATAAATACCCTCTGCACTCTATCTAACCACTGCTCAGCTACTGCAGGATCTGTAGTACCAAAGAAATCTTCAGCCCCAAATTTCGTCAATTTATCATAATGCCTCATCGATACTTGTGGCTGTGGTGGTGGTGGCGGCTGCACTGGAGCTTGCCTCAACAATTCTACCACATGTCTTAGCTAAACTGTCGGAATCTCATCAGCAGCTGGTCTCTCTGGCACAAGAGCAGGTGCCTCACTAGCTCTCTCAACCCTAGCTCCATCTCTACCCTCTTCAGGAGCTATACTCTCAGCACTACCTTCTATGGACTAACGTGAATGAGATGCCATCACTACCTATATCTGCAAACACAGCAGAATATACCTCATCAAAGATCAAAGACTGCCAATACCAAAACATGTATCTTATTTAAAAATCAACTTTTAAAAATTAAAATTTTCTTTTTCTTACAATTTACCTAGGTTGAGAATCTCAAACCTGGCTCTGATACCAAAACAATTGTAACACCCCTATACCCCGTATACACACACTACATACACCTGTAATATACGTATACCGAATATAGGTGTGCTACAGTTTATAATAAGCAAACCAATCTTTCAATTTAACAACATTATAAGAAAACTTAAAACATTCAAATCATATTATAACGTTCAATAGATAAAACATTTATTTGATACGCAGCGGAAAATATAGCAGTATTTACAAATACATAAACATCAAAATCCATGTTTTACAAAACATAAAAGTTATAAATGTTGGCAGTTTGTCTTTGATCTTTAAGTCCCCTATCAACACTTCAGAATCTAGACTCAACTCGGTCTAGCTAAACTCTCTGGTTCTACCCTATCACCTGCGCGATTAACCACAATGGTGCTAAGCCAACGGCTTAGTGGTACAAACCAATATAATAGTATGTTTCAATGCAATGCCAATGTCACACATTTCAACAATAAAGACAATATTCATAAATGATATATTAATATTTTTCATAACACTACATTCTATTATTTTATTCAATTGTTTCACCATTCATGAAACACATTGAAACAAAGACAAGCATGGGCCCAAAAGACACTAATATGTTATTCAAAGTTCAGAGTTACTACTTTGGTCCATAATCACCATCATCAAGCCCGTAGGCGATACATATATATCTATCCATGGATAATCCAACTAGATTTGAGCTTACGACCCAGTCTTTTCACTTAATCTAGCTTCAAGGATTTATTTTTTAGGCTTACGACCCGGTCTTTTCACCCTAAAAACATCACATTTATCAGCTGGACTCAGCTTACAACCCAGTCTTTTCACCTATCTAGCGATTCATAGGCATGCCGCCAAACTCAGAACTCTGAAAATTGAATAACATATTAAGCACACAATTATTTCATTTATCTCTTTATCATTCTCTTTCTCAATTCATTTCTCATTTCATTTCTCATAATCAATAAGCAATCATGCCCCAATTATTTAATTTGCATTATCATAGCCAACAACAATGGCTTCACATTTCATCATATCTCAATTCACATTAAAGCAATTCATCATTAAAGTATACATAACCAAATGCATTGAACATACATTTTGAATGATCATCATATCTTCCACATTATGCAAATCATAGCATTAATCAAATGTATCAACAATGTAATAGATTTCTTAACACATTTACAACCAAATGTGTTAAGTCCCAATGTCATGTAAATGTATGCAATAATGTCGGGTTTGTACTTACCTCACGAACAACTCACACCAATCTATACACTTCCTCTTCCAAGAATTCTCAACACTTAGGTTAGGGCAACTCAACCTCTTCACAACCTAATGCAAAAAGAATAATACACACTTATTTACAAATTCACATGAATTCCAATACAATTATTCACCTATTAGTCTCATACTAGACCCATAGATCACAAATTATAAACCAACACAACTATCTAGGACCCACGGTCGTGGCCTCACATGTAATATCCTCATTTATGCCCTAGAAGTTTTGAGTATGTTGTTGTTATTGTGGTTGTTGATATATATATTGGGAAGTGAATGTTTGTGCATATATGTGTTAAATTGTAAGAGAAAAGAAATGGGAAGAGAATGTATATGTATATGTGTTTTGGAGAAGAAATTTAGGGTTTAGAGACAAATGTATATGTTGTTTATATGATGATATAATTAACATATACATTGGTCAATTGTAGAGTCAAGGTGATGGTTAAGTGGAAGAAGATATTTTTGGTTGTTAATGAAATTACTATAAAGGGCTTATATGAGACAAAGAGTTAGTTATATGGTTAAGGGTGTTTTGGTAATTTTCCTTGTAAGATGCATGGTGGAGATTAAAAGAAGAAAAGGTGTTTGACTTGTGCATTTTCTTCTTTCTTTCTTGAAGTGGCCGGATTCTCCATAGACAAAGAGAGAAAGAGAGGTGATCTTGAGGTTTGAAGCATTTTGAAGAAAGAAACAAGGGTTTTGGTTAAAGATTTGTGGATTTCTTCATTTGAGGTAAGATCTTTTCTCTAATTTCTTCAATTCTTTTGAAGTGGTATGATTAAGTTGCTTATGGTATGATTGTAAGTATTGATTTTGCTTGATAGATGAGAAGTTGGGTTGGTGTTGGTGATGGAAGAGTAAGATTGGTGTTTAGTGAAATTGTTTCTGTTTTAGGATTAGTAAAGGCTGTGACTTGTATGATTTTTAATTAATTTTAGAAAAATGTTCTTGAAGTGAATTTTTGATATGTTGTGCCTCTATGAGTCTAGAATGACTGAAAAATATGTTGATTCGATTTTGGAATGGTTATGAGTTTAGAAAAATTATTTTCATTAGACCTGTTCCAGCAGGTACCTTAACTGGGACAGCTATATTTCGGGATTTTTAATAAAATGTAGAAAAATCATATTCAATTGAATTTTGGATATGTTGTTTCTTAGTGAGTCTAGTATTTGAGAAAAATAATTTGGAACCACGTTGATTGAATTTGATTTATGGAATTCACAAAGTTCAGAACTGCTGCCAGGATGCAGGGCAATTGGGGCAGTCTGGTTAGGTGAACTATTTGACCAAGATTTTGTGTTCAGTTTGATCTGAAATTTTAAAGGGATGATTTTAAGATATAAAACTAAATTCTGTAAAAATTTTAGAATTTTTAGTCAAGTAGATTATTTTATACAATTTTTCAAAATAAGGATAAAATGGAGTTTAAAACCAGAATGTACTATTTATGGTTAGGGTTTTAATTCTTTGTTCTTCTTGCATTGCTTTGGTTCTCCAAAGGTAGGTTGGTCCTTAAACCTAACCCTAAACACTTTAAACACACTTGAATCAATGAATGTTATAATCAATTGTTCTTTGCCCTAATTGCATTGTTGAGATTGAACAATGTTATGTTGTGCATTGTGAATGGTAATGTGTTTCATGAGTAATGTGGAATGAAATGTTGATATTTATGAATGATGCTATGTGAGATATAATGTGATCATGGATGAGATATATATATATATATATACTTGAATAATGAGATGTTATATTATGAAATGAAATGTGAAGCCATTGTTATTGGCTAAGATGATGTAATTGAAAGAAAGAAGGCATGTTTGCCTAAATGTGATGAGAATTGAGAATGGAAATGAATTGTTTGTTTAATATGTTATTCAGTTTCAGAGTTCTGGATTTGGGTGGCATGCCTAAGAAATGATGAAAGGTAACAGTCTTGCCGGGTTGAGGACCTCCTCATAGGTGTTGAGTTGATGGTCCAAGAGACTGGGTCTGTTACACTATGAGATACATGATTTGTAACAGTCTTGCCGGGTTGAGGATCTCCTCATATGTATTGAGTTGATGATCCAAGAGACTGGGTCTGTTACACTATCCATGGATAGAGATACATGTATATACATTGCCTACGGGCGTGATTATTGTGACTATGAACCAAAGCAGTAACTCTGAACTCTGAATATCGTATTAAATACTTGTTGGGCCCATAGGTGTCAGGGTTATATGAAGGTCCTAAATAATGTTATGAGTTAATGAAATGAGATGTTGGTTATTGAGTATGATTGATTAATGTTGAATGTGGAAAGATGTTGAAATGTGGTATGCTCATATGACTATGATTTGTGAAATGCATAATTATGTGGTTAACTTTATATTTATGAAATTGATCTTATCAATAACATATGTGGCATTGCATTACATTAAAGCATACCATTAGCATGTTTTATCTTACTAAGCCGTTGGCTTAGCGCGAATGTGATTCTTCGCGCAGGTGACAAGGAAGAACCAGAGAGTTCCTCTAGGCCGAGTCGAGCCTAGATTTTGAAGATTGAATAGTGGGCTTTAAGATCGAAGACTGACTGCCAAACATGTATAAATTTTATGTGTTGTAAAACTTGAGTTTTGATGTATATGAATTTGTAAATATTGTTACTTTCCGTTGCATAGTGAACAAAGATTTTATCTGCTGTATTTCATAATAAACCTTTACTTTATTTTGTACTAGAAGTGTAAATCCTTTTTGCAGGTTGTAGTTGAGGTTATAAGGGGGATTTATTGGAAGTGTACTGAGAATGATTTTGTTTGCATTGGTTTGTGTAAAAATGTTTTCAAAAATTAGAAAAAAACCAGTTTTGTCGACACTTGGGATTGAATTTTTAGGCAAAACTATGGCAAAATTTCTATAAAAATCGGAACAAAAATTTGACTAAGTAAAAGTGGTAGCAACATTAGGATAGGGTGGCGCCTCTACTCAGCTTACACACGTAGGTCGGGAAGGGGTGTTACATCACACCCCCACGGTCGTGGCCTCACAACCCCACGGTCGTGGCCTCACAAACCCCCACGGTCGTGGGTTAGCAAACGAATCTGTCCAATTTGCTTAACACCCCACGATTGTGGCATCCAAGGGCCACGGGCATGGCATCCAATTTGCTTCTGTTTTGGACCAAACTCATGTATTCTATGCTTTAAACTTTATTAAACACAAACATCTTGAAGATCTACAAAAAATAATTGATTAAACACAATATTTGCATCAATTACCAATTCACAACTCTAACTCTTCCAACACCAAACCTAACTCCATCTCTTCAATTCAACCCCAAAATCACAATCAAATAAACCCAACACACTCAAACACACCACAATAAAACATATTCATACCATCAACAATTAATCATCCAACTCAAATACAACTTAAAATAAAACAAGAGAATCAAGAGGAAACTTACCAAAGTTAAATTTTTAACTTAATCACTTGAAATCTTCTTCAATTTTGAGCTTGGAAAACAAGAACTCTCTTCTCTCTTGCTTTGTGATACACGACCAAGAAGGAAAAGAAAAGAAGAAGAAAAAGAAAAATAGCCAAGTCAAACTCTACTAACCACTTATACCTTCTTTTAAAATCCACCAAGCAAAAATAATATTAAAATAATCTAAATATCCTCTTTCACTCACTTACTTCCCTTTTAATTTAATTTCACTAATTTAAAATAAATAATTATCTTCTTTTGACTTTCATTACCTTGACTTGTATATGTTGTATATATTTCTATATATACAACATATACACTCTCTCTCTTTACTTCTTAACTTTTATCTCTTTCCATATAAACATATACACTAAATCCAAATACAACAATAATACCAAAACTTTTAGGGTATACTTTGGGATATTACATAGAGTACCATATCCGGTGAGGTTGAACAAGGACAAGATTGATGCTCAATTCGGTAAATTTCTTGAACTTTTTAAACAATTGCACATTAACATTTCATTTGCTGAGTCTTTATCACAGATGCCTAAATATGCTAAATTTTTGAAAGATATCCTTTCTAATAAAAGGAAACTCGAGGAAGTGTCTTTAGTGCATTTGCTTAAAAAGAGTTCAGTAATTTTGCAAAGGAGGTTACCTAAGAAGTTAAAAGACCCAGTTAGTTTCACCATTCCATGTTTGATAGGTAACCTTGAGGCTAAAAGTGCATTAGCTGATTTGGGGGCTAGCATAAGTGTTATGCCCTATAAAATGTTTAAAGAGTTAGGCATTGGTAACCCTAAACCAACACTAATGACCATCCAACTTGCTGATAAGTTAGTAGTCCACCCTCATGGCATTATAGAAGATGTGTTGGTAAAAGTTGGGGATTTTATTTTCCCTAATGATTTTGTTGTCATTGATATTGATGAGGATGCAGATGTTTCACTTATTTTTGGTAGGCCATTTTTAAATACAGCCTGCACCCTTATCGATGTTCATGATGGCACACTAACTTTGAGAGTGGGTGGTGATAAGGTTTTTTTTAGTATATATGATGCTATTAAACATTCACTTTCACTTGATGAGGCGGAATCATGTAATGATGTTATTGAGCATGAGACTGTAAATTGTGTTACTAACATTGTTTCCAAGGATCCCCTTGAGTTTTGTTTATTGCAGGAAAATGTTGAGGATCAAGAAGCAATGGAGCAGCTTGTTTTTTTTGAAGCAAGCAAATCGTTCAAATGCAGGGCATATGAGACTATTGAGATGCCAAAGGAAGAGAAGCCAAAACCATCGGTGATTGATCCACCCAACTTGGAATAAAACCCCTTTCAGATCACCTTGAGTATGGATTTTTGGCGGAGAAGAAGAAATTACCAATAATTCTGAGCTCCCACCTATCTTCTAAGCAGAAAGAAAAGCTTATCCAGTTGTTGCAGAAACATAAGAAAGTGATAGCTTGGAAGATAGCAGACATCATGTAATATCCCATATTATACCCTAAAAGTGTTGGGGTTATTGTTGTATTTGGATTCAATGTGTGTATTGAAGGGAAAGAGAAGGGAAGTGAAGAGAAGATGTAGGAAAAATAAATGCAAAATATATGACATATACATATACCCACATATACATCACATATACATGATGTATAAAATGGTGTAGGAAAAGTGTGTTGTATATATATATATATTTGTATAATTAATGAATAATAATAATGATGATAAGGACAAAAAGAGAAAAGAAGAAGAAAGTCAAAAGGAATTGTGTGTGGTGGAGATTTAATGGTATAATTGTTATAATTGTTATTATTATTGTTATTGTTATTATTATTATATATATATATATATATGAGATAAGAACGAAGGAAGGGAGGAGAACCTTCTTTCTTTCTTCTTTTTCTGTTCTTCTTCTTCGTGGATAAGAGAGCACGAGAGAGAGAGAGAGCACGAGAGAGAGAGAGAAAGGTGATCTTCATCAAAATTTCTTAAGGATTTTAAGAGTATTGAAGATGGAGATGAAGATTTGGTAACATATTTAGGTAAGTACTCATCTCTTGAGTTGAATTTATTGATTATACTTATATATATAAGTTTTTATCTTCTTAGTTGGATTTCTTTTGGATTTAGGTTATGTTTGGTTTGATTGGTGTGTAAGTGGATGATAACAAGAGATTGAAGTATATAAATGTGTGAAATTAACATCTAAGTGATGATGAGTTGAGATAATTGTAAGGAAAATGATGAAATGTTGATTTGGGGTTTGGTTTGGATGAATTTCGAGTGTTTGGTCTTTAAATTATTGTAGGACACGGCCAAGTTATGAGAGACACGGCCAAGTTAGGGCAAATTTGGCCGTGTTGGATGAGTTTTAGAGAGACACGGCCACTGGCTTGGCCGTGTCCCTTGCCTGTGTTTGTTACTGTCTGATTTATGTTGAGAGACACGGCCGTGTCCCTTGCCCGTGTCTGTTATTGAATTGTGTGTTGAGAGACACGGCCACTGGCTTGGCCGTGTCCATTGCCCGTGTTTGCTACTGCTTGAATTGGTGTTGAGTGACACGGCCACAAGCTTGGCCGTGTCCCTTGGGCGTGTTTGCTACTGGATGATTGTATTGAGAGACACGGCCACAAGCTTGGCCGTGTCCCTTGTGGGTGTTTGCAAATGTGTTTGTTATTTGGTCTTCAAACATTGTTGGATCTTCAAATGTCTTTTGTACCTAAACACACTTAAAACGATAATGATCCAACCAAATGTATATGGAGGATTCTAAGTTCTTGAATAAGGTAAATTGTTATGTATGAATATATCAATGATAATATAGGAAATGTGGAAGATATAATGATCAATGAAAAAGTATGTGCAATGTCATTGATTATGTATACTTGAGTGATGAATTGAATTGATCAATATGATTTGATGATAACGTTGATATTATATGAACCATGTTAGGTTTTATTCATTGTCAATCTCATGAATTGTATTGTATTATATGTAGATTGATGATGCATATGAATAATGGCATGTTGTGTATAATGTGGAATATCATGAGATCATTGATGATGAATTACTTTAATGTTATGATTGAAGCATGCCTATATGGTATGATTGATTCATGATATGTTTGTTTAGTAATGTAATTGATGTTGCATATATCAATGATGAAACTTGAAATGTGATTTGAGATATAGTGTGATATGAAGCCATTGTTCTTGGCAATGATGACTCAAATGTGATATGAAGTCATTGTGATTGGCTGTGATGATTCAATTGAATTAAGTGAGGCATGTTTGCCTAGATGATGATGAGAATCGATAATGAAATAATAGATGAATTGTGTGTCTGATATGTTATTCATTTTCAGAGTTCTGAGTTTGGAGGCATGCCTATAAAATGAAAGGTAACAGTCTTGCCGGGTTGAGGATCTCTTAAATTTGAGACGAATTGAGATCCAAGAGACTGGATCTGTTACACTATGCTAATTGTGATTATGAGATATATGATTTGTAACAGTCTTGCCGGGTTGAGGATCTCCTCGATTTAGTCGGGTTGATGGTCCAAGAGACTGGGTCTGTTACTCGATAAATGTGAAATGTGAAATGTGAATTATAGTAACAGTCTTGCCGGGTTGAGGATCTCCTCGAGATTTGCCGAGTTGATGGTCCAAGAGACTGGGTCTGTTACACTATCCATGGATAGAGATATATATATAGATGATGCCTACGGGCTTGATGATTATGATTATGGACCAAAGCAGTAACTCTGAACTTTGAATAACATATTAGTGTGTTGTTTGGGCCCGAGTCTGTCTTTGTTGTCAATGTGATATTAAATGTTGAAATAAATGAGTAATGAGATCTATAACTGCCTTTATTGGAAGTATGATTCATGTTTGATGAATTGTGGATAAAATAATGTTATGAAGTATGCTTTTGTAATATGTGCATTGATGTATTGAAGGTGAATATGTTTTGAGGGACTTTCTTGATATATGATTTTATAAAAATAAAGTGTGATGTGTAAAATATATATATGAATATGGAATTTGTGAGAATTGCTTTCGTAAAGGTGTTGAATAAGTCTTTGAATGGTAATTGGTTGAATTAATGTATATGTTTATGTATATGAGATTAGTGGGAACTTATGAAGAATGCATTGAGAAAGGAAAACGTGGTAAGAGAACAATAAAACATAATGCTAAACATATGAGGTATGATAATTTTGGTAAAGTGTATTTTATTATTTAGTTGTACTACTAAGCTTTTGGGCTTAGCGCGGATGTTTAATGGCGCAGGTATTTATGCGGTTGATCTGGAAGTCTAGCTGTGATGCCACGAGAAGGGTAAGAGTGTCTAGAGACCAACTAGAAGGTGATGCATACATGTATAATTTTATTTAGGTTTTATTTTTGATAACAATAATGATTTTCGTAAATGTTCTCTAATTTAATGTAATATCGCTTGAACTTGAATAAAGGGTTTTAAAGTAAAACGAAAAGTGACATTCTTATACTTTATATACGTATTGTATGTATACCAGGTATATGTATAGTACTTATATAGAGTATGGGGGTGTTACAATTATTTTGGTATCAGAGCTTAGGTTCGAGATTCTCGGCCTAAGTGAAATTAAAAAGAAAATTTTTGAACAGTTTAAATAAGAATTGAAAAGAATATTTTGGAAATGCAATTGGTAAGACATGCATATGCATTCACACCTAGGTTGGTCTCGAACGTGGCATTATGTGAATTGTGATGTATTTGAATTACATGAGATAAATGATAGTGTGTAAATGAGGTTTCATATGAAAGCAAATCTAGAAATGTTGATAATTGAGAGATGAGTGTGATATAAAGAAATGATATGGAAAGTATAAGTAAAAAGTTTGAGTATTGGTATGTATTTGGCATATAAAGAAATGGCTAGAAGAATAAAGTTGGAAATGAGTTAGAAACAAAATTAAGAATTAAAGTATGTAATCTATCCTCTAATATTTGAATCTCTTTTTAATAAACTTTATGTTGGGATTTTTGGAAAGAGTAAATACTGTTGAATGTGTAATATGGAAAGATATATTGTTTAAATGATAATAGTATGGTGAAATATTGAATGAGTTGATTGATATAGATTAAGTGTGATAAATTAAGGTGTGGATAGGCAAATTTAAGGTTATGTTCAAAAGAAAAAGAGATGACGTTGGTTAAGTACAAATATACATTGGTGTTGTTTGTATTGTTATTTTAATGCAAACATGGTGATTTCACTATTAGAAATGTGATATGCTTAAATATTGTGATAGCTCATGTTAATAGTGGAGATATGAGATATTTAGATTTTCTTTGGAATGAGCTTAATAATTGTGAAACAAATATGTTTTGATGTTACTTTGTGGTATATATATATATATATAAGATGTTTTAAAGTTGATATTAAGAGAATGAGATGAATAAATTGAAGTTTAAATCGAGTAGTAAGTTGGAAATTTATAGTTTTAGTGGAATGTGGATAGAGATCAATGAAATATTGATAGTTTAATGTATTTAATACATGAGATATATGAAATGAATATTAGTGCACATGAAAGTATTAGGAATTGAGGGGATGTGATTGATAGTAAGAAAATTTGGTTTGAAAGTAAAGAAAAGGAATTGAGCAAATGAAAATGAGTTATTTTAAGTAATTTGATTGGAAAGGATGAAAATGATTAGGAAGAATATGTTAAAGATATTTAAAAAAAAAACATATATGAGAGAGATATCACATTGGAAATGTGATTAAGCTTCTTGTGAAATAATATTATAAGTAGAATATGTATATTTATTGAAGTTAATGAATAACTTAAGTTATGATAAACAAATGAGCATGATAATAGTCAAAGGAAAGTGATAAATATTAAATTGGTATAAACTATATGAAAAAGGGAAATTTAATAAATTGCATAATTAAGTGTTTATATAAAGAGGATTTGTGAAATGAACTTTTGATATGAATGTGATCTATGAAGGTGTGGATAATATGTTTATTATTTTATATCATTACATGTTTAATGGTATTAGGAGTGAGAATAGACCTGGGTAATATTGAACAGTGAAACTGTTATAGTAATAACTAAATGAGACTGTCATAAGATGTGTTGGAGCTCAAAGAATTTATGTGGAAATATTTTTATGTATAAGTGTGTAATAAGAAATTGTAAGGAAGGAGTTATATATTTGAAAATTTTTAGAAGAGATGGATTGGAAATGGAGTAATGAAAGATACTTGTGTAAGATTGGTATCTAATTGAAGGTTGGGCTTAGGAAATATTAAAGATAATATTATTGAACATGAGTTGGGTTAATAATGATAAATTCAACAAAAGCAAACTGTTTTGGAGATGAAATTACAATGTGTTAATTCTTGGTGTAATAAAAGCTTGGGGAATAAATATATAAATTATGTGATACAAGTTAGTATTATAATTGGAAAGGTTGGAAATTGAATAATAGAAGAACAATATTGATTTACAACCCCTAAGTGTGATTGTTAATATATCATTGTCATATGATTTGGTTAGTGTGATTAGTGATTAGTTTTATTATCTTCAGATTTAGAACTGAGATGGATAACTATGTTTCCAGAAACATGGTTAAAAGATAAGATTGGTGAAGTTATATCTTATATTTACGATATTAAAAAAATTTAATTGTAATTATGAGAAGTAAAGCAAGGGAAGAGAATTGTGATAATGTTTTAAGCTATGAATTGTGTGATAGAACAATAATTATATAAATATAGTAATATTGGGTGAAGTGAAGAAATAATAAAAGGGAAGAAATTGTAATCATGACTGAAAGTTATATAGGATACATTTACAGTGTAAAGTGATTATGTGAATGAACTTAAAATTTATGGGAGTATGAATAATATAAATTAATATGTATATATCAATAATGTTGGAAATGATATGATTGTATAATGAGATGTTAAATATAATTAATGATATACGTGTATACTATTTTGATGTAATGAGAAACTATGATTATTGGCAATGATGTTAGAAATGAATTATAATGGAGGTAGAGTACCTAATTGATTATGAAAAATGAATTGTGAAAAGATAAATGAACGGACTTATCTGCCTCCTGTGGAACCATGCGGACCCAATGTGTTGGGCAACCAAACTTGGATTACCAACCTGGTTGGGAAAAAGCTCGTTTATGAAGTTATAGTTGTTGGTAATATTGATAAATTTTGAATGAGTATAAGAAATGATGATATAATTATTGAAATAAGGAAATGTATATGTATAAGCATGATTCATATTAATTGAATATATAAATTTGGAAAGATTAGAATTTGAATATAAGTTTGACCTAATGAACTTAGGTTATATATATAAGTATATATGGTAAAATCCAATGATAAATTTCAATAAGTTAATTGTTGGTTTGAATCAAATAAAGTTGAAATGTTAGTATATTGTGATAGATGAATTGATTTATGTAGCTTTCGTTAAAGTTGCAAGGCAATATTGAGATTTAATATGTGCAATTGTATTGGGAGTGTAAGATTTAATGGTAATGTGTATGATATAATATTCTGATTTATGAATGAATATAAATAAATTGAGGTATATTAATTGTACATGGTGAGAAATAAACTCATGAGAGTA
Organism: Garcia nutans; assembly: GCA_947685225.1. Classification (NCBI taxonomy): domain Eukaryota; kingdom Viridiplantae; phylum Streptophyta; class Magnoliopsida; order Malpighiales; family Euphorbiaceae; genus Garcia; species Garcia nutans. The sequence goes on from CANTUV010000043.1 coordinate 43,449,563, forward strand.
AGGATATAGTTATCCATTGATGTTTGGTAAATGTTTATTTTGAAAGTGATGGTAAGAATGGAATAAACAATGCTAAGATATTGATTAATGATTTTTGAGGTTAAAGTTAAGAGAATATCTATAAAGAGTTAAAGTGATAATCTGACTTTAGTACTAAGATAAAATGTATTGGAGATGTTATGAGATATCTTGATTGCTTTGTTGAGAAAGTAATAAGAGGTAAAGATATATATATATACCTATACAATGATGAATTGTGAAATTCAGAGAAAATGATTATTCCTAAGGGGGAGAGTAGAAGTTATGTGATTTGATAAAATTATAATGTAAGATACGATTATCTTTGTATGGAAGTTAAGATGGTGATTTGTGCTACATGGGTTGTTCTTATGTTGGATAATTTCGAGGACGAAATTATTTAAGGGGGAGAAAATTGTAATATCCCATATTATACCCTAAAAGTGTTGGGGTTATTTTTGTATTTGGATTCAATGTGTGTATTGAAGGGAAAGAGAAGGGAAGTGAAGAGAAGATGTAGGAAAAATAAATGCAAAATATATGACATATACATATACCCACATATACATCACATATACATGATGTATAAAATGGTGTAGGAAAAGTGTGTTGTATATATATATATATTTGTATAATTAATGAATAATAATAATGATGATAAGGACAAAAAGAGAAAAGAAGAAGAAAGTCAAAAGGAATTGTGTGTGGTGGAGATTTAATGGTATAATTGTTATAATTGTTATTATTATTGTTATTGTTATTATTATTATTATATATATATATATATGAGATAAGAACGAAGGAAGGGAGGAGAACCTTCTTTCTTTCTTCTTTTTCTGTTCTTCTTCTTCGTGGATAAGAGAGCACGAGAGAGAGAGAGAGCACGAGAGAGAGAGAGAAAGGTGATCTTCATCAAAATTTCTTAAGGATTTTAAGAGTATTGAAGATGGAGATGAAGATTTGGTAACATATTTAGGTAAGTACTCATCTCTTGAGTTGAATTTATTGATTATACTTATATATATAAGTTTTTATCTTCTTAGTTGGATTTCTTTTGGATTTAGGTTATGTTTGGTTTGATTGGTGTGTAAGTGGATGATAACAAGAGATTGAAGTATATAAATGTGTGAAATTAACATCTAAGTGATGATGAGTTGAGATAATTGTAAGGAAAATGATGAAATGTTGATTTGGGGTTTGGTTTGGATGAATTTCGAGTGTTTGGTCTTTAAATTATTGTAGGACACGGCCAAGTTATGAGAGACACGGCCAAGTTAGGGCAAATTTGGCCGTGTTGGATGAGTTTTAGAGAGACACGGCCACTGGCTTGGCCGTGTCCCTTGCCTGTGTTTGTTACTGTCTGATTTATGTTGAGAGACACGGCCGTGTCCCTTGCCCGTGTCTGGTATTGAATTGTGTGTTGAGAGACACAGCCACTGGCTTGGCCGTGTCCATTGCCCGTGTTTGCTACTGCTTGAATTGGTGTTGAGTGACACGGCCACAAGCTTGGCCGTGTCCCTTGGGCGTGTTTGCTACTGGATGATTGTATTGAGAGACACGGCCACAAGCTTGGCCGTGTCCCTTGAGGGTGTTTGCAAATGTGTTTGTTATTTGGTCTTCAAACATTGTTGGATCTTCAAATGTCTTTTGTACCTAAACACACTTAAAATGATAATGATCCAACCAAATGTATATGGAGGATTCTAAGTTCTTGAATAAGGTAAATTGTTATGTATGAATATATCAATGATAATATAGGAAATGTGGAAGATATAATGATCAATGAAAAAGTATGTGCAATGTCATTGATTATGTATACTTGAGTGATGAATTGAATTGATCAATATGATTTGATGATAACGTTGATATTATATGAACCATGTTAGGTTTTATGCATTGTCAATCTCATGAATTGTATTGTATTATATATAGATTGATGATGCATATGAATAATGGCATGTTGTGTATAATGTGGAATATCATGAGATCATTGATGATGAATTACTTTAAAGTTATGATTGAAGCATGCCTATATGGTATGATTGATTCATGATATGTTTGTTTAGTAATGTAATTGATGTTGCATATATCAATGATGAAACTTGAAATGTGATTTGAGATATAGTGTGATATGAAGCCATTGTTCTTGGCAATGATGACTCAAATGTGATATGAAGTCATTGTGATTGGCTGTGATGATTCAATTGAATTAAGTGAGGCATGTTTGCCTAGATGATGATGAGAATCGATAATGAAATAATAGATGAATTGTGTGTCTGATATGTTATTCATTTTCAGAGTTCTGAGTTTGGAGGCATGCCTATAAAATGAAAGGTAACAGTCTTGCCGGGTTGAGGATCTCTTAAATTTGAGACGAATTGAGATCCAAGAGACTGGGTCTGTTACACTATGCTAATTGTGATTATGAGATATATGATTTGTAACAGTCTTGCCGGGTTGAGGATCTCCTCAATTTAGTCGGGTTGATAGTCCAAGAGACTGGGTCTGTTACTCGATAAATGTGAAATGTGAAATGTGAATTATAGTAACAGTCTTGCCGGGTTGAGGATCTCCTCGAGATTTGCCGAGTTGATGGTCCAAGAGACTGGGTCTGTTACACTATCCATGGATAGAGATATATATATAGATGATGTCTACGGGCTTGATGATTATGATTATGGACCAAAGCAGTAACTCTGAACTTTGAATAACATATTAGTGTGTTGTTTGGGCCCGAGTCTGTCTTTGTTGTCAATGTGATATTAAATGTTGAAATAAATGAGTAATGAGATCTATAACTGCCTTTATTGGAAGTATGATTCATGTTTGATGAATTGTGGATAAAATAATGTTATGAAGTATGCTTTTGTAATATGTGCATTGATGTATTGAAGGTGAATATGTTTTGAGGGACTTTCTTGATATATGATTTTATAAAAATAAAGTGTGATGTGTAAAATATATATATGAATATGGAATTTGTGAGAATTGCTTTCGTAAAGGTGTTGAATAAGTCTTTGAATGGTAATTGGTTGAATTAATGTATATGTTTATGTATATGAGATTAGTGGGAACTTATGAAGAATGCATTGAGAAAGGAAAACGTGGTAAGAGAACAATAAAACATAATGCTAAACATATGAGGTATGATAATTTTGGTAAAGTGTATTTTATTATTTAGTTGTACTACTAAGCTTTTGGGCTTAGCGCGGATGTTTAATGGCGCAGGTATTTATGCGGTTGATCCGGAAGTCTAGCTGTGATGCCACGAGAAGGGTAAGAGTGTCTCGAGACCAACTAGAAGGTGATGCATACATGTATAATTTTATTTAGGTTTTATTTTTGATAACAATAATGATTTTCGTAAATGTTCTCTAATTTAATGTAATATCGCTTGAACTTGAATAAAGGGTTTTAAAGTAAAACGAAAAGTGACATTCTTATACTTTATATACGTATTGTATGTATACCAGGTATATGTATAGTACTTATATAGAGTATGGGGGTGTTACAATTATTTTGGTATCAGAGCTTAGGTTCGAGATTCTCGGCCTAAGTGAAATTAAAAAGAAAATTTTTGAACAGTTTAAATAAGAATTGAAAACCTGAAGATGAAAGATGTAGTGAAGGCTAAAGTGATAAAACTACTTGATGCAGGGATTATATATCTAATCTCGGATAGTTCATGGGTGAGCCCAGTCCAGGTAGTACCAAAGAAAGGAGGGATGATGGTGGTCCCTAATGAAAATGATGAGCTGATTCTAACAAGAACCGTTATCGGTTGGAGGGTTTGCATTGACTACAGGAAATTAAATGATGCAACTAGGAAGGACCATTTTCCTTTACCCTTCATTGATCAGATGTTGGAGAGGTTATCCGGGAATGAGTATTACTATTTTTTGGATGGTCTTTCAGGCTATTTCCAAATTCCTATCGCCCCGGAAGACCAAGAAAAAACTACATTCACCTGCACATATGGGACATTTGCATATCGAAGAATGTCATTTGGGTACTGCAATGCACCTGCGACTTTTCAGAGGTGCATGGTGGCAATCTTTGATGAACTTGTTGAGGATATTATGGAGGTGTTTATGGATGATTTTTCAGTCTATGGCAGCTCATTTGACAGATGTTTAGAAAATCTTAAAAGAGTCATGATGAGATGTGAGGAAACCAACTTAGTGCTTAATTGGGAAAAGTGTCATTTCATGGTTCAAAAGGGAATTGTGTTGGGACACAAAATTTCAAGCAAGGGCATTGAGGTGGATCGGGCTAAGGTAGACACCATTGAGAAGTTACTACCACCCACATCTGTGAAGGCCATAAGATGTTTTCTAGGACATGTGGGCTTTTATCGGAGGTTCATACGAGAATATTCTTAGATAGCCCGACCATTGACAAGACTCCTTGAGAAAGATGTGGATTTTGTTTTTGATGAGGAATGTTTGAGAGCATTCACAACTCTTAAGAAGAAATTGACCCATGCTCCAATCATGGTAGCTCCCAATTGGAATCTACCATTTGAAGCGATGCAAGTGACTTTGCAGTGGGAGCAGTCTTGGGTCAACGCAAGGAGAAATACTTCCAGCCTATCTACTATACAAGCAAGACTCTAAACACAGCTCAAGCTAATTACACAACTACGGAGAAAGAGCTGCTAGCTATGGTTTTTGCTTTTGACAAGTTTAGATCATATCTAATCTTCTCAAAAGTGATTGTTTATAAGGACCATTCGGCTTTGAGGTATTTATTTGTGAAGATTGATGCTAAGCCTAGGCTAATCCGTTGGGTTTTGTTGTTGCAGGAATTTGACTTGACGATTCAAGACAAGAAGGGAGCTGAAAATCTTACAGGAGATCATCTTTCTCGCTTGGAGAATCCAACCTTGGAGAGGTTTGAAGAAGGGACATTGATGATCACTTCCCCGATGAGAAGCTGTATGCCATGGTAAGTGAGGTAAGTAATTTAAATTTTGAAACACCTTGGTTTACAGATTTTGCTAACTATTTAGCTGTTAGGGAACTTCCTAAGGACTTAACTTATCAAGCAAAGAAGAAATTCTTTTCTGACTTAAAGTATTATTTTTGGGAGGATCCCTTTTTGTTTAGATTATGTAAGGATCACATGATCCGACGATGTGTGGCATGGCCCGAAACAATGAACATTCTTAGTCAATGCCATGCTGGACCAGCTAGTGGTCATATGGGAGCCAATAGGACTGCTCAAAAGGTACTAGAATCAGGATTTTATTGGCCCACTTTGTTTAGGGATAGCTACGAATTTGTGAACCGCTGTGATCATTGCCAAAGGACTGGAAACATTTCATCTTGTGATGAGATGCCCCAAAATGGAATTTTAGCGTGTAAAGTATTTGATCTATGGGGGATCGATTTTATGGGACCGCTTCCAAATTCTTTTGGTAACAAATATATTCTTGTAGCTATAGATTATGTCTCTAAATGGCCTGAAGCCCAAGCCTTGGCAACCAATGATGCTAGGGTAGTGATGAAGTTTTTGAAGAAGTTGTTCTCTCAATTTGGTACACCGAAAGCAATCATAAGTGATAGGGGTACTCACTTTTGTAATATTCAGGTTGAGAAAGTTTTCAAAAGATTAGGAGTTACACATAAGTTTGCTACCCCTTACCATCCCCAAACTAGTGGCCAAGTTGAGAATACGAATAGGGAGATTAAAAGAATTCTGGAAAAAATTGTAGAGCGATCCCGAAAGGATTGGTCCGAGAAATTGGACAATGCTCTATGGGCTTTTAGGACTGCATTTAAAACTCCTTTGGGCACTACAACGTTTAGGCTAGTATATGGAAAAGCTTGTCATTTACCTATTGAAATTGAACATAATGCATATTGGGCTATTAAACAGATTAACCTTGATCTAGCTCGTGCAGGTGAAAGGAGAAAGTTGCAGGTAAATGAGTTGGATGAGTGGAGATTGCAAGCTTATGACAATGCCATAATGTATAAGGAGCATACCAAGAGATGGCATGATGCTCGCATTAAGGACCAGAAAGAGTTTCAAGTAGGAGATCAGGTATTATTGTACAATTCAAGGCTTTATATCTTTCCAGGTAAGTTAAAATCTCGATGGTCTGGTCCTTTTAATGTTAAGAAAGTTTTCCCCTATGGAGTGGTTGAAATAACTCACCCGAAAAAAGGAGATTTTAAAGTTAATGGGCACAGGCTCAAATTATACTTTGGAGGGGAAATACAGGACTTGAAGGAGGTTTTACACCTCCAAGACTAGGGAGATTTACCCTGCTGTCCAACTAATACAACATTAAAGAAGTGCTGGGTGGGAGACAACCCACCATTTTATTCGTTCTTTGATTTTTATGTCTTAAATTTTTGTGTTTTTGGTTTGTGTTGTCATTTTTTTTTAGTTTTATCTTTCTATTATTGGGTGGTGGTTTGTTTGTTTTGAATTCATTTGAATTTATAGAGGAAATTTGATTTTGAGGAGGAAATTGAGCATATTAAAGGACACGCTTGTGTCATTGGGCGCGTCATTATTTTTTTACAGGCAGTAGCTACAACACGCCCAGTGACACGCCCGTGTCTATGAGCATGCCATTTTGAATGAGAAATAGTGGCTATGACACGCCCATATCACTGGTCGTGCCTTTAAAAAAAAGAATGAAAAATGAGCCAGCATGCCCAAAGAACACACCCAAGCTAGTGGGCGTGTCGTTTGCTTGGTTTTCACAGTATATGTGACACGCCCACAGACGCCCATGGACACGCCCGTGTCTGTGGGCGTGTCGATTATCTTTTCATCCAGTACCTGTGACATGCCCATGGACACGGTCATGTCTGTGGGCATGCCATGTACACTGTCTTTTATACTATAGGGCACGCCCAGTGACATGGGCATGTCACTGGGCATGCCGACGTCTTTATATATAGAACCAACGCCATTTTTCACGCAAATTTCAGTTTTCTTTCTTATTTTCTCTCATTTTCTCTCAACTTTCTTGCACACCCACTGGCACATTCACACACCCACTCACTTTAGGAGAGATTCTCACTTCCAACTTGCATTATTTGCATGCAATTGCTCGTTTTCCGTTGAATTTGCTTGTTCCACGCGATTTTCGCATTTTTCAGGTATGGAATATCAATTTTTGCGATTTTTATTTGCTTTATTTCATTTTTCCTATGCATTCCTTGTATTTTCTTGTCTTTGCCTTGAAGTTGCAAGATTTATGATGCATTTGCTTTATTTTGCTGTGTTTTTCTTTATCATAATTTTTTCGGCATTTGATTAATTTTGCTTTTGTTTGTTTTTGATTCCGTTTTGATTCGGTGTTTGTTTATTTTTGAATTAGTTTGTGTTTGAGTTATATATTGATTGTTTTGCTTGTTGGGTTCTAGTTACTCGTTATTTTCGGAAAATGGTATTGTTATTGTGGGAATTGCCTTTATCGTGGTATTGTTATTGCCGTCATTCGAATTGGTTTGTCGCTTTTGGTTGATTCAGTGTGTGTTGCTATAGGTCAATTATATTTAGTTTATATTGGCTGTTAGCATTGCCTTTATTGGGATATACATTATGCTTCATCGTTATAATGCTGACATTTCGGTAACTTTGTGTCGGTCTTTTATGGGTGTTTTGTATCGTGCTATACTTTTGTTGTTATTGAGGAATCTTTTTGGTTTGTTTTGCAGACTAACTAACAATGGGCCCTCGCAAATAATCATCCTCCCAGCTTCCCCCCAAGCATGCACAAGGGGAAGGCAGTTCCAGCCACTGTAAATAGTGCAAATACCAAAATATACCTCCCACTATGGAGTACTACTGCAACGAGGCTTATGGCAGCCAGTGCAACTACAAAAGCAGCAAAAATTACCACAAGAGCCATTTTGCTGACCCCTTTTCATCTAATTTTTCACACAAAAACACTATAAATAGACCCCTTAACCTCCCCCCCTTCCTCTAAAATTCTTCCACACACTGATCAACCAAGCAAACCCAATTGCTAGTTAGCCTTCTCTCTATCCTTCTTTCTTATTCAAAATAAAAGGTTCAAGCTTTCTTAGTAAGAACCACCTAAAAGTTACTTCCTTAGTAAGGTTGGATGCTTAGTCCATACTTGGATGCTTGTTTTCCTTAAACAACCTCAAGCCAATTACTTGCTTAGTAATCTAAACCCTAGCCAATCATGGAACTAAGGTTTGGTCACACATTCATGCCCTTCCCTTCCAAGGTGCCAAAAAAGGTAAAAACCTTAATCTTGATTTTCCTTATCTTTTGAAATGATTTGATGATTGAATGGACTTCATTAAATTCAAGGACCATCCTTTGGAGGTTGAGGCGATCTTGAATTGGAGTCCACCTAAAAATGTTACAGAAGTGAGGAGTTTTCTTAGATTGGTAGGTTATTACCATCGATTTGTAAAAGGGTTTTCTATGATATCCATGCCACTTACCAAATTCCTTCGAAAAGGGGTGAAATTTGTATGGACAGATAAATGCCAAATGAGTTTTGACCAGTTAAAAGATATGTTAACTCAAGCTCCTGTTCTTACTCTACCTTCAGAAAACAAACCATATGTGATATACGGTGATGCTTCACATAATGGTTTGGGATGTGTGTTGATGCAATAAGATAAAGTCATTGCTTATGCTTCTAGACAATTGAAGCCATATGAGTTGAATTACAAGACTCATGATCTAGAGTTGGCAGCTATAGTGTTTGCATTAAAGATTATGATTGTTTGATTGATTACCATCCAGGCAAGGCTAATGTAGTTATAGATGCTCTTAGTTGGAATTCAATGGCAGGGTTAATTGCCTATTCTGTTATGTTGTTAGTTAAATTGAGAGCCTTACATGCTAGATTTGAAATTGATGATGATGGTGCACTTGAGGCATAATTGCAAACTAAGCTATTGCTTTTAGAACAAATTAAAGAATCACAAAAGATAGATGTCAAGATTCAAAAAATTATGCAAGATTGTCAAAAGGGGGAGAGTGGAGATTTTTAAATAGGAAATGATGGTAGATTGAGGTATAAAACACGATTATATGTATCAAAAGATACAAAATTGAAGAAAAATATTTTAGAAGAGGCTCATCAATTTGCTTTTGCTATGCACCCTAGGAGTACTAAAATGTACCAAGATTTAAAATAAAGTTACTGGTGAAAGGGTATGAAAAAGGATATAGCAGAATTTCTATCCAAGTGTCTCACTTGTCAAAAGATAAAGGCTGAACATCAAGTTCCTTTAGGGTTATTGCAGCCCTTATTGGTGCCCGAATGGAAGTTGAATAGAGTAACTATGGATTTTGTTACTAGATTACCTCTGACTCAAAGAAAACATGATGTAATATAAGTAGTTGTGGATAGAATGACAAAGTCAGCTCATTTATTACTATGAGGATGGATTATTTCCTTGATAAATTATTGATGAAATTGTAAGACTGCATGGGATTCCAATTTAATTGGTGTCGGATCGAGATCCTAGATTCACTTTAAGATTTTGGAAGAGTTTGCAACATGTTATATTTCAGTACTGCTTTCCATCCCTAGACTGATGGACAGTCTGAAAGGGTGATATTAGTGTTAGAGGATATGTTGAGAAGTTGTGTTATTGATTTTGTTGGCAGTTGGGATAAACACTTACCGTTGGTTTAGTTTACATATAATAATAGCTACCAATCTAGTATTGGTATGGCACCATATGAAGCTTTATATGGAAGGAAGTGTAGAACACCTCTATAATGGGATGAAATTAGAGAAAAAAAGATAATAGGTTCTGAATTGATTAAAGAAACAAAATAGAAAGTGAAGATAATTCAGGATCGGTTGAAAGTAGCTTCAGACCGACAGAAATCCTATGTGGATTTAAAAAGAAAAGACATATAATATAATGTAGGTGACAAGGTGTTTCTAAAAGTATCTCCATGGAAGAAGGTGTTAAGATTTGGAAAGAAGGGAAAATTGAGTCCACATTTTATTGGGCCATATGAAGTGTTAGAAAGAGTTGGACCAGTTGCCTATAGATTAGCATTACCACCGAAGGTGGATAGAATTCACAATGTATTTCATATTTCTATGTTATGAAGATATAGGTCAGATCCATCTCATGTATTATCGGTTGAATCTAGCAATTTTAGAGTAAAGGAATTAAGGAATAAGAAAGTACCTTTAGTAAAGGTTTTATGGAGGAATCACTCAATGGAAGAGGCTACATGGGAAAGTGAACAAGTAATGCAGAGTCAATACCCACAATTGTTTCAGAGCTAATAACAGGTAATTTCTAAGACGAAATTATTTAAGGGGGAGAGAACTGTAACACCCAAATTTTCATTGAATCTAATGATACACATTAATTGGTGAGAGATTTTGGAAATATAAATAACATATACATGATATATAAAATGGTTAAATATAAATGATATATATATAACATATAAATGTTAAAATGTAAATGGTAAAAGAATTAAAAAGTTGAAAGTGGAAAAGTTAAAATATAAAATAATATTATTATATATATATATCTAATTAGTAATAATATATATATTTATGGAAGGTAAAAGGAAGAGTAGAGTCAAGAGTTAAAAAATTGCTAGAAATTTCTTTTTCTTCTTTTCTTTTCCTTCTAGGCCATTTCTCATAAACAAGAGAAAGAGAGATGATTTTGATTTCAATAATCATAAAATTTTACTAAGAATATTTCTAGAGGTGGTGATAGTTTTTGGTGCTACATAGAATAATAAGTAAGTTTCTTCAATTCTTGATGAATTTTCTTTTAGGTAGAATTTTTAATTAATGAGATGATTGTTTAAATGATTAAAATGAAATTAATCAACATAAAAATGATGAATTTAAAACTTGAACTAGTGATTAAATATATTTGGTTAAGTATTTGGATAAAGTTTGGCTAGAATTTGTAGTAATTAAGTACTAAGGTTTTGTAAGGGATTTGGCTAATCTTGAGTTGGAGGAAGATTAAAGGGCTTAAAAGTACTTATATGGATGGCTAATATCATCTTTGAATTTATAAATTGATTAGGAGTTGATTGATTTGAGTAAAGGAACTAATAGAGGAAAGTGAAAGATTGGGAGAAATTATTGTGCAAAAGAAGTTATTTCTCCAATTTGAGCTTTAAAAAGGTAAGTATATACTTGGATCATGCTCTTGGCTTTGGTTTGTACCATAGGTATGTGTTTTGTGGATGAAAATGGTGTAAAATAGTGATTCTGGGATGTCATGGGCGTGGCCATGTAGAGCCACGGTCGTGGGATTGGATGATGGGCTGTTTCATGTGAAAACGGTGAAGAAACAGAAGCAAAATGAATGAAACGGGTGTGGCCTTTGAGGGACACGACCATGGGGGCCTTAAATGATGTTTTATAACTTCATTTCACATCCCAACTGCATGGCTTTTGGATGCCACGACCATGGGGTTGGTATGTTGATGTTTATTGTCATATTTCACACTATACGGGTGTAGTAAATGGCTTGCATGGCTATGTTTTTACATATGTTGTATTAATAATGTATATATGATTATAAAGTGAAGAATAATGATAAATGTTATTATGTTGATGAGCCATATGGTGAATGGCATATATATACATAATGTGAAATGTTATTTGTTGCCTTATATTATAAATAGTTGCCAGAACATTGCGTTTGGTAGTTGGCATGCCATATATGTATGGGGTGAGACATTGGGTGTCACAGATATTGCTACGCTCCTGAATTAGACACATTGGTGTCACTATTATTGATATACACTATGGATGAGACACTGGGTGTCACGGATATTGCTACGTCCACTAGCTTGACAAACTGGTTTCATTATGATAAGATAGACAAAAATAATGGTTTTGGAACTAGTTTATTGTAAAAGGATTGTGGGCCCATTTCATGATTTATGCTAATTCTATTTGTATACATTTGTTTTTATATTAAAGTTTGATGTATCTTTATATTATGTTGTCATATTAATATTGCATTATTAATTATATACCACTGAGCTTGCAGCTCAGTGCGAATTGTTTATTGTGCAGATGATAGAACAGAAGTTGGGAGCCCTTCTAAGCCAGGTCAGGCTTAGATAGTGATCGGATACTAGAACCGTCGGTTGCCATAGGTCAAGCCTAAGCATAGAATGTAAATATTTCTTTTGAGGTGTTGTGGATGTAATATGTATTTTGTAAAATGTTTGAATTGTATTATGACTAAAAGATGTTTTGTAAATAAGTAATATCATATTCACATATCTATATATGGATGTATATAAAATATGAAATTTTAGGATGTTAGTGAAAGAGAATATTTTGAGAACTATTATATGCATATACAGGTTGAATTGATTGAATTTGGTAATACTTGTATTTTAAATGAAACTCTGGCAAAATTTCTATAAAATGATTTATCTTTCTTATACCTATTTATTTATCTATTTAATAACATAAACTATCAACTAAATAATGTAAAATGGTAAGATACGATTAATGTGTTTTAGTAATGCTCTTATGTCCTATCTATGCATACTATATATTTGAGGGAATGCGTACTATGTGTGGGTAGTTTGTAAGGGTGTTACAAAACTTATCCTTGTCAATTTTTAAATTTATATATAAAATATTTTCAGACTCATCTTCAATGTTTTGCCACATAGGGGGTAAACCAAGGGCATGACGACCAAAAATAGCTTAATAGCCGACTTTTCTACAAAAGAGCATATTGAAGAATCCATTTAAGAATGGGCAAAAAAAAGAAAGTAAGAAGACCCCAAAAGAAATGAAGATGCAAAAGATAAAAGATCCATTTTAAAAGGTGAAGACTTTATGTCCAAGGATGAAGATCCATTTTTGAAGGGTGAAGACCCGATGTCCAAAGGATGAAGATCCAATTTGAAGAGTAAAGACCTGATGTCCAAGAATGAAGATCAATTTTGAAGGGTGAAGACCCACAATCCATTAAAAAATAAAATAACCAGCCAGAAGAAAGCCAAAACATTCAAATGACAGAAGGTTAGCAGAATCCATTGATGAATGGAGCAATGGCTAGAGGAAAGCTTGAACTCTATTTGAAGGATAATCAGACAAATTAATCTCTAAAAATTGTTCAAATTAAGTTAAAATGTGTTTTTCTTTATGAAAAGAATCAAGTAATTATTTTATTATGGAAGCTAGTTGATCAAATAATATAAATGTTCAATTAGATGATATTCTTATTCCTTTTCTTTTAGGTATATTAATTATTTCTACTTGAAGGACAATTATAGTATTATTTTCTTAAAGTAATTCAAAATTTATTTGAAATATATTTTAAAAGTTTAAGTAATTATTTGATGCTGAAGATTAGAAATAAATAAATTTATGCTTTTAAAAGTTCAATCAAATAAATTTATTAGTATTATTATCATTCAATTATTAGGATAATGAATTAAATTAAATTAATAGTATATCATGACTATTTAGATTTACAAAACTTTATTGGTTTGTTGAGAATTGTGATGGAGATCCAGATAGGATAATTAATTAATGTTGACTGATATGGGCTTTTTAGAAGTGCTATTTTCTTCTTTTTTTGTTTCAAGGAAAAATATACTAGTTATTAGGGAGACTTTGCCTAAATTTCAACATAATCTTTAGAATTATACATTCATTTATATTCTAATAGTTCATGTTTGTTGTTTAAAAATAATTTTAAGGTGTTTTTCTATTTTTAATCAGATGCTTCGAGGAGAGTCATTGAATTTTTATCTATATGTGAGTTATATAGATTAATATAATATATTGCTCACATAATTTACATTGATAACTACATTTGCATAAATTCATCGATCGTTTATGCAATATATATACAATAATTATTATTATCAACATCAGGTTACAAAAGGATAATGTGTGGCAGTACATGAATTGATTGTGCTTGATGCATATTATTTGTGTTTGCTAGATAAGGTTAGGATGATGTGGGATCACACGTGATTTGGGATACAAATTACAATATGATAATATTATGTGATGATGAGATTATGACTGGCATAACAATGAAGGCTTTCTCATGCTCAACGTTGCTTGACTAGGGCCATGATGACAGACTCTATGTATTCGATTTTAAGAGAAATGTATAGACTAAGAGAGCTAGATAGAGGTATTGGCTCCCTAATTTGGGTTTAGTGTAGCCCCATTGACTAACTCCTATCCTTTTTTATTATGTGATTTGTTTGGTTGATTGACATTTACATAAGCATTATTGCATGGAAACGATATATTATATTAATTACTATATAACTCATTGAGGCGAACGCTCATTTTTGTTTACTATTTTTTCCTCAGGCTGCATGTTGATTGTGGGAGAAATATTTCATCAAGTTAACCTACCTTTCTTTTTCTTTGGAGGAGTGTTATTTTCTTTATATATATCATTGTATGATTATATTATAATTATTGTATCTTAGAACTCCGCTTGATATTTCTTTCCTTATTTATCTTTCTGTTAGAATCCATTGAAGAATGGAACCAATTAGTTAGAAGAAAGTCAAAATTCTCAAAAGATAAAATAATGATCAAGCTAGAAGACCTAAAGTCATGAATCGAGTACCCAAATCTAATCATGTCTCGGGTCGAGAGCCCAAATTTAGTTTAGGGTCGAGCACCCTATCCAGTCTTTAGGTCGAGAACCCAAATCTAGTTTTTGGTTGAGCAACCTAATCCAGTCTTGGGTCGAGCACCCTTATCCAGTCTTGGGTAAAGAACCCAAATCCAATTTTGGATTAAGCATCCTAATCTAGTCTCGGGTCGAGCACACTAATCCAGTCTTGGGTCGAGCACCCTCATCCAATATTGGGTCGAGAATCCAAATTTATTCTCGGATCGAGAAATCAAATCTAGAATCTGGGTACATAACCCAAACCAACTCATGCCCAAAACCTAAGTTATTTTTTAGTCCAGAACCCACACCAATCTAGGTCTAGAACTCAAACCAGCTCAGGTCCAAAACTCAAATCAAATTTGAGTCCAGAACTCAATCCGGGTCCAGAACCCAAACCACCTAGGGTCTAAAATCCAAAGCCTTTTCGAGTCCAGAACTCAATCCGGGTCCATAACCTAAGCCATCTCGGGTCCAGAGCCCAAATCTTTTTCAAGTCTAGAACTATTTTCAAGTCTAGAACCCAAATCAAATCGTGTCTTGAGTCCAAGTATCCAAATCCATTTTTGGATTCAGAACCCAACTGATCCAGTTTTGGGCTAAACACCCAAACCAACTCGGGCCCAGAGCCTAAATCTAATATTGGTTAGAGAACCCACAATCCAGCATCGGGTCCAGAACCCAATCCATTTTTGTTGCGATTAATTCATTACTACTACAAGCGACACTCTCAAGTATATGAGGTAATTGTAGCAACGGTGATCGTCCTAAGGTCGTCTCACAAGGAAAGAATTTGTAGACCCTTAATTTTTGACCCAGTCCGGTCCGTTATTTTTTATAGTCCAAAATAATTTTTGTGATATTTTAATATTTATTTTAGTATTTTTATTGTGAAGTGAATAAAAATAAATAAAAATAATAAATAAAAATAATAAATAAAAATAAAAATAAAAATCGGCGATGAAAAAATTCATCGCCGAAAATGTTACACGAAATGGCCTGCAGTCTGCCCCTCGCAATTTTTTGACGCTGTTCCTTGCAGCAGCCCACAACAGTTTTTTTGCCAGCGAAATTTTTCCAACGCAATTTTTTTCGAAATCAAATTCTATTTGGTTTCGGTTTCCTTTTCCTAATTAATGATAAATTCATTAAACAATTGGAATTAAGCTTCCAAGATTTCCTATAAATAACACTAAAAAGACACAGAAAAAGGGGGATCGGACTTTGGACTGGGACTTGGATTTTGAACTGGAACTTTACAAATTGATCGGGCTTTTTAGAAGAGAAGAAGCAATCAAGCTATCAAAGGCAGCAACCTTGCCTTTGTCCTTGTTCATCCAAGAAGCAATTTTTGGTGGAACCAACGAACGAAGGTTTGAATCTTTAATTTCTTTTTATTTCTTACAGTAGCTTAATTCTTTATTTGATTCATAAAATTATACCTTCGATCTTTGAAGATGTAATAATTTGATCTTCATTTCCAAAAACCTTAAATGATTTCCTCTGTTTCTAGATACCTTAAAAACCTTCGTTTCTTTGTTTTCAAAAACCTTAAATCATCTTGCTTATTTCCAAAAGCTTTATAAACTCTAAACTATTTTCTTCAATTCCAAAACCAAGATAGTAACCCCAAACTAGCTAATCTAAACCCTAAGTTTTCTTAAACCTAATTCCCTTAAAATCTTAAACCCTAATCCTTAAAACCTTAAAACCTTAAAACCTTATAAACCTAAACATTCAAACCCAATATAGTAAATCTAAAATAATAATTCAATAACCGTGAGTCCTAACTCAAATGTTTTAAAGTATCCAAACCCTAATTTCATGATTTTACGCCTCAAACCCTAATTTGGTTAATCAAATCAATCTCTTAAATTATAAAACCTTAATCCATTTCAATTCTCTTAAAACTTACGGCAGCCTAAACCAATAAATTCCAAAACCCTAAATATTAATTAAAGAACTTTAAATTAGAAATAGCAAACTTCAATTTGTATCTTTACTTACCTTATTTGATTATGTAGTTTATTATATGCTTCGATTTATTTAAGTTCAATGCTTGATTTATTTAATTTATCATGGATGGATGTTTATTATATATTTTGATTGATGTTTAATATCTTTGATGAATGATTTATTTATGATGAGTGGTTATTTACTTTTATCGATTTATTTTGATTTCCAAATGTTGTAAGAGGTATGTTTCCACTTTGTGGGTACCTCATTAATTAAGTTCTATGTAATTTAAATTTCTTTTATATTTTAGAGCAATGTAAAGGACATGTTTCCACCTCATTGTGGGTGTCCTATTTAGCTTAGACATGGATGATGTAAGGGCATGTTTCCATCTTCGAATGGGTGTCCATTTATTTATTTTGCTTGGACATTGCTTTGATTTTAATATATCAATGTTTTATTTCAATTGCTGTGGGTAATATGGATAATATTGTTATATTTAAGAATTTTATAATATTAAGACCTGTAAAGGAGGCCGGTTCCAATGACCCAGGCGTTGTGGGCGTGCTGGGCCATTTCTCACCTTCCTCACACGTACCCAACTTTTCAAACCCATTAGGGGGTTGGCAATTCCTTAGGAATCGAGTCATCCACCCCTTTCTTTTTCCAGGGCCATCCGGGTGGTAACTCCATTTTTCTCTGGAAATAGGTTTGTGTTCTCTAAGGCCCTGAGCCTAAACAGTGCCAAAGTCGCAAGAACCATTCCACCGGAGGTAGGGGTAAAAATCCCCGTTCACAGTGGCGACTCCACTGGAGATAAGAGAAGTTGATTCCATTGGTCTTTATATTATTCTATTCTTTCTTATAATGATATTATCCATTACATCATATTAGATTGCATCGTGTGCATGAGTTAGGATGCCCGTGTTACCCGTGTTATGTTATGTAAGGGATACCATACTTTCACTCAAGGTATGGAGATCGAGCATGGCATAACCACTCATAGCCTCATACCATTTGTTATATACTTGTGATGGGAACCTAAGCCTTTTAACCCAAAGACTAAAGCTCACGTAATTGGCCTAGTTACTTTCCTTAGGTTTTACCCCAAATGTATGTTGTTTGACTATGGTTAATTTATCTTGGCTTAAATCATGGCTTATTTGGTTTTTTCCTTTACTAATATGACCTAAGTACATTGTAAGCTCAAAATAAAATTTTCTTTAAAGTCTAAAATACTAAAACTATTTTCAAAACTTTTCAAGATGGTCTTTGGACCTAAGACTTTTCTAACAAAAATAAATCAAAATTCTTTTTCTCATGGCCCAAATACTAAGCACAAAATCCATTTTTTTTAAAATCTTTTTACAATGGGCTTAGAAATAAAATTATCTAGAGCTTACAAATTATTTAGGTCAATTACGAAATATCAAAAATCAATTGTGAGCCTAGTTTATACTAAGAGTAATTAATCATGGGCTTGTTTTTGGCATGAACCATTAGTTACTTTTTTTCAAGTGAGAAATCTATTTATAATAAACCTCTTAATTTAGTTTTAATCCAATATAGCATAAAAGCTATTTTAGTTGGATGAAAGTATTAAAACCTAATTAATAGGAATTATCATGGATTGATTTCCATTTTTGAAAATGCAACTATTGGTTGAAATGTCCGAGGGAAATATTTAAAAACAAGATGCCCCATGTTGGTATTTTGTTAACCATATTACCTAGGAAAAGAGACTCTCCATTCATGTGTGGATGTTATAAGGTTGGAATGTCCTATTTATCCTTATTTGTTAATGGTTTGTGCATACATGCATACATTTGCATCTCATATCATTGATCCTTCTGGCTCACAGCCCTGGATTACGACAGTTCAAAAGCTTACGACAATCCGACCTATGCCGGAAGCGAAGAATCTAGCAACGACTCAATCACTTGCCCACCAAAAACAATGGATCCCAAACAAATTCAAAGAATGGTGGATGATGCCCTCAATGCTAAGATGGAAGAAATAAAAGAGGCCCTAGCTGAGACCATGAAGAACCAATTGACTGCAAATTTAGAAAATCACGCCGAAGCATCTGCTAGCACCAAGAAGCCAAGGGACAAAGGGAAGACTAAAGTTGGTGAAGTAGTTTTTGATGATGAAAAGGTGATCGTTGATGATGATGATGATTGGGCTCAATACTACCAAGATCTTCAAGACAAGAAGAAAGAACCGAAGATTGTTGAAAGATCAGATATGGAGAAAATCTAAACTTCTGATGTTGAAAAGATGATTATGGACTTAGAAAAGAAATTCGAGAAGAAACTAAAAACCGAAGAAATGTCCAAAGTTGACAAATTATTTGAGCTAGATGAAGAAGTTTCGTACAAGTTCAAGATGCCATCTTTCGTGAAGTTTGATGGAACCGAAAATCCTCATGTCCATGTGAAGCAATATATCACTGCCATGTAGTCTGAGGTACTTTATGCTCTCATTGGTTCCTGTTGTCCAAAATTTGTTCAATACCTTAGATGATGGAAAAGAGTTGGGATTTTCTATACAAGGCCTTTATCCAACAATATGGATACAATGTCGAGATGGAAGTTACCTTAATGGAAGTGGAGTCCATTAGGCAAAGGTCAAATGAGAATTTTGTGGATTATGTGAAGAGATGGAGAAACAAGGCCGCTTTGCTCAAGAAGAGGCCCGATGAATCCAATCAAATAAGGATGATCGTGAGAGGGGTATTGCCTAGTCTTCGTGAGAGAATGTCTCATACATTCATTCGTGATTTCAAAGACCTTCTCCAAGCTGGTTTACAAATTGAAGAATGGGAGAGAGAGAAGAACCGTTTTTCAACAAGAAGGAACGAGAAAGGAAACTATCAATCTAGTAGCCAAAGCATGCAAAAGGCAATCGGTGTTAACGCTACTAGCCAAGGAACAAGGAGATAGTTTTCAAAATTGGAGAAACCGATGTCTTGGGTTCTCAATAAGATTCAAAGAAAGGGATTGCTACAACTCTTAAATCCTTGTCATTTGCCTAACCCTCTCCCACCTAATTTCGACACTAAAGCATTTTGTCAGTTTCATCAAATGCAAGGGCATGACGCAGATAGATGTGTGAGGTTAAGACATGAGATCCAAAATCTAAATGATAGTGGGAAGCTGCCCGAGCCCAATAAGCCAAACACCAAAGATAACCCATTACCAAAGTTCAATAAGATACAACCGCCGGCAACCTTCATGATTGGAGGAGGTTTGCATGAAGATTTTGTCATGTCTTCTTTTCAAGATGTGGGTGGAGAAGCAACCAAAGAAGAAGAAGTATTTGGCAAAATTAAACAAGCTATGGTGGGTAAAGAAGTAGCAATTTATGTTGTCAATGGGTTTTGGGATTCAAGCGATAGTGATGATGATCTTGTATCTAAGAATGAGGAATGGACTTGGTCCGAGCCCAAAGAAGATGAAGTAATGAACACTAGATCCGATAAGCCTTATGCAAGGCCATCGCCTAAGGAGGTAGAAATTAATAAGGGAAAGGAAGTTGAAGTAGGGAATAAAGAAGAGGAAGATGATACTGTGCTCAAGCAATTGAAAAGAACCCAAGCAAGTGTTAGCATTTGGGACTTATAGGCTACTTCTAAAAAGCACCGAGAAACTATGGCCAAGGCCTTAGCTAGCATGCCAATTTCTACCTCCACAACGCCGGAGGAGCTGATCAACTTCATAAAAATTGGAGGAGTAATGAAATGGGAAGATATTCAAGAGAAGAGTGAAGTTAATATGGGAGTGGTTTCTTTCTCAGATGTAGATTTACAGAAGGAGGGGAGAGATCACATCTGCCCTCTCTTTATCGAAATAGAAATCAAAGGGTAAAGGACTCCATGTGTAATGGTCGATGATGGGTCCACCATAAATGTTAGTCCACTTAAAATATTGCCAAAACTAGCCATGTCAACAAGGGATCTAAACCCGATCGAGGTAACCATTTATGCTTATGACAACACTAAGAGACATGCCGAAGGAACTTTCAAAGCTGCTGTCAAGGTCGTTCCAATTGAATCTATTGTTGAATTTATTATTTTAGACATATCTGTTACCTTCGCCTTACTCTTGGGATGACCATGGTTTCATCCTCTTGGTGGAGTTCCTTCCACCCTTCATCAAAAGATCAAGTTCCCTAACGGAGATGAGACAGTGGTCATCGGGGCCGAAGATAATGAGATTGTTAATGATCTAATGATTGAGAGGCCTCTCAATGGTTTCCAAGTAGCTGCAATTTCTGATGATGAAGTAGTGGACTCTAAAGTCTTGAATATGATGAAGAGCAGGAACTACCTTCCCGGAGCTAGTCTTGGAAAGGGTAAGGCCGGTTTGACAAAGCTGCCAGATTTTATAACTCAAACTTCCAAGAAGGGGTTGGGATAAGATGAACACAACAATGTCCAGCCAAAGAATAGTGAGAAGATGAGCTTCTCACCACTTGAAGAGATCTTTGTCAAAGCTCCAGACATGGGACCACTCCAAGGAAAGCCCGAGCCAATCATGTTCATGGGAAAGTTATTCTCGGGTTTTGAAATTTTTGCAGATGTTGCCGAGCTAGTGGAGCAAGTGAAGAAAGAGCTCACCCTGCCAACCAAAAAGAATCCAATCTGGAAGACAAGAAGGAAGCCGTCCTAAAAGCTGAGAAGACTTCGGAGGAGATTGCTGCCCTGGTTGAAGAAAAGTTTGAAGACATTCTGCCTTATGATTTTGAGAACAATGATCTTGATTTTGATTTTAATTTGTCTACTTTGTATGAGGATGATGATGTTTTCTTTTCCAAAATGAATGCAATAAATAAAGTCTGATTTTGCTTACTTGTGTGATGTTTCTCCTGATGGTTGTATACATTCAAATAGCAGTTACATGAGCATCTTTAATATTAATTTTGTTGACACACAATCATTAAATTTGGGAACAATCAAAAATCATAAAAACATTAGCATAACATCCGACCTTACTCCTGATGAGAGAGAGAGATTTGAAAAAATATTCAAAAAATATGAAGAAGTGTTTGCTTGGTATTATGAGGATATGCCTGGAATAGATCAAGACATAGCCGAACATCTTATTCCTACTTACACTCACATGAAACCTGTCAAAAAAAAAAAAGCTTAGGCGATTAAGACCTGAGTGGGCTGAATTGATTAAAGAAGAGGTCACTAAACAAATACAAGTATAGTTCCTTGAAGTGATAGAATATCCAGATTGACTAGCTAACATAGTACCCGTGCCAAAGAAAGATGGAAGAATAAGGGTCTGTGTGGATTATAGAGATTTAAACAAGGCTTCCCCTAAAGATGATTTTCCTTACCTCATATAGATGTTCTCATTGATAGTGCAGCTTCTAGCGTGCTACACTCATTTGTAGATGGATTTTTCGAATACAACCAAGTGTTAATGGCCTAAGAGGATAAAGCCAAAAATGCTTTCATTACTACATGGGGTATATTTTGTTATAGGGTGATGCC
Organism: Garcia nutans; assembly: GCA_947685225.1. NCBI lineage: Eukaryota > Viridiplantae > Streptophyta > Magnoliopsida > Malpighiales > Euphorbiaceae > Garcia > Garcia nutans. Next base: position 43,471,676 of record CANTUV010000043.1, read on the forward strand.
GTTCGGCTTAAAGAATGCTAGAGCAACCTACCAAAGGATGGCCACCATACTATTTCATGACATGATGTACAAAGAAGTTGAAGTATATGTTGATGATATGATGGTGAAATCAGACACAAGGGAACAACACTTCCAAAACTTAGAATTATTCTTTGATAGAGCATTGAAATATAAGCTAAGATTAAACCCAAAGAAGTGTGTGTTCGGTGTTACCTCAGGTAAATTATTGGGACATGTGATTGGTCCAAATGGCATTGAGATTGATCCTAACTAAGTTAAAGAAATCAGGGATATGCCAGCCCCAAAGATGGAGAGAGAAGTCCGGGGATTCATTGGTAAATTATAATACATTAGTAGATTCATAGTAAAGCTCACAACAATTTGTGAGCCTATCTTCAAATTGCTTAAAAAGAATCAGCCGGTCATATGGAATGAAGAGTGTCAAAATACCATTGAATGAATAAAAGAGTATTTGCTGAATCCACCTATTTTAAAACCACCTAAACCCGGCAAACCTCTATTACTATACTTAGCAGTAGAAGAAGAGTCAATAGGAGCCATGCTAGCCCAAGCAGATGAGTCAAGGATTGAGCATGCAGTTTACTCTTTGAGTAGAAAGCTCCTACCTTATGAAATTAAGTATAGTATCATTGAAAAGACCTGTATAGCCGTGGTTTGGTCTTCTAAGAAGTTGCGGCATTACTTTCAATCATATAATGTGTAAGCAATTTCCAGGTTAGATCCAATGAAGTACTTAAGGGAGACACCCTCTTTGATTGGGAAGTATGGTCGATGGTTGATAATATTAGAAGAATTTGAGATTGAATATGTAACCAGGAAAACTATCAAAGGTAGAGCAGTGGCAGAATTCCTGGCCCAACAACCATTACCAGATAGCGAAGAGGTAATCTTGGAATTTCTGAATGAACATTCAGAGGCAATTGAAGTACAAGGGTGGAAAATGTATTTTGATGGAGCAGTAAACAGGAAAGGAGCAGGTTTAGGAGTTATACTAGAATCGCCCGAAGGGGAACTTATCCCTTTAGCCAAAAAGTTGAAATTTAGGGCACCAATAATATGGTGGAGTACGGAGCTTGTATTTTCAGTTTGGAAACCCTAATGATTATGAAGGTGGATAAGGTGGAAGTTTTTGGCGACTCATTACTAGTAGTATCCCAAGTAAATGGAGAGTGGGAGTTGAAAGAAGAAAAATTAAAACCATACCACCATTACTTGACCATGATGAAGAAGAACTTTAAGGAGTGTAGATTTATACATCTATCAAGAGAAGAAAATCAGATGGCTGATGCCCTAGCCACATTGGCTTCGGTATGGGAAAATCCTGTCAGTTTATTCCTTAAGCCTCTGATTTTGACCAGTTCATCAACTCCTTGCTATGAATATGAGACAATCATGGAAACTGATACAAACCATGATGCATGTTATGATACTGTAAGATGATTTTTGGAGGAAAGGGAATACCCATCGGGGGCAACAAAGAAAGAAAGAAGATCCATAAGGCGGTGGTCTTTGCAATACATCACATTCCATGGGGAGTTATATCAAAGATGGCCTGATGGAGTGCATTTGAGATGTTTAAGGTGGAGCATATCATGTCAGAAATACATGCAGAAAGTTGCGATCCACACATGAGTGGTCTGGCCCTAGTTAAGAAGATTATTCGACAAGGTTACTACTAGTTGACCATGGAGAAAGATTGTATAGAGTTTGTAAAGAAGTGCGAACAATGTCAGATGTATGGTAACTTGAATCACATGCCTCCTAAAGAATTGCATTATATGACTTCACCCTGGCCATTTGCCATATGGAGTATCAACATTATAGGAGAGATACATCCAACAGCCTCAAACAGTCACCGTTTCATTGTGGTAGCAGTAGATTATTTTTCAAAATGGGTCAAAGCTGAATCCTTCAACAAACTGGGCGCAAGTCAAATGGCTAGATTTATTGAAAAGAACCTCATCCGTAGATATAGGTTCCCGCACAGTGTGATATCAGACAATAGGGTACAGTTTTAAGGAGTAGTTAAGGATTTATTCTCAAAGTACCGAATCCATCATCACAAATCTTCTCCTTATAGACTAAAGGCTAATGGTGCTATAGAAGCAACAAACAAGATAATTAAGCAAATTCTATCCAAGATGACCAAGACTTACAGGGATTGGTCAAAGATGCTTCCCTTTGCTTTATGGGGATATAGGACAAGTGTGCGAACACCTACTGGAATGACACCGTTCTCCTTGGTTTATGGGATGGAAGCAGTATTGCTAATTGAAATTGAGATCAAGTCGTTAAGAGTGGTCTTGAAAGCTGAATTGCCTAAAACAAAATGGGTAGTTAGCTTTACTAGAAGAGAGAAGGTTAAAGGCACTATATCATCATCAACTGTATCAAAAGAAGATAGCTCAGGCCTACAATAGAAGGGTTAAAATCAGAAAACTCAAAGTCGGGGACTTAGTGTTGAAACAATGTAAGCCTAACATATCTGATCCAAGAGGAAAATTTAGGCCTAGTTGGGAAGGGTCATATGTTGTGAAACAAGTCATGAACAAGGGAGCAGTGAAGCTATCATACATGGATGGGAACAAATTTAGTGAGCCAGTGAATATTGACAGGTTGAAGAGGCTTTATGTATAAAATAAAATAAAAAAAAGAGAAGCTCGCTAGGATGAAAACCCAAAAAGGGTGGCCTAGACAAAAGTTAGAGCAGTCCACTAGTTTCAAAAATCCGAAAGGGCGGGCTAGGCAACAATTAGGGCTAAATGAGAGAAAATTGTCAATTAGAAAACCAGAAAGGGCTAGTTGGCAACATGAGTGATCTTGTGTATGCTGGCTTTATGTTTGGCTGTTCCCCATTTTAATAAAACAGAATTAATGTTAAAGTTGTTCTATGTGCACTGTTATAAGTATTTGACCAGATATGGATGAAATAAATAAACACAATAGCAAAAGGTGATGACATTTTTTAAAAAAAAAAGAAGGAAAAGAAATGTCTCTTTTTATTACTTTAATTCTAACAATACACATTCTGAATTGACAAATGTAAAATTTATGGCAGATGATAAGTGTAACGTGTAGGCCAGCTTTGCCTCAGCTGATCCAAGTAGGCTTCAGTCAAGCAAGGCATGTCTAAGTCGGAGTAAAGTCAGAATCGTGAGGCTCAGCTCCATACTGATGGCCAAGTCGGTGAGGATCATAGCATGTACCTTGACGAAGAGCAGCAAGGGGAACATACATCAAGGTGATACGAGAAATCTTCCACCAAGGTACCAACCAACGGATGTTGACTTCAGCGCATGAGTGGATCCAGTCAACCCAGTCAACATATGAAGAAGCAGGATGGAGTAGTTTCCTAGTAGAATGATGTCATGGCAAATATCTATCAAAATCCATGGATGGAGTATCAAGCAAACAGAGATGCTCCTGAAGCCAAATCTATGAGGAAAGAATTAAATTAAAAAAAAAGGAGAGGTCCGCTAAGTTGAAAACCCGCAAGGGCAGCTTAGGCAAAAATTAGGACAGCTCGTTAGCTCTGAAAACCCACATGAGCAGACTAGGCCAAAATTAGAGCAATATAAAAATAATAATAATAATAAAAGAGGTCCGCTAAGTTGAAAATCCTCAAGGGTAGCTTAGACAAGAATTAGGACAGCTCGCTAGTTCCGAAAACCCACATGGGCGGACTAGGCAAAAATTAGAGCAATAAAAAAAGAAGAAAAAGAAAACCTAAATTGAAAACCTGAAAGGGCAATTTAGGTAATTACTTGAAGCAGCAATGGACTCTCGATCAGTCTCTTTGACAATCCTGATTTAAGTCGGTCTAATCCAACTAAAGTCTTGGCTAAGATCACAGGTATCGACGACAAGCCTCCTTCCATTTGGTCCATGATATCCAGTGCTCGTGGATCAATATCGCCGTCGGAAGAAATAAGCAAGAATTGGCCAAGCAAGCAAAGACAAAGCATGCGTCCCCATGCCTTAGTAGGAGCCAAATGAGAGAGACAAAAATCAATCAAGGGAGCAAGTAGAATTTTCTCACCTCTAATCAACTGAAGAACTTCAGGCTTTGAAATTTAAAATAACATCTGCATCTTCTATTGAGTCTTGGAAATTAGTATGGGCAACGCCATTTGTTGATTATTTGGATATCCAAGGATGGCCTCAAATTCTTCAATCAAGGGACATATTTCAAAGCCATTAATTTTAAATGTCCTAGAATCCACATTCCGAAAGGAAGCCATGACATGTAAAACGGAGTGTTCCAATTTAACATTTTGAAAAAACTTTAAAATATCAAGTTTTGACCATGAAATTCGCTTTCAGTGAATGGCATCCATATTCTTAAATAGAATTTTTATCCTCTTTAAATGAAGTTCGGTCATGGTTGATGAATGAAGGAAAATCAAAATTGTTAAAAAGGAAGTTTTTAAGTTGAAATGGAATGTCTTTTGGTTTCTGTATGAAATTATGGCGTGAAAGGTGATTTATATAGAGAAAATAAGCTTTTCTAAAATTGATAAGGAAAAGGTGATGGGAAAAGGGCGAGACCATGTTGTATGAGGAAAATATTTAGCGATGAAATTACTTTAATGTGTTGCATTTGGCTTTTGTGATGATGTTGTGTAAATGTTAAAATATGAAGAGGAAAGTATAATAATTGTGGCACGGTAATAATGACAAAAAAAAGAGTTATAGTAAAGATGGAAATTATATATTGTTTTTATGCTTATTGTACAATGTTTATACAATATTTATACGTCACTAAGAAGGTGGTGGTAGGTCATCAAATAAAGCCCTAAAAAAGTCATCGCCTGTTGGAGGAGGAGGCAAATTACTCGTCCCGAGTTCGTCCGAAGCAGGAGCACCAAAATCCCTATTACCTTGGAGTTCCAATCTGTCATAGTCCTCATCGGAAGTAGACGAAAGGATCTCATAGTCATCAGTCTGGGGGCCTCTAGATGAAGAAGCACCAGGATCCCTCATCCCCTGAAATCGAAAGTCTCAGAAATTTTGTTCTGATTGATGATACAAACATTCAAAATGAGAAGCCTGCTGACGACTAGCAGCCAACTCCTCTTGAAGTTTCTTATTTTGTTCTTCAAGCATCCGTTATGAGCCAGAAAGGAAAAAGTAAGAGCATACATAATCATGCATACATATACCATAAATTACCATGAAACAAGAAAACTTACCAGGTAATTCATATCAATGCCCTGCGGATGAGGTGGCATATCTGGCGAACTAGAATGAGCAAACAAAGGAGCAGTAAAAGAAGGTCCAACCTCATGATCAAATGAGCCAGCAACCTACAAAAATCATTAAAAAGTCAAAATAAGAAAGAAGCGATTGCAGTGGAAAAATGGTAAAACTTTTACCTGAGAGATGTGGAACGAACTATCCTGCACCTCAATGATGTTCCCCTTCATCTCTACTCTCATTTTCTTCGGGAATTTCCCGTACACCAATAGGAGATACATCAAAGTTCAAGAGCCTTATTTGAATAAAATGGGCATAAGATACACTCGGCGGATAGAGAAATGTTTCAACACCATAACCGTGCTGAGCCAACCACCATGCATCCTCCGGCATTGATAAAATATTTAAAGTATATTCCTGGTAAGGCATCGGAACCCTCTGCTGCTCTAGACCAAGAAACCACTCATAAACTCACTCTCCGAGAAACCAGCCACTAGACACTGGGCCAGCGATGACTCGGCGAGTATGTTGGAAAGATAGTTCAGCATTCATGAAGGGAGTCTAGTTTGTCTGCTCTTCTAGGTTCCACAGGCCAAATTCACCTGCAAAATGACATGAGGTAAGTAAACTTTCATATAAATTTTACAGTATACTAATGCTATTTTACCTGGTCCCAGGTTAAGCGGCTCAACACAAAGCATTGGGTATGCACATGGTGAGAGCTGGGAACGTCCACGCGATCCGACAACCAGAAATTTAATCTTGGATACCCGACTCTCTCTCGAGAAATACCAGGCACCCTCACAAGGTTATGTTTGCATGCACATGCCTACAACAACAATGAAAATTAAATTCATACAAGAAAAGAATGGAATTGACATTAGTAGAAGAAGAGTACCTAGACAGCCGCCATTAAGTCGACAAAAGACTTCTTATTTCGGCAAATTTTATCAAGACCATGGTAAAGATAGGCGAGACCAGCTTCACCCCAGCCATAAAGTGGTACTGTCCTAAAATAAGAAAGGGCCCTCAATACTGACAAATGGATGGAGGATTCAGTACTGCCTAGGATGGTCGACCCAAGCAAATATAATAAAAATCCTCGAGCATACTATTGGGCTGTGTCTCTGTGAACCCGTCCTTCGTAGTTCATCCAATAACTACGAATTGGCTTGATTTTTATCTTAAAAGGCCATGATGGTTCCATACCAATTAATTGTTGAATTTCTTCAAATGTCAAAATATCATTGGTAAGAGGAACCGGAACACCATCATACCGAATGCCGATTATAGCAGAAAAATCGACCAGACCAATTGTCATCTCTCCAATGGACAAGTGAAAAGTATTAGTTGTGTCCAACCATCGTTCTGCAAGCGCCTGGACTATGCTTCGGTCTATCAGATATTCCTCGAATGGTAATTGTAAGATGAAGCTCTCAAAGCAGCAATTTCGGATAATCTGCCTTACCCGAGAAGGCGCTACATCACCATTGTTGGGCTTTGTAGATACACCATCCGGCCCGAACAACGCAACGATCACGCTAACACGGAGCCAGGTAAGTTAATATCAGGTAAATACATATTATTCTATCTACTTATATTAATATATTTTTCCTAAATTTTCTAAAAATTAATAATATAAAAATATAAATAAAGACAAATGTAACACCCCGATACCTTATATAAGTACTATACATATACCTGGTATACATACGGTAAATATATAAAGTATAAGGATGCCACTTTTCGTTACCTTTTTAAAACCTGTAAAAGAATTCCAATCCATAATACGTTAATTTAAATAACATTTACCAAATCATTGTCTTTATCAAAACTTCATTTATACATATACTTACTTTCTCAAACAAAATACATCAATATAAAAGTTATACATGTATGCATTACTCTCTAGTTGGTCTCGACAAACTTTTACTCTTCTTGTGGCATAACGAAAGACTTCATATCTTCCACCTATTTACCTGCGCGAATACACACCCGCGCTAAGCCCGAGAGCTTAGTAATCCAAATATAAAATAGAAACATATAGTATAGAAGTATTAACATATAATGATATATCAATTCAATATATAATTAGTTCTTATCATACTTTCTTTTCTTTTTAATTTCATCTTTAATATATCCTAGCTAATTTCATATATGATGTACATATATACATAATATTATCACCAACCCCAATGCATCACCAATACTCAAAACCAATATATTAATACACCCACATTATATATACCATACCAATCATTATTGCAATACACACTTTACATATCATACCAATTATTATTGCAATACACACATTACATATCATACCACTCGTTATTAATACTCACAATCAATTATTTCAATACTTGCATTTCACATTGACAATAAAGACAGACTCGGCCCAAAACACTAATATGCCATTCGACTTTCAGAGTTAATGCTTTGGTTTAATTATCACATTTATCATTATCCCAACTAGGCTTCAAGGATTAGGTTCAACCAAGCTTCAAGGGGAACAAAGCATGCTAAGTATCAACCCAACTTGGCTTCAAGAACCAATCCAACCTAGCTTCAAGGGTTGTAACATCTCAATTAGGCTTCAAGGGCTAGACCCAACCAAGCTTCAAGGGGAGTAAAACATGTTAAACTTCAACCCAACTTGGCTTCAAGGATCAAGTCCAACCTAACTTCAAGAGATTGTTACTATTAGGCATGCCACCAACAATAAAACTCTGAAAATGAATAACATATTAGACACATAATTCATTGATCAATTCATCATCAATATAATTCACAATTCCCATCATCATTTAGGCAAACATGCCTCACATGTCTCAATTGAACTGTCATAGCTAATCACAATGGCTTCACAACATATCATATCTCAATCCATATGATACATATAACATTATTGATATAACATTTCAAAATATATTATTCATATAATACATTGCCATTCACAATGCATATAACATAACATTTCATCATTTCTCAAAACACACTAACACCATTCATTATTAGAACATTTATCATAACAAATTGCACATACCTTAAGAATGATCCTCATTTCTTCCTACCTTTCCATTTCATATTTCATCCTTTATATTTATATATATAAAGTGATTTACATTCTTCATTTACATCCATAATATAATAGCTTATTTAACACTTTCATCCCAATGTGTAAATGTTCAAAGACATATAAGGATATACAATCAAATAGGGTTTATGCTTACCTTGTTAATGATATTCACATCCTTCACATCATTATCATCACCTTATTCCAATTATATTAACAATATAGTAAACCACTTAACACATTTGCAAACAAATGTGTTAAGCCTCAAATCATGTAAATAAATACAATCATATGTATTGGTACTTACCTCAAGAACTATTCCCATCCATCTATACATTTCCTCTTCCAAGAATTCTCAACAATTAGGTTAATGCAACACAATCTCTTCAAAACCTAATCCAAAGATCATTATTCATAGGTTTAGAATCATCCACATACATTTGTTTAGGTCATTCTTTGATTACAAAGTATTTAGAGTGTATATAAAATGTTTAGGAGCAAAAGACTTTTGAAGAATCAAACAATGCATGAAGAACCAAAAACCATCACAGTAGCAAACACACCCAAGGGACACGACCAAGCTTGTGGCCGTGTCTCTCAAGACCAAAACTTCCCGAGGCAGACACGGGCAAGGACACGGCCGTGTCTCTTAACACAACTCAGGCAGTAGCAAACACATTCAAAGGACACGGCCAAGCTTGTGGCCGTGTCACCCCAAAACCTATCCAACACGGCCAAAATTCTCTAGACTTGGCCGTGTCTCTCAAAAATAATAAGTCTTGGCCGTGTCTCAACTTGCTTTTGGCTGTGTCACTCAAGAACAAAACCCTAATTGTGGCCAAAACACTTCTAATGGCATTTAGACACAATATGCACAACATAAACTCAATCCAATGGATGTAATCAAAGTCATTAACACTTATTTTGCATGTTTAACACAATATTCACAATTAACCATACATTTAATCATTCACCAATTCAAAACCCTAAAACCAACTTAACTCTTGATCCTTCACAATCAACATCCACTTAAACTTACAATCTTCACAACCAAACCAACACCAATTCAACCTTTTAACTTACAATCAATACTAACACTTATAACACAACTCAAACACACCAAATCACAAAATCAACAAACCCTAATTCACTTCACACAAAACTTCAAAATAACCAAGAAAAACAAGAGAGTACTTACCTTAAATGAAGAAATTCCACAAATCTTTAACCAAATCCTTTGTTTCCTTCTTCAATTTAATTCTTGCATCAAGAACACCTCTCTTGCTCTCTCCTTTCTTGAATGGCCGGCACACCAAAGAGAAGAAAAGAAAAATAAACAAAAGTCAACTTCCTCTTCTTCTTTAAATCTCCACCAAGAGATTTTAACCAAGCAATTACCTATATACCCTTTTCCATTTAACTTAACTTTTGTCACTTGTATGCCCATAATAGTAATTTCACATATCCAAATAAATATCCTCTTTTATTGACTCTCCCTTTTGACTAATGTATATGTTAGTTATACCACCATATACCCAACATATACATTTCTCTCTACACCTTACTTTCCTTTTTAAAACAACACATACACATTCTCTTTTAATTTCTTTCCTCTTTCAAATCAAATATACATTCAATCCAATTGAAACAACAACAATATTCAAGACTTCTAGGGCATACATGGGGATATTACAACAAATATAATAATAAAAAAAGCAAAAAAAGCATAAAGAAATTTTAAATAAAAATAAATAAATAAATATAAAATAATAATAATAAATAAATAAATAAAACAAAAAATAAAAAATAAATAAATTACCGTGCTCTTTTGGTTTGAACTACGATGAAGCAGCATCCCGACTAGTAGATCTATATTCCCATCTTCATGATGTTGAATAAACTCCAATAACTCGGTATGAGAATGAGTTCTTGATCTTGACGCATGCATGTTTTTTTTCAAAACTATATTTGAGAGAATTATAGCTATTAAAGAAAGGAATGAAAATTTGATGTGAATGAAATGAAGGAATTAGTTCGTTTATATAGAGGAATGGCAAGGGAAAAAAACAAAATTCAAAAAGTAAATTTTACTATTAGTAAATAGTAAAATTTTACTATTTATAAATAGTAAATTACTATTGATAAATAGTAGGTTACTATTTACAATAGTAAATTACTATTTACAAATAGTAGGTTAATAGTAAATAGAGCATGAACAGTGACTACACAGTAAATAAACAGTAAATTCAATCATTCAATTTAATCATTCAAATAGGTGCAAGGAGAAGATATGTGCATAAAGATTAGCCAAATGTTTTGTAACAAAAAAATTATTTTTTGCAGATAATTAAATCTCAGGTCCAGAACCCAAATTACCATTAGGTCCAGAACCTAAAATCTTTTCTAAGTCTAAAACTTATCTTAGGTCCTGAACCCAAATTATCCTTAGGTCCAGAACCTAAAATCTCTTCCAAGTCCAAAACTTAGCTCTGGCCCAGAACCTAAATTATCCTTAGGTCCAGAACCTAAAATCTCTTATAAGTCCAGAACTTAGCTTAGGTCCTGAACCCAAATTATCCTTAGGTCCAGAACCTAAAATCTCTTCTAAGTCCAGAACTTAGCTCGGGTCCAAAACCCAAATTATCCTTAGGTTCAGAACCTAAAATCTCTTCTAAGTCCAGAACTTAGCTCGGGTCCAGAACCCAAATTATCCTTAGGTCCAGAACCTAAAATCCACTTTGAGTCCAGAACTTAGCTCGGGTCCCGAACCTAAATTATCCTTAGGTCTAGAACATAAAATTCATTTTAAGTCAAGAACTTAACTTGGGTCCCAAACCGAATTACCTCTAGGTCCAAAACCTAAAACCTCTTTTAAGTCTAGAACTTAGTTCGGGTCCGAAAACCAAAATTACCCTTACGTCCAGAACCTAAAATTATCATTGAGTCCAGAACTCGAACTGGGTCCAGAACCCAAAACCTCAACCATCTCAGAAAAATTAAGTCTTATTGCTTTTCACTCTCTTTTACTAAAGTCTTAGATCGTTCAAGCAGGGGGCAAACTATAGACTCTTAATTTTTGACCCAGTCCGGTTCATTATTTTTTATAGTCCAAAATAATTTTTGTGATATTTTAATATTTATTTTAGTATTTTTATAGTGAAGTGAATAAAAATAAAAATAATAAATAAATAAAAATAAAAATCAGCGACGAAAAAATTCGTCGTCGAAAATGTTGGACGAAATGGCCTTGGAACATTTCGCCTGCAGGAGTTTCTTCGACGCTGTTCCTCGCAGCAGCCCGCAGCAGTTTTTTCGCTAGCGAAATTTTTTCGACGCAATTTTTTTCGAAACCAAATTCTTTTTGGTTTTGGTTTCCTTTTCTTAATTAATGATAAATTCCTTAAACAATTAGAATTAAGCTTCCAAACTTTCCTATAAATAACACTAAAAAGACACAGAAAAAGGGGGATCAGACTTTGGACTTGGACTTGGATTTTGAACTAGAACTTTACAAATTGATCGGACTTTTTAGAAGAGAAGAAGCAAGCAAGCAATCAAGCTATCAAAGGCAGCAACCTTGTCTTTGTACTTGTTCATCCAAGAAGCAATTTTTGGTGGAACCAACGAACGAAGGTTTTAATCTTTAATTTCTTTTTATTTCTTATAGTAGCTTCATTGTTTATTTGATTCATAAAATTATACCTTCGATCTTTGAAGATGTAATAATTTGATCTTCATTTCCAAAAACCTTAAATGATTTCCTTTGTTTCTAGATACCTTAAAAACCTTAATTTGTTTCTTTGCTTTCCAAAAACCTTAAATTGTCTTGCTTATTTCCAAAAGCTTTATAAACTCTAAACTATTTTCTTCAATTCCAAAACCAAGAAAGTAACCCCAAACTAGCTAATTGGTGCCCGCGAGCTATGCTATAGCAATACCTCAAGTGCACGGGTCGCCCAAGTAATAGAGTAGTGAGTGAGTTATCGTTCCACTGAGGACAAGGCCAAGCACTAGTGCAAACCTTAACTGTTGTTTAGCGAATTAATATTTTTGTGAAGTTTTGTAATTGAAGACAATTAACTTAAATAAATGAAAGCAAAGATAAATTGTGTGTTGTGTAAAAAGGATTGATGATAATGATACTATCCAGATATTGAATCCCCCTAGCTTCAATTACATTACATGATAGAGTTGAATTGGCATTCCTCTAACTTAGACTAAAATCTCTCTCGAGTGAATTAATCCCTAATCACTAAGTAGAGTGCCGGAATATCTTCTCAAACACAATTAAATAGATCTTGCATTAAGAACAAGGAACTATAAACCAAAGGATCTTGTAAGTCTATCTCTAGCACCCCAATTAATCCTCAACCCTTATAAGTAATCAATTCATATCAAGCTTTCTCAAGTCAATAATATGAAAATGGCAACCAATCAATAAGCATGCTATCATCAATTGGCAATAATCATTAAGCATCATAAGGATAAAACAACTCCATCAATTTAAAATTATTCAATCATACAAATAAGCTAGGGTTCTTCAATATCTAGATAGAGAATGATTTAGTTCATGTTCAATACACTTAATACAACAACAAAAACAATAACATTAAAACGAATTAAAAAGGAGAAAACAGAAAAAACCCCTTTCAATGTAGCTTCTTCAATCTCCAGGAGCTGCCAATGGAAGATGGAGATGGTGGAGAGGATGGGAATGGAGGATGAAGATGAAGAGTCAAGGAAAGTGTCACTCCCTCCTTGCCCAAAACGTGTATGCCCAGTCTCCTCCTCTCAAACCTCTCTTCTTTGCCTTTGTTCTCTATTTCTCTGCAGAAGCCTCCAGCTAGCACCCTCTGCAGAAGCCTCCAGCCAGCACTCTCTGCAGAAGCCCCTTTCTTCTTCCTCCTCTTCTCTTTTTATTTCCCTCCAAAGCTCAAGCCCATGCTTCCAACTCACACCACTCTCCATTGTCTCCCACATTCTCCTAGTTTAATATTTCTTTCCATCACTTAGGCAAGCTTTTCTTTTCTTTAATCTTTCTTTTGGCAAAAGAAAAGTCCTTTTCCCCCACTTGTTCGTCAATCCGTGCAAAGAATTCAACTTTTCCATAGGTGACACGTCTAGTGACACGCCCATGTCACTGGGTGTGTCACAGCTACTGTGAAATGTTGTAAAAGGCACGCTTGGTGACACGCCCATGTCACTAGGCGTGTCAATGCTTCTGTATGCAGCATCAAGGGCACGTCCTTCATGGGCGTGTCACTTGATAAATTTTGCTCTTTCTTCATTGTTTTGACCATCCAAGGGAGATTTTCCACTTTAAACCTAAACCTTAAAACCTTAAAACCTTATAAACCAAAACATTCAAACCCAATATAGTAAATCCAAAATAATAATCCAGTAACCGTGAGTCCTAAACTCAAATGTTTTAAAGTATCCAAACCCTAATTTCATGATTTTACCCCTCAAACCCTAATTTGGTTAATCAAAGAACCTTATCAATCTCTTAAATTATAAAACCTTAATCCATTTCAATTCCCTTAAAACTTACAATAGCCTAAACCAATAAATTCCAAAATCCAAAATATTAATTAAAGAACTTTAAATGAGAAACAGTAAACTTCAATTTGTATCTTTACTTACCTTATTTGATAATGTAGTTTATTATATGCTTCGATTTATTTAAGTTCAATGCTTGATTTATTTAATTTATCATGGATGGATATCTATTATATATTTTGATTGATGTTTAATATCTCTGATGAATGATTTATTTATGATGAGTGGTTTTTTACTTTTATCGATTTATTTTGATTTCCAAATGTTGTAAGAGGTATGTTTCCACTTTGTGGGTACCTCATTAATTAAGTTCTATGTAATTTAAATTGCTTTTATATTTTAGAGCAATGTAAAGGACATGTTTCCACCTCATGGTGGGTGTCCTATTTAGCTTAGACATGGATGATGTAAGGGCATGTTTCCATCTTCGGATGGGTGTCCATTTATTTGTTTTTCTTGAACATTGCTTTGATTTTAATATATCGATGCTTTATTTCAATTGTTGTGTGTAATATGGATAATATTATTATATTTAAGAATTTTATAATATTAGGACCTGCAAAGGAGGCCGGTTCCAATTAACCGGGCGTTGTGGGGGTGCTGGGCCATTTCTCACCTTCCCCATACGTATCCAACTTTCCGAACCCATTAGGGGGCTGGGGATTCCTTAGGAATCGAGTCATCCACCCCTTTTTTTTCCCAGCCCATCCGGATGGCGACTCCATTTTTCTCTGGACTTAGGTCTATGTTCTCTAAGGCCCCGAGCCTAAACAGTGCCGAAGTCTCAAGAACCATTCCACCAGGAGTGGGGGCAAAAATCCCTGCTCACAGAACTGTTTTACAAAAGTTTGATTAGCAAGAAATTTAAAAGCAAGAGTGTGATGTTTAATGTAATGGTGAAAAGCAATTAAAATTAAAAAGAATGTGTGTAATGGTTGTACAAGATTATTTCAATTCTAGGAATGGTGCCTAGGGTTGTAGATCAATTTAATCAAAGCTTAATTCTAAAATTATCCATTAATATAACCTTGTATTTTAATTTGTTCCTTGTGTTTAATTAGTAATTACCAATTCATTAGTTTTCACATTCATGAATTAACAACAACAATGTAACACCCTTATATCCTATATACGTATAATACATATTTCTAGCATATGTAAAATACGCATATATGGTACAAAAATGTCACTGACTGGTTTAATAAAAAATTTTCACATTTCAAATATTAAATAGTATATAAATATTCTTTGCTCATTATAGGAACCCAAAATAAACATTTTATATGAAAATCTCTGGAAAAAATTCTCTAGAGTTTTATCTGTAACGTTCCCAAAATTTAGCAAAACACAACCTGCAAAAAAGAACACACTCCCAAATAATTTCAATTCACCATCTCAACCCTACTCCTCAATTTCACCAAGTTTCTCAATAATTTATATATATATATATAATTTAGAACACATTTACACTCCCATTTCAAATAACTTAACCCAAATTTTCTTTATAGTTTATAATACATAAAATCCAAAACATAATATATTATGCATAATACTCAAAATATACAATAACATAAAATATATACATGTTGCTGACAGTGTTTCTAATCTCGATATCAACTCTACACGCTCAACCACAAGTCTAGACCCTACCTAGTCTAGAAAAACTCTCTGGCTCAACTGAATCTGCCATGTCACCTGCCCGATGTAAACAATCGTGCTAAGCCGAAGCCTAGTGGTACAAACTTTGATAATAACAAAAATCAAATGCAATGCCAATGCACAATGCTTATGAATATCACATCATTTCATTTTCTTATACTTTTCAAATATTTCACATAAAAACAACAAAAACATGGGCCCAAAGATAAGTAATATGCTATTCAAATTTCAGAGTTACTGTTTTGGTCTATAATGATACCATGTGCCTAGCCCCGCAGGCAATATATCAATGTAATAATTCAACTAGGCCTGAGCTTACGACCGGGTCATTTCACCCAGCTTACCTTTAAATATTTATTTTTGAGGCTTATGACCCAGTCATTTCACCTCAAAAATATTTTCACAATGACGCCCAGCGTCTAGCCTGTAGGCAATCATAGGTATGCCACCAAACACAGAACTTTGAAAATTGAATAACATACTAGACACACAATTTATTCATATTTCTTATTATTAATCTCTTTCTCATTGTCACATATTCAATATAGGCACATTGCCTTATTTTCTTATTTTTTTTCAATGTTATCCACCCCTTTCGTTTTCAAGAACCATTCCACCGGGAGTGGGGGCGAAAATCCCCGCTCACAAACACTCAATCATAAATGCTCTTAAATTGCTTTTGACCTAATGCATGGGTAATAGTTAAAACAACAAAGTTCAAGCTAATGGTGTTGTGAAAAAGAAAAAAAAAAGGAAAAATGAAATAAGCTCAAAATTGGCTAACTAAGGACGAATATAAAGTTGGTGTTTTTAAGCCAAAATGGGTTCACCTAATTGCCTTAATCATATTGATGCCTAATTGAAATTTTTATGTAGTCTCAAAATGCATGTCAAAACAAGTTCTAGCAATTCATCAATAAAAAATGTTTACACATAAATAATAATAAGTTGGTATCCAATTTAATAGACTCAATTCCTCACTAGTTTAAAGATGATGCAAAGAATAACCATCAAAATTGACAATAAGTACCAATTCTAATCAATTCTCAAATTCATACTTCAAAAATTCAAAGGTCATCTATCAACAATATTATAACAATTGAACTTTTCAAAATTCATTTATTCAAAGAAAAACATTAACTAAACTTAAATAAAGATAAGTTAAAAGTAAAAACACAAACTGCACCCCACACTTAAAGATTCATATTGTCCCCAATGTGAACATGCATAAATTAAAAGAGAAAGTTAAGATGAAACCTAATTTCCATCGTTCCCATATGCGATATGAAGTGCTCCTTCCATCCTTAATGAATTTGTCACCCATGTTTGAAAAGATGAATAGCATGCAACTTTGAAAGGTACCCAGTGTATTGCAAAGCTGAAATATCATCCTTGGAAGAGCAAACATCCAAAGGGAACATGTGAAGGTTATCTTGTGGTGATCCTCTAATGCTATAGGAACTTGGTAAAAACCTTTTCAGTCTACAACATGATTAAATTCAATTTTTGCTCCTCCTCATCACCAAGAGTGGAAGAGATGATCATTGGTTGCATATTGTTCTCCCCAACCAACACATATGTTAAATGTTTTAGGGTCTTTATAGGTTCAACCAAGTTTAGTTGAATCTCTTTCTCATCCACTTTAGCAATTTGAAGTCCCCTCTCAACAACCTCATCATTTAAGATTAATTTGCTCTCCTCAATTTTTGAATTGGAAATTTTAGGCTCTACTTCCAAGGTCATGGCCATCTTAAGCTTTTCTTCACTATCATCTTTATAGAGCATGTCATAAATGTCAGAAAGTTGCTTACCTTGTTTCTCATCCTTCAATCTACTTGGGAATGGAACTGGTGGCATATAAGGATTTGGAGGCTCGTGCAAATTTGGTGAGATTGGTGCTTCCACACTCTCCTCCTCTTTTGATTTACTTGGTTCCTCTATGTTGGGTTGTATCTCCTCGCCATTTTCTTCTTGATTAGTACTTGCATCAAAGGAATCACAAACTTTGTTATATATCACTTGTTCACTCCTCAAAATTGTGATTGCATTGACCTGCTCTAATTGGCTAGGAGATTCCACTTTTTGGTGTGCTTGGAGTTGATTTTCCAGCTGCCTCACTTGAGTTTTCACCTTCTTCAATGATACCTCCAAAGAATCAAACCTCTTATTGCTCCCTTCCTGATTTTGTGTACTAATTTGAAGGAAAGTATTCAAATTATCTTCCACTGTGGGTTTCTTGAATTGATCTTGATTTTGTGCGCTAATTTGAATAAAGGCATTCAAATTATCTTCCAAAGTGGAATTCTTGAATTGATCATGATTTGAAAATTCTCTTTGAAAGTAAGAACTTCTTTGATAAGGTTGAAAAAATTGTTGAGGTGGAATTTGTTGCTGATTTTCCCAAGAAAAATTTGGGTAGTTTCTCCAATTTGGATTATAAGGAATGGAATATGGGTTATTTATACCCCTTGGCTAGAAACTTTCAAAGGCATATTCTTCCTCTTGCCTTTTTTGGTATTGTTCAAAATCAAATGAATACATATTTGCACTATGTCCTGCAATGCCACAAGCTGGACATACATCACGAGTAGGCATAGGTGCTCGTTCTCTTGCATTTAACATCTTAAGTTGACTTGTTAATTCTGCTAATTGCCATGCCATTTCAGAATTATAATTCACATCATAACTCCCTCATGCCTTGAAAACTGCATCCTTATAATAAATGTTTATTAATTCAAAAAGAAACACTTTAAACAATTAAACAATTTAAATTAAAAAAATCAAACTACTAACAACAATTGTCTTTCCCGGCAACGGTGCCAAAAAGTTGTTGCGCTCTACTAATTATTACTACAAAGCGACACTCACAAGTATATAAGGTAATTGTAGCAACGGTGATCACCCAAGATCGTCTCACAAGGAAGGAATTATTTTGTACTATTTTGATTAGCAAGAAATATAAAAGCAAAAGTGTGATGTTTGAAGTAGTGGTGAAAAGCAATTAAAATTAAAAGGAATGTGTGTAATGGTTGTACAAGATTATTTCAATTCTAGGAATGGTGCCTAGGGTTGTAGATCAATCTAATCAAAGCTTAATTCTCAAATTATCCATTAATATAACCTTGTATTTTAATTTGTTCCTTGAGTTTAATTAGTAATTACCAATCCATTAGTTTTCACATTCACGAATTAACAACAACCAATTGTTTTGAAATTGCAAATTAATAAAACCCTAGAACTTATATTTCTAATTCATTCTTAGGGTAGTTGATTGCATAATTTCAATATCAAATTTCACATCTCGGTCCCTCATTTAATATCTAGAGATCAATAAGTAGCTAATCTATCAACCTAATATTCAATCCAATGTAATCAACCAATAACAAGGCATATTAATGGAAATATCAAATCAAGTCATTCAATCAAATCTGCCACAAACCCTAGGCATGGGTAATTTAGCTCATCATCATCAATTTAAAATAAATATCCATCTCAATATAAATCAAATCACAATTGTCCATTGAAATTTTAATGTTCTTAACTAATAATAACAATCTAGAAATAAATTAAAAGAGGGAATATAAAAACCGCTTTGAAGATACTAAGAGTTGAACTTATAGTCCTCCTCCTAGCTCCACTTTGAATGTGATGAAGAAGAAACAAGCCTTCTTTAATCAATGGCTCTCCTCTTGAAAGATGGAATGGTAACTCTCTCAAGCCCAAAACTCCTTAATCAATCTTTCTTCAAACCCTAAACTTCACAAGAGCTTGCTCACCCAATTTTATCCCCAAAAATGTCAAGAATCTTATCTATGGAAGAAATGGAAGATGAAGATGAAGGTGATGTTCATGGTTTCTCTCAAGACTAAGAACAAGATGATGAACCAAGAGAGAACTCCCCTTGAAGATGCTCCCAACGTGTATATATATATCCCTCTTCCATTCTTTTTAATTTCTTGAGACATAAAGCATGCTTTCCAACTCACACACTCCTACCTTGTCTCCCACTTATTTCATTATTTAAGTCTTCATCCTATGAATTAGGCAACCTTTTTCTTCTTTTAATATTTCTTTTTAAAAGATAGCACTTGTTGTCTCCCACTTTGTCCCCCATTTCTTATAAAATAATTGAAAAAATTCTCACAAGACACGGCCAAGTCATGTGTCTATGGCTGCCTCAATACCTCCTTCATTTTCCAAGTGGGACACGGCCAAGGCCTTGGCCATGTCATGTGACACGACTAATGGCTTGGCCGTGTCTCTTGAGTGTGTTCTCCACTGCATTTCCTCCTTGCTTCTTCTTTGCTTTGTTCATTTAGTGAGACATTGCCAAGGCCTTGGCCGTGTCATGTGACATGGCCAATGGCTTGGCCATGTCTCTTGGGTGTGTCCACTTCTGCCTTTGCTTCTTCCTATTTTGTTCTTTGGTTTCATTTGGTGAGGTACGGCCAAGGCCTTGGCCATGTCTTGTGACACGGCCAGTGGCTTGGTCGTGTCTCTTGCTTGTGTCAAGCTCTGCCAAAATTTCCTGCCTCTTTTCTTGGATGAGGGACATGGCCAAGCCATGAAGTGTCTTGTCCGTGTCTGATATTTTTCCACCTTAATAATCCATCAAATTGAATTAAAGCTCCATCATTTTGTTCTTCATCCTGGATCAAATACTTTAAACAAACTTTAAACACAAATTAAAAGAAAAATCAATCAATAGCCAACAAAATCACGTTAAAAATAAATACATAAATGATCAAAATAATTTCTGCCAAAATTAATTCAAAAGCCATGTTACTTTTCACTTTCTGAATCAATTCAAGATCATTTCAAGTAAGGAGGCAAACTGTAGACCTTTAATTTTGGCCTAAAGTTTGCGCAATCTTAATTAAAGAATTTCAAAATAAATCTGATCTAACTTGAAAAGATTTAAACCTAATTTACAACTTTTAAATAAGTCGGTCCGGTCTTGGAAGGCATAAATTCAACTGGTTAAAATTATAAAACCCTAAATTAAATCTATTCAGTCTAAATTAAAAATGTCTGGTCCATAAAATAAAAATTATTGTAACGGTTTAAGTTGGTCGATTTGAATGTTCCAAATATTTTGCCACACAACGGGCAAAGAGAGGATATGAGGGCTAAAAAATAGTTGAATTTTTTTTTCAAAGCGAAGAATTAAAATAATACAACAATAAGAAAGTCAAAACTCTCAAATGGATGAAGATACAGAAGACAAAACATTAGGACAAAGGTCCAAGAATAGAAGAACAACCCATCAAGAAGAGCTAAAGTCGAGGCAAGACAAAAGTTCATCCTCAAGAGTGAAGAATCAAAATGAAGATTCATTTCTCCAAAGGCTTATGGTTATTATTCATTTATTAAAGTATCATGGCATAAGGCCAACAACAGTCAGCTGGAGAATGAGCACATCCGAATGAGGGGCAAGCATGCCCTTTCAACAATAATCAGCCAGAGGACAAGCATGTTCGAAGGAGGGGTGAGCATGCCTTGTCAACATCGAGCAACCAGAGAATTATCATGTCCAAAGGAAACTACACTGAATAATGACCACCCAACCTATATTGGATTTGTTAAACCATGTTGACGGCACAAACTCCATCCTATATTGAATTTGTTAAAGCATCTTGATGGAACAAACTCTAACCTATATTAGATTTATTAAAGTATCTTGACGGTGCAATTCCTAGCATATATTGAATTTTTTAAAGTATTCTGATGGCACAAACTCTAGCCTTCATTGGATTTGTTAAAAGCATCATGGCGGCACAAACTCTAGCCTTCATTGGATTTGTTAAAAGCATCATGATGGTATAATTTCTAGTCTATATTAAATGGTATAGAACTCATTTAATTACCATTTCGAATTTCGTGTCTAATTTCATTACTTAACCTAAATTTGCCTTTTTTTCTTTTATTTGTTCTCTCACTCTTTCTTTCTCACTTAGTCTCTCCAACATAATCTCTCATGTTCATTACTACCGTCACTCTTTCTTCTCTCTCACTCCATTTCTTCTCTCTCTCTCTCTCTCTCTCTCCACCATTTTGATTTTCTCTACCAGTCATTGGTCGTCCTGCTGTCACTTGGGGACCATAGCCTCCACATATGTCGCCGGTGCTACATCAAAGGTTTGTTTTTTTTTTAATTATTTTTTGTTTTTGGGTTTAATTTAATCTGTTCATTTTTTTGTTGGGATTGGATTGTTTGTTAATTAATTGTTAATTGGGATTAATTTTTATTTCCTTTTTAGGATAATAATTTCAGTTAATTGTTGTTTAGTTTCTTTTTTTATGGAATTTGGATTAATTTTGGTAATTTTGATAATTTTTGTTTTAGGGGATTCTAGGTTTTTGTTTTAATAATTGTTTGTTCGATTCTAGAATTATGCTTTTTTTTTTTTGTAGTTTTTTTGCCTTCAATTTCTAGGTTTTTTGGATAGTAACTCAATGAATCATAATTTGATAAAGATTGATTACGGTTTATTTGTCTCTAGCCCTTGTGAAAGAGCTTCTTCAATTTGTTTAAAAAGAAGGTAATTTGCTTTAAAAAAATTATATATATAATGAATCAAAATATTGTATTTTTGAAATTTTAAATTTTTTTAGCTATTTACGGAGATTTTCAAATGCTAATTAATAAAAAAATGCTCACCCATATGTGTTCTTATAAATGTTTCAGTAACTAAAACAAATTTAAATCGCACTTCTATAATAAAATAAAATAGCGTTTTTAACCCAACACCAGCAACCATTATTGCAAGCATGGCTATACGTGTCAAAACATCCTTGTAAAAGTATCTTGAATCCATCATAGCCTCCCCATTTCCCTGCAGAAATCAACTTAGATTGCATTTGCTGTGTCTCCAAGTAACTTGCTTCAGTTATTGCTGTTTTATGATGTGTTCTTATGCAATAACTTAGGATTTTAATTCCAACATTCTTAAGAAAATGTAAAAAGAAATTAATTTTTTTTTCCAGAAAAGTATAATTATATCCAAATTTCTTAAAGTTGATTATTCTACTTTAGACTTGAAATTTAATTACAATTATAAATATATATTTATAAGAAAAATGTTGTGATAAAATTGAAGTTGGTGACGAGTTGTCAGAAGAAATTATAAATATAATTGATTAATTTTTTATTTTATCTTTTTTTCCACATTCTCTATTATTGATTACCTTTGTTAATTTGAACTATTTCAAGGACACCTTTATGTAAATGTGTTATGTCTAACTCGCGATGAGAGAAATGCACACTTATGAAATGAAAAATATTTTAAAATTAAGAAATATAAAATCATAGTTTCTTGCTATTAAAGTATATGTAAAATAACTGCACATACTTGCAGGTTAGGAGTGCTAAATCTTGGTGATTACTACTGTATGAGCATAATAATGCATATTAAAACAGTAAATTGCTATTGCTGCAATAACTTTTCTAAAAATATAGCTCTTTCTTCTTGAATGCAATTAATCCATACCTTACAACAACAACAGTGTGACTGCTTGTCCCTAAATTCCAAAAACCAATAAAAATTCCGAAGTAGTGATAATAATAGTTTTCTGAAAGTTGCAACTATTTGCTTCTGTTTATTTTAGTTTCACTTAAGAAATAGTTATATTGCCAATTTTCAATATTTTCTCCATACCTGCCCTGATTTTAGAGTCTTGATTAGTTGATCTGATTTTTTACTGCTTTGGTCTAGTACGTTTTATTACCTCTGTTAGCCTATTACAGCTAATGTTTTTGTTGCACCATTTACAGTATGCTGCCACGTTGATATCAAAAATAGATGAAATGGTTAATACACTTTGTTATTAGGAGTAAATGTTCAATTAACTGAATCTAATTGAATTTAAATATTGTAGTTCAGTTTTTTTAATTGTTAATAAATATGATTTATGCATTAATAAATTAATTTTTTCATAAATGTTAATTATAGTTTTTGTGTTGATTACTTGAATCATTAACAAAATGATCAATAAATTAACAAAATACGGAGTCTTGTGATTCAAATTAAAGTTGCAAGTTGTTTAATTAATTGCATTTCTATTCACCTTGTACTGCCCACCAGATGAAAATGACAACGTGTTGTTTGTTTTTGTTGAATTTGCTTCTGCCAATTCAGTATTAGTGGTTGCGTTGTTGCTCCTTTCTTTTGTTCTGTTCATGCATATGCTCCCTTAAAATAAAGGGGAAATAGTAATTTGATTTGGTTAATTGTGTTAAGGTGCAGCACTAATATAAAACTTCAGTTTGGATTGCAAGGTTTGAATTTTAAAATTGTTATTGAAATGATATACCATGCTTTTATTTCCCATAGTAAATGGTCAAAGTGTATTGGTATAAAATTTATGGTCTAGAAATTTATCCAAGTTCTAGCTGCAATATTAATTAGGTACTGGTATGAACTGGCCTGATTTAAGTTGATGGCAACACAAATTTTTAGGCAATATTTATGTATTGATTTGATAAATTTCTTAACAAGTAGGCTAGGGAGCTCGGACAGGAGTCATGTTTCAACGAGATCTTTGAGAGGATGAGAAGAAGGGGGCTAGTGATTTTGTGGAAGTCATATCATAGAGCATCCATGCAAGTTGTAACATTATTGTACTTGTATTACATTCTAAAATGTTTAAACATTATTGTACGAAGGGGAGCCTTGGCGCAACGATAAGTGTTGTCGCCGTGTGTTATGAGGTCACGGGTTCGAGTCATGGAAATGGCCTCTTGTAATTAATTGCAAGGGAAGGCCGCGTACAAAAACCCAATGGGTCCGACCCTTCCCCGGACCCCGCTCATTGCGGGAGCATTCGTGCATCGAGCTGCCCTTTTTTTTATCATTATTAAATATTTTTGTTTGATATGTTTTTTAGGAGCGATATTTACTCTTTCATTGATGATACTCTACTGTATTTGGATGTTGCTTGCAAGGAGAAAAAGCAGAGAGTATACTGCATGGGCTCTAATGTCACTATCTATTACAACCGTCATTCAACACCATTAGCATTGTCTCATTACGACTTGGTTGAGGATTAGTTGTGATAACTTCGATAGATAGTGAATGATTTGTAGAAGCAAGACCAGTAGTGTGAGCATGTACATCGCTAGCTAATGGAGCATATGGATGTGCTGATGAGACAATGCTAGCATCTATTATCCACTCATCCTCCTACAGATGATTCTGATCACGAGGACCTTAATCATCATAGTTAGACTCCAGATCTATAGGTTGTTTCTTTTTTTGTTTATGTATATTGATGGGCACATATTTAACATGTACGTTTATGCAAACTGGCTGTGATGTAGATACATTTTACATGTATGCTTAAGCATATTATTGCTCATATATATATATATGTATCATCATATTTTCATCTAATGTCATTATATTTCAGTTTGTAATTAAATACTTAAATCAAACAAAATAAATATATATTAAAAATAACAAATAACTTTGAAACATATTAGGAAGAGAGATTATTTTTAAAGAACCTTTAGAAACAGAATAATTTGTTTATAATAGCAACATAAATATGATCCTTCATATTAGAAGCGGAAATATCCGTTTTTATTAGAAACATATTTGAGTTCATTTCTGTTAGAAACAAAATAATCTGTTTCTAAATTGGTCAATTCAATTTCTTTATTTTTCATTTAGAAATGGATTTTTCTGTTTCTAATAGAAATATATTTGAGTTTGTTTATATTAGTTCGTTTCTATTAGAAATGGATTTTTCCGTTTCTATATTGTTCTTCTTTTGGTCCTCAAACCTGTCCTACATTAGAAACGGACTCCAAAATTCATTTCCTATTTGAAATAGATTTTCTGTTTCAAATTCGTTTCTAAATTGAAATGGATTGTAAATTCCATTTCCAAATTATTTGAAATGAGGAATATAGAAACAAAATTTTTCCATATTAATTCCATTTCAAATTATAATTAGAAATCGATTTTTTTCCTTTAGAAACTGATTTTTTCATTTCAAAATTGCTTTTATTATGTAGTGAACCAATTTACAGGTCTAGAGCCTAAATAAATTCAAGGGTCCAGAATCCAAACTAGTTCAATTCACGAGTCCAGATACCAAAACAATTCATAGGTCCATAACACAAATCAATTCAAGGATCAAAAACCCTAACCAATTCACATGTCTAGAACTCAAACCATTTCAATTCACTAATCCAAAACCTAAACTAATTCATGGCCATACCTGAAATCAATTCACTAGCCCAAAAGACAAACCAATTCACGAGTCCAAAGCTCAATGAGTCTAGAACCCAAACCAATTTGCGGGTCCAGAACTCAGATTAATTCACGTGTCTATAGCCTAAATAAATTCATGGGTCTAGAATTCACACCAATTCACAGGTCCAAAACCCAAACTAATTTAGAATCCAAACTAATCATGAGTTAATAACTCAAACCACTTCATAGGTCTAGAACCCAAACCAATTTAAGAGTTTAGAAATCAAATTATGATGTTGCGGATCTAGAATCCAATCTATTAAAGCATCCAAGATTGACTTAAACTTATCAAGGCAAATTGCTTTTCACTCTCTGAATAAATTCAAGATCGCTCAACCAGGGGGCAAAACTGTAAACCCTTAATTTTGGCCCAGTATGAATTTATTTTTAATTAATAGGTTGAGTCAAGTTTAGTTTCAATAAAAGGCCCAAATTAAATTTAGTCCGATATAACATGTTTGGATTAGGTCAGGTCCGTTGAAGTTAAGCCAATTTATTTATATGGATCGACTCGATGGGTTATGGCATGGCCTAATTCAATATCAGCCAAGCCCATACTGATGTGAGCTAGAATTTTTGCCTTCACTCTAGGTGGAATAGTTCTTGTGGCTTCAGTACTGTTAGGCTCTGAGTCTTAGAGAACACGAGCCTAAACCTGGAGAATAAGAGTCGCCACCTGACGGGTTGGGAAGATAGAATGGGATGGATGAATTGATTCCTAAGGAATCTTCAATACCTACTAGGTTCAAAAAGTTGGGTACACATGGGGAATGTGAAAAATGACGCAGCACCCCTACAGTACCCGGTTCATTGGAACCGACCCCATTTTCAGGTATAAATATTATTTAATTTTTAATCATTACAGTATTATTCATATTACATGCAATCAAAATCAATAAACATTCATCATTTTATAAAATAATCAAAGAAAATGGACACTCATACAAACATAGACACATGCCCTTATAATATCTTAATGTTTATACAAATACATAAAATAGGACACCGACCAAAAATGTGAAAACATGTTCCTTACAGTTGTCCCAAAGTCCAAAAACTAATTAAATAACACAAACTAAATACATTAAACAAATAAGGCACCCACATAGTATGGAAATATGCCCTTTACAATCTCCTTTAAAAATGCTTGTAAATCCAAGGAAAAGAACAAAAACAAGGAAAAATAATACAAACATATATGAAAATAATTAAATAATTACAAGAAAAACGAACAAACACATCTTAATATTAGCACATCAATGAAATATAGGGTGCAATGCACAGGGCGATCCCACTAGCCGGTTAGTGGGTGGGAGGGGGGGGGTTATGGGGATAGCGGCCCTTGCGGAGGATCCGGGGTAGTGTCCCCAAAAGGTAAACGATTTATAGGATTGGGTTTCATTGTGGAATTAGGGTTTTAGCATACAAATTAGGGTTTTAATCCAAACTAGGGTTAACATGCAAAATTAGAGTTTTAATTATAAGATTAGGGTTTTAGTTGCAAAACTAGGATTTAAACATCAATTTAGGTTTTTTAACCTAAAATTAAACTAAAACATGCAATTAGGTTTTAATCATGCATAATTAAACTTTAAATTGGAACTAAAACTTACAATTGATGTTTCTATTGGTTTTAATCCCAAACCTATGACTTTGCTATAAGGGATTTGCAAAATGGATACTTAATTTGATAACACAGTGAGCTAATCAATTGAGATTAATATCAACACCAAATTGAATCAGTTAATAAAAGTTATACCTGTGTTGTTGACTCCCCAAGTTTAATTTTGTTGAACCACACCTTGGCTTGTTAAATGGCATGGATCAATTAATTTCTTGGTTGAGTGAAATAATTCAAAGACAGTTGTTGTTTTAGGCTACTATCTCTTTTGGTTCTCCCTTTTGTCTCTTTTGGTTTTGGAAATATTAATTTGCTTAATCCCTAATCATGACTCACGCCTCTTTGTTGTTTGCAGTCTTGCATTTATAAGCATAATTAGGGCAACCTCAGTTTATTAATCCTTAGCTTAACCGAACCTATTTGAGTTTTGGCACAATTAAAACTAAATCAATGGAAATTTCAATCTACAAAATCTGCCTATTTTGACTGCCATTTAAGCAGATCCATTTAAAGTAATAGAGAGTCCTACCAACACTAATTTCCTAGCTAAAGCATTTCATTAATTTCATTTTATAACTTACAAGATGAATGCATCAACGGATACTAATACTCAACTTGCATATTCTATAGGTTGATCACCAACACCATCAGGTTCTACACAACTTGGAGAACCAACAATTTAGTATGGTGTCCAAAATGACCAAGATGTATAGGGATAGATAAAAAATGCTTCCTTTTGCTTTATGGGGGTACATGACTACTGGAATGACGCCGTTTTCTTTGGTTTATAGGATGGAAGCAGTGTTGCCAATTGAGATTGAGATCAAATCGATGAGGCCATACTAGAAGCTAAACTGCCTAAGATAGAATGGGTAGAGCAAGTAGATATGCATAACTAGCCTTATTAGAATAAAGAAGGTTAAATGCATTATATCATCACCAGTTGTATCAAATAAAAATAGTTCGGGCCTACAAGAGAAGGGTTAAGATAAAAAACTTAAGGTTGGTGACTTAGTATTGAAGTACTGCAAGCCTAATGTCCCCGATCCAATAGGGAAGTTTAGACCTGGGTAGAAAGGGCTGTATGTTTTTAAGTATATATATGTAGATTTTAGCCCAATGGTTAAAAAAAATTTGGGTTCATGAAAGGACCAATATAGAAATTGGAAGTTTAGGGTTTATAAATTGAATATGGAACACTTTTAGATGAATAGATTGGGTTTTAATTCAATTTTCATAGACCTTAAGTGTGTTTATATGGTATTTAGCTTAAAATTAAGTTTGGAACAACTTTTGATTCACGAAAGAACAAAAAATATGATTTATGGCAAGTTTTAGGGTTTAAAATTGGATATGAGATTAGTTCTTAAAGAAATTGGTTTTGAATTTACAATTGATTAGGGAAAAGTATATATATGTAAGTTTAAGGTTTTGGAAATGAAAAATTTCTCAAAACATTTAGTGCAACTAAGTATGGGCGTGTGGGGCATGTGAACTAAAAAATCTTCAAAATCTTGAAAATCAATAAATTTGGTAGAAGCTGAAAAATCCACACAGGTGTGTGGATTAATTCCATATGGGCGTGTGAAATTTTTAGATTTTGTTTTTATACATCCAACAAGCATTTTATATGCATGGGTGTATGGGTTCATTAGACACACTCACATCCACTATTTTTCTATTATTTTATTCTTTTTCAACCCCAAAACACTTCATTTCTTTTCCCTAATGTAATTTCTTTATCAATTAATCATTACGATATGAATTTCACCCTATAATATGTAGGATTATAAATTTGGAAAATTAGGGTCTGGGAAAGAGCTTAGAGATTAAAGGAAAATGATTGTTATAACATATTCCACAACGTATCATATTGATTTTAACAATAGAAATAATTTAAATGCCCTAGTATACTGGTGTTGAATCTAGTATCGGATTGACTGGCTAGCCAGAAAATGGATGTTCATAGTGATAATGGACTGTAGACCCTTAATTTTTAACCTAGTCTGGTCCGTTTTTTTTATATAGCCCAAGATAATTTTTGTGTTATTTTAATTAAATAATATTTATTTTAGTATTTATTTTTTTATAATTTTTAATAAAATAAAAATAATAATAAATAATAATAATAAATAAATAAGTAAAAATAAAAATAAAAATCGGCGACAGAAAAATTGATGATGAAAAATTCGTCGCCGAAAGTCGAATTGACCCCAAGCCAATTTGTAGCAGAAAATTCCTGCGGCGAATTGGCTGGCCGCCCAGCCAATTTCGCTCGCAATTTTTAGCTCTTGCAGTAGTGCCCAGCCAGTCCTCGCAGATCCTTACAGTTTTGGCCAGCACTCGCAGTTTTTGCCAGTGAAATTTTCCAAAGCAATTTTTTCCTAAACCAAATTCTATTTGGTTTCAATTTCTTTTCCTAATTAATTTGAGTTTCCTTAAACAATTAGAACTAGGCTTATAAATTTTCCTATAAATAACATATGAAAACTCAGAATTAAGGATCAGATAATGGGACTTTGATTAGGTAATCAAAACTTGGATTACAGAAAACCCTAGCCAGAGAAGATTAGCAACAAGCAAGCCATTAATAATTCATCAAAGGTAGCCACACTGCCTTTGTCCTTGTTCATCCAGAAAGCAATTTTTGGTGGAACCAACGAACGGAGGTTTGAATCTCTATTTTCTTTATTTTTTTCTTTACAGTAGCTTCATCACTCAAATTGAATAAATTGTTTCTTCTGTTTCTTCTAAACCTTCAAACCCTAAAACGTTTCTTCTAAACCTTAAATCCCTAAATCGTTCCTTCCGTTTCAAAAAAACCTTAAATTGTTTTTCCTATTTCCAAAAACTTTAAAAAATCCTAAAATATTTTCCTCTAACTTTTTTCCAAAATTTTCAAATGTTTTCTTAAATCTCCAAACCTAACCTACTTTACAGTTTCTAAAAATCATAATTACTTTTATAAAACTCTAAACTGTTTTCTCAAATCCTAAAACCAAATATGTCTTCTAAAATATCAAAACCCCTAATTCTCTCAAAACTAATACAGTAAACCCTAATTTTCCTAAACTCTAATTCTTAAAACCTTAAAATCTTATAATCCAAACCATAAAACTCAATACAGTAAGCCTACAATCACAATCCAACAAACATGAATTATAAACCTAATATCTTAGGATTCCAAAACCCTAATTTCATAATTTTACCCCTCAAACCCTAATTTGATCAATCAAAGAACCTTATTAATTTTTTAAATTTATAAGACCCTAATCCATTTCAATTTTCTTAAACCTTTACAATAGCCTAAACAAATAACAATAATAGTATCTTAAGATTCTAAAACCCTAAATATTAATTAAAGAACTTTAAATAAAAATAGTAAACCTCAATTTGTATCTTTACTTGCTTTATTTTTAGATTTGATTATGTAGTCTATTATATGCTTTGTTGGTTGATTTATTTAATTTCAATGCTTGATTTATTTAATTTATCATGGATGGATGTTTTCTTTATTGTTATTATTTGCTTGTTTTAGTATTAAAAGTGTAAGAGGTATGTTTCCACTTTGTGGGTACCTTATTAGTTAAATATCATGTAATTTAAATTGCTTTATATTTTAGACCAATGTAAAGGACATGTTTCTATCTTAGGAATCGAGTCATCCACCCCTTTTTTTCCCGGCCCATCCGGATGGCAACTTCATTTTCTCCGGACCTAGGTCCGTGTTATCTAAAGCCCCGAGCCTAAACGGTGCAGAAGTCATAAGAACCATTCCACCGGGAGTGGGGGCGAAAATTTCGGTTTACAGTGGCGACTCCACTGGGGATGAGAGAAGTTGATTCTGTTGGTCTTTATATTATTCTATTCTTTCTTATCATGATATTATCGACTGTATCATTTAGATTGCATCATGTGCGTGAGTTAGGACGCCCGTGTTACCCGTGTTGTGTTATGTAAGAGATATCATACTTTCACTCAAGGTATGGAGATTGAGCATGGCATAACCACTCATAGCCTCATACCATTTGGTATATACTTACTATGGGAACCTAAGCCTTTTAACCTAAAGATTAAAGCTCATGTAATTGGCCTAGTTAATTTCCTTAGGTTTTACCCCAAATGCATGTTGTTTGACTATGGTTAATTTGTCTTGGCTTAAATCATGGCTTATTTTGTTTTCTCTTTTTCTAATATGACCTAAGTACATTGTAAGCTCAAAATAAAATTTTCTTTAAAGTCCAAAAGACCAAAGCTATTTTCAAAACTTTTCAAGATGGTCTTTAGACATAAGACTTTTCTAAAAACAAATCGAAAATTCTTTTGCTCATAACCCAAATACTAAGCCCAAAATCCATATTTTCCAAAATCATTTTACAATGGGCTTAGAAACAAAATTATTTTCATCCAACCTTTCTTACAAAGAGCTTGCAAATTATTTAGGTCAATTATGAAATATCAAAAATAAATTGTGAGCCTAGTTTATACTAAGAATAATTAACCATGGGCTTGTTTTTGGCATGAATCATTAGTTACTTTTTCAAGTGAGAAATCTATTTATAATAAACCTCTTAATTTAGTTTTAATCTAATATAGCATAAAAGCTACTTTAGTTGGTTAAATGGATTAAAACCTAATTAATGGATATTATTATGAATTGATTTCCATTTTTGAAAATATAACTATTGGTTGAAACGTCCGAGAGAATTATTCGAAAACAAGATACCCCATGTTGGTATTTTGTTAACCATATACCTAGAAAAAGAGACTCGCCATTCGTGCGTGGATGTTTTAAGGTTGGAAGGAATGTCCTATTTATCCTTGTTTGTTTATTGTTTGTGCATACATGCATACATACATACATTTGCATCTCATATAATTAATCCTCTTTGGCTCACAGCCCTGGATTACGATAGTTCAAAAGCTTACGATAATTCGACCTACGCCGGAGACAAAGAATCTAGCAACTACTCAATCTCTTTTTCACCAAAATCAATGGAGCCCAAACAAATCCAAAGAATGGTGGATGATGCCCTCAATGCCAAGATGGAACAAATAAAAGAGGCCCTAGCTAAGATCATGAAGAACCAATTGACTGAAATTTTAGGAAATCATGCCGAAGCATCCGCTAGCACTAAGAAGACAAAGGACAAAGGGAAGACTAAAGTTGGTGAAGTAGTTTTTGATGATGAAAAGGTGATCATTGATGATGATGATGATTGGGCTCAATACTACCAAGATCCTCAAGACAAGTAGAAAGAACCAAAGATTGTTGAGAGATCAGCTACGGAGAAAACTGAAACTTCTGATGTTGAAAAGATGGTTGCGGACTCAGAAAAGAAGTTTGAGAAGAAACTGAAAACTGAAGAAATGTCCGAAATTGACAAATTATTTGAGCTAGATGAAGAAGTTCCGTGAAAGTTCAAGATGCCATCTTTTGCGAAGTTCAATGGAACCGGAAATCCTCACCTCCATGTGAAACAGTGAATCACTACTATGCAATTTGCTCAAGCTACTAAGGCTCAAACTCTAAAGTACTTTTCATTGGATCCTGTTATCCAAAATTGGTTCAATACCTTAGATGATGGAACACAAAAGAGTTGGGATTTGCTATACAAGGCTTTCATCCAACAATATGGATACAATGTTGAAATGGAAATTACCTTAATGGAAGTTGAGTCCATTAGGCAACGACCAAATAAGAATTTTGCGGATTATGTGAAAAGATGGAGAAATAAGGCCGCTTTGTTTAAGAAAAGGCCCGATGAATCTGATCAAATAAGGATGATTGTGAGAGGGGTGTTGCCTAGTCTTCGTGAAAGGATGTCTCATACACTCATCCGTGATTCAAAGATCTCCTCCAAGCTGGTCTGCAAATTGAAGAATAGGAAAGAGAGAAGAACCATTTTTCAACAAGAAGGAACGAGAAAGGAAACTATCAATTTGGTAGCCAAAGCATGCAAAAGGCAGTCGGTGTCAATACTACTAACCAAGGAACAAGGAGGCAGTTTTCAAAATTGGGAAAACCGATGTCTTGGGTTCTCAATAAGCTTCAAAAGAAGAGATTGTTACAACCCTTAAATCCTCGTCCTTTGCCTAACCCTCTCCCACCTAATTTTGACACTAAAGCATTTTGTCAGTTTCATCAAATGCAAGGGCATGACATGGATAGATGTGTGAGGTTGAGACATGAGATCCAAAATTTAATTGATAGTG
This sequence comes from Garcia nutans, assembly GCA_947685225.1. Classification (NCBI taxonomy): domain Eukaryota; kingdom Viridiplantae; phylum Streptophyta; class Magnoliopsida; order Malpighiales; family Euphorbiaceae; genus Garcia; species Garcia nutans. The sequence goes on from CANTUV010000043.1 coordinate 43,505,283, forward strand.
GGAAGCTACCCAAGCCCAACAAGCCAAACACCAAAGACAACCCAGTACTGAAGTTTAATAGAGTACCACCACCGGCAACCTTCATGATTGGAGGAGGTTTGCATGAAAGTATTGTCATGTCTTCTTTTCAAGATGTAGGGGGAGAAGCATCCAAAGAAGAAGAGGTATTTGGCGAAATTAAACAAGCTATGGTGGGTAAAGAAGTAGCAATTTGTGTTGTCAATGCATTTTGGGATTCAAGCGATAGTGAGGATGATCTTGTATCCAAGAAGGAGGAATAGACCTGGTCCAAGCCCGAAGAAGATTAAGTAATGAACACTAGATCCGGTAAGCCTTATGCAAGGCCACCACCTAAGGAGGTAGAAATTAATAAGGGAAAGGAAGTTGAAGTAGGGAATAAAGAAGAGGAAGATGATACTATGCTCAAGCAATTGAAAAGAACCTAAGCAAGTGTTAGCATTTAGGACTTATAGGCTACTTCTAAAAAGCACCAAGAAACTATGGCCAACGCCTTAGCTAGCATGCCAATTTCTACCTCCACAACGCCGGAGGAGCTGATCAACTTCATAAAAATTGGAGGAGTAATGAAATGTGAAGATATTCAAGAGAAGAGTGAAGTTAATATGGGAGCGGTTTCTTTCTCAGGGAAAAGGACTCCATGTGTAATGGTTGATGATGGGTCCCCCATAAATGTTTGTCCACTTAAAATATTGCCAAAGCTAGCCATGTCAACAAGGGATCTAAACCCGACCGAGGTAACCATTCGTGCTTATGACAACACTAAGAGACATGCCGAAGGAACTTTCAAAGCTACTGTCAAGGTCGGTCCAATTGAATCTATTGTTGAATTTGTTATTTTAGACATATATGTTACCTTCGCCTTACTCTTGGGATGACCATGGTTTCATCCTCTTGGTGGAGTTCCTTCCACCCTTCATCAAAAGATCAAGTTCCTTAACGGAGATGAGACAGTGGTCATCGAGGTCGAAGATAATGAGATTGTTAATTATCTAATGATTGAGAGGCCTCTTAATGGTTTCCAAGTAGCTGCAATTTCTGATGATGAAGTAGTGGACTCCAAAGTCTTGAATATGATGAAGAGCATGAACTACCTTCCCGGAGCTAGTCTTGGAAGGTTAAGGCAGGTTTGACAAAGCTGCTAGATTTTAGAACTCAAACTTCCAAGAAGGGGTTGGGATATGATGAAGCCAACAATGCTCAACCAAAGAAGAATGAGAAGATGAGCTTCCCACCACTTAAAGAGATCTTTGTCAAAGCTCCAACTATAGGACCACTCCAAGGAAAGCCCGAGCCAATCATGTTCATGGAAAAGTTGATCCCAGGTTTTGAAATTTTTGCAGATGTTGCCGAGCTAGTGGAGCAAGTGAAGAAAGAGCTCACCCTACCAGCCAATAAAGAATCCAATCCGAAAGAGAAGAAGGAAGCTGTCTTGAAAGCTGAGAAGACTCCGGAGGAGATTGCTGCCCTGGTTGAAGAAAAGTTTGAAGAGATCCTGCCTTATGATTTTGAGAACAATGATTTTGATTTTGATTTTAATTTGTCTACTTTGTATGAGGATGATGATGTTTTCTTTTCTAAAATGAATGCAATAAAGTCTGATTTTGCTTACTTGTGTGATGTTTCTCCTGATAGTTGCATACATTCAAATAGCAGTTACATGAGCATCTTTAATATTAATTATGTTAACACACAATCATTAAATTTGGGAACAATCAAAAATCCTAAAAACATTAGCATAACATCCGACCTTACTCCTGATGAGAGAGAGAGATTTGAAAAAATATTCAAAAAATATGAAGAAGTATTTGCTTAGTCTTATGAGGATATGCCTGGTATAGATCGAGACATAGCCGAACATCTTATTCCTACTTACACTCACATGAAACTTGTCAAACAAAAGCTTAGGCGATTAAGACCTGAGTGGGCTGAATTAGTTAAAGAAGAGGTCACTAAACAAATACAAGTAAAGTTTCTTGAAGTGATAGAGTATCCAGATTGGTTAGCCAATATAGTACCCGTGCCAAAGAAAGATGGAAGAATAAGGGTCTGTGTGGATTATAGAGATTTAAACAAGGCTTCCCCTAAAGATGATTTTCCTTTACCTCATATAGATGTTCTCATTGATAGTGCAACCTCTAGCATGCTACACTCATTTGTAGATGGATTTTTCGGATACAACCAAGTGTTAATGGCCCAAGAGGATAAAGCCAAAACTTCTTTCATTACTACATGGGGTATATTTTGTTATAGGGTAATGTCGTTCGGCTTAAAGAATGCTGGAGCAACCTACCAAAGGATGGCCACCACACTATTTCATGACATGATGCATAAAGAAGTTGAAGCATATGTTGATGATATGATGGTGAAATATGATACAAGGGAACAACACTTCCAAAACTTAGAAATATTCTTCGATAGAGCATTGAAATATAAGCTAAGATTAAACCTGAAGAAGTATGTGTTCGGGGTTACCTCAGGCAAATTATTAGGACATGTGTTTGGTCCAAATGGCATTAGAATTGATCCTGACAAAGTTAAAGCAATCAGGGATATGCCAGTCCCTAAGACGGAGAGAGAAGTTCGAGGATTCATTGGTAAATTACAATACATTAGCAGATTTATAGCAAAGCTCATAACAATCTGTGAGCCTATCTTCAAATTACTTAAGAAGAATCAGCCAGTCCTGTGGAATGAAGAGTGTCAAAAGGCCTTTGAGCGAATAAAGGAGTATCTACTAAATCCACCTATTTTGAAATTGCCCAAACCCGGTAAACCCTTGTTACTATTCTTAGCAGTAGAAGAAGAGTCAATAGGAGCCATGCTAGCCCAGGCAGATGAGTTAGGGATTGAGCATGCAATTTAATATTTAAATAGAAAGCTCCTACCTTATGAAATTAAGTATAGTATCATTGAAAAGACCTGTATAGACGTGGTTTGGTCTTCTAAGAAGTTGCGTCATTACTTTCCATCGTATAGTGTGCAAGCAATTTCCAGGTTGGACCCGATGAAGTACTTAAGGGAGACACCCTCTTTGATTGGGAGATATGGTCACTGGTTGATAATATTAGAAGAATTTGAGATTGAGTATATAACTAGGAAAATAATCAAAGGTAGAGCAGTGGTAGAATTCCTGGCCCGACAACCATTACCAGATAGCGAAGAGGTAATCTTGGAATTTTTGGATGAACATTTAGAGGCAATTGAAGTACAAGGGTGAAAAATGTATTTTGATGGAGTAGCAAACAGGAAAGGAGCAGGTTTGGGAGTCATACTAGAATCGCCCGAAGGGGAACTTATCCCTTTAGCCAAAAAGTTGAAATTCAGGGCAACCAATAATATGGTGGAATACGAAGCTTGTATCTTTGGTTTGGAAACCCTAATGATTATGAAGGTGGATAAGGTGGAAGTTTTTGGCGATTCATTACTAGTAGTATCCCAAGTAAATGGAGAGTGGGAGTTGAAAGAAGAAAAATTAAAACCATACCACCATTACTTGACCATGATGAAGAAGAACTTTAAGGAGTGTAGGTTTATACACCTATCAAGAGAAGAAAATCAGATGGTTGATGCCCTAGCCACATTGGCTTCGGTATGGGAAAATCTTATCAGTTTATTCCTTAAGCCTCTGATTTTGACCAATTCGTCAACTCCTTGCTATGAATATGAGACAATCATGGAAACTGATACAGACCATGATGCGTGGTATGATACTATAAGACGATTTTTGGAGGAAAGGGAATACCCATCGGGGGCAACAAAGAAAGAAAGAAGAGCCATAAGGCGGTGGTCTTTGCAATACATCACATTCCATGGAGAGTTATATCGAAGATGGCCTGATGGGGTGCATTTGAGATGTTTAAGGAAGCCTGAAGTGGAGCATATCATGTCCGAAATTCATGTAGGAAGTTGCGGCCCGTACATGAGTGGTTTGGCCCTAGTTAAGAACATTATTCGACAAGATTACTACCGGTTGACCATGGAGAGAGATTGTATTGAGTTCGTAAAGAAGTGCCAACAATGTCAGATGTATGGTAACTTGAATCACATGCCTCCTAAAGAATTGCATTCTATGTCTTCACTCTGGCCCTTTGCCACTTGGGGTATCGACATTATAGGTGAGATACATCTGACAGCCTCAAACGGTCATCGTTTCATTGTAGTAGCGGTAGATTATTTTTCAAAATGGGTCGAAGCCGAATCCTTCAACAAACTGGGGGCAAGTCAAATGGCTAGATTCATTGAAAAGAACCTCATCTGTAGATACGGGGTCCCGCACAGTGTGATATCAGACAATGGGGTATAGTTTCAAGAAGCAGTTAAGGACTTATTCTCGAAGTACCAAATCTATCATCACCGATCCTCTCCTTATAGACTAAAAGCTAATGGTGCGGTAGAAGCAACAAATAAGACAATTAAGCAAATTCTGTCCAAGATGTATAGGGATTGGTTAGAGATGCTTCCTTTTGCTTTATGGGGATATAGAAAAAGTGTGCGAACACTGACTAGAATAACACCGTTCTCCTTCGTTTACGGAATGGAAGCAATGTTGCCAATTGAGATCAAGTCATTAAGAGTGGTCTTGGAATCTGAACTGCCTGAAATGGAATGGGTAGTGAGTAGATACACATAGTTAGCTTTACTAGAGGAGAGAAGGTTAAAGACACTGTATCATCATCAATTGTATCAAAGGAAGATAGCTCGGGCTTATAATAGAAGAGTTAAGATCAGAAAACTCAAAGTCGGGGATTTGGTGTTGAAACAATGTAAGCCTAACGTTTTTGATACAAGAGGGAAGTTTAGGCCTAGTTGGGAAGGGCCATATGTCATGAAACAAGTCATGAATAAGGGTACAATAAAGTTATCAGACATGGACGGGAATGAGTTTAGTGAACATTGAAGGGAGGTTTTATGCATAAAAAAAAAGGAAAAGAGCTCGCTAGGTTGAAAACCCAAAACCCAAAAAGGGCAGCCTAGGCAAAAGTTAGAGCAGTCTGCTAGTTCCGAAAACACGTAAGGACAGGCTAGGCAATAATTAGGGCTAAATGAGAGAAAATCATCAATTAGAAAACCCGAAAGGGCTAGTTGGCAACAGGAGTGATCTTGTGTATATTGGCTTTATGTTTGGTTGTTCCCCAATTTAATAAAATAGAATTAATGTTAAAATTGTTCTATGTGCACTGTTATAAGTATTTGACCAGATATGGATGAAATAAATAAACACAATAGCAAAAGGTGATGATAAATTATAAAAGGAAAAGAAACGTCTCTTATTATTACTTTGATTATTTTTTCATCCTAACAATACACTTTTTGAGTTGACAAATGTAAAATCTATGGCAGATGATAAGTGTAACGTGCAGGCCAGCTTTGCCTTAGCCGATCCAAGTACACTTCAGTCAAGCAAGGCTTGTCTAAATTGAGAGTGAATTCAGAACCGTGAGGCTCAGCTCCATACTGACGGCCAAGTCGGCGGGGATCATAGTAAGTACCTTGACCAAGAGCAACAAGAGGAACATACATCAAGTATGTCCACATGGTGATACGAGAAATCTTCCACCAAGGTACCAACCAACGGATGTTGACTTCAGTACGTGAGTGGATCCAGTCAACCCAGTCAGCATATGAAGAAGCAGGATGGAGTAGCTTCCTAGCAGAATGATGCCGTGGCAGATATCTATAAAAATCCATGGATGGAGTATCAAGCAAGCAGAGACGCTCCTGAAGCCAAATTTGTGAGGGAAAATTAATTAAATAAAAAAAGAAGAAGAGTTCACTAAGTTGAAAACCCGTAAGGGAAGCTTAGGCAAAAGATAGGATAGCACATGGGCGGACTAGACAAAAATTAGAGCAATATAAAAAAAAAGAAGAGTCTGCTAAGTTAAAAACTCGCAAGGGCAACTTAGGCAAAAATTAGGACAGTTCGCTAGTTCTAAAAACCCACATGGGCGGACTAGGCAAAAATTAGAGCAATATAAAAAATATAATAAAAGAGGTTCTCTAAGTTGAAAACCTACAAGGGCAGCTTAGGCAAAAATTAGGACAACTCGCTAATTTCGAAAACGCGCATGGGCGGACTAGGCAAAAATTAGAGCGATAAAATAAAAAAGAAGAAAGAGAAAACCTAAATTGAAAACCCGAAAGGAGAGTTTAGGTAATTACCTGAAGCAACAATGGACTCCCGGTCAGTCTCTTTGATGATCTTGATTTAAGTCGGTCTAATCCAACTAAAGTCTCGGCTAAGATCACGGGTATCGGTGACAAGCCTCCTTATATTTGGTCCATGATATCCAATACTCGTGGTTCAATATCGCCATCAGAAGAAACAAGCAAGAATTAGCCAAGAAAGAAAAGACAAAGCATACATCCTCATACCTTAGTAGGAGCCAAATGAGAAAGACAAAAATCAATCAAGGGAGCAAGTAGAATTTTCTCACCTCTCATCAACTGTAGAACTTCAGGCATTGAGATTTGAAATAACATCTGCATCTTCTGTTGAGTATTGGAAATCAATATGGGTAGCGCCATTTGTTGATTATTTGGATATCCAAGGATGGCCTCAAATTCTTCAATCAAGGGACATATTTCAAAGCCATTAATTTTAAATGTCCTAGAATCCACATTCCAAAAAGAAGTCATGGCATGTAAAAAGGAATGGTCCAATTTAACATTTTGAAAACACTTTAAAATATCAAGTTTTGACCAAGACATTTGCTTCCAATGAATGTCATTCATATTCTTAAATAGAATTTTTATCTTCTTTAAATGGAGTTCGGTCATTGTTGATGAATGAAGAAAAATCAAAATTGTTAAAAGGAGTTTTTATGTTGAAGTGGAAAATCTCTTGGTTTCTGTATGAAATTATGGCGTGAAAGGTGATTTATATAGGAGGATTGTGCTTTTCCAAAATTGATAAGGAAAGCATGAGACCGTAATGCATGAGAAAAAGGAATTGGTGACGAAAGGATCTTAAATTACCGCGTTGCATTTGGTTTTGTAGTGATACTGTGTAAATGTTAAATATGAAGAAGAAAGTATAATAATTATACCATAGTAATAATCATAATAAAAAAAGATTTGCAGTAAAGGTAAAAATTATATATTATAATTATCATTCTTATGCTTCTTATATATTGATACAATATTTATACATCACTAAGAAGGAGGTGGTAGATCATCAAATAAAGCTCTGAAAAAATCATCGCCTATCGGAGGAGGAGCCAAATCACTCGTCCCGAGTCTGCCCCGAAGATGGAGCACCAGAATCCCTATTACCTTGGAGTTTTTGATCTGTCATGGTCCTCATCAAAAGTAGATGAAAGAATCTCATGGTCATTAGCTTGGGGGCCGCTAGATGAAGAAGCACCAGGATCCCTCATCCCCTAAAATCGGAAGTCTCTAAAATTTTGTTCTGATTGATGATACAAATTTTCAAAATGGGAAACTTGCCGACAACTAGCGACCAACTCTTCTTGAAGTTTTTTGCTTTGTTCTTCAAGCATCCGTTGTGAGTCAAAAAGGAAAAGAGTAAGAGCATACATAATCATGCATACATATAGCATAAGTTATCATGGAATAAGAAAACTTACCAGGTAATTCATATTAATACCCTGCGAATGAGATGACATATCTGGTGGACTAGAATGAGCAAATGAAGGAGAAGTAAAAGAAGGACCAGCCTCATGATCAAATGAGCCAGCAACCTACAACAATCATTAAAAAGTCAAACCAATAAAGAAGCGATTGCAATGGAAAAAAGGTAAAAGTTTTACCTGAGAAGTGCTAGCCCCGAGATGTGGAATGAATTCTCCTCCCTCTCCATGATGTTCCTCTTCATCTATACCCTCATTTTCTTTGGGAATTTTCCGTACACCAACAGGAGATACATCAAATTTCAAGAGCCCTATTTGAATAAAATGGGCATAAGATGCACCTGGTGGATAGAGAAATGTTTTAACATCATATTCATGTCGGGCCAACCACCATGCATTCTCCGGCATTGATGTAATATCTAAAGTATATTTCGGGTAACACATCGGGATCCTCCGCTGCTCGAGACTAAGAAACACTCATATACTCTCTCTCCGAGAAACCAGCCATTAGACACAGGGCCGGCGATGACTCGGCGAGTATGTTGAAAAGGCATTGCAACATTCATAGAGAAAGTCCAGTTTGTCCGATCTTCTGCGTTCCACCAGGCCAAATTCACCTACAAAATGACGTAAGGTAAGTAAACTTTTATATAAATTTTAAAGTATACTAATGCTATTTTACCTAGTCCCAAGTTAAGCAGCTCAAGACAAAGCGTTGGGTATGGGCATGGTGAGAGCCGAGAACTTCAATATGCTCTGACAACCAGAAATTTAATCTCAAATACCCGACTCTCTCTCAGGAAATATCAAGCACCCTCACAAGGTTGTGCTCGTATGCCCATGCCTACAACAATAATAAAGATCAAAGTCATGCAAGAATAAGAATGGAATTGATATTGGTGAAAGAAGAATACATCAACAATTGCCATAAAGCCAACAAAAGACTTCTTATTTTGGCAAATTTTGTCAAGACCATGGTAAAGGCAGGCAAGGCCAGGTTCACCCCAGCCGTAAAGTGGTACCATCCTCATATAAGTAAGGGCCCTTAACACTGACAAATGGATGGCAGATTCAGTGCTACCTAAAATGGTCGACTAGAGCAAATATAGTAAAAATCCTCGAGCATACTGTTGGGCTGTGTCTTTGTAAATCCGTCCTTCGTAGTTCATCCAATAACTATGAATATGCTTAATTTTTATCTTAAAAGGCCCTTTATATGATGGTTCCATACCAATTAATTGTTGAATTTCTTCAAATGTCAGAACATCATTGGTAAGAGGAACCGGAAGACCATCATACCGAATGCCGGTTATAGTAGCAAAATCGACCGGACCAATTGTCATCTCTCCAATGGACAAGTGAAAAGTATGAGTTGTGTCCAACCATCATTCTGTAAGCGCCTAGACTACTCTCTGGTCTATCAGATACTCCTCAGATAGTAATTGTAAGATGAAGCTCTTAAAGCCGCAATCTTGGATAATATGCCTTACCCGAGAAGGCGCTATATCATACCATTGTCGGGCTTTGTAGATGCTCCCTCTGCCCCAAATAACGCAACGATCACGCTAACACGGAGCTAGGTAAGTTAACACCAGGTAAGTATATCATTATTCTGTCTACTTAAATTCTTAAATTAATATATTTTTCTAAATTTTCTAAAAAAAACAAAAAAATATAAAGAAAAAACAACAAACAAAAACAACCAACAAAAGAAAAAAAATAAAAAGAAAAAAAGAAGAAGAAAAAAGAAAAAAAAAAGAAAAAGAAAAAAATAAATAATAAATAATAAAAATAAAAAATAAGCACAAAAGAAAACAAATAAGAAACAAAAAAAGAAGAAAAAATGAAAACAAAAGAAAAAAAGAAAAAAAAAAAGAAAAAACACAAGAAAAATAATAATTGCTGTTAAAAATAAATAATTACCTTGATCTTTTGATTTGAACTACGATGAAGCGGCATCCCGGCTAGTAGACCTATATTTCCATCTTCATGATGCCGAATAAACTCCAATAACTCAGCATTAGAATGAGTTCTTGATCTTGAAGCATGCATTTTTTCAAAACTGTATGCTAAATTTGAAATAATTATAGCTATGAACGAATGAAATTAACAAGTTTACTGTGAATGAAATGAAGAAATCGGTGGTTTATATAGAGGAACGGCAAAGGAAAAAAATAAAATTCAAAAAGTAAATTTCACTATTGATGAATAGTATCTTACTATTTACAAATAGTAGGCTACTATTTACAATAGTAGGATACTATTTATAAATAGTAGGTTACTATTTATGAATAGTAAATAGTGCATGAACAGTACTACACAGTAAATAAATAGGAAACTCAATTATTCAATTTAATTATTCAAATACTTGCGTGTATATAAATATTTTTGCACTTTTAAAATATTTTTACACGCAGGGGGCAAGGAGAAGATATGTGTATAAAAATTAGCTAATTTTTTTGCAAACAAAATTTATATGCTACTATAATTATTTTTTGTAGATTATAAAATCTCTTTTAAGTCCAGAACTTAGCTCGGGTCTAGAACCCAAATTATTCTTAGGTCCAAAACCTAAAATCTCTTTTAAGTCCAGAACTTAGCTCGGGTCTAGAACCCAAATTATCATTAGTTCCAGAACCTAAAATCTCTTTTAAGTCCAGAACTTAGCTCGGGTCCAGAACCCAAATTATCCTTAGGTTCAGAACCTAAAATCTATTTTAAGTCCAGAACTTAGCTTGGGTCCAGAACCCAAATTATCCTTAGGTCCAGAGCCTAAAATCTCTTTTAAGTCCAGAACTTAGCTTGGGTCCAGAACATAAAATATCTTTTAAGTTCAAAATTTAGCTCGGGTTCAGAGCCCAAAATTACCCTTAGGTTCAGAACCTAAAATTGTTATTAAGTCCAGAACTCAAACCGGGTCCAGAAAGCCAAAACCTCAATCATCTCAGAAAAATTAAGTCTTATTGCTTTTCACTCTCTTTTGTCGTGGTCTCAGATCGTTCAAGCAGGGGGCAAACTGTAGACCCTTAATTTTTGATCCAGTCCGGTTCGTTATTTTTTAAATAGTCCAAAATAATTTTTGTGTTATTTTTAGTTAAATAATATTTAATTTAGTATTTATTTTTTATAATTTTTAATAAAATATAAATAATAATAAATAAAAATAAAAATCGGCGACGAAAAAATCTGCAACGAAAAATTCATCGCTGAAAGTCGAATTGGCCAAGGCCAATTTCGCCTGCAGGAATTTCCTGTGGCCATTTCGCCACAGGAACTTGGGCCAATTCGAAGCAGAAAATTCCTGAGGCGAATTGCCTGGCCACCCAGCCAATTTCGCTCGCAATTTTCAGCTCTCGCAGTAGCACCCAGCCAGTCCTCGCAAATCCTCACAGTTTTGGCCAGCGCTCATAGTTTTCACAGATGAAATTTTCAACGCAATTTTTTCCGAAACCAAATTCTATTTGGTTTTGGTTTCTTTTCCTAAGTAATTTTAGTTTCCTTAAACAATTAGAACTGGGCTTATAATTTTTCCTACAAATAAGATATGAAAACTCAGAATTAAAATCGGATAGTGGGACTTTGATTAGGTGATCGAAACTTGGATTACAGAAAACTCTAGTCAGAGAAGATTAGCAACAAGCAAGCCATTAATAATTCATCAAAGGTAGCCACACTGCCTTTTTCCTTGTTCATCCAGAAAGCAATTTTTGTTGGAACCAACAAATGGAGGTTTGAATCTCTTTTTTCTTTATTTATTTCTTTACAGTAGCTTCATCACTCAAATTGAATAAATTATTTCTTCTGTTTCTTCTAAACCTTAAAACCCTAAATTGTTCCTTCCGTTTCCAAAAACCATAAATCATTTTTCCTATTTCCAAAAACTTTAAAAATTCCTAAACTATTTTCCTCTAACTTTTTTCCAAAATTCCCAAATGTTTTCTTAAATCTCCAAACCCTAACCTACTTTATAGTTTCTAAAAATCATATTTACTTTTATAAAAATCTAAACTGTTTTCTCAAATCCTAAAACCAAATATGTCTTCTAAAATATCAAAACCCCTAATTCTATCAAAGCTAATACGGTAAACCCTAATTTTCCTAAACCCTAATTCTTAAAACCTTAAAATCTTATAAATCCAAACTTTAAAACTCAATACAGTAAGCCTAAAATCACAATCCAATAAACATGAATTATAAACCTAATATCTTAGGATTCCAAAACCCTAATTTCATAATTTTACCCCTCAAACCCTAATTTGATCAATTTTTAACTGTAACGACCCCAGTCAGGCCCTCTGAGCCATTCCAGACCTAGCCCATGCTGGCGAAGAAACCCAGGCAACCCAACCTTTTCTCCTGTAGGTGGGCCGCTACAGTACTGGACTGCCCTCATGGGCCCTCCAGCAGGATTTGTTTATTTGGCTCAAGTCCAACGGTCATGGAAATGAATCGCCTCCCCAGATCGAACACCTGACCTCCCCCTTAAGAGAGCCAGCGAGCGCAATCCAGTACCAATTCTTCCAAAAATTGTAACACCCCTTCCCGACCTACATGTGTAAGCTGAGTAGAGGCGCCACACTATCCTAATGTTGCTACCAATTTTACTTAGTCAAATTTTAGTTTGGATTTTTACAGAAATTTTGCCATAGTTTGGCCTAGAAATTGAATTCCAAGTGTCGACAAAACTGGTTTTTTTCTGATTTTTGAAAACATTTTTACACAAACCGATGCAAACAACATCATTCTCAGTACACTCCCAATAAATCCCCCTTATAACCTCAACTACAACCTGTGAAAAGGATTTACACTTCTAGTACAAAATAAAGTAAAGGTTTATTATGAAACACAGTAGATAAAATATTTGTTCACTATGCAGCGGAAAGTAACAATATTTACAAATTCATATAAATCAAAACTTCAGTTTTACAAAACATAAAATTTATACATGTTTGGAAGTCAGTCTTCGATCTTTAAGCCCACTATTCACACTTCAAAATCTAGACTCAACTCGGCCTAGAGGAACTCTCTGGTTCTTCCCTGTCACCTGCGCGATGAACCACAATCGCACTAAGCCCACGGCTTAGTGATACAAACAACCATAATATTATGCCTCAATGCAATGCCAATGTCACACAATCAAGTTTCATAAACAATTCAAAAGAATATTATATTTCACAATATTACATTATTTAATAATTAATCAAAACATTCATGATTCACATTGAAAACAAAGACAAGCATGGGCCCAAAATACACTAATATGTTATTCAGAGTTCAGAGTTACTGCTTTGGTCCATAATCATAATCATTAATACATTTATCCATGGATAATTAACTAGATTTGAGCTTACGACCCAGTCATTTCACTCAATCTAGTTTCAATAATTTGTTTATGAGGCTTACGACCCGGTCATTTCACCCCAAAAACATCACATTTCACATTTTCTAACTGGAATCGGCTTATGACCCGGTCATTTCACCTATCCAGTGATTCATAGGCATGCCGCCAAAACCAGAACTCTGAAAATTGAATAAACATATTAGGTACACAATCATTTTATTTATTTATTTTTTCAATCTCTTTTCATTACATTTCTCATAATTAATTAGGCAACCATGCCTCCATTATATATCTTATTTGCATCATCATAGCCAACAACCATGGCATTATATCTCATATTATATTTCAAATCACATTAATCAGTTCATTATTCAAATGGATATAATCAATGGCATTAACACATATTTTACATGCTCATCACAACATTCACATATTACCAAACATAATGTGATTTTTAATATCCATCAACAATGCATTAGGTTCCTTATCACATTTACAATCAAATGTGTGTCAAGTCTCAACATCACATGAATGTATGCAATTGTAACACCCCGATACTCCATATAAGTACTATACATATACCTGGTATACATACAGTAAATATATAAAGTATAAGGATAGCACTTTTCGTTACATTTTTAAAACCTTTAACCGAGTTCAAACCACAATACATAAATTTAAAGAACATTTACAAAATCATTATACTTTTAATGATCTTACAAATATATCATAATCTTATCTTTATCAAAACTTCATTTATACATGTAAATATACTCTTGTCAGAAATACATCATAGTTAAAAATTATACATGTATGCATCACCCTCTAGTTGGTCTCGACAAACTCTTATTCTTCTCGTGGCAACAAAAGACTTCATATCTTCCACCTAGTCACCTATGCGATTACACATCCGCGCTAAGCCCGAGAGCTTAGTAGTACAAATATAAAATATAAACATACATTATAGAAATTCTAACATATAATGAAATATCACTTCCATGTACCATTAAATTCTTATCATGTTTTTATTTGCCTTCTTAACTGCACCATTCATATATCTCGTCTAATTTCGTATGTTATCTACATATATACATATCATTATCACCAACCACAGATCCATCACTAATACTCACAATCAATATATCAATACACACATTTTGTATCATATTTCATAACATTTCATGTCATTATTTTATTGACCATTCACCAATCATGAATCACATTACCAACAAAGGCAACCATAGATCTCATTACTCATTTCTTTCAACATTTGTATATCACATCGAAAACAAAGACAGACTCGGGCCCAAAAACACTAATATGCCATTCAACTTTCAGAGTTAATGTTTTGGTTTAATTCTCACATTTATCATTATCCCAACTAGGCTTCAAGGATTTAGGTTCAACCAAGCTTCAAGGGGAACAAATCATGCTAAGTATCAACCCAACTTGGCTTCAAGAACGAATCCAACCTAGCTTCAAGGGTTGTAACATCTCAATTAGGCTTCAAGGATTTAACCCAACCAAGCTTCAAGGGGAGTAAAACATGTTAAACTTCAACCCAACTTGGCTTCAAGGATCAATTCCAACCTAACTTCAAGAGATTGTTACTAATATTAGGCATGCCACCAACAACAAACTCTGAAAATGGAATAACACATTAGCCACACAATTCATTTATCAATTTCATTCTCAGTTGAATCATCATAGCCAATCACAATGGCTTCATATATCATTTGAATCATCATAGCCAATCACAATGGCTTCATATATCATTTGAATCATCATATTAATATACAACATCAATTACATTAACTAAACCAACATATCATTATTCAATCATCTAGGCATGCTTCAATCATATCATTCACCTCATTATAACTCAAAACATTAGTTACACAACTCTTTATGTCTCAATTTACATTAAGGTAATTCATCATAAAAGTATTTACAATAATAAATTGCATTGCACATACCTTTTTGAATGATCCTCATCTCTTCCACACTATACAAGTCATAATACTAGTCACATTATAATACTTCATCACTCAAGTATACATAATCAAACACATTAAACATCCATTAAGAATGATCATCATTGATATACACATATATAATTTACCTTATTCTTAGATTTAGAATCCTCAATATACATTTGTTTAGGTCATCTTTGTTTTAAGTATATTCAAAGTGTAAATACAAAAAGACCTTGGAAGGATTCAACAATGTGAGAAAGGCAAGGAACAAATCACAGTAGCAAACACACTCAAGGGACATGGCCAAGCTTGTGGCCGTGTCTCTCAACCAAAAGCAACAGAAGCAAACATGGGCAAGGGACACGGCCTTGTCTTCTCCAAAAATCATCCAACACGGCCAATTTTCCATAGACTTGGCCGTGTCTCCCAAAAATATTTAGTTTTGGCCGTGTCTCTTCTTAGGTTTGGCCGTGTCTCTCATGAATAAACCCTAAACATAACCAAAACTCTTCTAATTGAATCAAGAACACATTATACACAACTTAACCTCATTCAAATGGATATAATCAATGTTATTAACACATATTTTACATATTCATCACAATATTCACATTAACACTATATTAACCATACAATCAATCACTTACCACTTCAAAACCCTATAACCAAACATCACCCTTAACTTACCATCTTCAAACCAAAACCAACACCAATTCAACCTTTTTACTTACAATCAATTTTAATACTTATAAACACATCTCAAACACACCTATTCATACAATCAACAATTCATAAATCACCTCAAACACCACTTCAAAATAACAAAGGAAAACAAGAGAGTACTTACCTTAAATGAAGAAATTTCACAAATCTCCAACTTAATCCTTTGATTCTTCCTTCAATTTGATTCTAGCATTTAGAACACCTCTCTTGCTCTCTCTTTTCTTGGATAGCCGGCACACAAATGATAAGAAAAGAAAATAAACACAAGTCAACTTCTTTTCTTCTTTAAATCTCCACCAAGCAATTCTAGCCAAGCAATTACCTAAATGCCCTCAACCATTTAACTTAACCTTTGTCACTTATATGCCCATTGAAGTAATTTCACATATCACAAGTTAAAATATCTTCTTACCTTGACTCCCCAATTGACCAACTTATATGTTATATATATTACAATATACACAACATATACATTCTCTTAAC
Source organism: Garcia nutans (assembly GCA_947685225.1). Taxonomy (NCBI): domain Eukaryota; kingdom Viridiplantae; phylum Streptophyta; class Magnoliopsida; order Malpighiales; family Euphorbiaceae; genus Garcia; species Garcia nutans. The sequence continues at coordinate 43,521,416 of CANTUV010000043.1, forward strand.
ACACTCATTTCATTTGCAAAAACATATATACATTTAATTCAAATCAAAACAACAATTGTATCAAAACTTCTAGGCACACTTTGGGATATTACAGCAATAGTGTAGTTTGCACTTACCTTAAAACCAACTCACACCAATCTATACACTTACTCTTCCAAGAATCCTCAACACTTAGGTTAGGGCAATTCAACCTCTTCACAACCTAATCCAAAAGGAATATTAGCAAAATGACCATATGAATAGTAAATTCTGGTTTTAGACTCCACTTTATCCTTATTTTGAAACATTGTATAAAATAATCTACTTGACTAAAAACTCTAAAATTTTTACAGAACTTAATTTTACATCTTAAAATCATTCCTTTAAAATTTCAGATCAAACTGAACACAAAATATTGGTCAAATAGTTCACCCAACCAGACTGCCCCAATTGCCCTGCATCCTGGCAGCAGTTCTGAACTTTGTGCATTCCATAAATCAAATTCAATCAACGTGGTTCCAAATTATTTTTCTCAAATACTAGACTCACTAAGAAACAACATATCCAGAATTCAAATGGATATTATTTTTCTACATTTTATTAAAAATCTCGAAAGATAGCTGTCTCAGTTAAGGTACCTGCTGGTACAGGTCTAATAAAAATAATCTTTCCAAAATCATAACCATTCCAAAATCGAATCAACATATTTTTCAGTCATTCTAGACTCATAGAGGCACAACATATCAAAAATGCACTTCAAGAACATTTTTCTATATTTAATTACAAATCATACAAGTCACAACATTTACTAATTGTAAAACAGAAAAATTTCAACTTCACTAAACACAACTCTTACTCTTCCATCACCAACACCAACCTAAATTCTTATCTTTAATTCCATTTCAACACTTTTACACACACCATACACAAACACACTCCAACCATCAACAACACTCCATCAAACTCAAACAAAATTCCAAATAGAACAAGAGAAATCAAGAGAAAACTTACCAAAAATGATGAACTTCTTGAATTTCCAACTTAATCTCTTGAAAACTCCAATTTTGAGTTTGGAACAAACAAAACTCACTCTTGCACTCTTGCTTTGGATGGCCGGCCAACAAAAGGGAAAGAGAAGAAAATGAACAAGTGAAAGAGACAAAGTCAAACCTCTCATCTCTTTAAACCTCCACCAAGCATTTCAAAAAGAAAATTACTTAAATACCCTCATCTATTTATTTTAACTTCCTTTCACTTACATGCCCTTTTTAGTAATTTCATAATTAACAAAATAAATATCTTCTTCCTTTGACCATCCATTTGACTTGTATATATGTTATATATATTTCCATATATACAACATATACACTCTCTTTTAAATTCTTTTCTCTTTCCAATTACACATATACATTTTAATTCAAATAAAACAACAATTATATCAAAACTCCTAGGGCACACTTTGGGATATTACACCAATAGCTGGCACTAACAGGTATGGCATTACCAGCACAGTCCAAGAAAAAGAGTTCGCTAAATTTCACTACACCTGGGCTTTCCTTCCGTGCAAAGAACCCACAAAACATAAAGCGATGTAAATATCTTAGAGCGGGATTACTCAATTTTGTTTCCTTGGCCGATTTGGCCACATATGTTCCTGAGCCCAATGCTCCAAATACAAATTACTGTTTAAAACCCTTAGGTACAGATTTTTCCCCTTGTTGATGGAACCACATATAGCATTCAATTGCTCAATACTAACTACTCTTTTCTTCAATCCATCCTTAAATTTCATAATTAATCTAATCAAACACTCTTAAACATATCACAATCAAACAACACACCCTTAAAAATCTATCAAACTCAAACATAACTTCAAATAAGCAAAGAAATCAAAAGAGGACTTACCAAAGTAATGAAACTTCTTGAATCACCAACTTGATCACTTAGATCTTCCTTCAATTTGAGCTTGAAACCTTAAAATCCTCTCTTGCTCTCTTGCTTTCTCTTGTCTTTGGATGAGCCGGCCAACACCAAAAGGAAAAGAAAAAGAAAACATGAAGAAACAAAGTCAAACTTCTCTTTAAATCTCCACCTAGTATTTCAACATGAGCAATTACCTAAACACCCTTTTACAAATTGTTTTGATTTCCTTTAAAGCACTTGCCCTCTTTTAGTAATTTCACAAATCTCAAATTAAAATATCTTCTTCCCTTGACCACTCATTTGACTAGCATATATGTTATTTATACTTCCATATATACAACATATACACTTTCTTTTAATTTCCTTTCTCTTGCAAATTAACATATACATTCAACCCAATTTAAAACAACAACAATATTCAAAACTTCTAAGGCATACATTGGATATTACAATTCTCCCCCTCTAAAAAGAGAAATTTCATCCTCGAAATTACCTGTCATCAAGTCCAAAACAATTGAGGATATTGATCTCGCATTGCTTGCTCACTCTCCCAAGTTGCTTCTTCTCTCCCATGATTCTTCCATAGAACCTTCACCAAAGGCACTTTCTTATTCCTCAGCTCTTTCACTTCATGTGCCAAAATAGCAACTGGTTCTTCTTCAAATGTCAGATCTGGATTCACCTCAACAGATTCAATTGACAAAACATGAGATGGATCCGACCTGTATCTCCTCAACATAGAAACATGGAATACATTATGGATCCTATCCAACTCAGGTGGAAAAGCAAGCCGATAAGCAACTGGTCCAACTCTTTCCAAAACTTCATACGGTCCAATGAAACGAGGACTCAATTTCCCTTTCTGACCAAATCTCAATATCTTCTTCCAAGGAGACACTTTCAAAAATACCTTATCTCCAATATCAAACTCTATGTCTCTCCTTTTCAAATCTGAATAAGATTTCTGTCGGTTTGAAGCTGTTTTCAACCTATCTCGAATCATTTTCACTTTCTCTTCAGTTTCTTTAACCAATCAGGACCAATTAACTTACCTTCTCCAAGTTCATTCCAACATAGAGGTGTCCTACACCGTCTACCATACAATGCTTCGAATGGTGCCATACCAATGCTGGATTGATGACTATTATTGTAAGCAAATTCCACAAGTGGCAAAAATCTATCCCAACTTCCAGAGAAATCAATGACACAGCTTCTCAACATGTCCTCGACAACCTGTATCACTCTCTCTGATTGCCCATCTGTCTGCGGATGAAAGGCAGTGCTAAAGTGCAGTTGAGTACCTAAAGCACCATGTAAACTCTTCCAAAACCTTGAAGTAAACCGGGGATCTCGATCAGACACTAAAGAAATTGGAATACCATGCAACTTCACAATCTCATGGATCTAACCTTTCCAGAGAATAATCTATCCGAACTGGAAGAAAATGAGCTGTCTTAGTCAACCTATCAACAATTACCCAAATAGCATCATGCTTTCTTTGTGTCAATGGTAGACCAGACACAAAATCCATTGTCACTCTTTCCCATTTCCATTCAGGCACTGATAAAGGTTGAAGTAATCCTGTTGGAACTTGATGCTCAGCTTTTACTTTCTGACATGTGAGACATTTGGATACAAACTCCGCTATGTCTCTCTTCATACCAGACCACCAGTAATACTGCTTCAAATCATGATACATCTTTGTATTGCCCGGATGCATAGCAAATACTGATTGATGTGCTTCTTCTAAAATAATCCTTCTCAAATTAGCATCATCAGGTACACACAATCTGTTCTTAAACCAAAGACTCCCATCATTTCTCACAATAAAATCTCGACTCTTTCCATTCTGACAATCTGAAATAATCTTTTGAATCTTTTCATCAACCAATTGAGCCTCTTTAATCTGATCCAACAATACTGGTTTCAATTGCAACTGTGCCAACAATGCACCATCATCACAAGATACAAAACTAACATGCAACGCTCTCAACTCAACAAGCAACGAGAGCGAATAAAAAGTCAAACCTGCTAAAGACTTCCGACTCAAGGCATCAGCAATAACATTTGCTTTACCAGGATGATAATCAATCAAACAGTCGTAGTCTTTAATCAATTCCAACCATCTCCTCTGTCGAAGATTGATCTGTCTCTGGACACCCAAATATTTTAAACTTTTATGATCCGTATAGATAAAACACTTCTCCCCATACAAATAGTGTCGCCAAATCTTCAATGCAAACACAATGGCTACTAACTCTAAATCATGGGTTGGATAATTGAGCTCATGCGGATTCAACTGTTCAGAAGCATAAGCTATAACTTTACCTTCTTGCATCAGCACACAACCCAAACCACTATGTGAAGCATCACTGTAAATCACATATGGTTTATCTTCCACAGGTAAAGTAAGAACAGGCGCTTGAGTTAAACATTCTCTCAACTGCTCAAAGCTAGCCTGACACTGATCTGTCCATACAAATCTAACTCCCTTTCGAAGTAATCTGGTAAGTGGAGTAGCTATCAAAGAAAATCCGTTCACAAACCGTCGGTAATAGCCTGCCAAACCCAGAAAACTTCTAACTTCAGTCACAGACTTTGGTGGACTCCAATTCAAAATAGCTTCAACCTTACTCGGATCAACTCTAATACCCTCTGCTGAAACTATATGACCGAGAAAAGTTACTTGGCCAAGCCAAAATTTACACTTCGACAGTTTAGCAAACAATTGCTTCTCTCTCAAGATCTGCAGCACAATCCGCAGATGCTTGTCATGCTCCTCCTCATTACGCGAATATACCAAGATATCATCGATAAAAACTACCACAAACTGATCCAAATAGGGCCTAAATACCCTATTCATCAAATCCATAAAAGTTGCCGGTGCATTCGTCAAACCAAAAGGCATAACTAGAAACTCATAATGCCCATACCTTGTACCAAAGGCTGTCTTAGAAACATCTTCAGCTCTGACCCTCAACTGATGGTACCCTGATCTCAAATCAATCTTGGAAAACACTGCTGCACCCTTCAATTGATCAAAGAGATCATCAATTCTAGGTAAAGGATATTTATTTTTAATGGTCACCTTGTTCAATTGCCTATAATCGATACACAATCTCATAGTACCATCCTTCTTCTTCACAAACAAAACAGGAGCTCCCCATGGTGAAACACTAGGGCGAACAAACCCTTTATCCAACAACTCCTGCAACTGCACCTTCAATTCTCTCAGTTCAGCGGGTGCCATTCTATAAGGAGTAATAGAGATAGGAGTGGTACCAGGCAATAATTCAATACCAAACTCCACCTCTCTCTCTGGAGGTAACCCTGGCAACTCTTCTAGAAACACATCTGGAAACTCTGCAACTGTAGGTATACTATCAATTTGAGAACCCCTTACTCTAGTATCCACCACATGAGCAAGATAAGCATCACACCCTTTTCTAATCAACCTCCTAGCTACAACAGCTGAAACAAACAAGGATGCTAGCTGTCCCTGCTCACTAGATACTATCACCTCTCTACCATCACCAGTTCTCAAAGTAACAAGTTTCTTTTGACAGTCTACCATAGCTCCATGTCTAGATAACCAGTCCATGCCTAGGATCAAATCATATTCTTTAAAATGCATTTCAATCAAATCTCCACAAAACTCCTCACCTTGCACTACTACCGCACTATCTCGGTGCACCTTGCTAACAATCACACTATGCCCTAAAGGATTTGTCACCAATACATCAAATCCTAGGGATTCAGCATGCAATTCAGACATAGGCAAAATAGATGCACTAATATATGAATGAGTAGATCCGGGATCAATCAAAGCAAGTATTGAAATACCAAATAAAGAAAAAGTACCAGCTATGACTGCTGAAGCATCTGGCTGCTTCTGCATCACATATATCCTCTGAGAAGATCCAGCCTCCTCTGGTCTACTTTCCCTAGATGTAGAACCTCCTCTAGGACTGAACCCAGATCTACCTCCTCTACTGACATTTCTGCCTCCTCGACCTCCCCTCACACTAGGTCGAGAAGCTGCAGAATCTACTAACATCCGCTCATGTCTCTCAGGACAATCTCTAACAAAATGATCAGGCGATCCACATTTAAAACATACCCCTGCTACACTTGTCTTCCAACAAGTACCACCATGTGGTCTACCACAATGAATACATATGGGTAGAGTGGATCTCTGAATCACTGGGGTCGGAGCACTCGCCACTGAAACTGTAGGTCTCGATCTTTGCCTCTGAAACTGTATTGACCTACCAGCTGGTCTCTGACTCCTACTAACCCGAGGAATAAAACTTCCTTTACCTCTTTTCACAGATGAAGACCCTGCTTCAAACTGGGGTCTCCTAACCCTGATCTCTTCCTCAGAAGCAGCCGCAATACCCTGAGCTCTCTCCACACTCCTAGCTGCTGCAACAAGTTGGGAAAAATCATGATATCTAGATCCAGCTACCAGGCACATGATAGAGGGCCTCAATCCCTCCTCAAATCTCCTGCATCTATCTATCTCATCAGATATAATACCCCCAGCATACTGGCTCAACCGGATAAACTCTAGCTCATATTCTGTCACAGTCTGGTGATCTTGCTTCAAGCTTAGAAACTCCCTTTTCTTCACATCTTTATACTCCCTTGGAGTATACTTCAATTCAAACTCTCTTAGAAAATCAGCATAGGACAAGGTAGGTGGATCATCCATAGCATGGGGCACTGTCTTCCACCAGTCATATGCATCCTTCTGCAACAATGATCTTGCATAATCAAATTTTTCTTCTGGAGTGGCTTGTAACTAAAAAAATATTCCATGTACTTTATCTAGCCACTGCTCAGCTACAGCTGGATCAATAGTACCTAGAAAATCTTCTGCTCCATACTTCCTTAGTTTATCATACTGTCTCACTGATACCAAAGGCTGTGGGAGTGGTGGCGGTGGTTGCACTGGTGCTTGCCTCAATAAATAAACCACATGCCTAAGCCAAACTGGCGGAACCTCCTCACCAACTAGTCTCCCCGACACAGAAGCAGGTACCTCTCCAGCACTATCCACTCTAGCTCCCTCTCTAACCTCATCAGGAGCTACACTTTCCGCACTACCCTCTACTGACTGACGCAAGTGAGAATCCATCACAACCTATATCTGCAAACACAGCAGAATAAATCTCATTAAAGATCAGAGACTGCCAATACCAAACATGTATGTTATTCAAAAACTAACTTTTAAAGTCAAAATATTCTTTTTCTTACATTTTACCTAGGTTGAGAATCTCAAACCTAGGCTCTGATACCAAAACAATTGTAACACCCCTACATCCTGTACACGCACATTACATAACACCACAATGTAATATACGTACACTGAATATAGGGACGCTACGATTTTCATTAACATTTAAATCATTTTAAATGATAAGATATTTTTTCTCAATATACATTGTAGATAATAAGTAATTAACTTGTATTATAAAACAAAATAGATATATATATATACATTTAGTTAATACGTAGCGGAATTTATAAAATATTTACATATATGAACACTTTCAAATCCATATTTACAATTATACATATATTTACATTAAAATCAGTACTTTACAAAATATAAAGGAGTTATACATGATTGGCAACATTTCTCTGATCTTTAAGTCCCAAAATAAATTCTTCAATGTCTACTCTCACTCAGTCTCGAGGAGCTCTCGGGTTCAACTCTGTTACCTGCGCGATCAACACTATCGCGCTAAGCCAACGGCTTAGTAATACAAAGTATACTAACATTATGCTTTAATGCAATGCAATGTCACACATTTTAATAATCAAATCACATCATAGATGAAAAGATAATATCACACCTTTGTTTCATAAATCATACACATATTAACATATTACATTTCAAAGTCCTTCCATAGATCTCATTATTCAATTATTTTACCATCAATGAATCACATTTAAGCAAAGACAAGCATGGGCCCAAAAGACACTAATATGTCATTCAATTTTCAGAGTTAATGCTTTGGTTTTGTTATCACATTTATCATTATCATTATCCCAACTAGGCTTCAAGGATTAGGTTCAACCAAGCTTCAAGGGGAACAAAGCATGCTAAGTATCAACCCAACTTGGCTTCAAGAACCAACCCAACCTAGCTTCAAGGGTTGTAACATCTCAATTAGGCTTCAAGGACTAGACCCAACCAAGCTTCAAGGGAGTAAAACATGTTAAACTTCTACCCAACTTGGCTTCAAGGATCAATTCCAACCTAACTTCAAGAGATTGTTACTAATAGGCATGCCACCAATCAACAAAACTCTGAAAATGGAATAGCACATTAGACACACAATTCATTCATTATTTCATTATCAATTCCATTCTCAATTCTCATTATCAATTAGGCAAACATGCCTCATTAAAATCATTATAGCCAATCACAATGGCTTTATATTCCATCACATCTCAATCAACATTATAACAATTCATCTTTCAAATACACAATCATTTACATCATCATATCCTTCACATTATACATATAGCATCATTGATATAAACATAACAAAGTACATTAATCATATAAGTCAACAATGTAATAAAGAAATATTTGTACTTACCTCAATAACAATTCACACAACTCTAAACACTTCCTTTTCCAAAATTCTTTTACTTCTTAGATCAATGACAAATCACTTTCTTCAAGACCTAATCCAAAAATAATAACATACACTTGTTTAGGGATACACATGAAATAATCAAATTAAGAGTTGACTAGGGCAAACTCTAAACATGACATGCTCAACACGTCCAACAACGTGAGCGTGCTCATGGCCGTGTAAACTCTCCAATCTCACAATAGCTATGACATGCTCAATAACACGGACGTGTTAATGGTCGTGTCAAACCTACTGCCTCCAACACAATTGACACGCCTAAGACTCTGGACGTGTTCCCGGGCGTGTCAGGCCAAAAACTCAGATTCCGGCCAAAACAACAAAACACCTCTTTTCACCAACATCCTCTTCAAACAAACTTAACAAAACATACCCAAAAACCATCTTAACTTAAAAAAATACCAAAATAACTCCACATCTATAACAAACACAAATCACAAATATCATCACAAAACCCTAAACACAAATACAACACCATCTCTTCCAACCAACTTACTCTTTTCTTCAATCCATCCTTAAATTCCATAATAAATCTAATCAAACACTCTTAAACATATCACAATCAAACAACACACCCTTAAAAATCTATCAAACTCAAACACAACTTCAAATAAGCAAAGAAATCAAAAGAGGACTTACCAAAGTAATGAAACTTCTTGAATCACCAACTTGATCACTTAGATCTTCCTTCAATTTGAGCTTGAAACCTTAAAATCCTCTCTTGCTCTCTTGCTTTCTCTTGTCTTTGGATGAGCCGGCCAACACCAAAAGGAAAAGAAAAAGAAAACATGAAGAAACAAAGTCAAACTTCTCTTTAAATCTCCACCTAGTATTTCAACATGAGCAATTACCTAAACACCCTTTTACAAATTGTTTTGATTTCCTTTAAAGCACTTGCCCTCTTTTAGTAATTTCACAAATCTCAAATTAAAATATCTTCTTCCCTTGACCACTCATTTGACTAGCATATATGTTATTTATACTTCCATATATACAACATATACACTTTCTTTTAATTTCCTTTCTCTTGCAAATTAACATATACATTCAATCCAATTTAAAACAACAACAATATTCAAAATTTCTAAGGCATACATTGGGATATTACAATTCTCCCCCTCTAAAAAGAGAAATTTCATCCTCGAAATTACCTGTCATCAAGTCCAAAACAACTGAGGATATTGATCTCGCATTGCTTGCTCACTCTCCCAAGTTGCTTCTTCTCTCCCATGATTCTTCCATAGAACCTTCACCAAAGGCACTTTCTTATTCCTCAGCTCTTTCACTTCATGTGCCAAAATAGCAACTGGTTCTTCTTCAAATGTCAGATCTGGATTCACCTCAACAGATTCAATTGACAAAACATGAGATGGATCCGACCTGTATCTCCTCAACATAGAAACATGGAATACATTATGGATCCTATCCAACTCATGTGGCAAAGCAAGCCGATAAGCAACTGGTCTAACTCTTTCCAAAACTTCATACGGTCCAATGAAACGAGGACTCAATTTCCCTTTCCGACCAAATCTTAATATCTTCTTCCAAGGAGACACTTTCAAAAATACCTTATCTCTAATATCAAACTCTATGTCTCTCCTTTTCAAAACTGAATAAGATTTCTGTCGGTTTGAAGCTGTTTTCAACCTATCTCAAATCATTTTCACTTTCTCTTCAGTTTCTTTAACCAATCAGGACCAATTAACTTACCTTCTCCAAGTTCATTCCAACATAGAGGTGTCCTACACCGTCTACCATACAATGCTTCGAATGGTGCCATACCAATGCTGGATTGATGACTATTATTGTAAGCAAATTCCACAAGTGGCAAAAATCTATCCCAACATCCAGAGAAATCAATGACACAGCTTCTCAACATGTCCTCGACAACCTGTATCACTCTCTCTGATTACCCATCTGTCTGTGGATGAAAGGTAGTGCTAAAGTGCAGTCGAGTACCTAAAGCACCATGTAAACTCTTCCAAAACCTTGAAGTAAACCGAGGATCTCGATCAGACACTAAAGAAATTGGAATACCATGCAACTTCACAATCTCATGGATCTAACCTTTCCAGAGAATAATCTATCCGAACTGGAAGAAAATGAGCTGTCTTAGTCAACCTATCAACAATTACCCAAATAGCATCATGCTTTCTTTGTGTCAATGGTAGACCAGACACAAAATCCATTGTCACTCTTTCCCATTTCCATTCAGGCACTGATAAAGGTTGAAGTAATCCTGTTGGAACTTGATGCTCAGCTTTTACTTTCTGACATGTGAGACATTTGGATACAAACTCCGCTATGTCTCTCTTCATACCAGACCACCAGTAATACTGCTTCAAATCATGATACATCTTTGTATTGCCCGGATGCATAGCAAATACTGATTGATGTGCTTCTTCTAAAATAATCCTTCTCAAATTAGCATCATCAGGTACACACAATCTGTTCTTAAACCAAAGACTCCCATCATTTCTCACAATAAAATCTCGACTCTTTCCATTTTGACAATCTGAAATAATCTTTTGAATCTTTTCATCAACCAATTGAGCCTCTTTAATCTGATCCAACAATACTGGTTTCAATTGCAACTGTGCCAACAATGCACCATCATCACAAGATACAAAACTAACATGCAACGCTCTCAACTCAACAAGCAACGAGAGCGAATAAACAGTCAAACCTGCTAAAGACTTCCGACTCAAGGCATCAGCAACAACATTTGCTTTACCAGGATGATAATCAATCAAACAGTCGTAGTCTTTAATCAATTCCAACCATCTCCTCTGTCGAAGATTGAGCTGTCTCTGGACACCCAAATATTTTAAACTTTTATGATCCGTATAGATAAAACACTTCTCCCCATATAAATAGTGTCGCCAAATCTTCAATGCAAACACAATGGCTGCTAACTCTAAATCATGGGTTGGATAATTGATCTCATGCGGATTCAACTGTTCAGAAGCATAAGCTATAACTTTACCTTCTTGCATCAGCACACAACCCAAACCACTATGTGAAGCATCACTGTAAATCACATATGGTTTATCTTCCACAGGTAAAGTAAGAACAGGCGCTTGAGTTAAACATTCTCTCAACTACTCAAAGCTATCCTGACACTGATCTGTCCACACAAATCTAACTCCCTTTAGAAGTAATCTGGTAAGTGGAGTAGCCATCAAAGAAAATCCTTTCACAAACCGTCGGTAATAGCCTGCCAAACCCAGAAAACTTCTAACTTCAGTCACAGACTTTGGTGGACTCCAATTCTAAATAGCTTCAACCTTACTCGGATCAACTCTAATACCCTCTGCTGAAACTATATGACCGAGAAAAGTTACTTGGCCAAGCCAAAATTAACACTTCGACAGTTTAGCAAACAATTGCTTCTCTCTCAAGATCTGCAGCACAATCCGCAGATGCTTGTCATGCTCCTCCTCATTACGCGAATATACCAAGATATCATCGATAAAAACTACCACAAACTGATCCAAATAGGGCCTAAATACCCTATTCATCAAATCCATAAAAGCTGTTGGTGCATTCGTCAAACCAAAAGGCATAACTAGAAACTCATAATGTCCATACCTTGTACGAAAGGCTGTCTTAGAAACATCTTCAGCTCTGACCCTCAACTGATGGTACCCTGATCTCAAATCAATCTTGGAAAACACTGCTGCACCCTTCAATTGATCAAAGAGATCATCAATTCTAGGTAAAGGATATTTATTTTTAATGGTCACCTTGTTCAATTGCCTATAATCGATACACAATCTCATAGTACCATCCTTCTTCTTCACAAATTTCAACTTCACTAAACACAACTCTTACTCTTCCATCACCAACACCAACCTAACTTCTTATCTTTAATTCCATTTCAACACTTTTACACACACCATACACAAACACACTCCAACCATCAATAACACTCCATCAAACTCAAACAAAATTCCAAATAGAACAAGAGAAATCAAGAGAAAACTTACCAAAAATGATGAACTTCTTGAATTTCCAACTTAATCTCTTGAAAACTCCTTCAATTTTGAGTTTGGAACAAACAAAACTCACTCTTGCTCTCTTGCTTTGGATGGCCGGCCAACAAAAGGGAAAGAGAAGAAAATGAACAAGTGAAAGAGACAAAGTCAAACTTCTCATCTCTTTAAACCTCCACCAAGCATTTCAAAAAGAAAATTACTTAAATACCCTCATCTATTTATTTTAACTTCCTTTCACTTACATGCCCTTTTTAGTAATTTCATAATTAACAAAATAAATATCTTCTTCCTTTGACCATCCATTTGACTTGTATATATGTTATATATATTTCCATATATACAACATATACACTCTCTTTTAAATTCTTTTCTCTTTCCAATTACACATATACATTTTAATTCAAATAAAAAAACAATTATATCAAAACTCCTAGGGCACACTTTGGGATATTACACCAATAGCTGGCACTAACAGGTATGGCATTACAAGCACAGTCCAAGAAAAAGAGTTCGCTAATTTTCACTACACCTGGGCTTTCCTTCCGTGCAAAGAACCCACAAAACATAAAGCGATGTAAATATCTTAGAGCGGGATTACTCAATTTTGTTTCCTTGGCCGATTTGGCCACATATGTTCCTAAGCCCAATGCTCCCAATACAAATTACTGTTTAAAACCCTTAGGTACAGATTTTTCCCCTTGTTGATGGAAACCAAAGATAGCATTCAATTGCTCAATACTAACTACACATGATTTCCCAAGTAATTTAAAATTCAACCTAGTGCAAATTTTCTGTTCATCTCTTTCAACCTTAAGAGAGGTTAAAAATTCCAAAGTAAGCTCTTAAAATTGCAAAGGTTGAAGGGAGACTAATTTCTCCCACCCAAGGTTTTGAACATAGCTATAAAAATTATCCCTAATATGAAGAGCATTAAGGGATTCATTGATTACATACCTCGTTGGAAAGAAACCCCTAGCTAAAAGAGTCACTCTCTTTAAAGATGAAGAAGATGAAGATGGAGTTGCAGTTGGAGGTTGCCTCCTCTTGTGGTGGGACACCATCTTTGTTCTAGGCATATTGATAGATTTGGAAAATTTGAAGTGTTAACAGATTTAATTGGTTTTTTGATGAGAAAAGAAGAAGATTGAACGGGTTGATTTTTGTTTTGATGAAGAAAAATGGAGAATTAGTGGGATCTTGGAAGCTTTGAGAAAACAAAAATGGAGGTTTTGGAGAGTAGGAGTCGAGAGAGAGAGAGAAAGGAAAAAGGAAAACTAGGGATTTAAAATGAAAGAAAAGGGCTGAAATCGTGTTTTTAAACTTGGATATCAAGGTGACACGACTAAGCTTGGTTTAGCTTGGTCGTGTTTGATTGGTTTGGAGGGACACGGCCAGTGACTTGGCCATGTCCCCTAAATGTGTTTGATACTGTAAAACAAAAAATTGCAAGACAAAGAAAGGGACACGGGCATAAGCTTGGCCGTGTCTCTGTGACACGGCCAAGGACATGGCCAAGCCTTTTGGCCGTGTCTGGGACTGTGTATTTTTGGGTTTCTTTGACACGGCCAGTGGCTTGGCCGTGTCAAGTGGCAGTGTCCTTCACTACCATTTTGGCTCCTCTTTTTTTATTTAATCTTTTTTTTTTGTGTCACCAAATATAAAAGAAATGCAATCCTCTTCCTTGATTAACCCTGAAACACATTAAAAAAAAATAAAAACCGATCAAAGCACCCATTCCATTTATTTAAACCAAACATGAAATTAAAATTGCTAAATATGAAATTGTAACTATGAAAAGAAATGCAAACCGATGGGTTGCCTCCCATTTAGCGCTTCTTTAATATCGTGTAGCTGGACATTACTGTAAGACTTAAAGATCGTACATCAAAGTACTATCAATAATCCTTACTTCTTGGAACCCTTCATTATATGGTTTAACTCTCTGTCCATTTACTTTAAAAGTTTCATTCGTTCGAGAGTTAAGCAATTCTATAGCACCGGAAGAATATACCTGATTTATCTCGAAAGGACCACTCCATCGAGACTTGAGTTTTCCTGGAAACAGTCGGAGATGAGAATTAAAAAGCAAAACTTTCATACCTAGGCTCAATGTCTTTCACACTAAAATTCTGTCATGAAGTGCTTTAGTGCTATCCTTATAAATCCTAGAACTCTCATATGCCTCGTTCCTTAGTTCATCTAACTCTGAAATTTGCAGAAAACGTTCTCTCTTTGCCTTGTCCAAATCTAAATTCAGAGTCTTAATTGCCCAATACGCCTTGTGCTGCAACTCCATTGGTAAATGATAAGCCTTACTGAAAACCAATCGGTATGGAGTCATACCCAAAGGAGTCTTGAAAGTAGTTCGATATGCCCACAATGCATCATTCAATCTACTTGCCCAATCCTTCCTTGATAAGTTGACTGTGTTTTCCAGAATTCCTTTGATTTGCTTGTTGGATGTCTCAACTTGTCCTGAAGTCTGTGGATGGTATGGGGTCGCCACCTTGTGTTTCACACCCGATTCGTGCATTAATTTCTCAAATAGTTTGTTGCAGAAATGACTTCTCCCATCACTAACTATCACTCTTGGCATTCCAAATCTGCTAAGAATGTATTCCTTCACAAGTTTAACAACCACATTAGCATCATTAGTATGGGTGGGGATTGCCTCCACCCATTTTGAAACATAATCAACAGCAACTAAAATGTACTCATAACCAAAAGACTTGGGAAAAGGACCCGTGAAGTCTATTCCCCAAACATCAAACAGTTCAACAACAATATAAGATTGAAGGGCATTTCATTCCTCCTTCCAATGTTACCTACTATTTTCCAGCGGTCACAATGCTTACAATATTCTTGAGCATCTTTGAATAAAGTAGGCCAGTAAAATCCAATTTGAAGCACTTTCTCTGCAGTCTTTCTCCCTCCAAAATGACCACCATAGTGAAGGTCATGACAAAATTGAAGAACACTCAGTTGTTCTTCCTCAGATACACACCTGCGAACTATCTCATCTTTGCAGATCCGGAATAGGTAAGGTTCATCCCAAAAATAGAATTTACTCATGTGCAAAAACCTTTTCTTTTCCTCAATAAAATCATCTATCATATCTGTGAAAACAAACATCATGCATCTCTGAAAAGTTGCAAGTGCATTGCACAAGCCAAAGGGCATACGCTGAAATGCATAAGTCCCAAAAGGGAAAGTAAAAGTAGTCTTGGATTGATCCTCTGGTGATATCGGCACCTGATAATAACCTGAAAGTCCATCTAAAAAGCAATAATGTGAGTGTCCAAAAAGTTTATCCAGCATCTGATCAATAAAAGGATGAGGGAAATGATCTTTCTTTGTGGCATTGTTCAACTTCCTATAATCGATACACATTCTCCACCCAATAGTAGTCCTAGTAGGAACCAATTCATTCTTTTCATTTTTTACCACAGTGATTCCTGATTTCTTAGGCACTACATGTACTGGACTAACCCACTCACTATTGGCTATTGGATATATCACTCCTTCATCAAGCAATTTAAGCACTTCCTTCTTAGCCACTTCACTCATGTTTGGGTTAAGGCGCCTTTGGGTCTCCCTTACAGGTTTAGCTCCCTCTTCTAAGATGATTCTATGCATGCACATTGAAGTGCTAATACCTTTGATGTCACTCAATCCCCATCTTATTGCTCTTTTCAATCTTTTTAGTTCACTCAACAACCTCATCTCTTCTTTTTCACTAAGTTCGCTAGAAATTATCACAGGTAAGGTGTTGTGATCTCCTAAAAACACATATTTCATATTTTTAGGCAACTCTTTAAGCTTTAACTCAAGTGAAGGATTATTCTCTTCTTTTTGGATGGAGGGGAGCTCAAATGCTGGGTCCTCCTTAAGTTCCTCTATTTCAGTACTCTCTAATATCTCAAGGCAACTGGCTATTTCTGAGTCAAAAATATCCAAGCCATGATCTAAGGTCAGTGTCAACTCCAATTTATCCAAAGAACCTATTTGCAAGAAAATATCTGAAACAACTGCATCAATACAATCAATCAAAGAGCAATCCTCATATAATGCAATTGTAGGAATGGGAGAAGTGTTAAAAATAGAAAATTCAACCGTTTGTCCCAAGACAGTCATTGACATTTACCATTTTAACATCTATCAAGGTGTTGGTCATAGCCATAAAAGGCTTACCCAGTAGAATAGTGTGTGCGGATGGTGTAGGGTTTTTTCCTTCCATGTCAAGAACTATAAAATCCATAGGCATTATCAACCCACCAACCTTAACTAACACATCTTCTATAACTCCTTTCGGGAATCTAAGAGACCTGTCAGCTAATTGCAAGACCATTTTGGTAGGTTTAATTTCCCCAAGTTCTAATTTGAGATACATAGAATAAGGCATGAAATTAACACTGGCTCCTAAATCACACATGCCGTCAGTCCCCTTTCCATTACCCATAGTAATTTGAATTATGAAACTACCAAGATCCTTTAGCTTTGGAGGTAGTTTATGCTGTAGAACAGCACTAGCTACCTCTGATACTATCACCTTTTCATTTGGCTCATACCTCTTTTTCTCGGTGTTCAATTCCTTGAAGAATTTGGCATAAGCTGGCATGTTCTTTATGTAATATCCCAATGTATGCCCTAGAAGTTTTAATACAATTGTTGTTTTATTTGAATTTAGTGTACATATGTTTTTGCAAAGGAAATGATTGTGTTAATGGAATGTATATGTTGTATATATGTTAATATATATAACATATATGTTGGTCAAATGGAGAGTCAAGGGAAGAAGATATTTTAATTTGGGATGTGTGAAATTACTAAAAAGGGCAAGAGTTTTAAAGGATATGTGAACAAATAGAAAAGGGCATTTAAGTAATTTTCTTTTTTTGGAATGCATGGTGGAGATTTAAAGAGATGATAATTTGATTTTTTCTTCATTTCTTCTTCTCTTTCCCATATGTTGGCCGGCCATTTCAAAGGAAGGGAGCAAGAGTGAGATTTGTTTAATTCAAATTCAATTTGAAGGAGGAATCAAAGGTTTAAGTTGGAGATTTGTGAAATTTCTTCAATTTAGGTAAGTACTCTCTTGTTTCTTTTTGTTATTTTGAAGTTGTGTATAAGATGAGTTATAGTTTGTTGATATTATGATTTGATGTGTTTGAGATGTGTTTACAAGTGTTGAAATTGATTGTAAGTTAAAAGAAATTGAATTGGTGTTGGTTTTGTTTTGAAGATGGTGAGTTAAGTGGAGGTTGATGGTGAAAGATCAAGAGTGAAGTTGGTTTTAGGGTTTTGAAGTAGGTAAATGATTATATGTATGGTTAATGTGGATATTGTGTTAAACATGCAAAATAAGTGTTAATGACTTTGATTACATTCATTTGAATGAGTTTATGTTGTGCATAATGTGTTTAATTTCAATCAAAAGAGTGTTGGCTATGGTTAGGGTTTTTGTTCATAAGAGACACGGCCAAACCTAAGAAGAGACACGGCCAAAACTAAAGGATTTTTGAGAGACACGGCCAAGTCTATGGAAATTTAGCCGTGTTGGATGATTTTTGGAGAGGACATGGCGTGTCCCTTGCCCATGTTTGATTCTGTTGCTTTTGGTTGAGAGACACGGCCACAAGCTTGGCCGTGTCCCTTGAGTGTGTTGGTTACTGTGTTTGGTTTTTGTTCTTCTTGAATTGATGAGATTGAACATACATTTGATTATGCATATGATGCTATATGAACAATGTTATGTTATATGCATTGTGAATTTTGTGAATGATAAGATGCTATATGAAATGATATGAGGCCATTGTGATTGGTTATGATAACTCAAATGTGATGTGAAGCCATTGTAATTGGCTATGATGATTCCATTGAAAGAACTTAAGGCATGTTTGCCTAATTGATGATGAGATTGGAGAATGAAATAATAAATGAATTGTGTGTCTAATGTGTTATTCATTTTCAGAGTTTTGTTATTGGTGGCATGCCTATTGGTAACATTCTCTTGAAGTTAGGTTGGATTTGATCCTTGAAGCCTAATTGAGATGTTACAACCCTTGAAGCTAGGTTGGGTTGGTTCTTGAAGCCAAGTTGGGTTGATACTTAGCATGCTTTGTTCCCCTTGAAGCTTGGTTGAACCTAAATCCTTGAAGCCTAGTTGGGTTTATGATAATGATAAATGTGATAACAAAACCAAAGCATTAACTCTGAAAATTGAATGACATATTAGAGTGTTTTGGGCCCATGCTTGTCTTTGTATATAATGTGATTCTTGAATGGTAAAATTAATGAAACTATGAAGATGTAATATGAATATTGTTATGACATTGAATGTAGTATGATGTGGTAATGTGATGTGCTTCTATGTGTATGGTTTATGAAATATAAAGGTGTGATGTTAGCTTTTCACTTATGATGTTAACTTTATGATTTAGATGTGTAACATTACTTTGCCTTAAAGTATAATGTTGCTATATTTTGTACTAATAAGCCGATGGCTTAGCGCGATAGTGTTTGATCACGCAGGTGACAGAGTTGAACCTGAGAGCTCCTCGAGACCAAGTGAGACTAGACATTGAGGATTTTTCTTTTGGGACTTAAAGATCAGAGAAGAGCTGCCAATCATGTATATATATATATTCTATGTTTTGTAAACTTTGATTTATAACATATTTGTAATAACTTCCGCTGTGAATTGATAAACATTTTTATATATGGTGTCTTTTGGATTTCTTTTAAATGTTGAGTTCGGTTTCATTTATTTACAAAGATATTTGTTGTGTTTTCTTCTTAAACTGTGGCATTTACTATATTCAATATACGTATATTATGATCGTTTAAGCATGCTTGGTACGTATACGGGATATAGGGGTGTTACACTTTATTGCTTCAAGTAAAGGTAAGTTAATACTTACCTTAGATAGCATGTTGAAGATGTCTGAAAATTGCTTGTCTTGTTTATCATTCTTCAACCTACTAGGAAATTGTATAAGTGGTCGGTAAGGATTACTTGCCCTATGCAAATCTGCTGAACGAGAATTCTCCATTGATTTTTCTACAGTACCATTGTCCTCTGGTTCTCCTTCCTTTTTGTTCTCTTTATCACCTGCATTTATAGAATTATTTTCAACATCATTATTTATTACCTTACCACTTCTAAGAACAGTCACTGCTTGTGCCTGCTCAGGTGGACTCGAATCTGCAAGTTGTGCAAGTTGTCCCACTTTAGTCTCCACTTTCTTGAAAGATGCTTCCAATGAATCCAACCTTTTATTATTTATCTCTTGATTCTTGGTACTGACTTGGATAAAAGCATGTAAACTATCCTCCAAACTCTCTCGCCCTTAATTTGAAGATTGCCCCTGCGGTTGATTTTGTCTCTGGAGTAAATGGAAAGGTTGTTGAGAATTATATGTTGCCCAGGAAAAGTTTGGATGATTCCGCCAACCAGGATTGTAAGTGTTTGAGTAAGGATCATTTCGGGCCTTGGTTGATATCCCCCCATAGCATTAACTTGCTCGGCCTCATTTCCATAAAACTCATATGCAGAGGGGCATATATTTGCTCCATGCCCAAAGGTTCCGCAAATTCCACACACTTCTTGAGTGGATGAAGAAGTATTGTTCTTCATGTTCAGCATCTGCACTTGCCTTGTCAATTCAACTATCTGATTGACCATCTCACTGTTGGCTTCCAATTGATTCACCCCTTTACTTCTTCCTCTTACACTTTTCTGTTGAGAATTAGCTCCCAACATTTCAAAATATTTTATAAGTCTCATTTGCTGTCTTTTCTCCCATAGCTCCCCCAGTTGCGTTATCAACAGTATTCTGAAATTGCTGGGTTAGACCATCATAAAAAACTGATTCAGTAGTTGAAGTGGGTAGTGATGGTGGGGACACTGGATCAACAACATCTTAAACCTGTCCCAAGCCTCATGAAATGGTTCTCCTTCAAATTGAGAAAATGTAGCTATTTTTCCTCTCAATTCAGTTGTCTTCTGATGTGAGTAAAATTTGCCCATAAACTTGTTATAGACTTGCTCCCAAGTTGTCAAAGAATTTTCAGGCAACATCATAATCCAGCTCTTTGCCCTATCCTTTAATGTATATGTAAAACACCTTATCCCCTCAACTGGTCCTTTGTTAATCCTCCCAATGGAAATGTGTTGAGGGTGGAGTAGAAATCCCGGATAAAATTCAAAGAATCTTCATTCGGAACTCCATAGAAAGATGGTAGCATGTTGTAATGGATATTCATCAATTCATAATTTCTTGTTGCATCTGTTAATCTCATACATGAGGTGGAAGTCCCAATGACAGGTCTGGCAAAATCCTCAAAGTTCTTTGCCTTTCGTCTCCCATATTGGTAGATTGTGCAGTATCCGACTCAAAATCAGAAGTTTCCTCCTCTGTATCAAACCCGGTATACAGTTCAAACTCTTCT
Organism: Garcia nutans; assembly: GCA_947685225.1. NCBI lineage: Eukaryota > Viridiplantae > Streptophyta > Magnoliopsida > Malpighiales > Euphorbiaceae > Garcia > Garcia nutans. Next base: position 43,542,438 of record CANTUV010000043.1, read on the forward strand.
CTGCTCCTTTTCACTCTCTGAATTTCTAGAATAATTGGGTAAAGCTCTCCTCCGAGTGATCTCCTACCTTCAATAAACAAAATTTCTAGAAAAAAGGAATTATTAAAAGCAAAAGACAAATAAAATAAAATGTAAACAATGAAAAATAATTTAAAATATTTATGCCTAATAAACAATTACGCCAATTAGATTCCCCAGCAAGTATACGAGGCTGCTGTAGTATTTTGGTGAACACCTCAAGGTCGTCTCACAAGGAAGCTAGATAAGCTAATTGTTTATCAAATTGCAAATAACAAATTATCAATAAAATTAAATTGCTAAACAACTAATGAAGACAATGAAAGTAAACTGAACAGATATATTGATTCACTTAATGGAAAGGTCTAGGGTTTGCACTTCTCTACTAACTTATATGTATGAACGGTTATTCCTCTTAACTGATTTAATTTCAAAGATTAGATTTCAAGCAACTTAATTAATCGAATCAAGGAAATAAGCTCTCGCATTCAAACCTCTTTAACATAATCTTATTACAATTGAAATGATCTTTTTCTTAGGTTTATATTTCTAATTCACCTAAGCCCCTAATTGAATTGTTCCAGCATTAGACTTCATTTCTCAACCTTTCATCTAAATACCTCAAACACATAATTGGTGGCCAATCAATTATATATTAACATTAATCCATTCAATTAAGGATAAGAAATAATTCAGTTAAGAGCAATAACCAATTCATACAATCATAGTAGATCCATACAAAACCTAGACTAGATCAAAATTAGTTCATATTGATGTTATCAAACCAATTCATCTAATTAAAATTCAAAGAAATTAATTTAAACATTAGAGAATTCATGAATACGATTCCAATGAAACTTAAGAGATAGAGTTTGAGAAAAAAACCAAATTACAAACTTCCTTTAGCTTATGAAGAATCTCTTGCTTAGATTTTTGCTAAAAGAATAATGCAATGGCTAAAACTAATTTAATCTAGAGTGTTTGCATGAAAAATTAAATCAAATTCAAAAGAAGAATGAAGAATAGCTCAAAAGTTTGTGTTTGATGACTGAAAAATGTGTAACCCTTTCAAATGCCCTAATCTTCTTATTTATACAAAACCCCCACTCAAAATTCGCATTTCCTTTCTTTCCTTAGCCCCATGGAGTGACACGGCCAGTGGCTTGGCCGTGTCACCTGGGTGTGTCAGCTTCTGTGTAATCTTTCTTCTTTACTTCTGTGGAAATGAGTGTGACACGGCCAAGCTGCTGGCCGTGTAATGAGACACGACCAGTGGCTTGGCCGTGTCACCTACCAGTGTCACCTACTGATTCTCTTCTTTCTTTTCTCTTCTTTCTTGGCTAAATATGAGACACGACCAAGCTTGTGGCCGTGTCACAGTGGCTTGGCCGTGTCACCTGCCAGTGTCAACTTCTGCCAGATTTTCCTTTCTTTCTTGGTTCCTTTGGTTTTGCCCTTTAGGTGAGACACGGCCAGTGGCTTGGCTGTGTCTCCTACCTGTGTCATGATCTGCCAAAAATTCGTTTGAGGTGACACGGCCAAGCTTGATTTGGCTTGGCCATGTCTTGCTGCTTCATGCTTTTCTTTCTTTGTTTTGATCTTCCAAGGGAGTTTTTTGCACAATAACCTAAAACAAACACTTGAAACAAACTTTAAACAAGAATCAAATGAAACATTAACCAAAAACACATAAACATCACACTAAAAACTAGTACAAAAATGACATAAACACTGGAATAAATTAAAACTACCAAAATTGATGAAATCACTAAATAAACAGATTAAAACTACCAAAACGCATGGAGAAAACAATAATCATCATAATAAATAAGTTACAATTCTATGACAAAAGCTAATAAAACAATAAGGTAGCCATAAAGTGGAAACATACCTCTTACAATTTTAGAACTAAGGCAAATAAAAGAATATTCGATTATCTAATTATAAATAAAAGCAAACTATTTATAAAATAAAATAAACCATTCATCATTAACATATAAAAAATCACATAATCAAATAAATAAATAAAATTAGAATTTAATCCATTAAATAAACAAAGTTAAGGTTTAAGATTTAAGATTCAAGAAATTAGGGTTCTGGGATTTAAAGTTTTAGAGTTTTTGGTTTAATTTATGGTTTTAGTCTACTGGGGCTACTAGATGCTGTTTTTATGATTTCTAAATTTTAGTTTGAAGAATTAAGATTTTGGCATTTAGAATTAGTGTTTTAAAGAATTAGGGTTTGGGAAAAAGGATTTAGGGTTTTTGTCAAAACATGATTATTATAAAACTCTAAGACTATTTTAACATGGATTTTTTATAAATACTTATATGTAATACAACTACTGGACGTTTAAAACATTTTTTGAATAATCTAATACTATAGTGATTTAATGGAATAGGCTACTGTAATGATAATAACCAATAATTGATTAAGGTTTTAACTAAATAAGTTAGGGTTTAATTTAAATTAGAATTAGGGTTTCTAAGAAAACTATCACTATCATATTCAATTTTGAAAGAGGAGGCTACTGTGAAGATTTTGGAAAATTTATTTGATTAGGGTTTTTAAGAAAACAAATTATTATAGCGTTTAGAAAAGTGTAAATAGGGTTTGTGATTCCAAAAGTATGTGTTACGGGCATTGAGGCATTAGGGTTTTGAAAAATAATTTTTAGGGTTTCAAATAGAGTTTTAGATGGTAAGTAGAATAATTGATCATCTATTGCACGTTTAAACAATTAATCCAATTTGAATGATGAAGCTACTATAAAGAAATAAATAAAGATTCAAAACTCCATTGTTGATTCCACCAAAATCTTAAATTCTAGTTGAACAATATCAAAGACAGTGTGGGCTGCCTTTGATGGGTTGTATATTATTTGCTGCCTCTTGATTCTTCAAGCTTGAGATTATGAATAGACTGTCAAAAATAATTCTGAGCTCCAAAGGTCCAGATCCTCTTTTTTTTTTTAAGATTAAAAGTCCCCTTTCCTTGTGTTTTAATGTGGTATTTATAGAAAAAAATTAAAATCTAATTCTAATTGTCTAAGGAAATAAAAACCATTTAGGAAAAGAAATAAAAGCCAAATAGAATTGGGTTTTGAAAAAAACTGTGTTGGAAAAAATCGCGCTGACAAAAATTGCACTGGCAAAAATTACTGCGGGCTACGGGCTGGCCAACTACGAGAATCTATGAGAATTGCGTGCAAGCTGGGGTGTGGGCTAGCCAATTCACCGCAGGAAACTTAGACTCGAGACTGAATTAGGTACTTAGACTCGAGACTGGATTTGATTTGGGTACTTGGACCCGAGGCTAAATTGGATTTGACTGACCTTTTATAGTCCAAAATAATTTTTGTGCTATTTTAATTAAATAATATTTATTTTAATATTCATTACTTATAATATTTATTTTTAATAAAAATAAAATAAAGGTCCAAGTACCCAAATCAAATTCAGTCTCAGGTCCAAGTACCCAGTCTCGGATCCTAGTATCCAATTCATTCTCGGGTCTCAGTACCCAAATTAAATTCATTCCAGGTCCAGAACCCAAATTATTTTTTAGTACATAACTCATTCCGGATCCAAAACTCAAATTATTTTTGAGTCTAGAACTCATCCTAAGTCCAGAACCCAAATCATTTTTGAGTCCAGAACTCATCCCGGGTCCAGAACCCAAATCATTTTTTAGTACAAAACTCATTTCGGGACTAGAATCCATATCATTTTTTTTGAGTCCCAAACTCACCACTGGGTCCAAAACCCATCAATATCTACTCAAAGTCATGTTGCTTTTTACTCTCTTCTACTAAAAGTCTCAGATCATTCAAGCAGGGGGCAAACTGTAGACTCTTAATTTTTTACCAAGTCCAGTCTAAAATTTTAAAATAAGTCTGAAATAATTTTTGTGGTATTTATTATTTATTTTATTTTATTTAATATTTATTATTCACTTTACTTTTTTTTAATATATATATAATAAAAAATAAAAAATTGAAAGAACCAATCGATGAGCGACACGTGGCAGGCAATTCGCCGCAGGCACCAGTTGCAGGGAATTGGCCTGAGCCAATTCATTGCAGTTGATTGCTGTGACTAATTGGGCAGTGCCTCACAGGTGCTAGCCCAATTGTTCACATCCTAGCCAGTTGCCAGCCCATTGCTCACGTCTCAGCAGCGCGTTGGCCAATTTTTTCTAAAATCCCATTTTTACTCAAAAATTCAATTAAACTTCCTAAATGGTTTGAACTTCCTGAAGATATTAGGTTTTACTTTAAAATTCTATAAATATTAGTCTTAAAACATAGAAGGATGGATGAAAAAAAATTACTGAAGATTGAACTTTTAATTTTGAAGCAACCCGAAGCAGCTAAGAAAAAAATAACCTCCCATCCACAAGGCAACAAGTTGTGTTGTCTTGATCAAGGTCTCCCCAGAATTTCCATGGTGTAATTGTGGTGGAACCAACAACGGAGGTTTGATCTTCACTAATGATTTTTTATATTCACAGTAGCCATAACATGCTTTCTTTTGATTTGTTAAAGTGTTTTGATATTAATTTTTCCGTAGCATAAAATTGTTAAAATTGATTTATATATTTTATGAACCAAAACCCTAAATCATTAAATCCTTAAACCCTCATCTAATTCCTTAAAACCCTTAAACCCTAATGTTTTAGTGGTTAGCTAACCTCAAAAACCCTAAATTCTTTTGTTAAAACTCAAATCCGTAAACAATTTTTTTTGTCCAAAACCTTACACTGTTTTTATTAAATCCCAAAATCCTAATTGTTTTTCCAAAACCTTAATTTATTTTCCCAAATCACTATGTTTTCTAAAATAATAAATTAAGACCCTAATCTCTTTTAAGGCTTGTTAACCAAAAACCCTACTTTCAAATTATTTTACCCAAAATACCAAAACTGTAACCTAGTAGACTTAAAACCTATTTTGTCCCAAACCCTAGTCAAAGAGCCTTAAAATCCTTAAACTATGATTCCCAAAACAAAAATCGCAAAACCTAAAACCCTAATTCTAGTAAGTTCAATTTCCAACTTTAGGCCCAAACCCTAATTCCAAACCACAAAAACTAGTTTCTTAAACCATGACCTATAAAACCCTAACTTGTGTATTTAATCTTTAATTATTATTGAAATTCTGCTTTATGTATTTAGTTTACATCTTCATATCTTGATCTTTAATTGGCTTATAATGAATGTTTTGGTAGACCCTTATTTTTTGACCTAGTCCGGTCTAATATATTTTAATTAGTCTAAAATAATTTTTGTGTTGTCTAATATATTTTAATTAGTCCAAAATAATATTTTTTATCTTAATTAAATAATATTTGCTTTAATATTTAATTTTTATTATTAAAAAAAGATAATAATAAAAATAAAAATAAAAATCGGTGACGGAAAAATCGGCGATGAAAAAATTCATCGCCGAAGAGTTGCGGTGAAATGGCTTGGCCATTTCTCCAGCAAGAATTTCCTGCGGACGAAATGGCCCGCAGGTCAATTTTTGCCCTCAGTTCGCAGCCAGCTGCAGCAGCTTTTTTACCAGTGCAATTTTTCCGTAGCAATTTTTTTCGCCAGCGCAATTTTTCCGCAACAGTTTTTTTTTTCCAGTGAAATTTTTCCGATGCAAATTTGTTCGAAACCAAATACAATTAGGTTTTAGTTTCCTTTTCTTAATTAATGTTAGATTCCATGAATAATTAAAATTAATCATAAAAATTTTCTATAAATAAGGACTAAAACAACACAAAAAAGGGGATCGAATTTTTAGGGAAAAATTGAGACCGAAATTGAGGAGGAAAACTGTGAAAGGGAATCGGATTTGAAGAATTCCTTCTGGCAGTGAAATCGATCAGACTTTTGAGAGAGAGAAAAGCAATTCAATCAATCAAAGGTAGCAAAGCTTGTCTTTGTTCTTGTTAATCCAAGAAGAAATTTTTGGTGGAACCAACAAATGGAGGTATGAATGTCTAATTTCTTCACAGTAGCTTAAACCATCCAATTGTCTCTTTTGATTCAAAAACCCTAGAACCCTAATCTACTTTCTAAAGCTTAAAAACCTTAATCTATTTCTTTGTTTTCCAAAAATCTTAAAATTGTTATTTTTGTTTCTTCAAAATCTCAAAACCCTAACTTGCTTTCCAATTTTTCAAAACCTTAAATTGAATCTATTTCTTTCCAAAAACCCTAAAAAATATTTTTTCTGTTTCTGTAAACCTTAAATCATTTTGTTTATTTTCATAAAGCTTCATAAAATTATCAATTGTTTTTCCAAATTCTAAAATCTAATGCATTCTCTAAAACCCTAATTCTAAAATTCTAAAACCCTAGTTCAACTTTAAAACCAAAACAGTAAACCCTAAACTAGCTAATCTAAAACTTAAGTTTTCTTAAACCCTAACTCCCTTAAAACCTTAAACCCTAATTTTTCTAAACCCTAATCCTTTAAACCTTATAAACTTAAAAATTAAAATTCAACATAGTAAGTAACCTTAAATCATAAACCTAATGTTTTAAATTGTCCAAACCCTAATTTCATGATTTCACTCCTCAAACACTAATTTGGTTAATCAAAGAATTTTATCAACCTCTTAAATTATAAAACTTTAATACATTTCAATTCCATTAAAATTCACAGTAGCTTAAACACATAAATTCCAAAACCCTAAACACATTAAATAAAGAATCTTAAATAGAAATAGTAGCCCTAATTTGAATCATTACTTGCTTTATTCAATTTTATATTTGGTTATGTAGTCTATTATATGCTTTAATTTATTTTCAATGCTTTGTTGATTTATTTAAGCTCAATGCTTGATTTATTTAGTTTATCATGGATGGATTTTTATTTTATATTTTGATTGATATCTTTGATGAATGATTTATTTATGATGAATGGTTATTTACTTTTATCGATTTATTTAGATTTCCAAATGTTGTAAGAGGTATGTTTCCAGTTGGTGGGTACCTCATTAGTTAAATATCATATAATTTAAATCGCTTTTCTATTTTAGAACCAATGTAAAGGACATGTTTCTACCTTTCGGTGGGTGTCCTATTTAGGCATGGATTATGTAAAGGCATGTCTCCATCTTCGGATGGGTGTCCATTTATTTATTTTGCTTGGACATTGTTTTGATTTTCAATATATCGATGCTTTATTTTAATTATTGTGTGTAATATGGATAATAGTGTTATATTTAAGAATTTTATAATATTAAGACTTGTAAAGGAGGCCGGTTCCAATGATCCAGGCATTGTGGGGGTGTTGGGCCATTTCTCACCTTTCCCACACATACCTAACTTTTCGAACCCATTAGGGGGTTGGGGATTCCTTAGGAATTGAGTCATCCACCCCTTCCTTTTTTCCAGGCCCGTCCGGGTGGAGAGTCCATTTTCTCCGAACTTAGGTCCGTGTTCTCTAAGGCTCCGAGCCTAAACAGTGCCGAAGTCTTAAGAACATTCCACTGGGAGTGGGGGCAAAAATCCCCGCTCACAGTGGCGACTCCACTTGGGATAAGAGAAGTTGATTCCGTTGGTCTTTATATTATTCTATTATTTCTTATAATGATATTATCCATTGCATCATATTAGATTGCACCGTGTGCCTGAGTTAGGATGCCCGTGTTACCCGTGTTGTGTTATGTAAGGGATACCATACTTTCGCTCAAGGTATGGAGATCGAGCATGGCATAACCACTTATAGCCTCGTACCATTTAGTATATACTTGCTATGGGAACCTAATCCTTTTAACCCAAAGACTATGCTCATGTAATTGGCCTAGTTACTTTCCTTAGGTTTTACCCCAAATGCATGTTGTTTGACTATGGTTAATTTATCTTGGCTTAAATCATGGCTTATTTGGTTTGTTCTTTTTCTAATATGACCTAAGTACATTGTAAGCTCAAAATAAATTTTTCTTTAAAGGCCAAAAGACCAAAGCTATTTTCAAAACTTTTCAAGATGGTCTTTTTTAAAAATAAATGAAAAATTCTTTTGCTCATGGCCCAAATACTAAACCCAAAATATGCTTTTTCTAAAATCTTTTTACAATGGGCTTAGAAACAAAATTATTATCATTCAACCTTTTCTTACAAAGAGCTTGCAAATTATTTAGGTCAATTAAGAAAAACCAAAAATCAATTGTGAGCCTAGTTTATAATAAGAATAATTAATCATGGGCTTGTTTTTGGCATGAACCATTAGTTACTCTTTTCAAGTGAGAAATCTTTCTATAATAAACCTCTTAATTTAGTTTTAATCCAATATAGCATAAAAGCTACTATAGTTGGTTGAATGGATTAAAACATAATTAATGGGAATTACTATGAATGGATTTCCATTTTCGAAAATATAACTATTGGATGAAATGTTCGAGGGAAATATTCGAAAACAAGATACCCCGTGTTGGTATTTTGTTAACCATATACCTAGGAAAAGAGACTCACCATTCGTGTGTGGATGTTATAAGGTTGTAAGGAATGTCCTATTCATCCTTGTTTGTCTATTGTTTTTACATACATGCATACATGCATACATTTGCATCTCATATCATTGATCCTCTTTGGCTCACAGCCCTGGATTATGATAGTTCAAAAGCTTACAACATTTCGAGCTACGCCGTAGACGAAGTATCTAGCAACGACTCAATCACTTTCTCACCAAAAACAATGGATTCAAAGAATGGTGGATGATGCCCTCAACGCCAAGATGGAAGAAATAAAAGAGGCCCTAGCTCAGACCATGAAGAACCAATTGACTGCAATTTTAGAAAATCATGCCGAAGCATCTGCTAGCACTAAGAAGCCAAAGGAAAAAGGGAAGACCAAAGTTGGTGAAGTGGTTTTTGATGATGAAAAGGTGGTCATTGATGATAATGATGATTGGGCTCAATACTACCAAGATGCTCAAGAGAAGAAAAAAGAACTGAAGATTGTTGAGAGATTAACTATGGAGAAGACCGAAACTTCTGATGTTGAAAAGATGATTGCTAATTTAGAAAAGAAATTTGAGAAGAAATTGAAAACAGAGGAAATGTCCGAAGTTGACAAATTATTTAAGCTAGATGAGGAAGTCTCGTACAAGTTCAAGATGCCATCATTCACGAAGTTTGATGGAATCGAAAATCCTCATCTCCATGTGAAGCAGTATATCACTGCATGCAGTCTGCCCTAGTTCTAAGGCTCAAACTATAAGGTACTTCACGCTCTCATTGGACACTGTTGTCCAAAATTGGTTCAATACCTTAGATGATGGAACACAAAAGAGTTGGGATCTGCTTTACAAAGGCTTCATCCAACAATATGGATATAACGTTGAGATGGAAGTTACCTTAATGGAAGTGGAGTCCATTAGGCAAAGGTCAAATGAGAATTTTGTAGATTATATGAAGAGATGGAGAAACAAGGCTGCTTTACTCAAGAAGAGGCCTGATGAATCCGGTCAAATAAGGATGATTGTGAGAGGGGTCTTGCCTAGTCTTTGTGAGAAGATGTCTCATACACTTATCCGTGATTTCAAAGACCTTCTCCAAGCTGGTTTGCAAATTGAAGAATGGGAAAGAGAGAAGAACCATTTTTCAACAAGAAGGAATGAGAAAGGAAACTACCAGTTTGGTAGCCAAAGCATGCAAAAGGCAGTTGGTGTTAATGCTACCAACCAAGGAACAAGTAGACAACTTTCAAAATTGGGGAAACCGATGTCTTGGGTTCTCAATAAGCTTAAAAGAAAGGGATTGCTGCAACCCTTAAATCCTCGTCCTTTGCCCTCTTCCACCTAATGTCAACACTAAAGCATTTTGTCAATTTCATTAAATGCAAGGGCATGACACGGATAGATGTGTGAGGTTGAGACATGAGATTAAAAAACTAATCGATAATGGGAAGCTACCCAAGCCCAATAAGCTAAACACCAAAGACAACCTATTACCAAAGTTCAATAAGGTACCGCCGCCGGCAACCTTCATGATTGGAGGAGGTTTGCATGAAGATTTTGTCATGTCTTCTTTTCAAGATGTAGGTGGAGAAGCAACCAAAGAAGAAGAGGTACTTGGTGGAATTAAAAAAGTTATGGTGGGTAAAGAAGTAACAATTTGTGTTGTCAATGGGATTCAAGCGATAGTGATGATGATCTTGTATCCAAGAAGGAGGAGTGGAGTTGGTCCGAGCCCGAAGAAGATGAAGTAATGAACACTAGATCCAATAAGCCTTATGCAAGGCTACCACCTAAGGAGGTAGAAACTAATAAGGGTAAGGAAGTTGAAATAGGAAATAAAGAAGAGGAAGATGATGCTATGTTCAAGCAATTGAAGAGAACCCAAGAAAGTGTTAGCATTTGGTACTTTTTAGCTACTCCTAAAAAGTACCGAGAAACTATGGCCAAAGCCTTAGTTAGCATGCCAATTTCTACCTCCACAACACCGGAGGAGCTGATTAACTTCATAAAAATTGGAGGAGTAATGAAATGTGAAGATATTCAAGAAAAGAGTGAAGTTAATATGGGAGCAGTTTCTTTTTCGGATGCGGACTTACCAGAGGAGGGGAGAGATCACATCCACCCTCTCTTTGTCAAAATAGAAGTCAAGGGGAAGAGGACTTCATGTGTAATGGTCGATGATGGATCTGCCATAAATGTTTGCCCACTTAAGATATTGCCAAAGCTAGACATGTCAACAAGAGATCTAAACCCGACTGAGGTAACAATTTAGGCTTATGATAACACTAAGAGACATGCCGAAGGGACTTTCAAAGCTGCTGTCAAAGTTGGTCCAATTGAATCTATTGTTGAATTTGTTGTTTTAGACATACCATTTATCTTCACCTTATTCTTGGGATGACCATGGTTTCATCCTCTTGGTGGAGTTCCTTCCACCCTTCATCAAAAGATCAAGTTCTCCAACGAAGATGAGATAGTGGTCATTGAAGCTAAAGATAATGAGATTGTTAACGCTCTAATGATTGAGAGGCCTCTCAATGGTTTTCATGTAGCTGCAATTTCTGATGATGAAGTAGTGGACTCCTAAGTCTTGAATATGATGAAGAACATGAACTAACTTCCTGGAGCTTGTCTTGGAAAGGGTAAGGCCGGTTTGACAAAGCTGCCAGACTTTAGAACTCAAACTTCCAAGAAAGGGTTGGGATATAATGAAAACAACAAGTTCCAGTCAAAGAAGAGTGAGAATATGGGCTTCCTGCCACTTGAAGAGATTTTTGTCAAAGCTCCAGATGTGGGACCACTCCAAGGAAAGCCCAAGCCAATCATGTTCATGGAAAGTTGATCCCGAGTTTTGAAATTTTTGCAGATGTGGCCGAGCTAGTGGAGTAAGTGAAGAAAGAGCTCACCCTGTCAGCCAACAAAGAATCCAATCCAAAAGAGAAAAATGAAGCTATCCTGAAAGCCGAGAAGACTCAGGGGGAGATTGCTACCCTGGTTGAAGAAAAGTTTGAAGACATCCCGCCTTTCGATTTTGAGAACAATTATTTTGATTTTGATTTTAATTTGTCTTCTTTGTATGAGGATGATGATGTTTTTTTTTTCCAAAATGAATGCAATAAAGTCTAATTTTTCTTACTTGTGTGATGTTTCTCCTGATGGTTGCATACATTCAAATAGCAGTTACATGAGCATCTTTAATATTAATTCTGTTAACACACAATCATTAAATTTGGGAACGATCAAAAATCCTAAAAACATTAGCATAGCATCCGGCCTTACTCTTGAGGAGAGAGAGAAAGATTTGAAAAAATATTCAAAAAGTATGAAGAAGTGTTTGCTTGGTGTTATGAGGATATGCCTGGAATAGATCGAGACATAGCTGAGCATCATATTCCTACTTACACTCACATAAAACTTGTGAAACAAAAGCTTAGGCGATTATGACCTGAGTGGGCTGAATTGGTTAAAGAAGAGGTCACTAAGCAAATACAAGTGAAGTTCCTTGAAGTGATAGAATATCCGGATTGGCTAGCCAACATAGTACCTATGCCAAAGAAAGATGGAAGGATAAGGGTTTGTGTGGATTATAGAGATTTGAACAAGGCTTCCCATAAAGATGATTTTCCTTTACTTCATATAGATGTTCTCATTGATAGTGCAGCCTCTAGCGTGCTACACTCATTTGTAGATGGATTTTTCGGATACAATCAAGTGTTAATGGCCCAAGAGGATAAAGCCAAAACTGCTTTCATTGCTACATGGGGTATATTTTGTTATAGGGTGATGCCATTCGGCTTAAAAAATGCTAGGGCAACCTACCAAAGGATGGCCACTACACTATTTTCATGACATGATGCACAAAGAAGTTGAAGTATATGTTGATGATATGATGGTTAAATCAGATACAAGAGAACAACACTTCTAAAACTTGGAATATTCTTCGATAGAGCTTTGAAATATAAGCTAAGATTAAACCTGAAGAAGTGTGTTTTTGGTGTTACCTCAGGTAAATTATTGGGACATGTGATTTGTCTGAATGGCATTGAGATTGATCCTAACAAAGTTAAAGCAATCAGGGATATGCCAGCCTCTAAGACGGAGAGAGAAGTTCGGGGATTTATTGGTAAATTATAATATATTAGCAGATTCATAGCAAAGTTCACAACAATTTGTGAGCCTATCTTCAAATTACTTAAAAAGAATCAGCCGATAATATGGAATGAAGAATGTCGAAAGGCCATTGAGCGAATAAAAGAGTATTTGTTGAATCCACCTGTTTTAAAACTACCTAAACCCGACAAACCTCTATTACTATACTTGGCAGTAGCAGAAGAGTCAATAGGAGCCATGCTAGCCCAAGCAGATGAGTCAGGGATTGAGCATGCAGTTTACTATTTGAGTAGAAAGCTCCTACCTTATGAAATTAAGTATAGTATCATTGAAAAGACTTGTATAGCCGTGGTTTGGTCTTCTAATAAGTTGTGGCACTACTTTTCAATTGTATAGTGTGCAAGCAATTTCCTAGTTGGATCCAATGAAGTACTTAAGGGAGACACCCTCTTTGATAGGGAAATATGGTCGATGGTTGATAATATTAGAAGAATTTGAGATTGAGTATGTAACCAGGAAAACATTCAAAGGTAGAGCGGTGGCAGAATACCTGGCCCAATAACCATTACTAGAAAACAAAGAGGTAATCTTGGAATTTTCGAATGAACATTTAGAGGCAATTGAAGTACAAGGGTGGAAAATGTATTTTGATGGAGCAGTAAACAGGAAAGGAGCAGGTTTGGGAGTTATACTAGAATCGCCCAAAGGGGAACTTATCCCTTTAGCTAAAAAGTTGAAATTTAGGGCAACCAATAATATGGTGGAGTACGAAGCTTGTATTTTTGGTTTAGAAACCCTAATGATTATGAAGGTGGATAAGGTGGAAGTTTTTGGCGATTCATTGCTAGTAGTATCCCAAGTAAATGGAGAGTGGGAGTTGAAAGAAGAAAAATTAAAACCATACAACCATTACCTAACCATGATGAAGAAGAACTTTAAGGAGTGTAGGTTTATACACCTATCAAGAGAAGAAAATCAGATGGCTGATGCGCTAGCCACATTGGCTTCGGTATGGGAAAAACTTATCAGCTTATTTCTTAAGCCTCTGATTTTGACCATTTCGTCAACTCCTTGCTATGAATATGAGACAATTATGGAAATTGATACAAACCTTAATGCGTGGTATGATACTATAAGGCAATTTTTGGAAGAAAGAGAATACTCGCCGGGGGCAACAAAGAAAGAAAGAAGAGCCATAAGGCGGTGGTCTTTGCAATACATCACATTCCATGGAGAGTTATATCAAAGATGGCCTAATGGGGTGCATTTAAGATGTAAGGAAGTCTGAAGTGGAGCGTATCATGTTAGAAATACATGTGGGAAGTTGCGGTCCTGACATGAGTGGTTTGGCTCTAGTTAAGAAGATTATTCGGCAAGTTACTACTGGTTAACCATGGAGAAAGATTGTATTGAGTTTGTAAAGAAGTGCCAACAATGTCAGATGTATGGTAACTTGAATCACATGCCTCCTGAAGAATTGCATTCTATGTCTTCGCCCTGGCCCTTTGCCACCTGGGGTATCGACATTATAGGAGAGATACATCCGACAGCTTCAAATGGTCACCATTTCATTGTGGTAGCAGTAGATTATTTTTCAAAATGGGTCGAAGCTAAATCCTTCAACAAACTGGGTGCAAGTCAAATGGCTAGATTTATTGAAAAGAACCTCATCTGCCGGTACGGAGTCCGGCACAGTGTGATATCAGATAATGGGGTACAGTTTCAAGGAGCAGTTAAGGATCTATTCTCAAAGTACCGAATTCATCATCATAGATCCTCTCCTTATAGACCAAAGGCTAATGGTACAGTAGAAGCAACAAACAAAACAATTAAGCAAATTTTTTCCAAGATGACGAAGACTTACAGGAATTGCTCAGAGATGCTTCCCTTTGCTTTATGGGGATATAGGACAAGTGTGCGAATGCCTACTGGAATGACACCGTTCTCTTTGGTTTACGGGATGGAAGCAGTATTGCCAATTGACATTGAGATCAAGTCATTGAGAGTAGTCTTGGAAGCTGAACTTGTAACACCCTGATACTTCATATAAGTACTATACATATACCTGGTATACATACAGTAAGTATATAAAGTATAAGGATGTCACTTTTCATTACAATTTAAAAACCTTCAACAGAGTTCAGACCACAATGTATTAATTTAAAGAACATTCACAAAATCATTATACTTTTAATGATCTTACATATATATAATAATCTTATTTATCATAACTTCATTTATACATATAAATACACTCTTGTCAGAAATATATCATAATTAAAAATTATAAATGCATGCATCACCCTCTAGTTGGTCTCGATAAACTCTTACTCTTCTCATGGCATAACTAAAGACTTCATATCTTCCACCTAGTCACCTGCGTGATTACACATCCGCGCTAAGCCCGAGAGCTTAGTAGTACAAATATAACATATAAACATACATTATAGAAATTCTAACATATAATGAAATATCACTTCCATGTACCATTAGTTTCTTACCATGTTTTTCCTTTTGAATTGCACCTTTCATATATCTCGACTAATTTCATATATTATATACATATCATTATCACCAACCACAATCCATCATTAATACTCACAATCAATATATCAATATACACATTACACAACATACATCATAACATTGTTTTATTCACAGTTCACCAATCATAATCCATCACTAACACTCACAATCAATATATCAATACACACATTACACAACATACTTCATAACATTGTTTTATTCATAGTTCACCAATCATAATCCATCACTAACACTCACAATCAATATATCAATACACACATTACACAACATACTTCATAACATTGTTTTATTCACAATTCACCAATCATGTATCACATTTCCAACAAAGTCAACCATAAATCTCATTATTCATTATTTCAACACTTGTATATCATATTGACAACAAAGATAGACTTGGGCCCAAAAGACACTAATATGCCATTCAATTTTCAGAGTTAATGCTTTGGTTATGTTATCACATTTATCATTATCATAGACCCTTCTTCTTTAAATCTCCACCAAGCAATTCTACATGAGCAATTACTAACATGCCCTCTTCCCATTTGTTCTAGCTTTCTTCTTAATCAAGTGCCCTTAATAGTAATTTCACATACAACAATTAAAATATCTCTTCCCTTGACCACTCTCCATTTGACCAACATATATGTTATATATATTAACATATATACAACATATACATTCCATTAACACAATCATTTCCTTTGCAAAAACATATATACATTTAATTCAAATCAACCAACAATTGTATTAAAACTTATAGGGCACACTTTGGGATATTACAATTCTCTCCCCCTTAAATAATTTCGTCCTCGAAATTATCTAGTATAATTGTAATCCATTCATAATATAATACCATCTTAACTTCCATATGGAGTTAATTATATGCTTAAGTTATTATGTCATCAAATCATATAACTTCAACTCTCCCCTTTAGAATCAACCACCTTCTTTAAATTCCATAACTCATCATTCTATATATTTATATATCTTATTACTTCCTTGATCAAACATTCAAAAGAACTCATTACACTTCTTATTAATATCTTTATACAAGAATCATATCTTTTTATAGTACACTTATACTTCGTCCAATCTCTATATTCAATATATTTTATTCATTCACCTCTTTGTAATTACTCTCTTAACTTTAACTTTAAAAAATCATTGGTTTATATCTTAGCATTAATTATCCCGTCATTACAATCACTGTCTAAATAGACATTTATCAAACCTCAATGGATAACAAGATCCTTATTTTTCACTAATGGAGTTACTTCTTTAGCATGCTTTTTACTTAACTTACATATTAATACATTACCTTTCAACTTATTTTATAAATAACCAAACTTTTCCCTTTTTATCATGATTTATAACTACTATAACTCCATTCATTCATGTCCAATCACACTTTAAAATTTTACATCATATACATTATCATGTAAATAATTAAACTCTCAGTACAACTATACATGTTAAATCTCAATAATGATTCATTATCTTAGCCAAATCCAGATCAATTGATCTATCTGTCACAATATACCCACGTTCCAATCTTATTCAATTCCAACCAACGATTAATTTATTTAAACTTATCATGAAATTTCACAATATTCATATATGTATATATATAACCTAATTCCATTAGGGCAAACTTACATTCAATTCCTGATCTCTTTCGATCCATATTCAATCAAATTATCATGATAACAAATCACTTCAAATTATCTTAATATAATTCCCACCAATTCTCATAAAAATTTTATACCATATTTACTATCTATAGCTCATTCATTTAAACCTCAAGTTCATTCATTTATTCATTATATATCATAAACATATTTAGTATAACTTTCAGTCATATTTTATAATTTCTCCCTTTTTAATATCTCCTCACATTTCATATCATTGTTATATTTATTTTAATTACCTTTTTATAATATTATCCATAACTCAAAACATTTCCATAATTTCCTTTTCTCTTTACCTTCATAATTATAACCAAATTCTTAACATAAAATGATAAGGTACAACTTTATCCATCATAACTTTTAACTATACTTCTCAAACATAATTTTCAATCTCACCAAATCTGTATTGCAATCATTTTATCTAAGACCCAAATCCATGGATAACAAACTAATCGATCAAATATACTGAACAAAACACATGGCTTTAAGAGATTAATATTCAAGCCTGGAACTTTAAAATCAATACTGTTCTTTTATAATTTTATTCTCAATCTTTACAATTACAAGACTAAGGTGTGTCTCAAGAATTACGTATTCCTTCTTTACATTATTGCTATATCAAAAGTTAACACATTCCAACTCCGTTTCAAACCAATTTGCACTCGATTATATGATCTTTATCAACTTAATTCATGTTCCAACAATATTACTATATACATATTCAATCATATGTAATTCCTATACAATTTCTATTCGTCACTTCATTTCTAATCCATTTACAGTCTCTTATAATATAATATTATATAGAACTTTCCATATGTGATTACTTTGGGACTCTAAATATCATATGATCATCAAGTTCAATACTCACTATAACAATTTCCACTGTCCAATATTACTCAAGTCCATTCCATTCTCACTTCCATCACATAACCCATCTAGCTTTACACTGTTCAAGACCTAATCTCTCTTAGATCCACTAATACATACAACATCGTTTCCATATCAATAATTTTTTTAATTATACCACATACATATACATGTACACATTTAATTATATGCTCTTATTTTATTTTCCTTTTTCATACATTCAATACACATTTAATATTTATCACTTTCTTTTAAACATTATCATTTTCATTCTTCCCATATGATGTAAAGTATTTATTCACACAACACATATATATATTCTGACTATAATAGCACTTCACATCCATCTTAGTCACATTCCCAATGTGACATCTCTTTCACTTTTATCTTTAAAAGCATTTAATATACTTCCATATCCATTTTTACCCTTTGCAGTAAAATGACTTAAAATAGCTCATTTTCATTTGTTTATCCACTTCCCTTTTTACTTCAAAACAAATTCTCATGCTATCAATCACATTACTCAATTCATAATACTTTCATGTGCAATATTAGTCATTTCACTTAGCTCATGTATTGAATATACATTTAACTATCAATATCCAAATCATCTTTATCAAATTCCATTAAAACTTTAACTTTTCAACTTACTACTTTGCTTAAACTTCAATTTGCCAAACTCATCTTTTCTTAATATTACTTTAAAAACATCTTATGTATATATATCACAAAGCAATATCAAAACATATAATTTTCACAATTCTCAAGCTCATTTCAAAAATCTCAAATATCACATATTACCACCATTATCATGAGCTTTCACAATATTCAAGCATCTCACATTTCTAACATTGAATTCACAGTGTTTGCATTAAAATAACAATACCAATTTATATTCTTACTTAACCAATATCATCTTCTTCTTTTTTTAAAACAAAATCTTAACTTTATATATATATATATATCCCAAACTTTAAATAGTCACACTTTGTCTATCCTAATCAACTCATTCAATATCCCACCATACTCTTCTCATTTTAATAACATATCTTTCAATATTAACAATCCAATATTATTTCCTCTGTCTAGCAAACCCAACATAAATTTTATTATAAAGAGATTCAAAGTATAGAAGAAAGAGTACATACTCTAATCTTAATTTTGTTTCCAACTCATTTTCAACTTTATTCTCCTTTTCATTTCTTTATACTTCAACACATTTAACACTTCACTTTACTTGCATAAATTTCCATTTTTTTTAATTAAACTTATATAAATCCATATCATTTCTTTCTCTAACTTTACTTTCATGTAATACATCATTCACACACTAGCATCCATCTCATATAACACAGATATACTACAAATCATATAATGCCACATCCGAGACCAACCTAGGTATCAATGCATATGCATGTATTACAAATTTCATTTCAAAACTTTTCCTTTTTACTTCTATTTAAACTTTTCAAAACTTTTTCTTTTTAATTTCACTTAGGCCGAGAATCTCGAACCTAAGCTCTGATACCAAAATAATTGTAACACCCCGATACTTCATATAAGTACTATACATATACCTGGTATACATACAGTAAGTATATAAGGTATAAGGATGTCACTTTTCGTTACAATTTAAAAACCTTCAACAGAGTTCAGACCACAATGTATTAATTTAAAGAACATTCACAAAATCATTATACTTTTAATGATCTTACATATATATAATAATCTTATTTATCATAACTTCATTTATACATATAAATACACTCTTGTCAGAAATATATCATAATTAAAAATTATACATGTATGCATCACCCTCTAGTTGGTCTCGATAAACTCTTACTCTTCTCGTGGCATAACTAAAGACTTCATATCTTCCACCTAGTCACCTGCGCGATTACACATCCGCGCTAAGCCCGAGAGCTTAGTAGTACAAATATAACATATAAACATACATTATAGAAATTCTAACATATAATGAAATATCACTTCCATGTACCATTAGTTTCTTACCATGTTTTTCCTTTTGAATTGCACCTTTCATATATCTCGACTAATTTCATATATTATATACATATCATTATCACCAACCACAATCCATCATTAATACTCACAATCAATATATCAATATACACATTACACAACATACATCATAACATTGTTTTATTCACAGTTCACCAATCATAATCCATCACTAACACTCACAATCAATATATCAATACACACATTACACAACATACTTCATAACATTGTTTTATTCATAGTTCACCAATCATAATCCATCACTAACACTCACAATCAATATATCAATACACACATTACACAACATACTTCATAACATTGTTTTATTCACAATTCACCAATCATGTATCACATTTCCAACAAAGTCAACCATAAATCTCATTATTCATTATTTCAACACTTGTATATCATATTGACAACAAAGATAGACTTGGGCCCAAAAGACACTAATATGCCATTCAATTTTCAGAGTTAATGCTTTGGTTATGTTATCACATTTATCATTATCATAGACCCAACTAGTGTAATATCTCAAATTATACCCTATAAGTTTGGTATAATAGTTGTTGTAATTGAATTAAGTGTAATTGTGTTTTTATTAGAAAAGAGAAAATTTAGTGAAGAGAGAGTTTATATGTTGTATATATGTAAATATATATAACATACACACAAGTCAATGGGAAAGTCAAAGAAAGAGATTAATTATTGATTAATTGTGTTTAAAGGATTAGTTAATTATTTGAATTTGAGTTGGAGTAAGTGGAAGTAGATATTTTAATATTTTATATTAAATACTTGGATGTGAGGATTTTAAGGAAAAAGTGGGTTTGACTTGGGTTGTTTGGTTTTCTTTCTTTCTTTTCCTGCGTGGTTCTCCTCCATTTCCTTTCCTTCTCTTTGTTTTTCTGTGTTATCCGGCCATCAAGAAGAAAGAGAGCAAGATAGAGATTTGTTCTTCCAAGTTCAAGATTGAAGAGAGTTTTCAAGAGATCAAGTTGGAGGTTTAAGAGTTCTTCATCTTTGGTAAGTTCTCTCTTGATTTCTTGTGTTGTTTTTGAGGTTATATGGGTTTGTGAGTTGAAGTTGTGTTTGAGAATGTGTTTGGGTTGATTATGTTGTGTTTAAGAGTATTTGGTTTAAGTGGTTTTGGATTTTGGGGTTGGATTGAAGAAAAGAGTAAGTTGGTTGGTATAGATTGAGTTGAGGTTGTGTCTAGAGATTTTGATGATGTTGTGACTTGTGTTTGATGTGTGTGTTGGCTTGGTTTGGTGTTGTTGTAAGTTTGAGATGGTTTTTGGGTATGTTTTGTTAAGTTTGGTTGAAGTAGATGTTGGTGGATAGGAGTGATTTGTTGGTTGTGGTGTTATTTTGGCCGAAATCTGGGTTTTTGGCCTGACACGCCCATGAGCACAACCAGGACTGTGGACGTGTCAAATGTTTTGTGTGGCAGTAGGATTGACACGACCAATAACACTCCTGTGTTATTGAGTGTGTCATAGCTACTGTGAGTTTTGAAAATTTACACGGCCAGGAGCACGCTCATGATGTTGGACGTGTCAATATTTCTGAGACACAGAATGTATTACACTCCCAGTGACACGCCCGTGGTTCTGAGCGTGTCAATGCTTCTGTGTTGTGGAGTTAGGGAACGGTCATGGACACGCCCGTGTGTGTGAGCGTGTCAAGTTTAGATTTTGCCCTAGTTGATTCTTAACCTTATGATCTCATGAGAGTTTCCTCATTTTTTTTTGGAATAGGTTGTGAAGAAGGTGATTTACCCTAACTCAAGTGGTGATAGATTCTTGAAAAGTAAGTGTTTATAGTTGTGTGGGTCACTTTTGAGATAAGTACAAACTACATTGTTGCATACATTCATATGATATTGAGAATTGAGACATAATTGGTTATATGTTGTGATGAGCGTGTAAAATATGTGTTAATACCATTTATGATATTTATGTGATGATGAAATATAATGTGAAAGATATGAGGCCATGATTGTTGGCTATGATAATGAAAATGAGATAATTAAGGCATGGTTGCCTAATTGATTATGGATTATGAAATGAGAAATGAATTGAGAAAGAAATTGATAAAGAAATAAACGAAATCATTGTGTACCTAATATGTCTATTCAATTTTTAGAGTTCTGAGTTTGGCGACATGCCTATGAATAACTGGATAGGTGAAATGACCGGGTCGTAAACCGATTCCAGTTGATAAATGTGATATGTGATGTTTTTGGGGTAAAATGTCTGGGTCGTAAACCTCAAAAACAGATTATTGAAACTAGATTGAGTGAAATGACCGGGTCGTAAACTCAAATCTAGTTGATTATCCATGGATAGATATTGCCTACGGGGCAAGACACAAGGTGTCAATATGGAAAAAGTAGTAACTCTGAACTTTGAATAACATATTAGTGTGTTTCGGGCCCGTGTCTATCTTAGTTGTAAAAGTGATTCATGAATGAAGAAACAATTGAATAATAAGATCTAATGTAGAAATATGCAATGTGATATGATTATGTATGGTTTATGAAATATAGAATTGTAACATTTGAATCGCATTAAAGCATAATGTTAGTATGAGTTGTACTACTAAGCTGTTAGCTCAGCGCGATTGTGGTTCATCGCGCAGGTATCAGAGTTGAACCCGAGAGTTCTTCCAGACCGAGTGAGTCTAGACATTAAAGAGTTGAGTTTGGACTTAAAGATCAGAGAAGAGCTGCCAATCATGTATATATTTTATATTTGTGTATTCTGATTTTGATGTATAAGTATTTGTAAATTTTTGTTCTATTTTCCGCTGCGTTTTGAATGAACTTTCTATTTATTTTGTTTTTTATAAACTCTTTTAAAAGTTTTTAAATTTGTTTACATTATATATACGAGTGAAATTTTAAACCGTGGCATTTCTATATTCAGTATACGTATATTACGATCGTTTTAGCATGCTGTGTACGTATACAGGGTATAGGGGTGTTACAATTGTTTTGGTATCAGAGCCTAGGTTTGAGATTCTCAACCTAGGTATATTGTAAGGAAAAAGGATATTTTGATTTTAAAAGTTGGTTTTTGAATAAGATATATATTTAGTATTGGCAATCTCTGATCTTTAATAAGATGTATTCTGCTGTGTTTGCAGATATAGGTTGTGATGGATTCTCATTTGCGTTTGTCACTTGAGGGTAGTGCGGAGAGTGTAGCTCCGGATGAGGTTAGAGAGGGAGCTAGAGTGGTTAGTGCTGGAGAGATACCTGCTTCCGTGTCAGGGAGACCAGCTGATGATGAGGTTCCGCCAGTTTGGCTTAGGCATATGGTAGAATTGATTAGGCAAGCCCCAGTACAGCAGCCACCACCACCACCCCAGCCTCAAGTGCCAGTTAGACACTATGACAAATTAAGGAAGTATGGAGCAGAAGATTTTCTGGGTACCATAGATCCAGCAGTAGCTGAACAGTGGCTAGATAAGATACAGAGGATATTTGTTCAGTTACAGGCCACTCCAGAAGAAAAATTTGACTATGCAAGATCATTGTTGCAGAAGAATGCATATGATTGGTGGAAGACAGTGTCCCATGCTATGGATGATCCACCTACATTGTTCTATCCTGATTTTCTAAGAGAGTTTGAATTGAAGTATACTCCTAGAGAGTATAAAGATGTGAAGAAGATGGAGTTTTTGAGCTTGAAGCAAGACCACCGGACTGTAACAGAATACGAGGTTGAGTTTATTCGATTGAGCCATTATGCTGGGAGTATTATCTCTGATGAGATTGATAGGTGCCGAAGATTTGAGGGGGGATTGAGGCCCTCTCTTATGTGCCATGTGGCTGGTTCTCGATATCAGGATTTTTCCCAACTTGTGGCAGCAGCTAGGAGTGTGGAGAGAGCTCAGGATATTGCAGCAGCTGCTTCAGAGGAAGAGACCAGGGCTAGGAGACCCCAGTTTGAGGCAGGGTCTTCATCAGTGAAGAGAAGCAGGGGAAGTTTTGTTCCTAGGATCAGTAGGAGTCAGAGGCCAGCTGGTAGGTCAGTACAGTTTCAGAGGCAGAGATCGAGACCTACAGTTTCAGTGGCTAGTGCTCCGACCCCAGTGGTTCAGAGATCCACTGCACCGATATGTGAATACTGTGGTAAGACCCATTGGGGTGTTTGTTGGAGGATTAGAGGTTCAGCTGGATGTTTTAAATGTGGATCGCCCGATCATTTTGTTAGAGAGTGTCCTGAGTTGCAGGAGCAGAGGTCGGTAGATTCTGCAGTTTCTCAACCTAGTATGAGGGGAGGTAAAGGAGGCAGAAGTTTCAATAGAGGAGGTAGATCTGGATTTAGTCCTAGAGGAGGTTCTACACCCAGGGAGAGTAGACCAGAGGAGGCTGGTTCTTCTCAGAGGATTTATGTGATGCAGAGGCAGCCTGATGCTTCAGCAGTCATAGCTGGTACTTTCTCTTTATTTGGTATTTCAGTACTTGCTTTGATTGATCCAGGATCTACTCATTCATATATTAGTGCATCTGTTTTGCCTGTGTCTGAATTGCATGCTGAATCCCTAGGATTTGATGTATTGGTGACAAATCCTTTAGGGCATAGTGTGATTGTTAGCAAGGTGCACCGAGATAGTGCAGTAGTGGTTCAGGGTGAAGAGTTCTTGGGTGATTTGATTGAAATGCCATTTAAAGAGTATGATTTGATATTAGGCATGGACTGGTTATCTAGACATGGAGCTGTGGTAGATTGTCAACAGAAATGTTTTACTTTGAGAACCGGTGATGATAGAGTTGTGATGGTATCTGGTGAGCAGAGACAGCTTACATCCTTGTTTGTTTCAGCTGTTGCAGCTAGGAGGTTGATTAGAAAAAGGTGTGATGCTTATCTTGCCCATGTTTTGGATACTAGAGTGATGGGTTCTCAACTTGTTAGTATACCCACAGTTGCAGATTTTCCATATGTGTTTCCAGAGGAGTTGCCAGGGTTGCCTCCTGAGAAAGAGGTGGAGTTTGGTATTGAATTGTTGCCTGGTACCAC
The DNA here is from genome assembly GCA_947685225.1 of Garcia nutans. Classification (NCBI taxonomy): domain Eukaryota; kingdom Viridiplantae; phylum Streptophyta; class Magnoliopsida; order Malpighiales; family Euphorbiaceae; genus Garcia; species Garcia nutans. Next base: position 43,567,175 of record CANTUV010000043.1, read on the forward strand.
TCCTATCTCTATTACTCCTTATAGAATGGCACCTGTTGAATTGAGAGAGTTGAAGGTGCAACTGCAGGAATTGTTAGATAAAGGGTTTGTTTGCCCTAGTGTTTCACCATGGGGAGCTCCTGTTTTTTTTTGTTAAGAAGAAGGATGGTACTATGAGATTGTGCATCGATTATAGGCAATTGAACAAGGTAACTATCAAGAATAAATATCCCTTGCCTAGAATTGATGATCTCTTTGATCAATTGAAGGGAGCAACAGTGTTTTCCAAGATTGATTTGAGATCAGGGTACCTTCAGTTGAGAGTCAGAGATGAAGATGTTCCTAAGACAGCCTTTCGTACAAGGTATAGGCATTATGAGTTTTTAGTGATGCCTTTTGGGTTGACGAATGCACCTGCAGCTTTTATGGATCTGATGAATAGGGTGTTTAGGCCCTATCCAGATCAGTTTGTAGTGGTTTTTATTGATGATATTTTGGTGTATTCGTGCAATGAAGAGGAGCATGACAAGCATCTGCGGATTGTGCTGCAGATTTTGAGAGAGAAGCAATTGTATGCAAAACTATCAAAGTGTGAATTTTGGCTAGACCAAGTGACTTTTCTCGGTCATATAGTTTCAGCAGATGGCATTAGAGTTGATCCGAATAAAGTGGAAGCTGTCATGAATTGGAGTCCACCAAAGTCTGTGACAGAAGTTAGAAGTTTTCTGGGTTTGGCAGGCTATTATCGGCGCTTTGTGAAAGGATTTTCTTTGATAGCTACTCCACTTACCAGATTACTTCGGAAGGGAGTTAGATTTGTGTGGATAGATCAATGTCAGGCTAGCTTTGATCAGTTAAAGGAAATGTTGACTCAAGCACCTGTTCTTACTTTACCTGTGGAAGAAAAACCATATGTGATCTACAGTGATGCTTCACATAGTGGTTTGGGTTGTGTTTTGATGCAAGAAGGTAAAGTGATAGCTTATGCTTCTCGACAGTTGAAACCGCATGAGCTTAATTATCCGACCCATGATTTGGAGTTAGCAGCCATTGTGTTTGCATTGAAGATTTGGCGACACTACTTGTATGGGTTGAAGTGTTTTATTTATAGTGATCATAAAAGTTTGAAATATTTGGGGGTTCAGAGAGAGCTTAATCTTCGGCAAAGACGTTGGTTGGAGTTGATTAAAGACTATGACTGTTTGATTGATTATCATCCTGGTAAGGCAAATGTTGTTGCTGATGCTTTGATTCAGAAATCTTTAGCAGGTTTGACTGTTTATTCGCTCTCGTTGCTTGTTGAGTTGAGAGCGTTGCATGCTAGTTTTGTATCTTGTGATGATGGTGCATTGTTGGCACAATTGCAGTTGAGGCCGGTATTATTGGATCAGATTAAAAAGGCCCAGTTGGTTGATGAGAAAATTCAGAAGATTGTTTCAGATTACCAGAATGGAGAGAGTCGAGATTTTATTGTAAGAAGTGATGGGAGCCTTTGGTTTAAGAACAGATTGTGTGTACCTGATGATGCTACATTGAGAAGGATTATTTTGGAAGAAGCACACCAGTCAGTTTTTGCTATGCAGCCGGGCAATATGAATATGTATCATGATTTGAGACAGCATTACTGGTGGTCTGGTATGAAGAGGGACATAGCGGAGTTTGTGTCCAAATGTCTCACATGTCAGAGGGTTAAAGTTGAGCATCAAGTTCCAACAGGGTTGCTTCAACCTTTATCAGTGCCTGAATGGAAATGGGAAAGAGTTACAATGGATTTTGTATCTGGTTTGTCTTTGACTCAGAGAAAATATGATGCTATTTGGGTGATTATTGATAGGTTGACAAAGACAGCTCATTTTCTTCCGGTTCGGATGGATTATTCTCTCGAGAGATTGGCTGAGCTGTATATCCAAGAGATTGTAAAGTTGCATGGTGTCCCAATTTCTTTAGTGTCTGATTGAGATCCCCGGTTTACTTCAAGGTTTTGGAAGAGTTTACATGGTGCTTTGGGTTCTCGGTTACACTTTAGTACTGCTTTCCATCAGCAGACAGATGGGCAGTCAAAGAGAGTGATACAGATTATAGAGGATATGTTGAGGAGCTGTGTCATTGATTTCTCTGGTAGTTGGGATAGATTTTTGCCACTTGTGGAATTTGCCTATAATAACAGTCATCAATCTAGCATTGGAATGGCACCATTTGAGGCATTGTATGGTAGACGGTGTAGAACGCCTCTATGTTGGAATGAACTTGGAGAAGGTAAGTTAATTGGTCCTGATTTGGTTAAAGAAACTGAAGAGAAAGTGAAAGTGATTCGAGATAGATTGAAAACAGCTTTAGACCGACAGAAGTCTTATTCAGATTTGAAGAGGAGAGACATTGAGTATAATGTGGGAGATAAGGTATTTTTAAAAGTGTCTCCTTGGAAAAAGATATTGAGATTTGGTCAAAGAGGGAAGCTGAGTCCGCGTTTCATTGGACCTTATGAAGTATTGGAAAGAATTGGGCCAGTTGCTTATCGGCTTGCTTTGCCACCTGATTTGGATAGGATTCATAATGTCTTCCATGTTTCTATGTTGAGAAGGTACAGATCAGATCCATCTCATGTGTTATCAGTTGAATCTATTGAGGTGAGTCCGGATCTGACTTTGGAAGAGGAACCAATTGCTATTTTGGCACATGAAGTGAAAGAGTTGAGAAATAAGAAAGTGCCACTTGTGAAGGTTTTGTGGAAAAATCATGCAAGGGAAGAAGCAACTTGGGAGAGTGAGCAAGCAATGCGAGACCAATATCCTCAATTGTTTCGGACTTGATATCAGGTAATTTCGAGGGCGAAAATTTTTTTTTAGAGGGGGAGAATTGTAATATCTCAAATTATACCCTAGAAGTTTGGTATAATATTTGTTGTAATTGAATTAAGTGTAATTGTGTTTTATTGGAAAAGAGAAAATTTAGTGAAGAGAGAGTTTATATGTTGTATATATGTAAATATATATAACATACACACAAGTCAATGGGAAAGTCAAAGAAAGAGATTAATTATTGATTAATTGTGTTTAAAGGATTAGTTAATTATTTGAATTTGAGTTGGAGTAAGTGGAAGTAGATATTTTAATATTTTATATTAAATACTTGGATGGGAGGATTTTAAGGAAAAAGTGGGTTTGACTTGGGTTGTTTGGTTTTCTTTCTTTCTTTTCCTGCGTGGTTCTCCTCCATTTCCTTTCCTTCTCTTTGTTTTTCTGTGTTATCCGGCCATCAAGAAGAAAGAGAGCAAGATAGAGATTTGTTCTTCCAAGTTCAAGATTGAAGAGAGTTTTCAAGAGATCAAGTTTGAGGTTTAAGAGTTCTTCATCTTTGGTAAGTTCTCTCTTGATTTCTTGTGTTTTTTTTGAGGTTATATGGGTTTGTGAGTTGAAGTTGTGTTTGAGAATGTGTTTGGGTTGATTATGTTGTGTTTAAGAGTATTTGGTTTAAGTGGTTTTAGATTTTGGGGTTGGGTTGAAGAAAAGAGTAAGTTGGTTGGTATAGATTGAGTTGAGGTTGTGTCTAGAGTTTTTGATGATGTTGTGACTTGTGTTTGATGTGTGTGTTGGCTTGGTTTGGTATTGTTGTAAGTTTGAGATGGTTTTTGGGTATGTTTTGTTAAGTTTGGTTGAAGTAGATGTTGGTGGATAGGAGTGATTTGTTGGTTGTGGTGTTGTTTTGGCCGGAATATGGGTTTTTGGCCTGACACGCCCATGAGCACGGCCAGGACTGTGGACGTGTCGAATGTTCTGTGTGGCTGTAGGATTGACACGACCAATAACATGCCCGTGTTATTGAGCGTGTCATAGCTACTGTGAGTTTTGAAAATTTACATGGCCAGGAGCATGCTCATGATGTTGGACGTGTCGATATTTCTGAGACACAGAATGTATTACACGCCCAGTGACACGCCCGTGGTTCTGATCGTGTCAATGCTTCTGTGTTGTGGAGTTAGGGCACGGTCAGGGACAAGCCCGTGTGTGTGAGCGTGTCAAGTTTAGATTTTGCCCTAGTTAATTCTTAACCTTATGATCTCATGAGAGTTTCCTCATTTTTTTTTTGGAATAGGTTGTGAAGAAGGTGATTTACCCTAACTCAAGTGGTGATAGATTCTTGAAAAGTAAGTGTTTAGAGTTGTGTGGGTCACTTTTGAGATAAGTACAAACTACATTGTTGCATACATTCATATGATATTGAGAATTGAGACATAATTGGTTATATGTTGTGATGAGCATGTAAAATATGTGTTAATTATATTGATGATATTTATGTGAATATGAAATATAATGTGAAAGATATGAGGCCATGATTGTTGGCTATGATAATGAAAACGAGATAATTAAGGCATGGTTGCCTAATTGATTATGGATTATGAAATGAGAAATGAATTGAGAAAGAAATTGATAAAGAAATAAACGAAATCATTGTGTACCTAATATGTCTATTCAATTTTCAGAGTTTTGAGTTTGGCGGCATGCCTATGAATAACTGGATAGGTGAAATGACCGGGTCGTAAACCGATTCCAGTTGATAAATGTGATATGTGATGTTTTTGGGGTGAAATGACTGGGTCATAAACCTCAAAAACAGATTATTGAAACTAGATTGAGTGAAATGACCGGGTCGTAAACTCAAATCTAGTTGATTATCCATGGATAGATATTGCCTACGGGGCTAGACACAAGGTGTCAATATGGAACAAAGCAGTAACTCTGAACTTTGAATAACATATTAGTGTGTTTCGGGCCCGTGTCTTTCTTAGTTGTAAAAGTGATTCATGAGTGAAGAAACAATTGAATAATAAGATCTAATGTACAAATATGCAATGTGATGTGATTATGTATGGTTTATGAAATATAAAATTGTAACATTTGAATCGCATTAAAGCATAATTTTAGTATGAGTTGTACTACTGAGCTGTTAGCTCAGCGCGATTGTGATTCATCGCGCAGGTATCATAGTTGAACCCGAGAGTTCTTCGAGACCGAGTGAGTCTAGACATTGAAGAGTTGAGTTTGGACTTAAAGATCAGAGAAGAGCTGCCAATCATGTATATATTTTATATTTGTGTATTCTTATTTTGATGTATAAGTATTTGTAAACATTTGTTCTATTTTCCGCTGCGTTTTGAATGAACTTTCTATTTATTTGGTTTTTTATAAACTCTTTTAAAAGTTTTTAAATTTGTTTACATTATATATACGAGTGAAATTTTAAACCGTGGCATTTCTATATTCAGTATACGTATATTACGATCGTTTTAGCATGCTGTGTACGTATACAGGGTATAGGGGTGTTACAACTAGGCTTCAAGGATTTAGGTTCAACCAAGCTTGAAGGGGAACAAAGCATGCTAAGTATCAACCCAACTTGGCTTCAAGAACCAACCAAACCTAGCTTCAAGGGTTGTAACATCTCAATTAGGCTTCAAGGACTAGACCCAACCAAGCTTCAAGGGGAGTAAAACATGTTAAACTTCTACCCAACTTGGCTTCAAGGATCAAGCCCAACCTAACATCAAGAGATTGTTACTAATATTAGGCATGCCACCAACAACAAACTCTGAAAATGGAATAACAAATTAGCTACACAATTCATTTATCAATTTCATTCTCAATTCTCATCATCAATTAGGCAAACATGCCTTATGTCTTTCAATTGAATCATCATAGCCAATCACAATGGCTTCACATCACATTTAAGTTATCATAGCCAATCACAATGGCTTCACATCACATTTAAGTTATAATAGCCAATCACAATGGCTCCATATCATATCATGTCTCAATTCATTTTATAATATTTTATAGTATACATAATCAATTACCTCATCATATCCTTCACATTTTACATATAACATCATTGATATAACATCACAAAGTACATTATTCATATAACACATTACCATTCACAAGATTCACAATGCATAAAACATAACATTGTTCATATAGTATCATATGCATCATCACTATCTTCAAATGTATATTCAATCTCAACAATGCAAGAAGAGCAAAGGAACAATCATAGTAGCCAACACACTCAAGGGACACGGCCAAGCTTGTGGCCGTGTCTCTCAAAACCAAATCAACCGAGGCAGACACGGGCAAGGGAACACGGCCGTGTCTCTCAACCAACATCAGGCAGTGGCAAACACGGGCAAGGGACACGGCCAAGACAGTGGCCGTGTCTCTCCAAAATTGATCCAACACGGCCAAATTTCCTTAAACTTGGCCGTGTCTCCCAAAAATCTTTAGTTTTGGCCGTGTCTCATCCTTAGTTTGGTCGTGTCTCTCATGAACAAAAACCCTAAACATGGCTAAATCTCTTTTGATTGAATTAAAACACATTATACACAACATAACCTTATTCAAATGGATATAATTAATGTCTTTAACACTTATTTTACATGTTCATCACAATAATCACATTAACAATACATTAACAATACATTTAAACACATACCACTTCAAAACCCTAAAACCAACATCATTCTTATTCTTTCCATATCAACATCCACTTAACTTACCATCTTCAAACCAAAACCAACACTAATTTAACTTTGTAACTTACAATCAATTTCAACACTTATAAACACATCTCAAACACACTTAATCATAATAACAACAAATCATAACTCACCTCAAACACAACTTCACAAATAACAAAGGAAAATAAGAGAGTACTTACCTAAATTGAAGAAATTTCACAAATCTCCAACTTAATCCTTTGATTCTCCCTTCAATTTAATGTTTAGAACTTAGAACACCTCTCTTGCTCTCTCTTTTCTTTGGTAGCCAGCCACACCAAATGAGAAGAAAAGAAATAAAAACAAGTCAAACTTCTCTTCTTCTTTAAATCTCCACCAAGCAATTCTACATGAGCAATTACTAACATGCCCTCTTCCCATTTGTTCTAGCTTTCTTCTTAATCAAGTGCCCTTAATAGTAATTTCACATACAACAATTAAAATATCTCTTCCCTTGACCACTCTCCATTTTACCAACATATATGTTATATATATTAACATATATATACAACATATACATTCCATTAACACAATCATTTCCTTTGCAAAAACATATATACATTTAATTCAAATCAACCAACAATTGTATTAAAACTTCTAGGGCACACTTTGGGATATTACAAAACTGCCTGAAACGGAGTGGGTAGCGAGCAGATACACACAGTTAGCTTTACTAGAAGAGAGAAGGTTAAAGGCACTGTATCATCACCAACTATATCAAAAGAAGATAGATCGGGCCTACAATAAAAGGGTTAAAATATGAAAACTCAGAGTTGGGGACTTGGTATTGAAGTAATGTAGGCCTAGCTGGGAAGGGCCATATGTCATGAAACAAGTCATGAACAAAGGTGCGGTGAAGTTATCAGACATGGACGGGAATGAGTTTAGTGAGCCAGTAAACATTGACAGGTTGAAGAAGTTTTATGTATGATGTATATATATATATAAAAAGAAAGCTCGCTAGGTTGAAAACCCAAAAAGGGTGGCCTAGGCAAAAGTTAGAGTAGTCCGCTAGTTCTAAAAACCCGAAAGGGCAGGCTAGGCAACAATTAGGGCTAAATGAGAGAAAATCATCAATTAGAAAACCCAAAAGGGCTAGTTGACAACAGGAGTAATCTTGTGTATGCTGGCTTTATGTTTGGTTGTTCCCCAATTTAATAAAACAAAATTAATGTTAAAATTGTTATGTGTGCACTGTTATAAGTATTTGACCAAAAATGGATGAAATAAATAAACACAATGGCAAAAGGTGATGACAAATTTTAAATGGAAAAGAAGCATCTTTTATTACTTTAATTATTTTTTCATCCTAACAATACACTTTCTGAATTGACAAATGTAAAATCTATGGCAGTCGATAAATATAACGTTCAGGCCAACTTTGTCTCAGCTGATCCAAGTAGGCTTCAGTCAAACAAGGCATGTCTAAATCAAGAGTAAAGTCAGAATCGCGAGGCTCAGCTCTGTACTAACGACCAAGTCGGCGAGGATCATAGCATGTACCTTGATAAAGAGCAGCAAGGGGAACATACATCAAATATGTCCGCATGGTGATATGAGAAATCTTCCACCAAGGTACCAACCAACGGATATTGACTTCAGCGCGTGAGTGGATCCAGTCAACCCAATTAGCATATGAAGAAACAGGATGGAGTAGTTTCCTAAAAGAATGATGACTAGGCAGATATCTGGAAAAATCCATGGATGGAGTATCAAGCAAACAAAAACACTTTTGAAGCCAAATCTGTGAAGAAAGAATTAAATTAAAAAAAAGTCCGCTAAATTGAAAACCCGCAAGGGCAGCTTAGGCAAAAATTAGGATAGCTTGCTAGTTCTGAAAACCCACATGGGCAGACTAGGCAAAAATTAGAGCAATAATATATATATAATAAAAAAGAGATCCGCTAAGTTGAAAACCCGCGAGGGCAGCTTAGGCAAAAATTAGGACAGCTCGCTAGTTCCGAAAATCCACATGGGCAGACTAGGCAAAAATTAAAGCAATAAAGAAAAGAAGGAAAAAAGAAAACCTAAATTGAAAACCTAAAAGTGCAGTTTAGGTAATTACCTGAAGCAGCAATGGACTCTTGGTCAGTCCCTTTGACAATCTTAATTTAAGTCGGCCTAATCCATCTAAAGTCTCAGCTAAGATCACAGGTACCGGCGACAAGCCTCCTTCCATTTGATCCATAATATCCAATACTCGTGGATCAATATTGCCGTTGGAAGAGACAAGCAAGAATTGGCCAAGCAAGTAAAGACAGAGCATGCGTCCCCATGCCTTAGTAGGAGCCAAATGAGAGAGACAAAAATCAATCAAGGGAGCAAGTAGAATTTTTTCGCCTCTCATCAACTGAAGAACTTCGGGTTTTGGAATTTGAAATAACATCTGCATCTTCTGTTGAGTTTTGGAAATCAATGTGGGTAATGCCATTTGTTGATTATTGGGATATCCAAGGATGGCCTCAAATTCTTCAATCAAGGGACATATTTCAAAGCCATTAATTTTAAATGCCCTAGAATCCATATTCCAAAAGGAAGACATGGCATGTAAGAAGGGGTGGTCCAATTTAACATTTTGAAAACACTTTAAAATATCAAGTTTTGACCATGAAATTTGCTTCCAGTGAATAGCATCCATATTTTTAATTAGAATTTTTATCTTTTTTAAATGATGTTCGGTCATGGTTGATGAATGAAGGAAAATTAAAATTGTTAAAGGGAGTTTTTTTTTACTTTGAAATGGAAAATTTTTTGTTTCTGTATGAAATATGACATGAAAGGTGATTTATATAGAGGAAATAAAATTTTCCAAAATTGATAAGGTAAAGGTGATGGAAAAGGATGAAACCATATTGTGTAGGGAAAAGAATTGGCGACAAAATCCTTTACCCTGTTGCATTGGGTTTTAGCAAAGTGATGCGGCTGTGAAAAGGAAATTGTGATGTATTGTTTATGATATGATATAAAAAAAAGTATAATAATTATGGCGCAGTAAAAAAAAAAGAGAAGTTAGTTACAGTAAAGGCAGAAATTATGTATTATTATTTTATGCTTATTGTACAATGTTCATACAATTGATACAATTTACACATCACTAAGAAGGTGGTGGTGGGTCATCAAATAAAGCCCTGAAAAAGTCATCGCCTATTGGAGGAGGGGGCAAATTATTCGTCCCGAGATCACCCGAAGCGGGAGCACCAAAATCCCTATTACCTTGAAGTTTTGATCTATCACGGTCCTCATCAGAAGCAGATGAAAGGATCTCATGGTCATCAGTCTGGGGGCCTCTTGATGAAGAAGCACCAGGATCCCTCATCCCTTGAAATCGGAAGGCTCAGAAATGTTGTTCTGATTGATGATACAAATTTTGAAAATGAGAAGCCTGTTGATGACTTGCAGCCAGCTCTTCTTGAAGTTTCCTATTTTGTTCTTCAAGCATCCGCTGTGAGCCAGAAAGGAAAAAGGTAAGAGCATACATAATCATGCATGCATATAGCATAAATTACCATGAAATAAGGAAACTCTCCAGGAAATTCATATCAATGCCCTGCGGATGAGATGGCATATTTGACGGGCTAGAATGAGCAAATGAAGGGGTAGTAAAAGAAGGTCCAGCCTCATGATCAAATGAGCCAACAGCCTGCAACAATCATTAAAGAATTAAAAAAAGAAAGAAGCAGTTGCAAGGGAGAAATGGTAAAAGTTTTACCTGAGAAGTACTACCGCCGAGATGTGGAACAAACTCTCTTGCATCTCCATGATGTTCCTCCTCATCTCTACCCTCATTTTCTTCAGGAATCTCCCGTACGCCAGCAGGAGATACATCAAAGTTCAAGAGCCTTCTTTGAATAAAATGGGCATAAGATGCACTCGGCGGATAGAGAAATGCTTCGATACCATAACCGTACCGAGCCAACCACCACGCATCCTCCGGCATCGATATAATATTTAAAGTGTATTTCAGGCAAGGCATCGGAATCCTTCGCTGCTCTAGACTGAGAAACCACTCATAAACTCTCTCTCCGAGAAACCAGCCACTAGACATTAGGCCAGCGATGACTCGGCGAGAATGTTGGAAAGATAGCGCAACCTTCATGAAAGGAGACCAGTTTGTCCGCTCTTCTTGGTTCCACCAGGCCAAATTCACCTGCAAAATAACATAAGGTAAGTAAACTTTCACATAAAATTTAAAGCATACTAATGTTATTTTACCTTGTCCCAGGTTAAGCGGCTAAACACAAAGCGATGAGTATGCACATGATGAGAGCTGGGAACGTCCACACGATCGAACAACCAGAAATTTAATCTTGGATATTCGACCCAATCTTGGGAAATACTGGGTACCCTCACGAGGTTGTGTTCATATGCCCATGCCTACAACAACAATAAAGATCACATTCATGCAAGAAAAGAGTGGAAATGACATTGGTGGAAGAAAAATACCTCGACAACCGCCATCAAGATGACAAAAGACTTCTTATTTTGGCAAAGTTTATCAAGACCATGGTAAAGATGGGCGAGACCAGCTTCACCCCAGCCAGAAGATGGTACTATTCTGAAATAAGAAAGGGCCTTCAACACTGACAAATGGATGGAGGATTCAGTGCTGTCTAAGATGGTCGAGCCAAGCAAGTATAACAAAAATCCTCGAGCATACTATTGGGCCATGTCTCTATGAACCCGTCCTTCGTAATTCATCTAATAACTATGAATTGGTTCAATCTTTATCTTAAAAGGCCCTTTATATGATTGTTCCATACCAATTAATTCCTGAATTTCTTCAAATGTCAAAATATCGTTGGTAAGAGGAACCGGAACACCATCATATCGAAGGCCGGTTATAGTAGTAAAACCGGACCAATTGTCATCTCTCCAATGGGCAAGTGAAAAGTATGAGTTGTGTCCAACCATCATTCTGCAAGTGCCTGGACTACGCTCCGGTCTATCTGATACTCCTCGGATGGCAATTGTAAGATGAAGTTCTCAAAGCCGCAATCTCGGATAATCTGCCTTACCCGAGAAGGCACTACATCGAACCATTGTCGAGCTTTGTAAATACACCCTCCGGCCCAAATAACTCAATGATCACGCTAACACGAAGCTAGGTAAGTTAATACTAGGTAAGTACATATTATTCTATTCGCTTAAATTAATTTATTTTTCCTAAATTTTCTAAAAGATAATAATATATAAAAATATAAATAAAAAATAATAAAGGCAAATACAATAATGATAAAAGAGCATGGTATAAAAATATCAAAAAATAATGAAATAAAAAATATATAAAAATAAAAAATATAATAAATAACAGAAAGAAAGAAAAATTACCGTGCTCTTTTGGTTGGAACTACTATGAAGCGGCATCTCGGCTAGTAGATCTATATTTCGTCTTCATTATGCCGAATAAACTCTAATAACTCAGCATTAGAATGAGTTCCTAACCTTGAAGCATGTATTTTTTTTTTAAAACTATGTGCTAAAATTGAAAGAATTTGAGATAATTACAGAAATTGAGGATTTATCTGTGAATGAAATGAATGAATTCCTTCGTTTATATAGAGAAACGGAAAGGAAAAAAATTCAAAAATTAAGTTTATTGTTCATGAATAGTAAACTTTACTATTGATGAATAGTACTTTTTACTATTTATAAATAGTAAATTACTATTGATGAATAGTAAATTACTATTTTTAATAGTAAATACTATTTACTACTAATTATGAATAGTAAGTTACTATTTATGAATAATAAATAGTGCATGAACAGTGACTACACAGTAAATAAACAGTAAATTCAATTATTCAATTTAATCATTCAAATACTTGCGTGTGTATCAATATTTTTACTTGTAAGAGGCAAAAAGAAGACGTGCATAAAAATTAGCCAAACTTTTTGAAATAAAAAATTATTAGCTCGGGTCCACAACCCAAATTTTGATTAGGTCCAGAACCTAGAATCTCTTCTAAGTCTAGAACTTAGCTCGGATCCAGAATCCAAATTTTCCTTAGGTCCAGAACCTAGAATCTCTTTTAAGTCAAGAACTTAGCTCGGGTCCAGAACCCAAATTTTCCTTAGGTCTAGAACCTAGAATATCTTCTAAGTCCAGAACTTAGCTCGGATCCAGAACCCAAATTTTCCTTAGGTCCAGAACTTAGAATCTCTTTTAAGTCCAGAACTTAGCTCGGGTCCAAAACCCAAATTACCTTAGGTCCAGAACCTAGAATCTCTTCTAAGTACAGAACTTAGCTCGGGTCTAGAACCTAAATTTTCCTCAGGTCCAGAATCTAGAATCTCTTATAAGTCCAGAACTTAACTCGGGTCCAGAACCTAAATTTTTCTTAGGTCCAGAAACTAGAATCTCTTCTAAGTCCAGAATTTAGCTCGGGTCTAGAACCTAAATTTTCCTTAGGTCCAGAACCTAGAATCTCTTTTAAGTCCAGAACTTAGCTCGGGTACATAACCTAAATTTTCTTTAGGTCCAGAACCTAGAATCTCTTCTATGTCCAGAGCTTAGCTTGGGTCTAGAACCTAAATTATCCTTTGGTCCAGAACCTAGAATCTTTTTTAAGTCCAGAACTTAGCTCAGGTCCAGAACCTAAAATTATCCTTGAGTCCAGAACTCGAACCGGGTCCAGAACCCAAAACTTCAACCATCTCAAAAATTAATTAGTCCGGTCTAATATATTTTAATTAGTCCAAAATAATTTTTGTGTTGTCCAATATATTTTAATTAGTCCAAAACAATTTTTGTTATCTTAATTAAATAATATTTGTTTTAATATTTAATTTTTATTAATAAAAAAATAATAATAATAAACTAAAAATAAAAATAAAAATCGGCGACGGAAAAATTAGTGACAAAAAAATTCATCGCCGAAGAGTTGCGGCGAAATGGCCCGCAGGCCAATTTTCGCCCCGAGTCCGCAGTCAGCTGCGGCAGCTTTTTCGCCAGAGCAATTTTTCCGCAACAGTTTTTTTTTCGCCAGCAAAATTTTTCAAATTTTTCCAAAACCAAATACAATTAGGTTTCGGTTTTCTTTTCTTAATTAATGTTAGATTTCGTGAATAACTAAAATTAATCATAAAAATGTTCTATAAATAAGGACTAAAACAACACAAAAAAGGGGATCGAATTTTGAGGGAAAATTTGAGACTGAAATTGAGGAGGAATACTGTGAAAGGGAATCGAATTTGAAGAATTCGTTCTAGCAGTGAAGTCGATAGGACTTTTGAGAGAGCAAACAAGCAATTCAATACATCAAAGGCAGCAAAGCTTGTCTTTGTTCTTGTTCATCCAAGAAGAAATTTTTGGTGTAACCAACAAACAAAGGTATGAATATCTAATTTCTTCACAGTAGCTTAAACCATTCAATTGTCTCTTTTGATTCAAAAACCCTATAACCCTAATATACTTTCTAAAGCTTAAAAACCTTAATCCATTTCTTTGTTTTCCAAAAATCTTAAAATTGTTATTTTTGTTTCTTCGAAATCTCAAAACCCTAACTTGCTTTCCAATTTTTCAAAACCCTAAATTGAATATGTTTCTTTCCAAAAACCCTAAAAAATATCTTTTCTATTTCTGTAAACCTTAAATCGTTTTTTTTATTTTCATAAAGCTTCATAAAATTATCTATTGTTTTTCCAAATTCTAAAATCTAATGCATTCTCCGAAACCCTAATTCTAAAATTCTAAAACCCTAATTCAACTTTAAAACCAAAACAGTAAACCCTAAACTAGCTAATCTAAAACTTAATTTTTCTTAAACCCTAACTCCCTTAAAACCTTAAACCCTAATTTTTCTAAACCCTAATCCTTTAAACCTTAAAACCTTATAAACCTAAAAATTAAAATTCAACACAGTAAATAACCATAAATCATAAACCTAATATTTTAAAGTGTCCAAACCCTAATTTTATGATTTCACTCCTCAAACATTAATTTGGTTAATCAATGAATTTTTTCAACCTCTTAAATTATAAAACTTTAATACATTTCAATTCCATTAAAATTCACAGTAGATTAAACACATAAATTCCAAAACCCTAAACACATTAAATAAAGAATCTTAAATAGAAACTGTAGCCCTAATTTGAATCATTACTTGCTTTATTCAATTTTATATTTGATTATGTAGTCTATTATATGCTTTAATTTATTTTCAATGCATTGTTGATTTATTTAAGTTCAATGCTTGATTTATTTAGTTTATTATGGATGGATATTTACTTTATATTTTGATTGATATCTTTGATGAATGATTTATTTATGATGAATGGTTATTTACTTTTATCGATTTATTTAGATTTCCAAATGTTGTAAGAGGTATGTTTCCACTTGGTGGGTACCTCATTAGTTAAATATCATGTAATTTAAATCGCTTTTCTATTTTAGAACCAATGTAAAGGACATGTTTCTACCTTTCGGTGGGTGTCCTATTTAGACATGGATTATGTAAGGGCATGTCTCCATCTTCGGATGGGTGTCCATTTATTTGTTTTGCTTGGACATTGTTTTTATTTTCAATATATCGATGCTTTATTTTAATTATTGTGTGTAATATGGATAATAGTATTATGTTTAAGAATTTTATAATATTAAGACCTATAAAGGAGGCCGGTTCCAATGAACCTGGCGTTGTGGGTGTGCTGGGCTATTTCTCACCTTCCCCACACGTACCCAACTTTTCAAACCCATTCGAACCATTCCACTGGGAGTGGGGGCAAAAATACCCGCTCACAGTTTCCTTTCATAATGAATGGTTTAATATTTTTTTATTGATTTACCTTATCTTTTTCATTATGTAAGAGGTATGTTTTCACCTTGTGGGTACCTCATTAATTAGTTGTTGTGTAATTTAAATTATTTTTTTATTTTGGGATCAATGTAAAGGACTTGTTTTCACCTTTCATTGGGTGTCCTATTTATTCTTAGACATGGACAATGTAAGGACATGTTTTCATCCTCAGATGGGTGTCCATTTATTTATTTTGTTTGAACATTGCTATGATTTTTAATAAAGTATTTATTTATTCTTATGATTGCATGTAATATGGATAATGTCATTATATTTAAGAATTTTATAATATTAAGACCTGAAAAAGAGGTTGGTTCTAATAAACCGGGTGTTGTGGTGGTGCTGGGCCATTTCTCACCTTCTCCACAGGTACCTAACTTTTTTGAACCCATTAGGGGGTTGGGGATTCCATAGAAATCAAGTCATCTACC
This sequence comes from Garcia nutans, assembly GCA_947685225.1. Lineage (NCBI taxonomy): Eukaryota > Viridiplantae > Streptophyta > Magnoliopsida > Malpighiales > Euphorbiaceae > Garcia > Garcia nutans. The sequence goes on from CANTUV010000043.1 coordinate 43,582,930, forward strand.
CTTTTCTTTTTCCTGGCCCATCCGGGTGGCAACTCCATTTTCTCCAGATTTAGGCCGGTGTTCTCTAATGCCCTAAGCCTAATAGTGTCAAAGTCGCAAGAACCATTCCACCGGGACTGGGGCAAAAATCCCCGCTCACAAGTTCAAAAGCCTACGACAATCCGACCTACGCTGGAGATGAAGAATCCAACAACAACTCAGTTAGCTTCTCACCAAAAGCAATGGAACCTGAGCAGATTCAAAAGATATTGGATGATGCCCTTGAAGTCAAGATGGAAGAACTAAAGGGGGCCCTAGCTGAGATCATGAAGAGTCAAATGGATACAGTATTTGGGAACACTGCTGAAGCATCCACAAGCACCAAGAAAGACACGGAAAAGGCTAAAGTTGGTGAAGTAGCTTTTGATGATGACAAGATAGTCTTTGATGATGATGACTGGGCTTAATACTTTTAAGATCCTTAAGACAAGAAGGAGCCGAAGGTTATTGAAAGATCAGCCATGGAAAAGAATGAAACTTTAGATGCTGAGAAGTTGATCACTGACTTGGAAAAGAAGTTTGAAAAGAAGTTGAAAACTGAAGAAATGTCTGAGGTCGACAAGTTGTTTGAGCTAGATGAAGAGGTTTCGTATAAGTTCAAGATGCCATCCTTTGCAATGTTTGATGGAACTGGAAATCCTCACCTCTATGTGAAGTAATATATCACTACTATGCAGTCTGCCCGAGCTACTAAGGCTCAAACTCTAAGATACTTCATGCTCACATTGGATCGTATTATCCAAAATTAGTTCAATACCTTAGATTAAGGCACTCAAAAGAGCTGGGATTTACTATATAAAGCCTTCATCCAATAATATGGATACAATGTTGAATTGGAGGTTACTTTAATGGAGGTGGAGTCCATTAGACAAATGTCGAATGAGAACTTCGTAGACTATGAAAGAGGTGGAAGAACAAAACAACTTTGGTAAAAAAGAGGACCTATGAATCAGATCAGATTAGGATGATTGTGAGAGGGGTGTTGCCTAGCCTTCGTGAAAGAATATCTCATACACTTATTTGGGATTTCAATGACCTTTTGTAAGCTGGTTTGCAAATTAAAGAGTGGGAAAGGGAGAAGAACCATTTTTTGGAAAGAAGGAATGAGAAAGGAAACTACCAGTCTGGTAACCAAAGCATGCAAAAGGCAGTTGATGTTAATACCACTAGCCAAGGAGGAAGAAGGCAGTTTTCAAAATTGGGAAGGCCGCTATCTTAGGTTCTCAATAAGCTACAAAAGAAGGGATTATTGCAGCCCTTGAATCCTCATCCTTTGCCTAATCCTCTTCCACCTAACTTTGACACTAAGGCATTTTGCCAATTTCATCAAATGCAAGGACATGACACAGATAAATGTTTGAGGTTGAGGCATAAAATCCAAAATTTGATTGATAATGGGAAATTGCTTGAGCCTAACAAGCCAAACACCAAAGACAATCCATTGCCAATATTTAATAGAGTACCACCACCGGCGACCTTCATGATTAAAGAAGCAACCAAAGAAGAAGTATTGTTTAACAAAATTGAACAAGCTATGGTTGGTAAAGAAGTAGCAATCTATTTTGTGAATGAATTTTGGGACTTAAGTGATAGTGATGATGGTCTTGAACCCAAAAAGGAGGAATGGACCTGGTCTGAGCCTGAAGAAAATGGGGTGATGAACACTACATCTGCTAAGCCTTATGTAAGGCCACTGCCCAAGGAAGTAGAAGCTAATAAAGGAAAGGAAGTAGAAGTTGAGAATAAAGAAGAAGAAGACAACACTGTTCTTAAGCAATTGAAGAGGACCTAAGCAAGTGTTAGATTTGGGACCTATTGGTCACTTCCAAGAAGCACCATGAAACTATGGCCAAGGTTTTGGCTAGCATGCTGATTTCCACTTCCATAACACTAGATGAGCTGGTTAACTTCGTGAAAGTTGAAGGAGTGATGAAATGCGAAGATATTCAAAAGAAGAGCTAAGTTGATATGGGAATGGTATCATTCTCGGATGTGAATTTGCCAGAATAGGGGAAAGATCACATCCGCCCCCTCTTCATCAAAGTAGAAGTCAAAGGAAAAAGGACTCCATGTGTAATGGTTGATGATGGGTCTGCCATAAATGTTTTCCCACTTAAAATCTTGCCAAAGCTAGCTATGTCAACAAGAGACCTAAGCCCAATTAAAGTGACCATTAGGGCTTATGACAATACTAAAAGGCATGCTGAAGGGACTTTCAAAGCTATTGTGAAGGTTGGTCCAATTGAGTCTATGGTAGAATTTGTGGTTTTCGACATACCTGTTACTTTTGCACTGCTATTAGGATGACCCTAGTTTCATCCTCTTGGTGGAGTTCCTTCAACACTCCATCAAAAGATCAAGTTCTCAAACAGAGATGAGACGGTGGTCATTGAGGCCGAGGATAATGAAGTGGTCAATGCTCTAATGATTGAGAGGCCTCTCAATGGTTTCCATGTAGCCATAATTTTTTGATGATGGAATAGTGGACTTAAAGATCCTAAAAATGATGAAGAATGTGAGCTACCTTCCTGGTTCTGGTCTTGGAAAGGGTAAGACTAGCGTGACAAAGCTTCCAGGCTTCAAGACTCAAGCATCAAAGAAAGGGTTAGGGTATGAAGAAGCTAGCAAAGATGTTCAGGTAAAGAAGAATGACAAGATGAGCTTTCCATAACTTGAAGAAATTTTTGTCAAAACTCCACACATGGGACCACTCCAAGGGAAGCCCGAGCCTGTCATATTCATGGGAAAGTTGATTCCGGGTTTTGAGATTTTTGCCGATGTTACCGAACTGGTAGAACAAGTGAAGAAAGAGTTCATCCTGCCAACTAACAATGATCCCAATCTAGAAGGAAAGAAGGAAACTATCCTACAAGCTGAGAAGACTCCAGAGGAAATTGCTGCTCTGGCTAAAGAAAAGTTTGAAGATGGTCTGCTTTATGATTTTGAGAACAATGATTTTGATTTTGATTTTATTTTGTCTACTTTGTATGAGGATGATGATGTTTTCTTTTCCAAAATGAATGCAATAAAGTCTGATTTTGCCTACTTGTGTGATGTTTTTCCTGATGGTTGCATACATTCAAATAGTGGTTACATGAGCATTTTTAATATTAATTCTATTGAGACACAATCATTAAATTTGGGAATAACCAATGATCCTAAAAAGATTAGCATAACATCTGACCTTACTCCTGATGAGAGAGAGAGATTTGAAAAAATATTTAAAAAGTATGAAGAGGTTTTTGCTTGGTCTTATAAGGATATGCTTAGAATAGATCGAGACATAGCCGAGCATCTGATTCCTACCTATACTCACATGAAACCTGTCAAACAAAAACTTAGATGGTTAAGACCAGAATGGGCTAAATTAGTTAAAGAAGAGGACACTAAACAAATACAAGTAAAGTTCCTTGAAGTGATATATTACCCAGATTGGATAGCCAACATAGTACCTGTGCCAAAGAAGGATAGTCGAATTAGGGTCCATGTAGACTATAGAGACTTGAACAAAGCTTCCCCTAAAGACGATTTTCCTTTACCCCATATAGATGTCCTTATTGATAGTGCAGCCTCTAGTGTGCTACACTCATTTATAGATGAATTTTTCGGATACAACCAAGTGTTAATGGCCTAAGAGGATAAGGCCAAAACGGCCTTCATTACTACGTGGGGAATATTTTGTTATAGGGTAATGCCGTTTGGGTTAAAGAATACTGGAGCAACCTACCAAAGGATGGCTACCACTTTTTTAATGATATGATGCACAAAGAAGTCGAGGTCTAGATCGATGATATGATGGTAAAGTCGGATACAAGGGAACAACACTTCTAAAACTTAGAGTTATTCTTCGAGAGAGCAGTGAAGTATAATCTAAGGTTAAACCTAAAGAAGTGTGTATTTGGGGTTACTTCAGGCAAGTTGTTAGGACACATGATTAGTCCAAATAGCATTGAGATTGACCCTAACAAGGTTAAGCCAATCATAGATATGCCAGTTCCAAAGATGGAGAAAGAAGTTTGGGAGTTTATTGGTAGGTTACAGCACATTAGCAAGTTCATAGCAAAAGCTCACCATGATCTGCGAACCAATCTTCAAATTGCTTAAAAAGAATCAGCCAGTCGAGTGGAATGAAGAATTTCAAAAGGGCTTTGAACATATAAAGGAGTATCTACTAAATCCACCTATTTTGAAATCACTTAAATCCGATAAACATTTATACTATACTTAGTAGTAGAGGAAGAGTCGATAGGAGCTATGATAGCCCAAGCAGATGAGTCAAGGGTTGAGCACGCAATCTACTATTTGAGTAGAAAGCTCCTACCTTATGAGATTAATTATACTATCATTGAAAAGACTTGTATAGCTGTGGTTTGGTCTTTTAAGAAGTTACAACATTTTGGATCCAGTGAAGTACTTAAGGGAGACACCCTCTTTAATCGGGAAATATGGTCAATGGTTAATTATTTTGGAAGAATTTGAGAATAAGTATGTAACCAGGAAAACAATCAAAGGTAGAACGGTGGCAGAATTCCTAGCTCGGCAACCATTACAGGATAGTGAAGAGGTAGTCTTGGAATTTCCTGATGAACATTTAGAGGCCATAGAAGTACAAGGATGGAAGATGTATTTTGATGGAGTAGTAAATAGGAAAGGAGCATGTTTGGGAGTCATACTAGAATCACCCGAAGGGGAGCTTATCCCTTTAGCTAAGAAGTTGAAATTTTGGGCAACCAATAATATGGTGGAGTATGAAGCATGTATTTTTGGTTTGTAAACCTAATGATTATAAAGGTAGATAAAGTGCAAGTCATTGTTTATTCATTGATATTAGTAGCCCAGTTGAATGGAGAGTGGGAGTTAAAAGAAGAGAAGCTAAAACCATACCACCATTACTTAACCATGATGAAGAAGAACTTTAAGGAGTGCAGGTTTATACACCTACCAAGAGAAGAAAACCAGATGGCCGATGCCCTAGCCACATTGGCTTCGATATGGGAGAATCTTGTAAATTTATTTCTCAAGTCTCTGGTTTTGAGCAGTTCATCAACTCCTTGCTATGAATATGAGACAATCATGGAAATTAATATAGACCATGACGCGTGGTATGACACCATAAGGCTATTTTTGGAGAATAAGGAATACCATTGGGGGGAACAAGGGAAGAGAGAAGAGCCATAAGTCGATGCTCCTTACAATACATCACCTTTCATGGAGAGTTGTATCAAAGATGGCCTAATGGGGTGCACTTGAGATGCTTGAGAAAGCCTGAAGCTGAGCATATCATGTCATAAATACATGCAGGAAGTTATTGTCCACACATGAGTGGTTTAACCCTAGTTAAGAAGATAATTTGACAAGGTTACTACTGGTTAACCATGAAGAGAGATCGCATTGAGTTTGTGAACAAGTGCCAACAATGTCAGATGCATGGTAATTTGAATTGCATACCTCCTGAAGAATTGGATTCTATGTCTTCACCCTGGCCCTTTACAACTTGGGGAATTGACATTATAGGAGAGATAGATCCGACGGCTTCAAAGGGTCACCGCTTTATCATAATAGCAGTGGATTATTTTACAAAATGGGTTGAAGCTGAATCTTCAACAAGCTGGGGGCAAGGGAAATGGCAAGATTTATTAAAAGGAATCTCATCTATAGATATGGAGTCCCGCACAGTGTGATATCAAACAATGGGGTATAGTTTCAAGGAGCAGTTAAGGACTTATTCTCGAAGTGCCAAATTCATCATCATCGATCCTGTCCTTATAGACCAAAGGCTACTAGTACAGTAGAAGTGACAAACAAGACAATTAAGCAGATTTTGTCCAAGATGACCAAGACATACAGGGATTGGTAAAAAATGCTTCCTTTTACTTTATGGGGATACAGAACAAGTGTATGAATGCCTACTGGAGTGACACTGTTTTCCTTGGTTTATGGGATGGAAGTAGTGTTACCAATTGAAATAGAGATCAAGTTATTAAGAGTGGTCCTGAAAGCCAAACTGCCAGAGACGGAGTGGGTAGTAAGCAGATACACACAGTTAGCCTTACTAGAAGAGAGGAGGTTGAAAGCACTGTATCATCATTAGTTATACCAAAGGAAGATAGCTCGAGCCTACAATAGAAGGGTTAAGGTCAAAAAGTTCATAATCGACAACTTAGTCTTAAAGCAGTGTAAACCTAATGTCTCTGATCCAAGAGGAAAATTTAGGCCTAGTTAGGAAGGACCATATATTGTGAAACAAGTCATGAGCAAGGGTGCAGTCAAAATATCAGACATGGACAGGAATGAGTTTAGTGAGCCGGTGAACATAGATAGGTTGAAGAGGTTTTATGTGTAAATAAAAAAAATAAGAGAGCTCTCTAGGTTGAAAACCCAAAAAGGACAGCCTAGGCAAAAGTTTGAGTAATCCGCTAGTTTTGAAAACCCGAAAGGGCATACTAGGCAACAATTAGGACTAAACGAGAGAAAATTATCAATTAGAAAACATTAAAGGGCTGGTTGGTGACAAGAGTGATCTTGTGTATGCTGGCTTTATGATTGATTTTTCCCTAATTTAATAAAATAGAGTTAATTTAAAATTATTATATATGCACTATTTCAAGTATTTAACCAAATATGGTAAAATAAATAATACAATAGCAAAAGGTGATGACAGATTATAAAAGAAAAAGAAACATCTTTTATTATGTTCATTATTTTTCACCCTAACATTGTTCTTTCTAAAGAATTAACAAAATGTAAAATCTATGGTAGACTATAAGTGTGATGTGTAGTCCAGCTTTTCTTCAACCGATCCAAGAAGGCTTCAGTCAGACGAGGCATGTCCAAGTCAGGAGTAAACTCAGAACCACGAGGCTCGGCTCCATACTGATGATCAAGCTGGTGAGGATCATAGTAAGTACCTCGACAAAGAGCAGTAAGAGGAACATATATCAAATATGTCCAAATGGTGATACGAGAAATCTTCCACCAAGGTACTAACCAATGAATGTCGACTGTAGCGCTGTACGGATCTAGTCAGCCCACTCAGCATATGAAGAAGTAGGATGGAATAGTTTCCTAGCAGAGTGATATCGTGGTAGATATCTGGTGAAATCCATGGATGGTATGTCAAGCAAGCAGAGGTGCTCTTGAAGCCAAATCTGTAAAGCCCAATAAAACAAATTAAAAACAAAAAGAATGATGATATCCGTTAGGATGAAAACCCACAAGGGCGGCCTAAGCAAAAGTTAGGGCCTTTTGCTAGTTTCAAAAGCCCACAAGGGCGGTCTAGAAAAAAAAATAGAACCAATAGTAAAATAATAAGAAAAAGGGAAAAAGTTGGGACAGGTCGCTAGTTTTGAAAACCCGCAAGGGTGGACTAGGCAAAAATTAGAGCAATAAAAATAAAAAAGAAAAAGGCCTAAATTGAAAACTTGAAAGAGCGGTTTAGGTAATTACCTGTAGCAGCAAGGGACTTCCAACCAATCTCCTCGAAGATTCTAATTTGAATTGATCCAATCCAACTAGGTCTCGGCGAAGATCACAGGTATCGGTGACAAGCCTCCTTCCATTTGGTCCATGATATCCAATATTCTTGGATCGATGTCCCAATCAGGAGAAACAAGGAAGAATTTTCTAAGAAAGCATAGACAACACATGCATGCCCATGCCTTGGTGGGAGCCAAATGAGAAATGCAAAAGTAAATCAAGGGACCAAACATAATTTTCTCACCTCCAGTCAATTGCAAAACTTCAGGCTTTGAAATTTGGAATAACATTTGCATCTTTTATTGATTTTTGGAAATTAATATGGGTAATGCCATTGGTTAATTACTTGGATATCCAAGGATGGCCTCAAATTCTTCAATTATGAGACATATCTCAAAGTCATTTACCTTGAATGTCCTAGAATTCACATACTAAAAAGAAACCATGGCATGAAGAAAGGAATAGTCTAATTTAACATTTTGAAAGCATTTCAAAGTATTAATTTGTGACCAAGATATTTGCTCCCAATGAATAGCTTTCGTATTTTTAAATAAACCTTTAATTTTTTTCAAATTTAGTTATGTCATTGTTGAAATTAAAGAAAAAAATTTAAAATTGTTGAAAGAGAATTTTGATATTGAAACAAAATTTCGTGGAGAATTTCTTGGTTTTCATTGGGAATTATAGCATTGAAAGAAACTTTATATAAGGGATTAATTTGTCCACCGAGGTTGACAAGGAAAGAGCAATAATTTAGGCCAAGACTCCCAAGGAAAGGAAATTTAAGAGATTTTGAGTTACCACGTTAGTTGGATTTGCAAATCAGGGGTGCTTTAGGATTTTGAATTGTGAGAGGGACTTATGTGTGTACTTTAATAATAACAATGATAATACAAAATGATAAAAAAAATTAAAAATAAAAAAAAAAGAAGAAAAAGAGTCAAAAGTTGTAGTAAAAGTAAAATTTATTATTATTATTATTATTATTATTATTATTAGTATCATCATCGTTGTTATTATTATTGTTATTATTAATAATAATAATATAATATTTTCTCAATTAATACAATGATCACTAAGAAGGAGGAGGTGGTCCATAATAAAATAAAGCTTTGAGAAAGTCGTCACCTATTGGAGGAGGAGGCATATCATCTGTCCTAAGTCCACCTGAAGAAGAAGCACCTAAACCTCTATTACCCTGGAATTCAGGCCTATAATAGTAATCATCTAGAGTAGATGAAGGAATCTCATGGTCATCAGTTTGGGGCCCCTGATGAGAGTGATTTTATACTAGTTTTTAGTATGATTTTAATGTGTTTTTAGTTAATGTTTTATTTGATTGGTTTAAAGTTTGTTTTAAGTGTTTGTTTTAGGTTAAAGTGGAAAAATTCATTTGGATGATCAAAACAAGCAAGAAAGAGCATGAATCAAGCAAGACATGGCCAAGCCAAATCAAGCTTGGCCATGTCCCTCAAGCAAATTGAATGGTAGTACCTGACACAGGCAAGTGACACGCCCAAGCCAGTGGCCATGTCACATGACATGGCCACAAGCTTGGTTGTGTCCCATCCCTAGACAAAGAACCAATCAAGAAAGGAAAGAAAAGAGAAGCAGTAGCTGACACACCCAGGTGACACGCCCAAGCCAGTGGCCGTGTCACATGACACAGCCACAAGCTTGGCCGTGTCACCCATTGGAAGCAAAGAGAAGAGTTGGCAAAATGACGAAATAGAACATGACACGGCAAAGCCACTAGCCGTGTCACATGACACGGCCAGAAGCTTGGCCGTGTCACCTAGAGGAAAAGAAGGAAAGAATGGGGCAGAAGGTGACATGGCCAGCAAGCTTGGCCGTGTCCCAAAGCAAAACATGAGACACGGCCAAGCCACTCTTGGCTTGGCCGTGTCACCCTATAAAAAGATGATTCTTCTGCTCGAGTTTGAGGAACAAGTGGGGGACAACCAATTACTTTTGCCAAAAGAAATACAAAACAAATAGAATGTGGGGAAAAAGGGAGAGTGGTGTGAGCTGGTGTGAGTTGGAAGGCATAGGCTTGAGCTTTGGAGGGAAAATAAGAAGAGAAGAGGTGTAACACCCCTTCCCGACCTACATGTGTAAGCCGAGTAGAGGCGCCACACTATCCAAATGTTGCTACCAATTTTACTTAGTCAAATTTTTGTTCCGATTTTACAGAAATTTTGCCAGAAGTTCACTTAGAAATTTGAATCCCAAGTGTCGACAAAACTTGTTTTTCTGATTTTTGAAAACATTTTACACAGACCAATGTGAAGACCATCAAATTTAATGCACTCCCAATGAATCCACCTTATACCCTCAACTACAAACCTGCACGAAGAGTTCACACTTCTAATCCAGAATAAAGTAGAGATTTATTATTATTACATACCAACAACGTACAATATCACTTACTGACTCTCAATCTTATATATACATATACATGCCACAACTAGCTAACTCATAATGGAAACTAAAGGCTACTCTGAGGTGCTGCACTGTGTTGTGCTGCTCGATGCTAATCACCGAAATCTACTGCTCCAAACCTACGAGTCAAGAAAACTCAACTCGCTGAGCAATGACGCTCAGTGGGTACTTTACCGATGAAAATATAAGTGAAACATGAAAGCATTTGAAATAAAAGGAAATACTTAAATCATAAATCAACCCACCTTAAACCAATGGAAGTTACTGTACATTCAGTGTAAATATGCTTTCAACAAATGTAAAAACCATAATTCAAACTCATTTTGCATTACGTAGTTTAACGAAAAATAATATGTCTTTGATTCAGGCTCTACTGATATATAGGGAACCATAGTGATAAGGCAGTGGGCCTCCCCACTGTAACATAGGGGGCCCTCACCATCGATATCAGATCACAGGAATGGGCCTCCCCATCCTGGTTAACCAATGGGCCTCCCCATTGGCTTCAGTGGCCTCACCACTGAATAAAATATCATATCACAATAATGTGCAGTACTGCATGCGTTAGTATAGTGCACCATCCCTTATCTACCACTCCCACAATCCAGTAGAGCAAAAAGATTAAAATGATTCAATTTAAGTCCCAACTTCATTTTAGAATGATTCCAGAAATCAATTTAAATTCTCATTGCGCTTTGCCATTTATGCCGCGCACCACTTTCTTTGGTCAAACCGTTACTCTTTTTCACATATTTAACATCCACCATAAAACATCAAACGTTTCAAAGCATTCCTCAAAAGATCACAAATTGACCAAATGAATAGTGTTGCGGCGAGAAAAATCGGCAACGCAAAATGGCATGACCACATGAATAGTATAATCTGGGTTTTCGTCAAAATTTCAGTCCACTACAGTTATGCATTTGACCAAGTAAATGATCTTATTTTTGGCTGAAATTTTACATAAAACTTATTTCATATGTTGACTAATTTCATGTAAAATTTTGTTGAAAAATTCATTCGTTTGCTGCCCCAAACACTTTCCACAAAAATAGTCCAGAAGCTGTCACTTTGGGACCATTTCGGCCCAAACATTTGAAATGCATAGGATAGTTTATTTTTCTTTTGCAAATCAATATTAAGACTTCTTTAATAGTAAAGTGAAGATTCAAACACTTCCTTTTAGCAATTTTTGCAAGTTTAACTCAAATCAAACTAATTAAAGTCCAAACAACTTACTAAATGAACTTGCCAAATTTTCTCAAAACATTTGGTTTCAATTAAATTTAACAACCCAATTGCCATAAGAAAACAAGAACATAACTCAAATATTTAATTTAAACTAAATCAATATATTTAAACATCAATTTCAAAACTTCCATAAACCAAAGTTTGTAAGCAAATAAAATTTCTTTTATGGTAAAGCACCAAATCAAAAGTAATTATTCAAAGGTAAAGTACCAAACCTTATTTCTTTAACTTCTCTTAGCTTTTCCTTCTTCTCCTTCTTTAATTCTTTATTTCTCCTTCAATCAATTCAAAATACAACATAAACCTTAGAATTTCAAAATAATAAATTATCCTCCATTTCTTTTCCAACCGAAACCCCTAATCCAATCTTATTAATCTTTCTACCTCTTGATTCTTCCATTTAATCAATTAATCTCATCACTTACTTAAAATTTTTTTTTCCAATTCCATATAAAGACTCTAATTCCCAATCTTCCAATAAATATATAACTACCTAAAATTAATACTAAAATTAAAGTCTACTTACTAGAAAACCTTTAAAACTTACCTTAAAAATCAAATTTTGAAGAAACTTGGAAGTCCTTTGGTGTTTCCCTTTGTTGGCCGAATTTTGTAAGTGGAAAAAGAGAGAATTTGCTCTTCATTTCATATATATTTATATACAAAGGAAATGATGATCACCTTAGGTGTTGGTTAACCTCTTAAGACCACTTGTCCACTTTTTCTCTTTCTTCATTTATTACACATTTATTACACATGCTAAATGCTTTCTTTTGATTGGCCAACATTAGATTTGTATTAGTTTTCTTTTCCTTAACTTCTTTCCACTTGTCCCTCTTCCCATTGGATCTCATAAAGTTGTCCCGGGTTACTCATCCGGTCCCGACACAAAACCGGGCCCACTTTACGTTCCGGCGATTAATCGATCATATCTTTTAAACCGTATAGTTCCACGAGTCAAACTATATATAGTTTTGATCCTCTCGACCTCTACTTTCTATTTATAAGGTCTATTTTAGGTTTTCATGTCATTTTGAAAAATTACCAATAAGCCCTCAACTTTTTACAAAATTCCCTTTACGTCCTTTCTTTGCTTGGGTTTTCTTCGGCTTCGTTTCTACTGGCGATCATTTCATATTTAACCTCTCACCATTCTCTACATACTCACGTCCTTATTTCCTACCCTAAATTCATGTATAACTTTAATTGATAAAGACCAAAATGCCCTTAGTCAACATTTCTTCATTTTTCTTTAACGGGACATTTCCTGGAAAAACCGTTACAAGTCGTTGCGATCCGATTTTTCTCTACATTCCATTTTTGGAATCTGTTATATGCACTATTAAGAACATCCGGTGCAACTTTTTTTTAAAATTACATCTACGTCCCCAAAACTTTTAAAAATTACAACTAGGTCCCTTTGGTCATACAACCTTATCTAGGGCTGTTATAAAAAATTATCTTCTCCTTTCCCCTACTCTCGCTATGCACGTGACTACACTGCATAATTGCGGTAGGCGGATGTGACAGTTCCTTCCTCGTTAATTTAAGCTTCGTCCCGAAGCTCATCAAGTGAAAACAAGTATGGGTATTGCTTCCTCATAATTTCTTCGCGTTCCCATGTAGCTTCTTCTACTTTGTGATTTCTCCAAAGCACTTTGACCAATGGAATCTTCTTATTTCGCAACTCTTTGATTTCCCGTGCTAAGGTTTCTACCGGCTCTTCCTCGTATGTCAGGTCGGGATGAATCTCGATATCTTGAGCTTGTATATCATGGGTTGGATCTGAACGATACCTCCTTAGCATTGAAACGTGGAAAACATCATGTATTTTTCTTAATTCGGGTGGTAACGCCAATTGGTAAGCTACTGGACCTATACGTTCAATGAATATGTAAGGCCCAATAACCTTGAACTTAGCTTACCCTTTTGTTTAAATCTTAGCACTTTCTTTCATGGTGAAATCTTAAGAAATACCTTATCACCAACATTGAATTCTATGTCCCTTCTCTTCAGGTCCGCGTATGATTATTATTATTATTATTATTTTCTATTTGTCACAGCTTTTAACCGATCCCGGATAATTTCTACTTTCTCCTCGATCTACTTAACTATCTCCAGGCTCAAGATCTTTGCTTGCTTAATTCTGTACAGCAAATTGGAGTCCTGCATTTTCGTCCTTATATTGCTTCATAAGGAGCCATCTGTATGCTGGACTGGTAGCTGTTGTTATAAACGAACTCCATTAAACTTAAATACTTCTCCCAGCTACCTTTGAATTCTAATATGCATGCTCTTAACATATCTTCCAAGATCTGGGTTACCCTCTTTGACTGTCCGTCCGTTTGTGGATGAAACGACGTACTCTAGTCCGTTCAAGTTCCCAAAGTCGTTTGGAACTTTTGCCAAAAGTTCGACGTAAAGCGTAGATCTTTTTCCGATATGATTGATGTTGGACTCCATGAAATCATACAATCTCTTTAATGTACAAGTCCGTTAACTTATTCAGGGAGTAGTCCATCCTTACTGGTAACAATTGAGCTGACTTAGTTAGCTGGTCTACTATCACCCATATTGCATCATGTTTGTCTCTTGTCATTGGTAGTTCCACCACAAAATCTATATTTATGCGATCCCATTTCCATGTTGCAATCGTAATAAGTTGTAGAAGTCCCGAGGGTAGTTGATGTTCTACCTTTACTTGTTGGCAGGTTAAACATTTCGCCACGTAATCTACCACATCTCTCTTGATCCCTGGCCACTAATAACATTCTTTCAAATCCAATACTGCTTTTACCTTCTTAGAATCAACTCTTATTCCTTCCGCCAATACAATATGTCCTAAAAAGGCCACTTCTTCTAACCAAAATTCACACTTGCTGAATTTGGCGTATAACTGCTTCTCCCTCAATGTTTGTAACACGATTCTCAAGTGCCGGCCATGATCCTCTGCATTCATTGAATAAACCAGTATGTCATCGATGAATACCACGACAAATTGGTCCAAATAAGGATGGAAAATCCGGTTCATCAAATCCATGAATACCGCAGGTGCATTCGTGAGCCCAAAAGGTATTACGATAAACTCATATTGTCCATATCGGGTTTTAAATGTAGTCTTTGGTATATCTTCATCTTTAATCTTTAGTTGATGATAGCCGGATAGCAGATCAATCTTTAAAAAAAACTCTCACACCTTTCAATTGATCAAATAAATCTTCTATCCGGAGTAGCGGGTATTTATTCTTAATCGTAAGCTTATTTAACTGCCGATAATCCACACATAGTCTTAGGGACCCATCTTTCTTTTTCACGAACAGTACACTAATGCCTTATGTTTGGTCAGCTCATCCATTCCAAGTATTGCATCAAATTCCTGGAATGGCAACTCAAACAGATCACCTAAGAAAGTGTGTCCGTGTACTTCTACCGGACAATCCTTTATTACCTTCCTGATAACCATCTCACTACCCAAAGGATTTATAACTAACACTCCATCTGTTTCAAGTTCTACTTCTAAATCCATTAATTCTTCATTTTTCATGCATATATATATGAATGTGAAGAACCTGGGTCTATTAAAGCATAAATCGGCATTCCAAACATAATTAGCTGACCTGTTATGACATTCGGAGCCTCTTCTTCCTCACGCGCCCTCATTGCATACATCCTCGCAGGGGCTCTTGGCTCGGGTCTATCCACCATCTCTGACTGTGCCCGCGATGGATTTCCTCCTCGACCTCTGCCTCGACCTCTACCAGCTATGGCTCGAGATCCTTCGATATTATCTAGTGTGTTTTGCTATCTTAAGGGGCATTCTCGTTTAAAGTGGTCCTTCGCTCCACAAATAAAACATACCCAGGCCTTGCCCCAACATTTTCCTGAATGCCTAAGCCCACATTGAACACAGCGTGGATGGGTGTTTTCACTTCCTCTGATAGTTTCGAACTAAGCAAAGTTACCTCCACCTTGGCCATGCCCTCTTCCTTGTCCTCTCCCAGACCTACCAGTACTATCTACAAGGGTAGCTTGACTCGGGCCGCCCCGAATCGACCTTTGACTGGATATCCTGCTCTGATTTCCTCCCAAGGAACTACCTTCTCTAAACTATTTCCTTGTTTGCTAGAAATTTTTTGAATAACTCTGGGTATCCCTTCTTGCTCTTACCCTCTGTCTCCTATTTCGCTCATCCTTCTGACATTGCTCTACTTCCAGAGCCCTAGTGACCATCTCGGAAATTTCCTTGATATTAGCAGCAATTAACTGCATCCTAATCTCATTATTCAAACCATCCTGGAATTGCTTACACCTATCATGTTCGTCTTCAATTGTCTTCTTGGCATACCTACTCAGCCTAGTAAATTCCCTCTCGTACTCAGCAACGGTCAATCGACCTTGCTTTAAGTGTAGAAACTCCTTTTTCTTGGAATCTAGGTATGCCTCCGATATAAACTTCCTTTTAAACTCATTCACAAAGAAATCCCATGTTCTCTGTTCCGGTGGAACTCGTTGGTGAACTGTGTCCCACCATATATATGCTTCTTCCACTAATAAGGAAGTAGCACATATCACTCGCTCTTTTGGCGTACACTGTAACTGGTCTAAGGCTCGTATTGTTCCTTCCAGCCAATACTCGGCTGTTGAAGAATCATCGTCCTTTCGAGCCTTAAACTCCTTCGCACCATACTTTCTTATCTTTTCTATCGGGGGTTTTCTTTCCCCTCCTACAGCAGGTACTGGTATAGGTGCTGGCGCTGGTGGTGGTGCCGGGGCAACGCCCTCTATCTGTCGCAGCGCTA
Organism: Garcia nutans; assembly: GCA_947685225.1. Taxonomy (NCBI): domain Eukaryota; kingdom Viridiplantae; phylum Streptophyta; class Magnoliopsida; order Malpighiales; family Euphorbiaceae; genus Garcia; species Garcia nutans. The sequence continues at coordinate 43,598,937 of CANTUV010000043.1, forward strand.
CAGCCATCTGTTGCAACATCTCATTCGAAAGAGGAGCTCCCACTGAGGGTTGCTCAGCCTCCGGTGTTTCAGATACATGCGTCTCTACAATATGTGACGCTCGAGATTCAACTTCCTCCTCTACGGCTCTTTGAGAGGACTCTCGCGACATCTATATTCTAACACATAACTCACAGTCAAAAGCAGCATAGCTCAGTAGCACTATTAAACCCTATGTGGCATGTATATAAAGACAAAACACTTAATCAAATATATGCAAACATTCCCTTATTTATTTTCCTATATTTCCTTCCTGAATGATGCCTACTTTTTATCTCTTATTTACTACAGGATATCTCGTTTTACGTCGGTAATGGCCACTCCCAACATAAAACGTACATCCTCCTATGTTGGAATACCCAGAAGCGGCTAAACCGGAGCTCTGATACCACAATTGTAACACCCCTTCCCGACCTACATGTGTAAGCCGAGTAGAGGCGCCACACTATCCAAATGTTGCTATCAATTTTACTTAGTCAAATTTTTGTTCCGATTTTACAGAAATTTTGCCAGAAGTTTGCCTAGAAATTTGAATCCCAAGTGTCGACAAAACTTGTTTTTCTGATTTTTGAAAACATTTTACACAAACCAATGTGAAGACCATCAAATTTAATGCACTCCCAATGAATCCACCTTATACCCTCAACTACAAACCTGCACGAAGAGTTCACACTTCTAATCCAGAATAAAGTAGAGATTTATTATTATTACATACCAACAACGTACAATATCACATACTGACTCTCAATCTTATATATACATATACATGCCACAACTAGCTAACTCATAATGGAAACTAAAGGCTACTCTGAGGTGCTGCGCTGTGTTGTGCTGCTCGATGCTAATCACCGAAATCTACTGCTCCAAACCTACGAGTCAAGAAAACTCAACTCGCTGAGCAATGACGCTCAGTGGGTACTTTACCGATGAAAATATAAGTGAAACATGAAAGCATTTGAAATAAAAGGAAATACTTAAATCATAAATCAACCCACCTTAAACCAATGGAAGTTACTGTACATTCAGTGTAAATATGCTTTCAACAAATGTAAAAACCATAATTCAAACTAATTTTGCATTACGTAGTTTAACGAAAAATAATATGTCTTTGATTCAGGCTCTACTGGTATATAGGGAACCATAGTGATAAGGCAGTGGGCCTCCCCACTATAACATAGGTGGCCCTCACCACCAATATCAGATCACAGGAATGGGCCTCCCCATCCTTGTTAACCAATGGGCCTCCCCATTGGCTTCAGTGGCCTCGCCACTGAATAAAATATCATATCACAATAATGAGCAGTACTGCATGCGTTAGTATAGTGCACCATACCCTTATCTACCACTCCCACTATCCAGTAGAGCAAAAAGATTAAAATGATTCAATTTAAGTCCCAACTTCATTTTAGAATGATTCCAGAAATCAATTTAAATTCTCATTGCGCTTTTCCATTTATTCCGCGCACCACTTTCTTTGGTCAAACCGTTACTCTTTTTCACATATTTAACATCCACCATAAAAACATCAAGCGTTTCAAAGCATTCCTCAAAAGATCACAAATTGACCAAATGAATAGTGTTGCGGCGAGAAAAATCGGCAACGCAAAATGGCATGACCACATGAATAGTAAAATCTGGGTTTTCGTCAAAATTTCAGTCCACTTCAGTTATGCATTTGACCAAGTAAATGATCTTATTTTTGGCTGAAATTTTACAGAAAACTTATTTCATATGTTGACTAATTGCATGTAAAATTTCGTTGAAAAATTCATTCGTTTGCTGCCCCAAACACTTTCCACAAAAATAGTCTAGAAGCTGTCACTTTGGGACCATTTCGGCCCAAACATTTGAAATGCATAGGATAGTTTATTTTTCTTTTGCAAATCAATATTAAGGCTTCTTTAATAGTAAAGTGAAGATTCAAACACTTCCTTTTAGCAATTTTTGCAAGTTTAACTCAAATCAAACTAATTAAAGTCCAAACAACTTACTAAATGAACTTGCCAAATTTTCTCAAAATATTTGGTTTCAATTAAATTTAACAACCCAATTGCCATAAGAAAACAAGAACATAACTCAAATATTTAATTTAAACTAAATCAATATATTTAAACATCAATTTCAAAACTTCCATAAACCAAAGTTTGTAAGCAAATAGAATTTCTTTTATGGTAAAGCACCAAATCAAAAGTAATTATTCAAAGGTAAAGTACCAAACCTTATTTCTTTAACTTCTCTTAGCTTTTCCTTCTTCTCCTTCTTTAATTCTTTATTTCTCCTTCAATCAATTCAAAATACAACATAAACCTTAGAATCTCAAAATAATAAATTATCCTCCATTTCTTTTCCAACCGAAACCCCTAATCCAATCTTATTAATCTTTCTACCTCTTGATTCTTCCATTTAATCAATTAATCTCATCACTTACTTAAAATTTTTTTTCCAATTCCATATAAAGACTCTAATTCCCAATCTTCCAATAAATATATAACTACCTAAAATTAATACTAAAATTAAAGTCTACTTACTAGAAAACCTTTAAAACTTACCTTAAAAATCAAATTTTGAAGAAACTTGGAAGTCCTTTGGTGTTTCCCTTTGTTGGCCGAATTTTGTAAGTGGAAAAAGAGAGAATTTGCTCTTCATTTCATATATATTTATATACAAAGGAAATGATGATCACCTTAGGTGTTGGTTAACCTCTTAAGACCACTTGTCCACTTTTTCTCTTTCTTCATTTATTACACATTTATTACACATGCTAAATGCTTTCTTTTGATTGGCCAACATTAGATTTGTATTAGTTTTCTTTTCCTTAACTTCTTTCCACTTGTCCCTCTTCCCATTGGATCTCATAAAGTTGTCCCGGGTTACTCATCCGGTCCCGACACAAAACCGGGCCCACTTTACGTTCCGGCGATTAATCGATCATATCTTTTAAACCGTATAGTTCCACGAGTCAAACTATATATAGTTTTGATCCTCTCGACCTCTACTTTCTATTTATAAGGTCTATTTTAGGTTTTCATGTCATTTTGAAAAATTACCAATAAGCCCTCAACTTTTTACAAAATTTCCTTTAGGTCCTTTCTTTGCTCGGGTTTTCTCCGGCTTCGTTTCTACTGGCGATCGTTTCATATTTAACCTCTCGCCATTCTCTACGTACTCACGTCCTTATTTCCTACCCTAAATTCATGTATAACTTTAATTGATAATGACCAAAATGCCCTTAGTCAACATTTCTTCATTTTTCTTTAACGGGACATTTCCTGGAAAAACCGTTACACGTCGTTGCAATCCGATTTTTCTCTACATTCCATTTTTGGAATCTGTTATATGCACTATTAAGAACATCCGGTGCAACTTTTTTTTAAAATTACATCTACGTCCCTAAAACTTTTAAAAATTACAACTAGGTCCCTTTGGTCATACAACCTTATCTAGGGTTGTTATCAAAAATTATCTTCTCCTTTCCCCTACTCTCGCTATGCACGTGACTACACTGCAAAATTGCGGTAGGCAGATGTGACAAGAGGAGGGAGCTTTGAGGGGAGCTTCTACAGAGAGGGCTGGAGATTTTGTGCAGGAAACAGAGAACAGAGGCAGAGAAGAGAGGTTTGAGAGGAGGAGGCTGGGCATACACTTTTTGGGCAAGTAGGGAGTGACACTTTCCTTGACTCTTGATCTTCATCCTCCATTTCCATCCTCTCCAACATCTCCATCTTACATTGGCAGCTTCTGGAGATTGAAGAAGCTACATTGAAAAGGGTTTTTCTATTTTCTCCTTTTAATTCATTTTAATGTTATTGTTGTTGTATTAAGTGTATTAAACATGAACTAAATCATTCTCTATCTAGATGTTGATGAACCTTAGCTTATTTGTATGATTGAATGATTTTAATTGATGAAGTTGTTTTATTCTTATGATGCTTAATGATTATTGCCAATTGATGATAGCATGCTTATTGATTGGTTGCCGTTTTCATATTATTGACTTGAGAAAGCTTGATATGAATTGATTACTCATAAGGGTTAAGGATTGATTGGGGTGCTAGAGATAGACATACAAGATCCTTTCGTTTACAGTTCCTTGTTCTTAATGCATGATCTACTTAATTGTGTTTTGAGAAGAGATTCTGACACTCTACTTAGTGATTAGGGATTAATTCGCTCGAGAGAGGTTTTAGTCTATGTTAGAGGAATGCCAACTCTACTCATCAACTCTATTATGTGATGTAATTGTGGCTAGGGGGATTCAATATCTGGATAGTATCTTTATCATCAAACCTTTTTACACAACACACAATTTATCTTTGCTTTCATTTATTTAAGTTAATTGTCTTCAATTACAAAACATCACAAAAATATTAATTCGCTAAACAACAGTTAAGATTTGCACTAGTGCTTGGCCTTGTCCTCAGTGGAACGATAACTCACTCACTACTTTATTACTTGGGCAACCCGTGCACTTGTGGTATTGCTATAGCACAGCTCGCGCGCACCAAGTTTTTGGCGCCGTTGCCGGGACAATGGTTTTAATTCTAGTTATATAATTAAGACTGTTGATTTAGTTTTATTTTTTTATCAAGAATGTTTGTTTGTTTTCTTTGAATTGTTTGTGTGTTTTTCTTTGAATCGTGTGTTAGTTTTCTGTAAATTTGTTTGTTTGTTGTGTTTGAATTTGTTTCTTTAATTGTTTGTTTGTTTTTCTTTAAATTGCTGAGTGCCTTTTGTAAAGATGCAGTTTTCAAGGCACGGGGGAGTTTATGATAGGGACTATAATTCTAACATGGTATGTACAGCATGTGGCAATGCAGGACATAGTGCCAATACATGTTCATTTGGTTTCGAACGATACCAAGAATGGCACGAGGAAGAATATGACTACCAAAGTTTCCAGCAAATGGGAAGTAATGACACATATTCCAATTCTTATAATCCAAGCTGGGAAAGCCACAAAAATGTTTCTTGGGAAAACTAGCAGTACAGTCCACCTCAACAATTTTTTCAGCCTACCAGAGAGGTCCTTACGTTCAAGAAGAATTTTCAAACCAAGACCACCTTAAGGAATCCACATTGGAGGATAAGTTAAATGCTTATATTCACAAACACACGATGAATCAAGATTACCTTGAGGAACCCACTTTGGAGGAAAGATTGAATGCATTCATTCAAAATTGCCCACGAAATGTAGATCAACCTAAGAAACTTACTTTGGAGGAGAGAGTGAATGCCTTCATTCAAGATACAAAGAAATTCCAATGCAATTAATACATAGTGGAAGATAAGTTGAGGTTTGAATCTTTGCAAGAAACACATAAGAGGTTGGACGCTCTAACTAGGCAGCTGGCACATCAACCCCAAGAATACCAAAAGGAGGAGTCTCCTAGCTAATTGGAGCAAAATGAGGTAATCACAAATTTGAGGAATCAACAAGTAATATATAACAATTTTTGTGATTTCTTTGATGCAGGGACTAATCAGGAAGACAATGGCGAGGAGATACTACCCAACACGGAGGAGCCAAACCAATCAACGGAGGAGGAAAATTTGGAGGCATCAACCCCACCCAACTTGCATGAAACCTTTGATCCTTATAGGCCATCAAGTCCATTTTCAGGTAACCTGAAGGATGAGAAGCAAGGTATGCAACTTTCTGACATCTATGACATGCACTCCCAAGGAGATATTGAAAACAAGTTTGAGATTGGTATGCCCTTAGAAGAAGAACATGAAATGCCCAATTTAGAACTTGAGGAGTGTAAACTAATTGTAGATGCCGAGGTTGTTGAGAGGGGACTTGACATTGTTAAAATAGATGAGAAAATGATTCAACCAACCTTGGTTGAATTTCAAGAGTCCCGAAAAGTCATCCCTTCTACTTTTGGTGGTAAGGAAGAGTAGAAATCTGATATGCCCATGTTGCACAAAGACAAAGATTATTACCAAGTTTCTATAGTACTGGAGGATCACCCCAAGGCAACCCTCACATGTCCCTTTGGGACAAATTCTCTTCAATGAATAATATATAGGGGTTGTCATACATTGGGCACACTTCAATGTTGCATGTTGTTCATCCTCTCATTCATAGATTACAATTGTATTATGGGGGGAAGGAGCCCTACATATCGCATATGGGAGAGGTGGAAATCAGGTTTCATCTAAACTCTCTTTTAGTTTATGCATGCTCACATTGAGGACAATGTGGAATTTTAAGTGTGGGGTGCATATTGTGTTTTGTGTTTTTAATTTTGTATTTTGAATTTTTACTTTTAAGTTATTTTTGTTTAGGTTTAGTTAATGTTTTTCTTGTTTTTCTTTGAATAAATCAATTTTGGAAAGTTCAATTGTTATAAATTGTTGATTGATGACCTTTGAATTTTTGAAGCATGAATTTTAGAATTGAGTAGAATTGATGCTTATTGTCAATTTTGTTGGTTTTTCCTTGCATTTCCATTAACCTAGTGAGATATTGAGCCATCAACTGATTATTCTTGTTGTGTGTGAACATCTTTGATTGATGACTTGCTAGAACTTGCTTTGACATACATTTTAAGACTATATAAAAATTTCAATTCGGCATCAAGATGATTAAGGCAAATAGGTGAACCCACTTTGGCTTAAAAAGACCAACCCTATTTTTAACATTAGTTAGCCAATTTTGAGCCTATTTCATTTCTCCTTTTCTTTATTTTTCGCAACACTACCAGCCTTGAACCTTGTTGTTTTAACTCTTATCCTTTCATTAGGTCAAGAGCATTTTAAGAGCGTTTATGACCAAGTGTTGTGTTGAATTAAGTGTGGGATTAAGCTTAGTAGGATTAAGATTTCAAAGTAAAAAAAAATCAAATAAAAAGAAGAAAAACAAGAATAATTGTTGTTATTGTTGAAAGGGTTGGAATATATTTTGGTATAATCATTGCAAGATATAATAAGTGAGTTCCCTTGAAAAGTTCTTTAAATGTCAAGGGGTAGATAAGAGGAAGGTGTTTTTGGATTGTTGGGTTATATATATATGATCGGTTACTTCATTTTTGAAGTGCTCTTGAACTTAATGATTAAGCTCACATTTCCTAAATACCATGCCTTTATCCTAACCCCCATTACAACCCAATAAAAGACCTTTTGATTGATGCTTGATTGTAATAAAGTGGTGGAGATTTGATAGATAAGCAAGCCTATGGCAATAATCTTTCATTGATTGTTATGAGTGTAAACACCACCTTGATCAAACACTTTCTAAGAGTTGGTGAGGGAGTGACAATGTAGGTTATGCATGGAAAGCCACTTAATTGCATTAGTATCAATTTTGTTCGATTTGATATTGATTGCGGATTTAGGAACAGGAAGTCTTGATGCATTTTTATAACTCTTGAACTTGACAAAATTTTTGTGTTTAGTTTGTTTTGCTTTTAGCCTTGCTTGGGGACAAGCAAGGATTTAAGTGTGGGGTATTTGATGAGAGTGATTTCATACTAGTTTTTAGTATGATTTTAATGTGTTTTTAGTTAATGCTTTATTTGGTTTAAAGTTTGTTTTAAGTGTTTGTTTTACGTTAAAGTGGAAAAATTCCCTTGGATGATCAAAACAAGCAAGAAAGAGCATGAATCAAGCAAGACATGGCCAAGCCAAATCAAGCTTGGCCGTGCCCCTCAAGAAAATTGAATGGCAGTACCTGACACAGGCAAGTGATACGCCCAAGCCAGTGGCCATGTCACATGACACGGCCACAAGCTTGGTCGTGTCCCATCCCTAGCCAAAGAACTAAGCAAGAAAGGAAAGAAAAGAGAAGCAGTAGCTGACACACCCAGGTGACACGCCCAAGCCAGTGGCCGTGTCACATGACACGGCCACAAGATTGGCCGTGTCACCGATTGAAAGCAAAGAGAAGAGTTGGCAAAATGAAGAAACAGAAAGGGATACACCCACATGACATGGCCAAGCCACTGGCCATGTCAAGCTTAGCTGTGTCCCAAAGCAAAACATGAGACACGGCCAAGCCACTCTTGGCTTGGCTGTGTCACCCTATAAAAAGATGATTCTTCTACTCGAGTTTGAGGAACAAGTGGGGGACAACCAATTACTTTTTCCAAAAGAAATACAAAACAAATAGAATGTGGGGAACAAGGGAGAGTGGTGTGAGCTGGTGTGAGTTGGAAGGCATAGGCTTGAGCTTTGGAGGGAAAATAAGAAGAGAAGAGGAGGGAGTTTTGAGGGGGAGCTTCTGCAGAAAGGGCTAGAGATTTTGTGTAAGAAACAGAGAACAGAGGCAGAGAAGAGAGGTTTGAGAGGAGGAGGCTAGGCATACACGTTTTGGGCAAGGAGGGAGTGACACTTTGCTTGACTCTTCATCTTCATCCTCCATTTCCATCCTCTCCAACATCTCCATCTTCCATTGGCAGCTCCTGGAGATTGAAGAAGCTACATTGAAAGGGGTTTTTCTATTTTCTCCTTTTAATTCATTTTAATGTTATTGTTGTTGTTGTTGTATTAAGTGTATTGAACATGAACTAAATCATTCTCTATCTAGATGTTGATGAACCTTAGCTTATTTGTATGATTGAATGATTTTAATTGATGAAGTTGTTTTATTCTTATGATGCTTAATGATTATTGCCAATTGATGATAGCATGCTTATTAGTTGGTTGCCATTTTCATATTATTGACTTGAGAAAGCTTGATATGAATTGATTACTCATAAGGGTTGAGGATTGATTGGGGTGCTAGAGATAGACCTATAAGATCCTTTGGTTTATAGTTCCTTGTTCTTAATGCATGATCTACTTAATTGTGTTTTGAGAAGAAATTCCGGCACTCTACTTAGTGATTAGGGACTAATTCGCTCAAGAGAGGTTTTAGTCTAAGTTAGAGGAATGCCAACTCATCTCATCAACTCTATTTTGTGATGTAATTGTGGCTAGGGGGATTCAATATCTGGATAGTATCTTTATCATCAAACCTTTTTACACAACACACAATTTATCTTTGCTTTCATTTATTTAAGTTAATTGTCTTCAATTACAAAACATCACAAAAATATTAATTTGCTAAACAATAGTTAAGATTTGCACTAGTGCTTGGCCTTGTCCTCAGTGGAACGATAACTCACTCACTACTTTATTACTTGGGCGACTCGTGCACTTGCGATATTGCTATAGCACAGCTCGCGCGCCCCATCCCCTTAGAAGATGAAGCACCAGGATCCCTCATTCAAAAGAATTGAAAGTCTCAGAAGTTTTGCTCTAACTGATGATACAATCTTTCGAGATGGGTGATCTGTTGGCATCTAGCAGCTAACACTTCTTGCAGTTTCTTATTTTGCTCCTCAAGGATCCGCTGTGAGTCAGAAAATGTAAGGGTAAGAGCATGCACAATCATGCATACATATAGTATAAATCATCATGGAACAGGGTGACCCACCAGATAACTCGTATCAGAGCCTTGTGGATGAGATGGCACTTCCGATTGGTGAGAAGAAGCAAATACAGGAGCAATAGAGGAAGGTCCAGCCTCATGATCAAATGAGTCGGCAGCCTACAATAATCATGAAAACAGTCAAAATAAGTTGAAAAAGAAGTAATTGCAATGATAGAATGACACGTATTTATCTGAGAGATTCCAGCCTTGGAATAAGAGATAGATTCTCTCTCCTCCTCTTCAACACTGGTTTCCTCATCATTTCCTTCTTCCTCCTCAGGAAATTCCTAAATGCCAACAGGAGACACATCAAAGTTCAAGAGCTGTGTTCGAATAAATTGTGTGTATGACGTGCCTGGTACAAAAAGATAATCTTTAATATCATAGCCATTTTGAGCTAACTGCCATGAATTCTCCAGCATTGATGTAATATTCAAAGTATACATTGGACAATTCATTGGGACCCTCTGTTGCTCAAGACCAAAGAACCAATCATACACCCTTTCCCCGAGAAACCAACCACTAGACACAAGACCAACAATGATTCGGTGGGTGTGCTGGTAAGGCAGTGCAGAATTCATAAAAGAAGTCTAATTCGCCCACTGTTTAACTTTCCACTAAGCCAAGTCTACTTGTAGGATGATAAAAGGTTAGGCAACTCAAGTGATAACGCTGGGTATGAGGCACCCTCATGAGATTGTGCTCATAAGCTAACATTGGATATCTAGCTATCTGACGAGAAATATGAGGCACCCTCATGAGATTATGCTCATAAGCCCATACCTGTAATAATAATGAAAATCAAATTCATGCAAATATATGAGTTAAATTAACAATGGTAGGAGATAGTACCTCGACAATCACTATAAAGCCAAGGAAAGATTTCTTATTCCTGCAAATCTTGTCTAGGCCATGATAGAGATAGGCAAGGCAGCTTCACCCCAACCGTAAAGAGGTACCATATCCATTTCAACAAGGGCATTGTGGACCCTTAATTTTTGACCCAGTCTGATCCGATATTTTTTATATAGTCTAAAATAATTTTTGTGGTATGTTAATTAAATAATATCTATTTTAGTGTTTATTATTTGTAATTTTAATAAAAATAAAAAAGTAATATTGGTAAAGTTAAAAAATATATAAATAAAAAAATAAAAAAATCGGCGATGAAAAAATCGTTGATGAAAAATTTCGTCGCCGAAAGCGAATTGGCAAAATCCTGCTGCGAAATGGCCTTGCGCCCACCCACAACAATTCTCGCAATTATCGCAGTTTCCAGCCCGCAGCAGTTTTTTTGCCAGCGCAATTTTCCAATGCAGTTTTTTTCGAAACAAAATTCTATTTGGTTTTGGTTTCTTTTCATAATTAATTTTAGTTTCCTTAGACAATTAGAAGTAGGTTTATGATTTTTCCTATAAATACCACATTAAAATACAGAATTAGGGGATTGAAAAAAATCATTTTACTGGGGGATGAAACTTTGGACTTCTAAATTGGGGCGGAAAAAAGAGACAGAAAACCCTAGGAGCAAGAGACATTAGCAACAAGAAGTAATCATTAACCCATCAAAGGCAGTAACACCTCCTTTGTCATTGTTCATCCAGAAGCAAATTGTGGAGGAACCAATGAACGGAGGTTTGATTACAAGTCTTTGATTTGATTATATTTACAATGTTATTGCCATATTTTCTTTTAAATACTTCTATCATTTGTTTTGATATTAAGTTAGTAACCTAAATTATTAAACTTAGTAATATGTTTTACAAATTGAATCATCCATTCATCCAATAGCCTAAGTCTTTGATCAAAACTTCAAAAATCCTAAATCATCCTTCTATTTCCAAAACTTCAAAAACCCTAAAACTGTTCTTCTATTTCCAAAACTTCAAAACCCTAAAACTATCCTTCTGTTTCCAAAAACTTTAAACCCTAAATTGTTTTTCCCGAACTATTTTCTTAATCATCTAAACTCTAACCTTTTGTCCGAAATTTCCAAATGTCTTCTTAAATCTCCAAACCCTAATCTTCTTTATAGTTTCTAAAAACTTTAATCATAATTATTTTTATAAAACTCTAAACTATTTTCTTAAATCCTAAAATCAAACATGTTTTCCAAAATATCAAAAACTCTAATCTAGTAAACCCTAGTTTTCCTAAACCCTAATTCTTAAAACATCAAAACTTTATGACAAGTTCATCATCACCTAAAACCATAATCCAGTGAACCTAAAATCCAATCTTTTAAAATTATAAACCCTAATGTGTTAAGGTTCCAAATCCCGAATTTCATGATGTTTGCTCAAAACCCTAACTAATCCTACTTTTTAAATCACGGTAACATTATTTTCATAAAAATATTCAAAACTTAAATCTTTTAAATATCCATTAGCTATGTTATTACTTTAAAATATTTCTCCACAAATTAAACTAGTATATGCAAAACCCTAGTTATTAAACATAAAACCTTAGAAATCCTAATTGACGCATGAACCCCTAAAGTTAATATATTTACTATTTTATTTAAATTGGATGAATGTTTATTATATATTTTGATTGATGTTTGATATCTTTGATGAATAATTTATTTATTATGAATGGTTATTTACTTTTATTGATTTATTTTGATTTCCAAATATTGTCAGAGGTATGTTTCCACTTTGTGGATACCTCATTAATTAATTTCTATGTAATTTAAATTGCTTTTATATTTTGGACCAATGTAAAGGACATGTTTCCACCTTTTGGTAGGTGTCCTATTTACTTTAGACATTAACGATGTAAGGACATGTTTCCATCCTCGGATGGGTGTATATGCACACCACATACCACCATATCTGTAATATACGTATACTGAATATAGGAATGCTACAGTTTACTAAACAAACAACTCATTCCTTTATACAATAATATGAGCAAACTTAAAACATTTAAGTTATATCATAAAACACAAAAAATAAAACATTCATTCAATACGCAGTGGAAAATGTAGAGGTATTTACAAATACATAAACATCAAAATCAAATTTTACAAAACATAAAGTTTATACATGTTTGGCAGTCAGTCTTTGATCTTTAAGCCCACTATTAATGCTTCAAAATCTAGACTCGACTCTGTCTAGATGAACTCTCTGGCTCTACCCTGTCACCTGCACGATGAACCACAATCGCGCTAAGCCAACGGCTTAGTGGTACAAACCACAATAACAAAATGCTTCAATGCAATGCTAATGTCACACATTTCAACAATAAAAACATTATCCATAAATGATATATTAATATTATTCATAACACTACACTCCATTATTTTATTCAATTGTTTCACCATTCATGAATCACATTGAAACAAAAACAAGCATGGGCCCAAAAAACACTAATATGCCATTCCACTTTTAGCGTTTATGTTTTGGTTCAATTATCACATTTATCATTATCATTATCATTATCCCAACTAGGCTTCAAGGATTAGGCTCAACCAAGCTTCAAGGGGAACAAAGCATGCTAAGTATCAACCCAACTTGGCTTCAAGAACCAAACCCAACCTAGCTTCAAGGGTTGTAACATCTCAACTAGGCTTCAAGGAGACCCAACCAAGCTTCAAGGGGAGTTAAGCACGCTAAACTTCAACCCAACTTGACTTCAAGGATCAAGCCCAACCTAGCTTCAAGAGATTGTTACCATTAGGCATGCCACCAACAACAAAACTCTGAAAATGGAATAACACATTAGACACACAATTCATTCATTATTTCATTATCAATTTCATTCTCATTTTCTCATCATCATTTAGGCAACCATGCCTCAATTATCTCATTTGCATCATTATAGCCAACAACAATGGCTTCACATCTCATCAATAGAGTATACATAACCAATTGCATTAGACATATATTTTAAATTCATCATCATCTAGGCAAACATGCCCCATTTATTTCATTTGAATCATTATAGCCAACCACAATCGCATCACATCTCATCATATCTCAATTCACATTAAAGCAATTCATCATTAAAGTATTCATCATAACCAATTGCATTGCACATACATTTTGAATGATCATCATATCTTTCACATTATACAAATCATAACATTAATCAAATGTGTCAACAATGTAATAGATTACTTAACACATTTACAACCAAATTTGTTAAGTCCTAATGTCATGTAAATGTATAAAATAATGTAGGGTTTGTACTTACCTCAAAAACAACTCACACCAATCTATACACTTCCTCTTCCAAGAATTCTCTACTACTAGGATTAGGGCAACTTAACCTCTTCACAACCTAATTAAAAAGGAATAATACACACTTATTTAAAGATACACATGAATTCCAATATAATTATTCACCTATTAGTCTCATACTAGACCCATAGATCACAAATTATAAGCCAACACAACTATCTAGGACCCACGGTCGTGGCCTCACACCCCCACGGTCGTGGCCTCAAATCCCCACGGGTGTGGGTTAGAAAATGAATCTGTCCAATCTGCTTAACACCCCCACGGTCGTGGCATCCAAGGGCCACGGGCGTGGCATCCAATTTGCTTCTGTTTCAGACCAAACTCATGTATTCTATGCTTTCAACTCCATTAAACACAAACACATAGAAAATCTAAGATAATAATTGCTCAAACTCACAATATACATCAATTACCAATACACAACTCTTACTCTTCCAATACCAAACCTAATTCCTTCTCTTTAATTCAATTCCGAAACCACAATCAATTAAACCCAACACACTCAAACACACCACAATCAAACATACTCATACCATCCACAATCAATCATCAAACTCAAATACAACTTAAAATAAAATAAGGAAATCAAGTGAAAACTTACCAAAGTTGATGAAACTTCTCAAATTTTCAACTTAATCACTTGAAATCTTTTCAATCTTGAGCTTGGAAAACAAAAACTCTCTTTCTCTATATTGCTTTGTGATGCCCGGCCAAGAAGGAAAAGAAGAAGAGAAGAGGAAAAATAAGAAGCAAAGTCAAACACTCTTCTCTTTAAACCTCCACCAAGCAAAAATAATATTAAAATATTCATAAAATCCTCTTCCACTAACTTAATTTCCATTTTCCACTAATTAATTAATTCATTAAATAATCATCTATTGACTTCCACATTTTGACTTGTATATGTTGTATATATCACTATATATACAACATATACACTCTCTCTTTACTTCTTTTCTCTTTCCATTAAACATATACTTTAAATCCAAATACAACAATAATACCAAAACTTTTAGGGTATCCTTTTGGATATTGCAGGGTGTCCATTTATTTGCTTTGTTTGGACATTGTTTTGATTTTAATATAATGATGCTTTATTTTAATTGTTGAATGTAATATGGATAATATTGTTATACTTAAGAATTTTATAATATTAAGACCTGCAAAGGAGGCCGGTTCCAATGAACCAGGTGTTGTGGGAGTGCTGGGCTATTTCTCACCTTCCCCGCATGTACCCATCTTTCCGAACCCATTAGGGGGTTGGGGATTCCTTAGGAATTGAGTCATCCATCCCTTTCTTTTTTCCGGCCCATATGGGTGGCGACTCCATTTTCTCCGGGCTTAGGCCCTTATTCTCTAAGGCCTCGAGCCTAAATAGTGCCAAAGTCGCAAGAACCATTCCACCGAGAGTGGGGGCAAAAATCCTCGCTCACAGTGGCGACTCCACTGGGGATAAGAGAAGTTGATTTTGTTAGTCTTTATATTATTCTATTCTTTCTTATCATGATATTATCCATTGCATCATATTATATTGCATCGTGTGCATGAGTTAGGAAACCCGTGTTACCCGTGCTGTGTTATATAAGGGATACCATACTTTCACTCAAGGTATGGAGATCGAGCATGGCATAACCACTCATAGCCTTGTACCTTTTAGTATATACTTGCTATGGGAACCTAAGCCTTTCAACCCAAAGACTAAAGCTCATGTAATTGGCCTAGTTACTGTCCTTAGGTTTTACCCAAAATGTTTGTTGTTTGACTATGATTAATTTATCTTGGCTTAAATCATGGCTTATTTTGTTTGTTCTTTTTCTAATATGACATAAGTACATTGTAAACTCAAAATAAATTCTTCTTTAAAATCAAAAAGACCAAAGCAATTTTTAAAATTTCTCAAAATGTTCTTTGGATATAAAACTTTTTCATAAACAAATTCTTTTCATGACTCAAATACAAAGCCCAAAATCTATTTTTTCTAAAATCTTTTTACAATGGGCTGAGAAGCAAAATCATTTTCATCCAACCTTTTCTTACAAAGAGCTTACAAATTATTTAGGTCAATTATGAAATACCAAAAGTCAATTGTGAGCCTAGTTTATACTAAGAATAATTAATCATGGGCTTGTTTTTGGCACGAACCACTAGTTACTTTTTCAAGTGAGAAATCTATTTATAATAAATCTCTTAATTTAATTTTAATCCAATATAGCATAAAAGCTATTTTAGTTAAGATTCAATGGATTAAAACCTAATTAATGGAAATTATCATGAACTGATTTCCATTTTCAAAAATATAACTATTGGTTGAAAGGCCGAGAGAAATATTCGAAAACAAGGTGTAGACCCTTAATTTTTGACCCAGTCCGGTCCAATATATTTTATTTAGTCCAAAATAATTTTTGTGTTGTCTAATATATTTTAATTGGTCCAAAATAATTTTTTTATCTTAATTAAATAATTTTTGCTTTATTATCTAATTTTTATTAATAAAAAATAAAAATAAAAATCGGTGACGAAAAAATCATCGCCGAAAACCAACGTCGCGGGCTTGGCTATGGGCCATTTTGCCCGCAGGATTTTCCTGAAGGCGAAATGGCCCGCGGACCTATTACCCGCCCCCTACTGCAGCCAACTGCGGCAGATTTTTTTGCCAGCACAATTTTTCCCGCTGTAAATTTTTTGGCCAGCGCAATTTTTCAGCAGCAGTTTTTTTTTTTTTTACAGGAAAATTTTTCGACACAAATTTTCTGAAACCTAATACAATTAGGTTTCGGTATCCTTTTCTTATAAAATATTGTATGCCATGAGTAACTAGAAAAAAATTATAAAAAACTTCTATAAATAACACACAAAAAGGGAGGAAAGATAATCAGAAATTAGGAGGAAAATTGGGGAGAATTGCAAACCGAATCTGTGAAGGAAAGGCAGCAAATCAATTTGACTTTTGAGAGCAACAATCGAAGCATTAACAAACAATCAAAGGCAGCAACTGCCTTTGTTTTTATTCATCCAAAAAGAATTATTTTTGGAGAAATCAACAAAAGGAGGTATGTATTAAATTCTTTTTGTTTTATTTTTCACAGTAGCATAAACTATAAAATTGTGTTTTTTAAATCAAAAACCTTAGAACTTTAATCTAGTTTTTCTAAAGTTAAAAACACTAATCAGTTGCTTTATTTTCCAAAAAGGCTTAAAATTGTTATTTTTTACTTCTTCAAAATCTTAAAACCTTAATTGAACATGTTTTTCAACAAAACCAAAATTTGATTCTGTTTCTTTCAAAACTTTAAACTTGGTTCTGTTCCTTTCAACAAACCTTAACAAATATTTTTTCTATTTATGTACACTTTAAATCATTGGTTTATTTTCATAAACCCTCATAAAAATATCAAATTGATTTTCAAACTCTAAAAATTAACTCATTATCTGAAACCCTAATCCAAAAATCACTAAACCCTAATTCAACTCCAAAACTCAAAATAGTAAACCCTAACCCCTTTAAAACCTTAACCCTAACTTTTTCTAAACCTTAATCCTTTAAAACTTTTAAAAAACACAAATATTTTAAATTTACACAGTAAGCTTGAAATCATCATTTAAAACCACAAATCAAAAGTATTTTAAAGTATCCAAAACCCTATTTTCATGATTTCACCATTCAAACCTTAATTTGTTTAACCAAAGAGTCTTACCAACCTTTTAAAACATAAAACCTTAATCTATTTTAATTCCATAAAAAAGTCATAGTAGCCTAATTCTATGAATTCTAAAACCTTAACACATGAAATAAAGAACCTTAAATGGAAACAGTAGCTATAATTTGGATTTTTATTTACCTTATTCAATTCCATATTTGATTATGCTTTGATTTATTTTACATGCTTTAATTTCAATGCTTGGCTTATTAAATTTATCATGGATGGATGTTTACTTGATATTTAATACCTTTGATGAATGATTTATTTAGAACCAATGTAAAGGGCATGTTTCTACCTTTTTGGTGGGTGTCCTATTTAGGCATCTGATGTAAGGAAATGTTTCCATCTTTGGATGGGTGTCCATTTATTTTTTTTTCTTGGACCTTGCTTTGATTTTTATATAATGATGTTTTCTTTTAATTATTGTGTGTAATATGGATAATATTGTTATATTTAAGAATGTTATAATATTAAGACCTGTAAAGGAGGCCAGTTCCAATGAACCGGGCATTATGGGGGTGCTGGGCCATTTCTCACCTTCCCCACACGTACCCAACTTTTCGAACCCATTAGGGTATTGAGGATACCTTAGCAATTGAGTCATCCACCCCTTTCTTTTTTCCAGCCCATCAGGGTGGCGACTCCATTTTCTCTGAACTTAGGTTCGTGTTCTCTAAGTCCCGAGCCTAAACAGTGTCGAAGTCGCAAGAACCATTCCACCGGGAGTGGGGACAAAAATCCCCGCTCATAGTGGCGACTCCACTAGGGATAAGAGAAGTTGATTCCGTATATTATTCTATTCTTTCTTATAATGATATTATCCATTGCATCATATTAGATTGCATCGTGTGCGTGAGTTAGGATGCCCGTGTTACCCGTGTTATGTTATGTAAGGGATACCATACTTTCACTCAAGGTATGGAGATGAAGCATGGCATAACCACTCATAGCCTCGTACCATTTGGTATATACTTGCTATGGGAACCTAAGCCTTTTAACCCAAAGACTAAAGCTCATGTAATTGGTCTAGTTACTTTCCTAAGGTTTTTACCCCAAATGCATGTTGTTTGTCTATGGTTAATTTATCTTGGCTTAAATCATGGGTTATTTGGTTTCTTCTTTTTCTAATATGACCTAAGTACATTGTATGCTCAAAATAATTTTTTTTCTTTAAATCCAAAAGACCAAAGCTATTTTCAAAATTTTTCAAAATGGTCTTTGGACATTACTAAGCCCAAAATCCATTTTTCTAAAATCTTTTTATGGGCTTAGAAACAAAATTATTTTCACCCAATCTTTTCTTACAAAGAGCTTGCAAAATATTGAGGTCAATTATGAAATACCAAAAATCAATTGTAGGCCTAGTTTATACTAAGAATAAATCAACCATGGGCTTGTTTTTGGCATGAACCATTAGTTATCTTTTTCAAGTGAGAAATCTATCTATAATAAACCTATCAATTTAGTTTTAATCCAACATAGCATAAAAGCTACTTCAGTTGGTTGAATGGATTAAAACCTAATGAATGGGAATTATCATGGATTGATTTCCATTTTTGAAAATATAATTATTGGTTGAAACATCCGAGGGAATCATTAGAAAGCAAGATGCCCCATGTTGGTATTTTGTTAACCACATACCTAGGAACTCACCATTCGTGTGTGGATGTTATAAGGTTGGAAAGAATGTCCTAATTATCTTTCTTTGTTAATTGTTCATGCATACATGCATACATGCATACATTCGCATCTTATGTCATTGATCCTCTCCGGCTCACAGCCCTGGATTACGATAGTTCTAAAGCTTACATCAATCCGACCTACGCCGAAGATGAAGTATCTAGCAATGACTCAATCACTTGCTCACCAAAAATAATGGAGCCTGAACAAATTCAAAGGATGGTGGATGAGGCCCTTAACGCCAAGATGGAAGAAATAAAAGAGACCCTAGCTGAGACCATGAAGAACCAATTGACTGCAATGTTAGAGAATCATGCCGAGACATCTGCTAGCACTAAAAAGCCAAGGGACAAAGGGAAGACTAAAGTTGGTGAAGTGGTTTTTGATGATGAAAAAGTAATCATTGATGATGATGATGATGATTGGGCTCAATACTACCAAGATATTCAAGAGAACAAGAAAGAACCAAATGTTGTTGAGAAAGCAACTATTGAAAAGATCGAGACATCCGATGTTGAAAAGATGATTGCTGATTTAGAAAAGAAATTTGAGAAGAAGCTAAAAATTGGAGTGATGTCCGAGATCGATAAAGTATTCGAGCTAGATGAAGAAGTCTCGTACAAGTTCAAGATGCCATCTTTTGCAAAGTACAATGGCACCGGAAATCCTCATCTTCATGTGAAGAAGTATATCACTGCCATGCAGTATGCCTGAGCTACTAAGGCTCAAACCCTAAGGTACTTTATGCTCTCATTGGACCCTGTTGTCCGAAATTGGTTCAATACCTTAGATGATGAAACAAAAAAGAGTTGGGATCTTCTTTACAAGGCCTTCACCCAGCAATATGGGTATAATGTCAAATTAGAAGTTACCTTAATGGAAGTGGAGTCCATTAGGCTAAGGCCGAATGAGAATTTTGTGGACTATGTGGAAAGGTGGAGAAACAAGGCCGCTTTACTCAAGAAGAGGCCCGATGAATCCGATCAAATAAGGATGATTGTAAGAGGGGTGTTTCCTAGTCTTTGTGAGAAGATGTCTCATACACTCATCCGTTATTTCAAAGATCTTCTCTAAGCTAGTTTGCAAATTGAAGAATGGGAAAGGGAGAAGAGCCATTTTGCAACAAAAAGGAACGAGAAAGGGAGCTATCAATTTGGTAGCCAAAGCATGCAAAAGGCTGTTGGTGTTAATCCTACTAACCAAGGAACGAGGAGATAATTTTCAAAATTGGGGAAACCAATGTCTTGGGTTCTCAACAAACTTCAAAGAAAGGGATTGCTACAACCTTTAAATCCTCGTCCTTTGCCTAACCCTCTCCCACCTAATTTTGACACCAAAGCATTTTGTCAATTTCACCAAATACAAAGGCATGACATGGATAGATGTGTGAGGTTGCGACATGAGATCCAAAATCTAATTGATAATAGGAAGATACTTGAGCCCAACAAGCCAAAAACCACAGACAACCCATTACCAAAGTTCAATAGGGTACCACCACTGGTAACCTTCATGATTGGAGGAGGTTTGCATGAGGATTTTGTCATGTCTTCTTTTCAAGATGTGGGTGGAGAAGCAACCAAAGAAGAAGAGGCATTTGTCAAAATTGAACAAGCTATGATGGGTAGAGAAATAGCAATTTGTGTTGTTAATGGGTTTTGGGATTCAAGTGATAGTGATGATGATATTGTATCCAAGAAGGAGGAGTGGACTTTGTCCGACGCCGAAGAAGATGAAGTAATGAACACTAGATCTGGTAAGCCTTATGCAAGGCCACCACCTAAGGAGGTAGAAACTAATAAGGTAAAGGAAGTTGAAGTAGAAGAAGATGATGCTGTGCTCAAGCCATTGAAAAGAACCCAAGCAAGTGTTAGCATTTGGGACTTATTGGCTACTTCTAAAAAGCACGAAGAAACTATGGCCAAAGCCTTAGCTAGCATGCCCATTTCTACCTCCACAACACCGGAGGAGTTGATCAAATTCATAAAAATTGGGGTGGTAATGAAATGTGAAGAGGTTCAAGAAAAGAATGAAGTTAATATGAGACCACATCCGCCATCTCTTTATCAAAATAGAAGTCAAGGGGAAGAGGACTCCTTGTGTAATGGTTGATGATTGGTCCACCATAAATGTTTGTCCACTTAAGATACTTTCAAAGCTAGCCATGACGACAAGAGATCTAAACTCGACTGAGGTAACAATTCGTGCTTATGACAACACTAAGAGGCATGCCGAAGGGACTTTTAAAGCGATTGGGGCGGCCATGGTTTCATCCGGAAGGTTGGTCCAATTGAATCTATTATTGAATTTGTTGTTTTGGACATACTGGTTGCCTTTGCCTTACTCTTGGGGCGGCCATGGTTTCATCTTCTTGGTGGAGTTCCTTCCACTCTTCATCAAAAGATCAAGTTCCCCAACGGAGATGAAACGGTGGTCATTGAAGCTGAAGATAATGAGATTGTTAATGCTCTAGTGATTGAGAGGCTTCTCAATGGTTTTCAAGTAGCTGCAATTTCTGATAATGAAGTAGTGGACTTCAAAGTATTGAATATGATGAAGAACATGAACTACCTTCCCGGAGCTGGTCTTGGAAAGGGTAAGGCCGGTTTGACAAAGTTGCCAGATTTTAAAACTCAAACTTCCAAGAAGGTGTTGGGATATGATGAAGACAATGATGTTCGGCCAAACAAGAGTGAGAAGATGAGCTTCCCACCACTTGAAGAGATTTTTTTCAAAGCTCCAGATATGGGACCACTCCAAGGAAAGCCCGAGCCAATCATGTTCATGGGTAAGTTAATCCTAGGTTTTGAAATTTTTACAGATGTTGCCGAGCTAGTGAAGCAAGTGAAGAAAGAACTCACCCTGTCAACCAGCAAAAAATTCAATCCAAAAGAGAAGAATGAAGCTGTCATGAAAGCCAAGAAGACTCTGGAAGAGATTGCTGCCCTGGTCGAAGAAAAGTTTGAAGACATCCTACTTTATGATTTTGAGAACAATAATTTTGATTTTGATTTTAATTTGTCTGCTTTGTATGAGGATGATGATGTTTTCTTTTCCAAAATGAATGCAATAAATTCTGATTTTGCTTACTTGTGTGATGTTTCTCCTGATGGTTACATACATTCAAATAGCAGTTACATGAGCATCTTTAATATTAATTCTGTTAACACACAATCATTAAATTTGGGAACAGCTGAAAATACTAAAAACATTAGCATAGCATCCGACCTTACTCCTGATGAGAGAGAGAGATTTGAAAAAATATCCAAAAAATATGAAGAAGTGTTTGCTTGGTCTTATGAAGATATGCCGGTGATAGATCAAGACATAGCCGAGCATCATATTCCTACTTACACTCACATAAATCCTATCAAAGAAAAGCTTAGGCGATTAAGACCTGAGTGGGCTGAATTTGTTAAGGAAGAGGTCACTAAGCAAATACAAAGTGAAGTTCCTTGAAGTGATAGAATATCCAGATTGGTTAGTAAAAATAGTACCCGTGCCAAAGAAAGATGGGAGGATAAGGGTCTGTGTGGATTATAGAGATTTGAACAAGGCTTCCTCTAATGATGATTTTCCTTTACCTCATATAGATGTCCTCATTGATAGTGCAGCCTCTAGCGTGCTACACTCATTTGTAGATGGATTTTCCAGATACAATCAAGTGTTAATGGCCCAAGAGGATAAAGCCAAAACCGCTTTCATTACTACATGGGGTATATTTTGTTATAGGATGATGTCGTTCAGCTTAAAGAATGCTGGAGCAACCTACCAAAGGAAGGCCACCACACTATTTCATGACATGATGCACAAAAAAGTTGAATTATATGTTGATGATATGATGGTTAAATCGGATACAAGGGAGCAACACTTCTAAAACTTAGAATTATTCTTCAACAGAGCTTTGAAATATAAGCTAAACTCGAAGTGTGTATTCGGTGTTAATTCAGGCAAATTAGTGGGACATGTAATTAGTCCGAATGGCATTGAGATAGATCCTGAAAAAGTCAAAGCAATCAGGGATATGCCAGCCCCTAAGATGGAGAGAGAAGTTCGGGGATTCATTGGTAAATTGCAGTACATTAGCAGATTTATAGCAAAGCTCACAATAATCTGTGAGCCCATCTTCAAGTTGCTTAGAAAGAATCAGCCGGTCGTATGGAATGAAGAGTGTCAAAAGGCCTTTGAGCGAATAAAAAAGTATTTGTTGAATCCACCTATTTTAAAACCACCTAAACCCTGCAAACCTCTATTACTATACTTAGCAGTAGAAGAGGAGTCGATAGGAGCTATGCTAGCCGAAGCAGATGAGTTAGGGATTGAGCATGCAGTTTACTATTTGAGTAGAAAGTGTAACACCCCCACATTCAATACATGCACACTACAAACACCACAATGTAGTATACATGCACTAAACATAGGGATGCTACGGATTTTCTTAACATTCAAAACATTTTAAACGATACCATAATCTTTCAATTGTATACATTATAGAAAAATAGGTAGTTACTTGTAATACAAAACAAAATAGATATATAGATACATTTAGTTAATACGCAGCGGAATTTATAAAATATTTGCATATATGAAACATTTAAATCCATATTTACAAATGTGCATATAATTACATTATAAATACTACTTTACAAAATATAAAGAAGTAGTACATGATTGGCAAATCTCTTCTGATCTTTAAGTTCCCAAAATCAACTCTTCAAGGTCTACTCTCACTCGGTCTCGATGAACTCTCGGGTTCAACTCTATCACCTGCGCGATTAACACTATCGCGCTAAGCCAACGGCTTAGTAAGACAAATCATGCTAAAGATATGCTTCAATGCAATACAATGCCATACATATTATTAATAAACACACAACATAAATGAGAAGCTAACATCTTTGAATTTCACCAATCATAATCATATAAGCATATCACATTTCAACATCCTTCCATATTCCTCATTTATCAATCATGTTATCATTCATGAATCTCATTAAACAAAGACAAGCATGGGCCCAAAACACACTAATATGTCATTCAATTTTCAGAGTTAATGCTTTGGTTTTGTTATCACATTTATCAATATCATAGATTAGGTTCAACCAAGCTTCAAGGGGAGCAAAGCATGCTAAGCATCAACCCAACTTGGCTTCAAGAACCAACCCAACCTAGCTTCAAGGGTGGTAACATCTCAATTAGGCTTCAAGGATTCAATCCAACCTAACTTCAAGAGATTGTTACACTTATTAGGCATGCCACCAACAACAAACTCTGAAAATGGAATAACACATTAGCCACACAAATCATTTATTATTTAATTATCATTTCCATTCTCAACTCTCATCATAGCCAATAACAATGGCCTCATATCACATATAAGTTACCATAGCCAATCACAATGGCATTATATTCCATCACATTATACATATAGCATTATTGATATAAACATTACAAAACACATTACTCATCACATGAGTCACAATACATGAAATATCACATTGTTCACATAGTATCATATACATTACCATTATCATCATATGCAACAATGCAATAATACAAGATTTGTACTTACCTCACTAACAATTCATACAACTCCTAACACTTCCTTGTCCAAGATTCTTTAACCTCTTAGATCAATGATCAATTACTTTCTTCAAGACCTAAATCAAAAGTAATAGCATATACTTGCTTAGGAATACACAAGAGATAATCCAATTAAGAGTAAATTAGGGCAACCCTAAACATGACACGCTCAACCACACGGGCGTGTCCCTGACCGTGCCTTAACTCCACAACACAGAAGCTTTTACACGCTAAGAACCACGGGCGTGTCACTGGGTGTGTAATACCTTCTGCCTCTCCAAAATTAACAACACGTCCAACAAAGTGAGCGTGCTCTTGACCGTGTAATTTCTCCATTCTCACAGTAGCTATGACACGCTCAATAACACGGGCGTGTTACTGGTCGTGTCAAACCTACTGCCTCCAACACAATTGACACGCCTAAAAACCCTGAACGTGCACATGGGCGTGTCCGGCCACAATTTCAAAATCCGGCTAAAACAACCAAACACTCAACAACACACTTCTATTCACCAACATCCTCTTCAAACAATCTTCACAAAACATACCCAAAAACCATCTTAAACTTGCAACAACACCAAAAACAAACCAAAACACACATCAAACACAAAACACCAAATCATCTCAAAACCCTAAACACAACACAACATCATCTCCTCCAATCAACTTACTCTTTCCTTTAACTTATCCTTAAAATCCATCATCAAATCAACCAAACACTTCTAATCATCTCACAAACAAACAACTCACTCTTAAAATCATCTATCAAAACCAAATATCATTCAAATAAGCAAAGAGATCAAAAGAGTACTTACCAAAGTTGTTGAATTCCACAAATCTCCAACTTGATCACTTCAATCTTCCTTCAATTTGAGCTTAACTCTTCAAGATCTTCTCTTTGTCTCTTGCTTTCCTTTGTCTATGGAGGAGCCGGCCAAATGGAGAAAGAAGAAGAAATGAACCACAAGAAACAAAGTCAACTCTTCTTTTAATCTCCACCAAGTGTTTCAATTCAAGCAATTACCAAAACACCCTTCATCCATTTAACTAACCTCTTGTCTCTTATATGCCCATTTATGTACTTTCATATGTCACACAAAAATATCCTCTTGCATTGACTCTTCATTTGACCAATTTATATGTTGCATATATTAACATATAAACAACATATACACTTATCTCTAAACCCTCTTTCTTTCCCAAAACACATATACATAAGCATTCACTTTCCAATTTCTTTTCTTATCACACAACATATACTTTCAATCCAATTTAAAACAACAACAACAACAACATAATCAAAACTTCTAGGGCATACATGAGGATATTACAATTCTCCCCCTCTAAAAAAAAAAATTTCGTCCTCGAAATTACCTGATATCAAGTCTGAAACAACTGAGGGTACTGTTCTCGCATTGCTTGTTCACTCTCCCAAGTTGCCTCTTCCTTTGCATGATTTTTCCATAGAACCTTCACCAATGGCACTCTCTTGTTTCTCAATTCTTTCACATCACGTGCCAAGATAGCAACTGGTTCCTCTTCAAATGTCAAATCTGGACTCACTTCGATAGATTCAATTGGCAACACATGAGATGGATCCGACCTGTACTTCCTCAACATAGAAACATGAAATACATTATGAATACGATCCAACTCAGGTGGCAAAGCAAGTCGATAAGCAACTGGCCCAATCCTTTCTAGAACTTCATACGGTCCAATGAAACGAGGACTCAATTTTCCTTTCCGACCAAATCTTAAAATCTTCTTCCAAGGAGATACTTTCAAAAATACCTTATATCCCACATTAAACTCAATATCTCTCCTTTTCATATCTACATAAGACTTCTGTCGGTCTGAAGTTGCCTTCAACCTCCCTCGAATCATTTTCACTTTCTCTTCAGTTTCTTGAATTAAATCAGGTCCAATTAACTTACTTTCCCCAAGTTCATTCCAACAAAGAGGTGTCCTACACCGTCTACCATACAACGCTTCAAACGGTGCCATACCAATGCTAGATTGGTGACTGTTGTTATAAGCAAACTCCACAAGAGGTAAGAATCTATCCCAACTTCCAGAGAAATGATGACACAGCTTCTCAACATATCTTCAATAATCTGTATCACCCTCTCTGACTGTCCATCTGTATGTGGATGAAAAGCAGTACTGAAATGCAGTCGAGAACCCAAAGCACTACGCAAACTCTTCCAAAATCTTGAAGTAAACCTGGGATCTCGATCGGACACTAAAGAAGTTGGAACCCCATGCAACTTCACAATCTCATTAATATACAGCTCAGCCAATCTCTCCAAAGAGTAATCCATCCGAACTGGAAGGAAATGTGCTGTCTTAGTCAATCTATCCACAATTACCCAAATGGCATCATGCTTCCTTTGTGTCAATGGCAAACCAGACACAAAATCCATTGTCACTCTTTCCCACTTCCATTCAGGCACTAACAACGGTTGAAGCAACCCGGTTGGAACTTGATGCTCAGCTTTTACCTTCTGACATGTGAGACATTTCGATACAAACTCAGCAATGTCTCTCTTCAAACCAAACCACCAGTAATGCTGTCTCAAATCATGATACATCTTGGTATTGCCCGGATGCATAGCAAATACTGACTGATGTGCTTCTTCCAAAATGATCCTTTTCAAATCAGCATCATCTGGTACACACAATCTGTTCTTAAACCAGAGGCTTCCATCACTTTTCACAACAAAATCTCTACTCTTTCCATTCTGACAATCTGAAATAATCTTCTGAATCTTCTTATCAGCCAACTGAGCCTCTTTGATCTGATCCAATAAAACTGGTTTTAAATGCAACTGTGCTAACAATGCACCATCATCACAAGATGTAAAACTAGCACACAATGCTCTCAACTCAACAAGCAACGAGAGCGAGTAAAAAGTTAAACTAGCTAAAGACTTCCGACTCAAGGCATCAGCAACAACATTTGCTTTACCTGGATGATAATCAATCAAGCAGTCGTAGTCTTTAATCAATTCCAACCATCTCCTCTGTCGAAGATTGAGCTCCTTCTGAACCCCCAAATACTTCAAACTCTTGTGATCAGTATAGATGAAACATTTCTCCCCAAACAGATAGTGGCGCCAAATCTTCAATGCAAACACAATGGCTGCCAATTCCAAATCATGGGTTGGATAGTTAAGCTCATGCGGTTTCAACTGTCTAGATGCATAAGCTATAACTTTACCTTCCTGCATAAGCACACAACCCAAACCACTATGTGAAGCATCACTGAAAATCACATATGGTTTGCCTTCAACAGGTAAAGTAAGAACAGGCGCTTGAGTCAGCATATCTCTCAACTGCTCAAAGCTAGCCTGACACTGATCCGTCCACACAAATCTCACTCCCTTACGAAGCAATCTGGTGAGTGGAGTAGCTATCAAAGAAAATCCTTTCACAAACCGTCGGTAATAGCCTGCCAAACCCAGAAAACTTCTAACTTCAGTCACAGACCTTGGTGGATTCCAATTCAAAATAGCTTCAACTTTACTTGGATCAACTCTAATGCTTTCTGCTGAAACAATATGTCCGAGAAAAGCGACTTGATCCAACCAGAACTCACACTTCGACAATTTGGCAAACAACTGCTTCTCTCTCAAAATCTGCAACACAATTCGCAGATGCATATCATGTTCCTCCTCATTCCGCGAATACACCAATATATCATCGATGAAGACCACTACAAACTGATCTAAATAAGGCCTAAACACCCTATTCATCAAATCCATAAAAGCTGCAGGTGCATTCATCAGACCGAAAGGCATAACTAGAAATTCATAATGCCCATACCTGGTCCGAAAAGCTGTCTTAGGAACATCATCAGTTCTGACCCTCAACTGATGGTACCCTTATCTCAGATCAATTTTAGAGAATACTGCTGCTCCCTTCAATTGATCAAAGAGATCATCAATTCTAGGCAAAGGATATTTATTTTTAATAGTCACCTTGTTCAATTGCCTATAATCGATACACAACCTCATAGTACCATCTTTCTTCTTCACAAATAGCACAGGAGCTCCCCACGGAGAAACACTGGGGCGAATAAATCCTTTATCCAACAACTCCTGTAATTGCACTTTCAACTCCCTCAATTCTGCTGGTGCCATTCTATACGGAGTAATAGAGATAGGAGTGGTACCAGACAACAATTCAATACCGAACTCCACCTCTCTCTCAGGAGGTAACCCTGGCAACTCCTTTGGAAACACATCTTGGAACTCTGCAACTGTGGCAATACTATCAATAGGGGAACCCTTCACTCTAGTATCTACCACATGAGCAAGATAAGCTTCACACCCCTTTCTAATCAATCTCCTAGCTGCAACAGCTGAAATAAACAAAGATGCTAACTGTTCCTGCTCATTAGATACTATCACCTCTCTACCATCAACAGTTCTCAAAGAAACAATTTTCTTTTTACAATCCACCACAGCTCCATGTCGAGATAGCCAGTCCATGCCCAAAATCACATCATATTCCTTAAATGGCATCTCAATCAAATCCCCAAGGAACTCCTCACCCTGCACCACTACTGCACTATCTTTGTGCACTTTGCTAACAATCACATTATGCCCTAACGAATTTGTCACCAACACATCAAACCCTAGGGACTCAGCATGCACATCAAATACAGATAAAACAGATGCACTAATATATGAATGTGTGGAACCCGGATCAATCAAAGCAAGTACTGGAGTATCAAATAAAAAGAAAGTACCAGCTATGACTGCCGAAGCATCAGGCTGCCTCTGCATCACATAAATCCTCTGGGAAGATCCAACCTCCTCTGGTCTACTCTCCCTGGATGTAGCACCTCCTCTAGAACTGAACCCTGGTCTGCCTCCTCTGCTAACACCTCTGCCTCCTCGACCTCCCCTCACACTATGTCGAGAAGCTGCAGTATCAACTAACATCTGCTCTTGCCTCTCAGGACAATCTCTCATAAAGTGATCAGGTGATCCACATCTGAAACAAACCCCGGCTACACCAGCCTTCCAACAAGGACCACCATGTGGCCTACCACAATGGATACAGATGGGTAAGGTGGATCTCTGAATCATAGGGGTCGGAGCACTCGCCACTGAAGCTGCAGGTCTAAATCTCTGCCTCTGTAACTGCACTGACCTACCAGCTGTTCTTTGACTCCTACTGACCCGAGGAGCAAAACTTCCTTTACCTCCTTTAGCAGAAGAAGACCCTGCCTCAAACTGGGGCCTCCTCACCCTAACATCTTCCTTTGAAACAGCTGCAATACCTTGAGCTCTCTCCACGCTCCTAGCTGCTGCCACAAGCTGAGAAAAATCATGATATCTGGATCCAGCTACCAGACACATGATAGAGGGCCTCAATCCCTCCTCAAATCTCCTACATCTATCTATCTCATCTAATATTATGCCCCCAGCATACTGACTTAATCGAATAAACTCAACCTCATATTCAGTTACAGTCCGGTGATCTTGCTTCAAATCTAGAAACTCTCTTTTCTTCCCATCTTTATACTCCCTTGGAGTATACTTCAATTCAAACTCTCTCAGAAAATCTGTATAGGATAAGGTAGGTGGATCATCCATAGAATGGGGCACTGTCTTCCACCAACTATATGCATCCTTCTGCAACAAGGATCTTGCATAATCAAACTTTTCCTCTGGAGTGGCTTGCAACTGAACAAATATTCTATGTACTTTGTCTAACCACTGCTCAGCCACTGCTGGTTCAGTAGTACCTATAAAATCTTCAGCTCCATACTTTCTCAGTTTGTCATAGTGCCTCACAGATACCAAAGGGTAAGGGGGTGGTGGCTGTGATTGCACTGGTGCTTGCCTCAAAGCCTCTACCACATGCCTAAGCCAAACTGGTGGAATATCCTCACCAGCTGGTCTCCCCGACACCGAAACAGGTGCCTCTCCAGCACTATCAATTCTAGCTCCATCCTCAGGAGCAACACTCTCTGCATTTCCCTCAACTGACTGACGCGAATGAGGATCCATCACAACCTAAGTCTGCAAACACAGTAGATTACATCTTATTAAAGATCAGAGATTGCCAATCCCAAACATATATGTTATTCAAAAACTCACTTTTTAAGTAAAAATATTCTTTTTCTTACATTTGACCTAGGTTGAGAATCTCAAACCTAGGCTCTGATACCAAAACAATTGTAACACCCCCACATTCAATACATGCACACTACAAACACCACAATGTAGTATACATGCACTAAACATAGGGATGCTACGGATTTTCTTAACATTCAAAACATTTTAAACGATACCATAATCTTTCAATTGTATACATTATAGAAAAATAGGTAGTTACTTGTAATACAAAACAAAATAGATATATAGATACATTTAGTTAATACGCAGCGGAATTTATAAAATATTTGCATATATGAAACATTTAAATCCATATTTACAAATGTGCATATAATTACATTATAAATACTACTTTACAAAATATAAAGAAGTAGTACATGATTGGCAAATCTCTTCTGATCTTTAAGTTCCCAAAATCAACTCTTCAAGGTCTACTCTCACTCGGTCTCGATGAACTCTCAGGTTCAACTCTATCACCTGCGCGATTAACACTATCGCGCTAAGCCAACGGCTTAGTAAGACAAATCATGCTAAAGATATGCTTCAATGCAATACAATGCCATACATATTATTAATAAACACACAACATAAATGAGAAGCTAACATCTTTGAATTTCACCAATCATAATCATATAAGCATATCACATTTCAACATCCTTCCATATTCCTCATTTATCAATCATGTTATCATTCATGAATCTCATTAAACAAAGACAAGCATGGGCCCAAAACACACTAATATGTCATTCAATTTTCAGAGTTAATGCTTTGGTTTTGTTATCACATTTATCAATATCATAGATTAGGTTCAACCAAGCTTCAAGGGGAGCAAAGCATGCTAAGCATCAACCCAACTTGGCTTCAAGAACGAACCCAACCTAGCTTCAAGGGTGGTAACATCTCAATTAGGCTTCAAGGATTCAATCCAACCTAACTTCAAGAGATTGTTACACTTATTAGGCATGCCACCAACAACAAACTCTGAAAATGGAATAACACATTAGCCACACAAATCATTTATTATTTAATTATCATTTCCATTCTCAACTCTCATCATAGCCAATAACAATGGCCTCATATCACATATAAGTTACCATAGCCAATCACAATGGCATTATATTCCATCACATTATACATATAGCATTATTGATATAAACATAACAAAACACATTACTCATCACATGAGTCACAATACATGAAATATCACATTGTTCATATAGTATCATATACATTACCATTATCATCATATGCAACAATGCAATAATACAAGATTTGTACTTACCTCACTAACAATTCATACAACTCCTAACACTTCCTTGTCCAAGATTCTTTAACCTCTTAGATCAATGATCAATTACTTTCTTCAAGACCTAAATCAAAAGTAATAGCATATACTTGCTTAGGAATACACAAGAGATAATCCAATTAAGAGTTAATTAGGGCAACCCTAAACATGACACGCTCAACCACATGGGCGTGTCCCTAACCGTGCCTTAACTCCACAACACAGAAGCTTTTACACGCTCAGAACCACGGGCGTGTCACTGGGTGTGTAATACCTTCTGCCTCTCCAAAATTAACAACACGTCCAACAAAGTGAGCGTGCTCTTGACCGTGTAATTTCTCCATTCTCACAGTAGCTATGACACGCTCAATAACACGGGCGTGTTACTGGTCGTGTCAAACCTACTGCCTCCAACACAATTGACACGCCTAAAAACCCTGAACGTGCACATGGGCGTGTCCGGCCACAATTTCAAACCCGGCTAAAACAACCAAACACTCAACAACACACTTCTATTCACCAACATCCTCTTCAAACAATCTTCACAAAACATACCCAAAAACCATCTTAAACTTGCAACAACACCAAAAACAAACCAAAACACACATCAAACACAAAACACCAAATCATCTCAAAACCCTAAACACAACACAACATCATCTCCTCCAATCAACTTACTCTTTCCTTTAACTTATCCTTAAAATCCATCATCAAATTGACCAAACACTTCTAATCATCTCACAAACAAACAACTCACTCTTAAAATCATCTATCAAAACCAAATATCATTCAAATAAGCAAAGAGATCAAAAGAGTACTTACCAAAGTTGTTGAATTCCACAAATCTCCAACTTGATCACTTCAATCTTCCTTCAATTTGAGCTTAACTCTTCAAGATCTTCTCTTTGTCTCTTGCTTTCCTTTGTCTATGGAGGAGCCGGCCAAATGGAGAAAGAAGAAGAAATGAACCACAAGAAACAAAGTCAACTCTTCTTTTAATCTCCACCAAGTGTTTCAATTCAAGCAATTACCAAAACACCCTTCATCCATTTAACTAACCACTTGTCTCTTATATGCCCATTTATGTACTTTCATATGTCACACAAAAATATCCTCTTGCATTGACTCTTCATTTGACCAATTTATATGTTGCATATATTAACATATAAACAACATATACACTTATCTCTAAACCCTCTTTCTTTCCCAAAACACATATACATAAGCATTCACTTTCCAATTTCTTTTCTTATCACACAACATATACTTTCAATCCAATTTAAAATAACAACAACAACAACATAATCAAAACTTCTAGTGCATACATGAGGATATTACAGAAAGCTCCTACCTTATGAAATTAAGTATAGCATCATTGAAAAGACCTGTATAGCCGTGACTTGGTCTTCTAAGAAGTTGCGGCATTACTTTCAATCGTATAGTGTGCAAGCAATTTCTAGGTTGGACCCAATGAAGCACTTAAGGGAGACGCCCTCTTTAATTGGGAAATATGGTCAATGGTTGATAATATTAGAGGAATTTGAGATTGAGTATGTAACCAGGAAAACATTCAAAGGTAGAACGGTGGCAGAATTCCTGGTCCAACAACCATTACCAGAAAGCGAAGAGGTAATCTTAGAATTTCCAGATAAACATCTGGAAGCAATTGAAGTACAAGGGTGGAAAATGTATTTTGATGGAGCAATAAACAGGAAAGGAGCAGGTTTGGGAGTTATACTAGAATCGTCCGAAGGGGAACTCATCCCTTTAGCCAAAAAATTGAAATTTAGGATAACCAATAATATGGTGGAGTACGAAGCTTGTATTTTTGGTTTGAAAACCCTAATGATAATGAAGGTGGATAAGGTGGAAGTTTTTTGTGGTTCATTGCTAGTTGTATCCCAAGTAAATGGAGAATGGGAGTTGAAAGAAGAAAAATTGAAATCATACCACCATTACTTGACCATGATGAAGAAGAACTTTAAGGAGTGTAGGTTTATACACCTATCAAGGGAAGAAAATCAGATGGCTAATGCCCTAGCCACATTGGCTTCGGTATGGGAAAACCCTGTTAGCCTATTCCTTAAGCCTGTAATCTTGACCAGTTTGTCAACTCCTTACTATGAATATGAGACAATCATGGAAGTTGATACAGACCATGATCCGTGGTATGATACTATAATAAGATTTTTGGAAGAAAGAGAATACCCGCCGGGGGCAATGAAGAAAGAGAGAAGAGCTATAAGGAGGTGGTCATCGCAATACATCACCTTCCGTGGAGAATTATATCAAATATGGCTTAATGGAGTGCATTTGAGATGTTTAAGAAAGCCTGAAGTGGAGCGCATCATGTCAGAAATACATACGGGAAATTAGGTCCACACATGAGTGGTTTGGCCCTAGTTAAGAAGATTATTCGACAAGGTTACTACTGGTTGACCATGGAGAAAGATTGTATTGAGTTCGTAAAGAAGTGCCAACAATGTCAGATGTATGGTAACTTGAATCACATGCCTCCTGAAGAATTGCATCCTATGTCTTCACCCTGGCCATTTGCCACCTCGGGTATCGACATTATAGGAGAGATACATCCGACAGCCTCAAAAGGTCACCGTTTCATTGTGGTAGCAGTAGATTATTTTTCAAAATGGGTCGAAGCTGAATCCGTTAATAAACTGGGTGCAAGCCAAATGGCTAAGTTTATTGAAAAGAACCTCATCTGTAGATACGGGGTCCCGCATAGTGTGATATCAGACAATGGAGCACAGTTTCAAAGAGCAGTTAAGGATTTATTCTCGAAGTACCAAATGCATCATCATCGATCCTCTCCTTATAGACCAAAGGCTAATGGTGCCGTTGAAGCAATAAATAAGACAATTAAGCAAATTCTGTCCAAGATGACCAAGACTTAAGGGATTGGTCAGAGATGCTTCCTATGCTTTATAGGCATATAGGACAAGTGTGTGAACACCTACTGGAATGACACCGTTCTCTTTGGTTTACGGGATGGAAGCAGTATTGCCAATTGAAATTAAGATAAAATCATTAAGAGTAGTCTTGGAAGCTGAACTGCCTGAAATGGAATGGGTAGCAAGCAGATACACACAGTTAGCTCTGCTAGAAGAGAGAAGGTTAAAAGCACTGTATCATCACCAACTGTATCAAAAGAAGATAGCTCGGGCCTACAATAGAAGGGTTAAAATCAGAAAATTTAGAGTTGGGGATTTGGTGTTGAAGCAATGTAAGCCCAATGTATCTGATCCAAGAGGGAAGTTCAGACCTAGCTGGGAAGGGTCATATGTTGTGAAACAAGTCATGAACAAAGGTGCGGTGAAGTTATCAGACATGGATGGGAATGAATTTAGTGAGCTAGTAAACATTGACAGGTTGAAGAGGTTTTATGTATTATAGGAAAAAAGGAAAAAAGAGCTCGCCAGGTTGAAAACCCAAAAAGGGCGGCCTAGGTAAAAGTTAAAGCAGTCCACTAGTTTCAAAAATCCAAAAGGGCGGCCTAGGCAACAATTAGGGATAAATGAGAGAAAATCGTCAATTAGAAAACCCGAAAGGGCTAATTGGCAACAGGAGTAATCTTGTGTGTGCTGGCTTTATGTTTGGTTGTTCCCCAATTTAATAAAACATAATTAATGTTAAAATTGTTCCATGTGCGCTGTTATAAGTATTCAACAAAATATGGATGAAATAAATAAACACAGTAGCAAAAGGTGATGACAAAATATAAATGGAAAAGAGGCATCTTTTATTACTTTAATTATTTTTTTCATCCTAACAATCCACTTTCTAAATTGACAAATGTAAAATCTATGGCAGTCGATAAGTGTAACATGCAGGCCAGCTTTGCCTCAATCGATCCAAGCAGGCTTCAGTCAAGCAAGGCATGTCTAAGTCGGAAGCAAAGTCAGAATCACGAGGCTCAGCTCCATACTGACGCCCAAGTCGGTGAGGATCATAGCATGTACCTTGACGAAGAGCGGCAAGGGGAACATACATCAAGTTTGTCCGCATGGTGATACGAGAAATCTTCCACCAAGGTACCAACCAATGGATATTGACTTCGGAGCGTGAGTGGATCCAGTCAACCCAGTCAGCATATAAAGAAGCGGGATGGAGTAACTTCCTAGCATAATGATGACGTGGCAGGTATCTGGAAAAATCCATGGATGGAGTATCAAGCAAACAAAGATGCTCCTGAAGCCAAATCTGTGAAGAAAGAATTAAATTAAAAAAAAAAGAAAGAGAGTCCGCTAAGTTGAAAATCAGTAAGGGCAGCTTAGGCAAAAATTAGGACAGCTCGCTAGTTCCGAAAACCCACATTGGCGGACTAGGAAAAATTTAGAGCAATAAAAAGAAAAAAAAAAACCTAAATTGAAAACCCAAAAGGGCAGTTTAGGTAATTACCTGAAGCAGCAACGGACTCCCAATCAGTCTTTTTGACAATCCTGATTTAAATCGGTCTAATCCAACTAAGGTCTCGGCTAAGATCACAGATACCGGCGACAAGCATCCTTCCATTTGGTCCATAATATCCAATACTCATGGATCAATATCGCCGTCGAAAGAAACAAGCAAGAATTGGCCGAGTAAGCAAAGATAGAGCATGCATCCCCATGCCTTAGTAGGGGCCAACTGAGAGAGACAAAAGTCAATCAAAGGAGCAAGTAGAATTTTTTCACCTCTCATCAACCGAAGAACTTCGAGTTTTGGAATTTGAAATAACATCTGCATCTTCTTTGAGTCTTGGAAATCAATGTGGGTAACGCCATTTATTGATTATTGGGATATCCAAGGATGGCCTCAAACTCTTCAATCAAGGGACATATTTCAAAGCCATTAATTTTAAATACCCTGGAATCCGTATTCCAAAGGGAAGCTAAGGCATGTAAGAAGGAGTGGTCCAATTTAACATTTAGAAAACATTTTAAAACATCAAGTTTTGACCATGAAATTTGCTTCCAATGAATGGCATCCATATTCTTAAATAGAATTTTTATTCTCTTTAAATGATGCTCGGTCATGGTGAATGAATGAAGAAAAAATTATTAAAATTGTTAAAGGGAGTCTTCATGTTGAAAGAGAAAGAATTTTGATTTATGAATTAAAATATGGCATGAAGGGTGATTTAGATAGAGGAAACAAACCTTTTCCAAAAATGAAATGGAAAAGGTGATGGGAAAGGATAAGACCATATGGCATAAGGAAAGGAATTAGTGGCAATTTCCTTTACCACAATTGGATTGGGTTTAGCAAATGATGTGTATTCTAAAATTATGATGTACGGTAAAAAAAAAGGAGTTACGTTAAAGATACAAATTGTATATTTTTCATTATTGTACAATATTTTACATTTACTACAATATTTACATATCACTAAGAGGGTGGTGGTAGGTCACCAAATAAGGACTTAAAAAATCGTCGCCTGTTGGAGGAGGGGGCAAATCACTCGTCTCGAGTCCGCCCAAAGCGGGAGCACCAAAACTCGGCAAATTATTCATCTCGGAATCACCCGAAGCGGGAGCACCAAAATCTTTGTTACCTTGAAGTTTCAATCCGTCATGGTCCTCATCAGAAGCAGATGAAAGGATCTCATGGTCGTCAGTCTGGGGGCCTCTTGATGAAGAAGCACCGAGATCCCTCATCCCCTAAAATCAGAAGTCTCAAAAATGTTGCTCGAATTGATGATATAAAATTTCAAAATGAGAAGCCTGCTGACGACTTGCAACCAACTCTTCTTGAAGTTTCTTATTTTATTCTTCAAGCATCCGTTGTGAGCCAAGAAGGAAAAAGGTAAGCGCATACATAATCATGCATACATATATATAAGGAACATACCAGGTAGTTCATATCAATACTTGCAGATGAGATGGCATATCTGGCGGGCTAGAGTGAGCAGTTGAAAGGGCAGTAAAGGAAGGTCCAGCCTCATGATCAAATGAGCCGACAACCTACAACAATCATTGAAGAATCAAAGAAAAAAAAGCAGTTGCAAGGGAAAAGTAGTTAAAGTGCAAAAATTCCCTTGGAAGATCAAAACAAGGAAAGAAGAGCATGAATCAAGCAAGACATGGCCAAGCCAAATCAAGCTTGGCCGTGTCACTTTAAATGAAATCTTGGCAGAACATGACACGGGCAAGAGACACGGCCAAGCCACTAGCCATGTCTCACCTAAAAGGCAAAGTCAAGAAGGACCAAGCAAAGAAAGAAAAGAAACAGTAGGTGACACTGGCAGGCAACACGGCCAAGTCACTAGCTGTGTCACATGACATGGCCACAAGCTTGGCTGTGTCCCGTCCTAAGCCAAGAACAAAGAAGAACCAAAGAAAAAACACAAAAGCTGACACACCCAGGAGACACGACCAAGCCACTGGCCGTGTCACTCTCATCTTCAAAGAACAAAGAAGACCAGAGGAGAAACAAAAGATGACACACTCAAGTGACACAGCCATTTACCTGAGAAGTACTGACCCCGAGATGTGGAACATACTCTCCTGCAGCGCCGTGATGTTCTTCTTCATCTCTACCCTCATTTTCGTCAGAAATCTCCCGCACTCCAATAGGAGATACATCAAAGTTCAAGAGTGTTCTTTGAATGAAATAGGCGTAAAATGGACCCGGTAAATGGAGAAATGACTCGGCATCATAACCATACCGGGTCAACCACCATGCATCCTCCGGCATTGACATAATATTTAAAGTATATTCCAAGATTTGCATTGGAGACCTCCGCTGCTCTGGACTGAGAAACCATTCATAAACTCTCTCCCTGAGAAACCAGCCACTAGACATTGGGCCAGCAATAATTCAGCGAGAATGTTGGAAAGACAGTGCAGCCCTCATCAAAGGAGAACAGTTTGCTCGCTCTTCTGGGCTCTACCAGGCCAAATTCACCTGCGAAATAATATAAGGTAAGTAAACTTTTACTTAAAATTTAAAGCATACTAATGTTATTTTACCTGGTCCCAGGTTAAGCGTCTCAACACATAACGGTCAGTATGC
This sequence comes from Garcia nutans, assembly GCA_947685225.1. Lineage (NCBI taxonomy): Eukaryota > Viridiplantae > Streptophyta > Magnoliopsida > Malpighiales > Euphorbiaceae > Garcia > Garcia nutans. The sequence continues at coordinate 43,638,026 of CANTUV010000043.1, forward strand.
ACATGATGAGAGCCGAAAACGTCCATATGATAAGACAACCAAAAATTTAATCTCGGATACCTGACTCTCTCTCTGGAAATACCGAGTACCCTCATGAGGTTATGACCTACAACAATGATAGTAAAGATCAAATTCATGCAAGAAAGGAGTGGAAGTAACATTGGTGAAGGAAAAGAATACCTTGACAACTGCCATCAAGCTGACAAAAGACTTCTTGTTTCGGCAAAGCTTATTAAGACCATGGTAAAGACACGCGAGACCAGCTTCACCCCAGTAAGAAGATGGTACCATTCTGAGATAAGAAAGGACACTCAACACTGACAAGTGAATGGATGATTCAGTGCTGCCTAAGATGGTCGACCCAAGCAGATATAATAAAAATCCTCGAGCGTACTGTTCGGCCGTGTCTCTGCCAACCGGTCCTTCGTAGTTCATCCAATAACTATGAATTGGCTCGATTTTTATCTTAAAAGGCCCTTTATGTGATGGTTCCATACCAATTAATTCTTGAATTTCTTCAAATGTTAAAATATTGTTGGTCAGAGGAACTGGAGCACCATCATATAAAAGGCCAGTTATGGCAGTAAAATCGACTGGACCAATTGTCATCTCTCTAATGGGCAAGTGAAAAGTGTGGGTTGTATCCAACCATCGCTCTGCAAGCACCTGGACTACGCTCCAGTCTATCTGATATTCCTCAGATGGCAATTGTAAGATGAACTGCTCAAAGCTGCAATCTCGGATAATCAGCCTTACCCGAGAAGGCACTACATCGTACCATTGTCGAGCTTTATAGATACACCCTCCAGCCCGAACAATGCAACGATCATGCTAACACAGACCCAGGTAAGCACATATTATTCCATCTACTTAAATTAATTTATTTTTTCACAATAACAAATAATAACAAAAATATACAAAAATATATAACAAAAAAAAGCGCAAAAAATCAAGGAAAAAATAATTACCTCGCTCTTTTGATTGGAACTGCGATGGAGCGATATCTCGGCTAGTATATCTAAATTTCCATCTTCATGGTACCGAGTAAACTCCAATAACTCAGCATTAGAATGAGTCCCTGACCTCGAAGCATGCATTATTTTTGAAAAATATGTGCTAAAATTGAAAGAAATTTGAGAGAATTATGAAATTGAAATCGTGTTGTGAAGTAAAATGAAGGAATGGTGGCTTTTTATAGAGAAACGGCAAGCAAAAAATAAAATTCAAAACTATTCACAAATAGTAAAATTTACTATTTATGAATAGTAACTTTACTATTGACGAATAGTAGATTTACTATTTGATAACATTTGCAAATAGTAGATTTACTATTTATGAATAGTAAATAGTGCATGAATAGTGATTACACAGTAAATAAACAGTAAATTCATTTATTCATTTTAATCATTCAAATAATTGCAGTTATATAAATATTCTTATACCCAGGGGCAACAAGATAACATATGCATAAAAATTAGCCAAACTTTTTGAAATAAAAATTATTAGCTCGGGTCCAGAACCCAAATTTTCCTTAGGTCCAGAACCTAGAATCTTCCTTGAGTCCAGAACTTGAACCGGGTCTAGAATCCAAATTTTCCTTTGGTCCAGAACCTAGAATTTATTTCTAAGTCCAGAACTTAGCTCGGGTCCAGAACCCAAATTTTCATTAGGTCTAGAACCTAGAATTATTCCTAAGTCCAGAACTTAGCTAGGGTCCAGAACCCAAATTTTACTTAGGTCCAGAACCTAGAATCTCTTCTAAGTCCAGAACTTAGCTCGGGTCCAGAATCCAATTTTACCATTAGGTCCAGAACCTAGAATTATTCCTAAGTCCAGAACTTAGTTCGGGTCCAGAACCCAAATTTTTCTTAGGTCCAGAACCTAGAATTATCCATGAGTCCAGAACTCGAACCAGGTCCAGAACACAAAACCTCCACCATCTCAAAAATTAAGTCTCGTTGCTTTTCACTCTCTTTCACTAATGTTTCAGATTATTCAAGCAGGGGGCAAACTGTAGACCCTTAATTTTTGATCCAGTCCGGTCCAATATATTTTATTTAGTCCAAAATAATTTTTATGTTGTCTAATATATTTTAATTGGTCCAAAATAATTTTTGTTATCTTAATTAAATAATTTTTTCTTTATTATCTAATTTTTATTAATAAAAAATAAAAATAAACAAATAAAAAATAAAAATAAAAATCGATGACGAAAAAATCAGCAACGAAAAAGTCGTCGCCGAAAACCACCAGCGCGGGCTTGACTGTGGGCCATTTCGCCCGCAGGCCTATTCCCCACCCCCTTCCATAGCCAACTATGGCAGATTTTTTTGCCAGCGCAATTTTTCTTGCAGCAAATTTTTTTGTTAGCTCATTTTTTCTGCAGCAGTTTTTTTTCGCCAACGAAATTTTTCGACGCAAATTTTTCAAAACCTAATACAATTAGGTTTCGGTTTCCTTTTCTTATTAAATATTGTATGTCGTGAGTAACTAGGAAAAAATCATAAAAAACTTCTATAAATAACAACACAAAAAGATAGGAAAGGTAATCAGAAATTAGGAGGAAAATTGGGGAGAATTACAAACCGAATCTGTGAAGGAAAGGCAGCAAATCAATTTGACTTTTGAGAGCAACAATCAAAGCATTAACAAATGATCAAAGGCAGCAACTGCCTTTTTTTTTATTCATCCAAGAAGAATTATTTTTGGAGGAATCATCAAAAGGAGGTATGTATTAAATTCTTTTTGTTTTATTTTTCACAGTAGCATAAACTATGAAATTGTGTTTTTTAAATCAAAAACCTTAGAACTTTAATCTAATTTTTCTAAAGTTAAAAACACTAATCAATTGCTTTATTTTCCAAAAAGGCTTAAAATTGTTATTTTTTACTTCTTCAAAATCTTAAAACCCTAATTGAACATGTTTTTCAACAAAACCAAAATTTGATTCTGTTTCTTTCAAAACTTTAAACTTGTATCTGTTCCTTTCAACAAACCTTAACAAATATCTTTTTTATTTATGTACACTTTAAATCGTTGGTTTATTTTCATAAAACCTCATAAAAGTATCAAATTGATTTTCAAACTCTGAAAATTAACTCATTACCCGAAACCCTAATCCAAAAATCACTAAACCCTAATTCAACTCCAAAACTCAAAATAGTAAACCCTAACCCCTTTAAAACCTTAAACCCTAACTTTTTCTAAACCTTAATCCTTTAAAACTTTTAAAAAAACACAAATATTTTAAATTTACACAGTAAGCTTGAAATCATCATTTAAAACCACAAATCAAAAGTATTTTAAAGTGTCCAAAACCCTAGTTTCATGATTTCACCATTCAAACCTTAATTTGTTTAATTAAAGAGTCTTACCAACCTTTTAAAACATAAAACCTTAATCTATTTTAATTCCATAAAAAAGTCACAGTAGCCTAATTCTATGAATTCTAAAACCTTAACACATGAAATAAAGAACCCTAAATGGAAACAGTAGCTATAATTTGGATTTTTATTTACCTTATTCAATTCCATATTTGATTATGCTTTGATTTATTTTACATGCTTTAATTTCAATGCTTGGCTTATTAAATTTATCATGCATGGATGTTTACTTGATATTTAATACCTTTGATGAATGATTTATTTATGATGAATGGTTATTTACTTTTATCAATTTATTCAGACTTCCAAATGTTGTAAAAGGTATGTTTCCACTTGGTGGGTACCTCATTAGTTAAATATCATGTAATTTAAATTGCTTTCCTATTTTAGAACCAATGTAAAGGGCATGTTTCTACCTTTTTGGTGGGTGTCCTATTTAGGCATGTGATGTAAGGACATGTTTCCATCTTCGGATGGGTGTCCATTTATTTGTTTTGCTTGGACCTTGCTTTGATTTTAATATAATGATGCTTTCTTTTAATTATTGTGTGTAATATGGATAATATTGTTATATTTAAGAATGTTATTATATTAAGACCTGTAAAGGAGGCTAGTTCTAATGAATTGGGCGTTGTGGGGGTGTTGGGCCATTTCTCACCTTCCCCACATGTACTCAACTTTCCGAACCCATTAGGGGGTTGGGGATTCCTTAGGAATTGAGTCATCCGCCCCTTTCTTTTTTCCCGGCCCGTCCCGGTGGCTACTCCATTTCCTCCGGACTTAGGTCTGTCTTCTCTAAGGTCCCGAGCCTAAACAGTGCAGAAGTCGCAAGAACCATTCCACCGGGAGTGGGGGCAAAAATCCCCGCTCACACAAGGTACCCCATGTTGGTATTTTGTTAACTATATACCTAGGAAAATAGACTCGCCATTCATGTGTGGATGTTATAAGGTTGGAAGGAATGGCCTATTTATCCTTATTTATTAATTATTTTTGCATACATGCATACATTTGCATCTCATATCACTGATCCTCTCTGACTCACAACTTTGGATTACAATAGTTCAAAAGCTTACGATAATCTGACCTACGCCAGAGATGAAGAATCTAGTAGCAACACAATCACTTGCTCACTAAAAGCAATGGAGCCCAAACAAATTCAAAGAATGGTGGACGACGCGCCAAGATGGAAGAAATAAAAGAGGCCTTGGCTGAGGCCATGAAGAACCAATTTGCTGGAATTTTAGGAAATCATGCCGAAGCATTTGCTAGCACTAAAAAGCCAAAGGACAAAGGGAAGGATAAAGTTGGTGAAGTGGTTTTTTATGATGATAAGGTGATCATTGATGATGATGATGATTAGCCTCAATACTTCCAAGATCCTCAAGACAAAAAGGAGCCGAAGGTTGTTAAGAAGACAACTATTGAAAAGACCGAGACGTCTGGTGTTGAGAAGATGATTACTGATTTAGAAAAGAAATTTGAGAAGAAGCTAAAAACTGAAGAGTTGTCCGAGATTGACAAACTGTTTGAACAAGATGAGGAGGTCCCTTATAGGTTCAAGATGCCTTCCTTTTTCTAAATACAATGGTATTGAAAACCCTCATCTCCATATGAAGCAGTACATCACTGCTAGGGAGTCTGCCCCAGCTACTAAAGCTCAAACTCTAAGATATTTCATGCTCTCATTGGACCCTATTATCCAAAATTTGTTTAATACCTTAGAAGAAGGAACATAAAAGAGTTAGGATCTGCTATATAAGGCCTTCATCCAACAATATGGATACAACATCGAGATGGAAGTTACCTTAATTGAAGTTGAGTCCATTAGACAAAGGCCAAATAAAAATTTTGTGGACTATGTGAAAAGGTGGAGAAATAAGGCTGCTTTGCTCAAGAAAAGGCCCTATGAATTTGATCAAATAAGGATGATTGTGAGAGGGGTGTTGCCTAGTCTTCGTGAAAGGATGTCTCATACACTCATTCGTGATTTCAAAGATCTCTTCCAAGCTGGTCTACAAATGGAAGAATGGGAAAGAGAGAAGAACCGTTTTTCAACAAGAAGGAACGAGAAAGGAAATTATCAGTCTAGTAACCAAGGCATGCAAAAGACAGTTGGTGTTAATGCTACTAGCCAAGGAACAGAGACAATTTTCAGAATTGGGGAAACAACTGTCTTGGGTTCTCAATAAGCTTCAAAGGAAGGGATTGTTTTAACCCTTAAATCCTCGTCCTTTGCCTAACCCCCTCCCACCTAATTTCGACACTAAAGCATTTTGTCAATTTCATCAAATGCAAGGGCACGACATGGATAGATGTGTGAGGTTGAGACATGAGATCTAATTTTTTATTGATAGTGGAAAGCTGCCCGAGCCCAACAAGCCAAACACCAAAGACAATCCATTACCAAGGTTCAATAGAGTACCACCACCGGCAACCTTCATGATTAGAGGAGGTTTTCATGAATATTTTATCATGTCTTCTTTCCAAGATGTGGGTGGAGAAGCAACCAAAGAAGAGGAGGTATTTGGAGAAATTAAACAAGCTCTGGTGACTAAAGAAGTAGCAATTTGTGTTATGAATAGGTTTTGGGATTCAAGCGACAGTGATGACGATCTTATACCCAAGAAGGAAGAATGGATCTGGTTCGAACCCGAGGAAGATGAAGTAATGAACACTAGATCCAATAAGCCTTATACAAAGCCACCACCTAAGGAGGTAGAAGTTAGTAAATGAAAGGAAGTTGAAGTAGGGAATAAAGAAGAGGAAGATGATACCGTGCTCAAGCAATTGAAATGAACCCAAGCAAGTGTCAGCATTTGGGATTTATTGGCTACTTCTAAAAAGCACCGAGAAACTATTGAGGGAGTAATAGAGTGTGAAGATATTCAAGACAAGAGCGAAGTTAATATGGGAGCGGTATCTTTCTCAGATGCGGATTTACTAAAAGAGGGGAGAGATCACATCCATCCTCTCTTTATCAAAATAGAAATCAAAGGGAAAAGGACTTCAGGTGTAATGGTTGATGATGGGTCCACCATAAATGTTTGTCCACGTAAAATATTGCCAAAAATAGCCATGTCAACAAGGGATCTAAACCCAACCTAGGTAACCATTCGGGCTTATGACAACACTAAGAGACATGCTGAAGGAACTTTCAAAGCTGTTGTCAAGGTTGGTCCAATTAAACCTATTATTGAATTTGCTTTTTTGGACATACTTGTTATCTTTGACTTATCTTGGGATGACCATGGTTTCATCCTCTTGGTGGAGTGTAACACCCCTTCCCAACCTACATGTGTAAGTCGAGTAGAGGTGCCACACTATCCTAATGTTGCTACCAATTTACTTAATCAAATTTTCGTTCTGATTTTTACAAAAATTTTGCCATAGTTCCGCCTAGAATTTTGGATCCCAAGTGTCGACAAAACTTGTTTTTCTGATTTTTGAAAACATTTTACACATACCAATGTGAATAAGAATACCATCAAATTTAATGCACTCCCAATAAGTCCACCTTATACCCTCAACTACAAACCTGCACGAAGAGTTCACACTTCTAATATAACATAAAGTAAAGATTTATAATTATTACATACTAATAACATACAGTTATAACATAGAAATTCTCTTTTATATTTATTCATATACATGCCACAACTATCAACTCATAATGGAACTAAAAGATCTACCCCTGAGATTTGCTGTGGTCTGGTCGTTGCTTCCCCAAGATTTATCTACTGATCCGAACCTACGAGTCAAGGAAAACTTAACTCGCTGAGCGTTGTCGCTCAGTGGGTACTTTACCAATAACAATAAAAGTAGTATATGAAAGTATTCAAAATCAAAGGAAATAATTAAATCATAATTTAACCAACCTTAAATCAATAGAAATTATTGTACATTCAGGGTGATATGCTTTCAATAATGTAAAATCATAATTCAAACTCATTGGCATTATATAGTTTAACGAAAAATAATATGTCTTTGATTCAGGCTCTACTGGTATATAGGGAACCATAGTGATAAGGCAGTGGGCCTCCCCACTGTAACATAGGTGGGCCTCCCCACCGATATCAAATCACAGGAATGGGTCTCCCCATTGGCTTCAGTGGCCTCACCACTTAATAAAATATCACATCACAATAATGAGCAGTACTGCATGCGTTAGTATAGTGCACCATACCCTTATCTACCACTCCCACTATCTAGTAGAGCAAAAAGATTAAAATGATTCAATTTAAGTCCCAACTTCATTTTAGAATGATTCCAGAAATCAATTTCAATTCTCATTGCGCTTTGCCATTTATGCCGCGCACCACTTTCTTTGGTCAAACCGTTACTCTTTTTCACATATTTAACATCCACCATAAACACATCAAACATTTCAAAGCATTCCTCAAAAGATCACAAATTGACCAAATGAATAGTGTTGCGGCGAGAAAAATTGGCAACGCAAAATGGCATGACCAAATGAATAGTAAAATCTGGGTTTTCATCAAAATTTCAGTCCACTTCAGTCATGTATTTGACCAAGTAAATGATCTTATTTTTGGCTGAAATTTTACGGAAAACTTATTTCATATGTTAACTAATTGCATGTAAAATTTCATTGAAAAATTCATTCGTTTGCTGCCCCAAACAATTGCCACAAAAATATTCCAGAAGCTGTCACTTTGGGACCATTTCGGCCCAAACATTTGAAATGCATAGGATAGTTTATTTTTCTTTTGCAAATCAATATTAAGGCTTCTTTAATAGTAAAGTGAAGATTCAAACACTTCCTTTTGACAACTTTTGCATATTTAACTCAAATCAAACTAATTAAAGTCATGAACATCAAAATTCCATAAACCAAAGTTTGTAAGAAAAATAGAATTTCTTTTATGGTAAAGCACCAAACCTTATTCTTGTACTTCCCCTTTTTCTTTTCCTCCTTCTCCTTCCTTAATCTTTGTTTTTTCCTTCAAGAAATTCAAGAACACACCCTTAAACATAAACCTTAGCAATTTAGATTAATAAGCTATCCTCCATTTCTTTTCAAACTAAACCCTAATCTAACCTTATTAAAACTTAGAAACCTTGATTCTTTCATTTAATTGATTAATATCATAACTACTTAAAATTTTTCCAAATCCACCATAAGAACCCTAATTTCCAATCTTCCAATAGTTATATAACTACCTAAAACTAAAAATTAAAGTCTACATACTAGAAAACCTTAAAAAAAACTCACCTTAAAAATCAACTTTTGAAGAAACTTGGAAGTCTTTTGGGTGTTTCCCTTGTTGGCCGAATTTGGTGAGTGGAAAAAAGAGAATTTGCTCTTCATATCACCTATATTTATATACAAAGGAAGTGATGATCACCTTGACCACTTGTCCACTTTTTCTCTTTCTTCATTTATTACACATTTATTACATATGCTAAATGTTCTCTTTTGATTGGCCAACCTTTGATTTTTATAACTTCCTTTTTCCTTTACTTCTTTCCACTTGTCTCTCTTCCCATTCGATCTCATAAAGTTGTCCCGGGTTACTCATCCGGTCCAGACACGAAACCGGGCCCACATTACGTTCCGGCGATTAATCGATCATATCTTTTAAACCGTATAGTTCCACGAGTCAAACTATATATGGTTTTGATCCTCTCGACCTCTACTTTCTATTTATAAGATCTATTTTAGGTTTCCAAGTCATTTGGAAAAATTACCAATAAACCCTCGACTTATTATTAAATTCCCTTTAGGTCCTATTTTTGCTCGGGTTTTCTCCGGCTCCGTTTCTACTGACGATCGTTTCATATTTAACCCCTTGCCATTCTCTACGTACTCACATTTTTATTTCCTACCTTAAATTCATGTATAACTTTAATTGATAATGACCAAAATGCCCCTAGTCAAAATCCCCTATATCTTCCAAACCGTGCGTTTTCTGGAAAAACCGTTACGCGTCGTTGTGACCCGGTTTTTCACTATTTTCCATTTTTGAAATCTGTTACGTGCACTATTAAGAACATCCGGTATGACTTTTGGAAATTACATTTACCTCCCCAAAACTTTTGAAAATTACAGTCACCTCCCTAAAACTTTTTGAAATTACAATCACCTCCCTAACACTTTGCATTTTTCTTCAAGTAGGTCCTCGTGGTCCTATAGCCTTATCTGGGGCCGTTGTCAAAAATTATCTTCTCCTTTCCCCTTCTCTCACTGTGCACGTGACTACACTGCATAAATACGATAGGCGGATGTGACAGTTCCTTCCTCGTTAATTTAAGCTTCATACCGAAGCTCATTAAGTGAAAACAAATATGGGTACTGCTTCCTCATAGTTTCTTCGCGTTCCCATGTAGCTTCTTCTACTTTGTGATTTCTCCAAAGCACTTTGACCAATGGAATCTTCTTATTTCGCAACTTTTTGATTTCCCGTGCTAGGATCTCTACCTGCTCTTCCTCATATGTCAGTTCAGGCTGAATCTCAATATCTTGAATTTGTATGACGTGGGTTGGATCTGAACGATACCTCCTTAGCATCGAAACATGGAAAACATCATGTATTTTACTTAATTCGGGTGGTAACGCCAACTGATAAGCTACCGGACCTACCCGTTTAATAATTTCATATGGTCCGATGAATCTAGGGCTTAGCTTGCCTTTTTGTTTAAATCGTAACACTTTCTTCCAAGGAGAGACTTTGAGGAACACTCTGTCACCTACCTCAAACTGTATGTCTTTCCTTTTTAGATCCGCGTATGATTTTTGCCTGTCCGCTGCTGCTTTTAATCGGTCTCGAATGATTTTTACCTTCTCTTCAGTTTCCTTAACTATGTCTGGCCCCAACATCTTTTCCTCACTCAATTCTGTCCAGCAAACTGGAGTTCTGCATTTTCGACCATACAGTGCTTCGTAAGGTGCCATTTGTATGCTGGATTGATAACTGTTGTTGTACGCGAATTCCATTAAGCTTAGGTGTTTGTCCCAACTACCTTTAAATTCTAAAACGCACGCCCTCAGCATATCTTCCAAAATTTGAATCACTCTTTCCGACTGTCCATCTGTCTGGGAATGAAATGCTGTGCTGTGGTAAGTTTGAGTTCCAAGGGCTGTTTGTAACTTCTGCCAAAAATTTGACGTAAAACGTGGGTCTCGATCGGATATGATTGAAGTTGGAACTCCGTGGAGACGTATAATCTCTTTGATATACAAGTCTGCCAACTTGTCTAGCGAGTAATCCACACGTACTGGTATGAAATGAGCGGACTTAGTAAGCCGGTCTACGATTACCCAAATCGCATCATGTTTGTCCCTTGTCATAGGCAATCCTGTGACAAAATCCATAGTAATACGATCCCATTTCCAGGTTGGAATCATAATAGGTTGTAGTAGCCCCGAGGGTAGTTGATGTTCCGCCTTCACTTGCTGACAGGTTAGACACTTCGTTACGTGATCAACGATATCCCTTTTCATTCCTGGCCACCAATAATACTCCTTCAAGTCCCGATACATTTTCGTTACTCCTGGATGCATTGTATAAGGACTGTTATGAGCTTCTTGCAAAATCTGTTTCTTCAGCTCCTTGGACTTAGGTATCACCATTCTCTTCTTGTAGTAGAGAATACCATCAGGACGAATTTGATAGTCTCCTGAAGAGTTCTCCTGTGCCTGTTGACTCCACTTCTTCACTTGTTCATCTTCCTTCTGACCCTCACGTATTTGTTGATGTAAGTTAGGTCGCACGTGCATTTCTGCAAAGATAGCTCCATCTTCTGTAGGTTTTAACGTTACCCTCATAGCACTTAGCGCTTGCATTGACTTCCTACTAAGTGCATCTGCTACGACATTCGCTTTGCCCGGGTGATAATTAATCGTATAGTCGTAGTTGGCTAACCATTGCATCCATTTTCGCTGTCGCAGGTTTAAATCTTTCTGCGTGGGCAAATATTTCAGGCTTTGATGATCCGTAAAGATGTAACATTTTTCCCCATATAAGTAGTGCCTCCACGTCTTGAAAGCCAAAACAATCGCTGCTAGCTCTAAATCATGCGTAGGATAATTCTTTTCATGTGGTTTGAGTTGTCGAGAGACATACGCAATGACTTTGCCTTCCTGCATCAATACACATCCTAACTCGATATGGGATGCATCGCTATAAATCACAAAATCTTTTCCTGATTCTGGTTGTGTAAGAATAGGTGCTTCAGTAAGTTTTTGTTTCAGCTTTTCAAAGCTCCGTTGACAAGCGTCGGTCCACTGGAATTTGGCATTCTTCTGAAGTAGCTTGGTCATAGGTACGGCGATCATGGAAAACCCTTTAACGAATCTCCGATAATATCCTGCTAATCCCAAGAAACTACGGACTTCCGTTATTGTCTTAGGTGACTTCCATTCCAATACTACTTCTATTTTCTTGGGATCGACCCTTATTCCTTCTGCCGATACAATATGTCCCAAGAAAGCTACTTCTTCCAACAAAAATTCGCATTTGCTGAATTTAGCGTATAACTGCTTCTCACGCAGGGTTTGCAAAACAATTCTAAGGTGACGATCATGATCCTCTCGATTCTTTGAATACACCAATATGTCGTCAATAAATACCACCACGAACTGATCCAAATACGGGTGGAAAATTCTATTCATCAGATCCATGAATACTGCAGGTGCATTCGTTAATCCGAAAGGCATAACAATGAATTCATAATGTCCATAACGAGTTCTGAATGCTTTTTTTGGTATGTCTTCATTTTTAATTCCCAATTGATGATAACCCGATCGTAGATCAATTTTTGAAAAGACTCCAGCACCTTTGAGTTGATCAAACAAATCATCTATGCGAGGTAACGGATACTTGTTTTTGATGGTCAGCTTATTAAGTTGACGGTAATCTACACACAACCTTAAGGATCCATCTTTCTTTTTCACGAACAATACTGGTGCTCCCCATGGTGACACGCTTGGCCTTATGAACCCCTTGTCTAAAAGTTTATGTAGCTGTACCTTTAATTCTTTTAGCTCCGCTGGCGCCATTCGATAAGGTGCGATAGATACTGGTGCAGCTCCCGGGTACACGTCTATGGTGAATTCCACCTCTCGTTTAGGTGGTAATCCGGGTAACTCGTCAGGAAATACGTCAGGAAAATCGCATACAGTAGGTATATCTTGTAACTTTGGTGCCTCTTCTTTCGCTACTAATGCACATACCAGGTATGCCTCGTAACCTTTTTGCACTAACCTCTTAGCCGTCATGGCAGAAATGATGTTAGTTAGATAGTCCTTCCTTTTTTCTACTAGGGTCACTTTGTCACCGTCTGTAGTATGCAAGGTAACTCTCTTCCGTTTACAATCAACTAGTGCATTGTGCTTGGCTAACCAATCCATCCCAAGAATAGCATCGAATTCTTGAAATGGTAGTTCAAATAAGTCTCCCCAAAAGATATGTCCATGTATCTCTACGGGACAATCTTTCACTACCTTTCTAGTAATCACCTCATTTCCTAATGGGTTAGTAACTAATATTCCCTCTTTCTTGAGTTCTACCTTTAGGTTCTCAAGCTTTTCATTTTTCGTGCATATATATGAGTGTGAAGAACCTGGATCTATTAAAACGTAAAGTGGAACTCCAAACATAGACAACTGACCTGCAATCACGTCTAGCGCTTCTTCGTCTTCTCGCCCCCTCATGGCATACATTCTAGCAGGAGCCCTTGCTTCTGGTCGATTCACCGTTTCAGATTGCACACGCGATGGATTTTCGCTCCTTCCTCTGCCTCGGCCTCGACCTGCTGCCGCTTGCGATCTCTCAGTATCCCTAGGTAGATTCTGTATTCGCTGGGGACACTCTCGCATAAGGTGGACCAAAGATCCACATATATAGCATGCAAATGTCCGACTCCAACATTCTCCCGGGTGACGGCGTCCGCATTGATCACAACGTGGATTAGTATTTTCGCCTACATTACCTTTCGGGCCAATATAGAAGTTACCTCCGCTTCGGCTAAATCCTCTTCCTTGTTCTCTTCCGGATCGTCTCGTACTAGCGACTGAGGTAGTTTGACTTAAGCCACCGCGAATCGATCCCTGGCTATAACCTCGACATTGGCCGCCTCCCGTGGAACCACTGCCTCGGAATCGTTTCCTCGATGACTGAAAATTTCTCGAGTAGCTCTGGGTACCTCTCTTCTATTTCATCTTCTGTCGTCTATTATGCTCATCAGACTGACATTGCTCTACTTCTAAAGCCCTATTGACCAACTCGGAAAATTCTTTGATATTAGCAGCGATTAGTTGCATCCTAATCTCATTATTCAACCCATCTTGGAACTGCTTACATCTATCATGTTTGTCTTCAATTGTCTTCTTGGCATACCTACTCAGCCTAGTAAATTCCCTCTCATATTCAGCAACGGTCAGTCGACCTTGCTTTAAGTGTAGAAACTCCTTTTTCTTGGCATCTAGATATGCCTCCGATATAAACTTCCTTTTGAACTCATTCACAAAGAAATCCCATGTTCTCTGTTCCGGTGGAACTTGTTGGTGAACTGTGTCCCACCATATATATGCTTCTTCCACTAATAAGGAAGTAGCACATATCACTCGCTCTTCTAGCGTACACTGCAATTGATCTAAGGCTCGTATCGTTCCTTCCAGCCAATACTCGGCTGTAGAAGAATCATCGTCCCTTCGAGCCTTAAACTCCTTCGCACCATACTTTCTTATCTTTTCTATCTGGGGTTTCCTTTCCCCTCCTACAGCAGGTACTAGTACGGGTGCTGGCGATGGGGGTGGGGCTGGGGCAACGCCGACTATCTGCCGAAGTACGGCAGCCATTTGTTGCAGCATTTCATTAGGAATAGGAGCATCAACGGGTGGTTGCTCAGATGCTGATGTCTCTGATACATGCATTTCTACAATTCGGGAGGCCTGAGATTCGGCCTCCTCCCCTATATCACGCTGCGCTGATTGCGACATCTAAAGAGTAAACATATACCATCCCATCATTAGTAACGACCCAGACCAACAGCATTATCTTATCCTAAGTGGCATGTAAATAAATAAAAAATTTTAAATAACACATACACAACACAACTTTTATTTATTTCCAACCACAAAGTTTTACAATATTAGGAAGCCCTTATTTATTTTCCTATATTTCCTTCCTGAATGATGCCTACTTTTTATCTCCTATTTACTATAGGATATCTCATTTTACGTCGGTAATGGCCACTCCCGACATAAAACGTACATCCTCCTATGTTGAATTACCAAGAAGCGGCTAAACCTGAGCTCTGATACCACAATTGTAACACCCCTTCCCAACCTACATGTGTAAGTCGAGTAGAGGCGCCACACTATCCTAATGTTGCTACCAATTTACTTAATCAAATTGTAGTTCTGATTTTTACAGAAATTTTGCCATAGTTCCGCCTAGAATTTTGGATCCCAAGTGTCGACAAAACTTGTTTTTCTGATTTTTGAAAACATTTTACACATACCAATGTGAATAAGAATACCATCAAATTTAATGCACTCCCAATAAGTCCACCTTATACCCTCAACTACAAACCTGCACGAAGAGTTCACACTTCTAATATAACATAAAGTAAAGATTTATAATTATTACATACTAATAACATACAGTAATAACATAGAAATTCTCTTTTATATTTATTCATATACATGCCACAACTATCAACTCATAATGGAACTAAAAGATCTACCCCTGAGATTTGCTGTGGTCTGGTCGTTGCTTCCCCAAGATTTATCTACTGCTCCGAACCTACGAGTCAAGGAAAACTTAACTCGCTGAGCGTTGTCGTTCAGTGGGTACTTTACCAATAACAATAAAAGTAGTATATGAAAGTATTCAAAATCAAAGGAAATAATTAAATCATAATTTAACCAACCTTAAATCAATAGAAATTATTCTACATTCAGGGTGATATGCTTTCAATAATGTAAAATCATAATTCAAACTCATTGGCATTATATAGTTTAACGAAACATAATGTCTTTGATTCAGGCTCTACTGGTATATAGGGAACCATAGTGATAAGGTAGTGGGCCTCCCCACTGTAACATAGGTGGGCCTCCCCACCGATATCAAATCACAAGAATGGGCCTCCCCATCCTGGCTAACCAATGGGCCTCCCCATTGGCTTCAGTGGCCTCACCACTGAATAAAATATCACATCACAATAATGAGCAGTACTGCATGCATTAGTATAGTGCACCATACCCTTATCTACCACTCCCACTATCCAGTAGAGCAAAAAGATTAAAATGATTCAATTTAAGTCCCAACTTCATTTTAGAATGATTCCAGAAATCAATTTAAATTCTCATTGCGCTTTGCCATTTATGCCGCGCATCACTTTCTTTGGTCAAACCGTTACTCTTTTTCACATATTTAACATCCACCATAAACACATCAAACATTTCAAAGCATTCCTCAAAAGATCACAAATTGACCAAATGAATAGTGTTGCGGCGAGAAAAATCGGCAACGCAAAATGGCATGACCAAATGAATAGTAAAATCTGGGTTTTTGTCAAAATTTCAGTCCACTTCAGTCATGCATTTGACCAAGTAATTGATCTTATTTTTGGCTGAAATTTTACAGAAAACTTATTTCATATGTTAACTAATTGCATGTAAAATTTCATTGAAAAATTCATTCGTTTGCTGCACCAAACAATTGCCATAAAAATAGTCCAGAAGCTGTCACTTTGGGACCATTTCGGCCCAAACATTTGAAATGCATAGGATAGTTTATTTTTCTTTTGCAAATCAATATTAAGGCTTCTTTAATAGTAAAGTGAAGATTCAAACACTTCCTTTTGACGACTTTTGCATATTTAACTCAAATCAAACTAATTAAAGTCATGAACATCAAAATTGCATAAACCAAAGTTTGTAAGAAAAATAGAATTTCTTTTATGGTAAAGCACCAAACCTTATTCTTGTACTTCCCCTTTTTCTTTTCCTCCTTCTCCTTCCTTAATCTTTGTTTTTCCTTCAAGAAATTCAAGAACACACCCTTAAACATAAAGCTTAGCAATTTAGATTAATAAGCTATCCTCCATTTCTTTTCAAACTAAACCCTAATCTAACCTTATTAAACCTTAGAAACCTTGATTCTTTCATTTAATTGATTAATATCATAACTACTTAAAATTTTTCCAAATCCACCATAAGAACCCTAATTTCCAATCTTCCAATAGTTATATAACTGCCTAAAACTAAAAATTAAAGTCTACATACTAGAAAACCTTAAAAAAAACTCACCTTAAAAATCAACTTTTGAAGAAACTTGGAAGTCTTTTGGGTGTTTCCCTTGTTGGCCGAATTTGGTGAGTGGAAAAAAGAGAATTTGCTCTTCATATCACCTATATTTATATACAAAGGAAGTGATGATCACCTTGACCACTTGTCCACTTTTTCTCTTTCTTCATTTATTACACATTTATTACATATGCTAAATGTTCTCTTTTGATTGGCCAACCTTTGATTTTTATAACTTCCTTTTTCCTTTACTTCTTTCCACTTGTCTCTCTTCCCATTCGATCTCATAAAGTTGTCCCGGGTTACTCATCCGGTCCCGACACGAAACTGGGCCCACATTACGTTCCGGCGATTAATCGATCATATCTTTTAAACCGTATAGTTCCACGAGTCAAACTATATATGGTTTTGATCCTCTCGACCTCTACTTTCTATTTATAAGATCTATTTTAGGTTTCCAAGTCATTTGGAAAAATTACCAATAAACCCTCGACTTTTTATTAAATTCCCTTTAGGTCCTATTTTTGCTCGGGTTTTCTCCGGCTCCGTTTCTACTGACGATCGTTTCATATTTAACCCCTTGCCATTCTCTACGTACTCACATTTTTATTTCCTACCTTAAATTCATGTATAACTTTAATTGATAATGACCAAAATGCCCCTAGTCAAAATCCCCTATATCTTCCAAACCGTGCGTTTTCTGGAAAAACCGTTACGCGTCGTTGTGACCCGGTTTTTCTCTATTTTCCATTTTTGAAATCTGTTATGTGCACTATTAAGAACATCCGGTACGACTTTTGGAAATTACATTTACCTCCCCAAAACTTTTGAAAATTACAGTCACCTCCCCAAAACTTTTTGAAATTACAATCACCTCCCTAACACTTTGCATTTTTCTTCAAGTAGGTCCCCGTGGTCCTATAGCCTTATATGGGGCCGTTGTCAAAAATTATCTTCTCCTTTCCCCTTCTCTCACTGTGCACATGACTACACTGCATAAATACGATAGGCGGATGTGACATGGAGTTCCTTCCACCCTTCATCAAAAGATGAAGTTCCTTAATGGAGATGAGACAGTGGTCATCGAAGCCAAAGATAATGAGGTTGTTAATGCACTAATGAATGAGAGGCCTCTCAATGGTTTCCAAGTAGCTACAATTTCTAATGATGAAGTAGTGAACTCTAAGGTCTCAAACATGATGAAGAACATGAGCTACCTTCTAGGAATTGGTCTTGGAAAGGGCAAGGCCAGTTTGACTAAGCTTCCTGATTTCAAAACTCAAACTTCCAAGAAGGGGTTAGGGTATGATGAAGCCAGCAAAGATTTCTAACCAAAGAAGAATGAGAAGATGAGCTTTCCGCCACTTGAAAAAATCTTTGTCAAAGCTCGAGACATGGGACCACTCCAAGGAAAGCCCGAGCCAATCATGTTCATGGGAAAGTTGATCCTGGGTTTTGAAATTTT
Organism: Garcia nutans; assembly: GCA_947685225.1. Taxonomy (NCBI): domain Eukaryota; kingdom Viridiplantae; phylum Streptophyta; class Magnoliopsida; order Malpighiales; family Euphorbiaceae; genus Garcia; species Garcia nutans. The sequence continues at coordinate 43,656,150 of CANTUV010000043.1, forward strand.
TGCAGATGTTGCTGAGCTAGTGGAGCAAGTGAAGAAAGAGCTCACCCTGCCAGCCAACAAGGAGTCCAATCTGGAAGGGAAGAAGGAAGCTATCTTGTAAACTGAGAAGACTCCGGAGGAGATTGCTACCCTGGTTGAAGAGAAGTTTGAAGATATTCTGCCTTATGATTTTGAGAACAATGATTTTGATTTTGATTTTAATTTATTTGCTTTCTATGAGTATGATGATGTTTTCTTTTCCAAAATGAATGCAATAAAGTTTGATTTTGCTTACTTGTGTGATGTTTCTCTTGATGGTTGCATATATTCAAATAGCAGTTACATGAGCATCTTTAATATTAATTTTGTTGATACACAATCATTAAATTTGGGAACAATCAAAAATCCTAAAAACATTAGCATAGCATCTGACCTTACTCCTGATGAGAGAGAGAGATTTGAAAAAATATTCAAAAAATATGAATAAGTATTTGCTTGGTCTTATGAGGATATGCCTAGAATAGATCAAGACATAGCCGAACATCTTATTCCTACTTACACTTACATGAAACCTGTCAAATAAAAGCTTAGGCGATTAAGACCTGAGTGGGCTAAATTGGTTAAATAAGAGGTCACTAAACAAATACAAGTACCTTGAAGTGATAGAATATCCAGATTGGCTAGCCAACATAGTACCCGTGCCAAAGAAAGATGGAAGAATAAGGGTCTGTGTGGACTATAGAGATTTAAACATAGCTTCCCCTAAAGATGATTTTCCTTTACCCCATATAGATGTCCTTATTGATAGTGCAGCCTCTAGCATACTACAATCATTTGTAGATGGATTTTCCAGATACAACCAAGTGTTAATGGCCCAAGAGGATAAAGCCAAAAATTCTTTCATTACTACATGGGGTATATTTTGTTATAGGGTGATGCCATTTGGCTTAAAGAATGCTGGAGCAACCTACCAATGGATGGCCACCATACTATTTCATAACATGATGCACAAAGAAGTTGAAGTGTATGTTGATGATATGATGGTGAAATCAGATGTAGGGGAACAGCACTTCTAAAACTTAAAATTTTTCTTCGATAGAGCACTGAAATATATGCTAAGATTAAACCAGAAGAAGTATGTGTTTGGAGTTTCCTCAGGCAAATTGTTGGGACATGTGATTGGTCCGAATGGCATTGAGATTGATCCTGACAAAGTTAAAGCAATTAGGGATATGCCAGCCCCTAAGATAGAGAGAGAAGTTTGGGGATTCATTGGTAAATTATAATACATTAGCAGGTTTATAGAAAAGCTCACAACAATCTGTGAGTCTATCTTCAAATTGCTTAAAAAGAATCAGCCAGTCCTATGGAATGAAGAGTGCCAAAAGGCCTTTGAGCGAATAAAGGAGTATCTACTAAATCCACCTATTTTAAATCCACCTAAACCTGATAAACCCTTGTTACTATACTTAGCAGTAGAAGAAGAGTCAATAGGAGCCATGCTAGCCCAAGCAGATGAGTTAGGGATTGAGCATGCAGTTTACTATTTGAGTAGAAAGCTCCTACCTTATGAAATTAAGTATAGTATCATTAAAAAGACCTGTATAGCCGTGATTTGGACTTCTAATAAGTTGTGGAATTACTTTCAATCTTATAGTGTGCAAGCAATTTCCAGGTTGGATCTAATGAAGTACTTAGGGGAGACAACCTCTTTGATTAGGAAGTTTGGTCGATGGTTAATAATATTGGAAGAATTTGAGATTGAGTATGTAACCAGAAAAACAATCAAAGGTAGAGTAGTGGAAGAATTCCTGGCCCAACAACCATTACCGGACAATGAAGAGGTAGTCTTGGAATTTCCGGATGAACATTTAGAGGCAATTGAAGTACAAGGGTGGAAAATGTAATTTTATGGAGTAGTAAATAGGAAAGGGGCATTACAGGAATCGAGTCGTCCACCCATTATATCTTCTTGCTACCCCATTCGGGTGGCGACTCCTAATCTCTAGGTTTAGGCCAATGTTCTCTAAGGCCCAGAGCCTAACAGTGTCGAAGTCGCAAGAACCATTCTACTTGGTGTGGAGGCAAAAATCTCCACTTATAGTGGGACTCCACTGGGGATAAGAGACATTGATTCTGCTAGTGTTTATATTATTTTACTTTTTCTTATTATGATATTATTTATTGCAACATTTAGAATTGCATTGTGTGTAAAAGTTAGGATGCCCTATGGAACCCATGTTATATGTATGTAAGTGATACCATACTTTCACTCAAGGTATGAAGATTAAGTATTGCATAACCTTTCACAGCCTTATAACTTTTGATATATACTTGCTATGGGAACCTAAGCCTTCACTATAAAGACCAAAGGCCATGTAGTTGGCCAAGCAACTTTCCTTAGATTTATCTTAAATGCTTGTTGTTTGACTACGATTAACATATCTTGCTTTGAGTTATAGCCTATTTGGTTTGTCTTTTCCTAATCTGACCTAATTATGGTGTAGGCCTAAAATAATTTTATCCTTTTAAGCCCAAAAGGCCAAAATTATTTTTCAAAATTTTCAAAATGGTCTTTGGGCATGAAACCTTTCTAAGATGGGTCAAAAATCATTTTTTATCTCATGACCCAAGTGTGAAGCCCAAAATTAATTTTTGAAATAAACATTTTTTAATGGGTTTTGAAATAGTTTCAATGATGGGCTCAAAACATTTTTTCCACTTTATGGCCCAAATTAAGCTTTAAAAATTAAAACCTTTTCTTGAATGGGCTTTCAATTAGTTAGGTCAATTATGGAATATTTAAATCAATTATAGGCCCTATTCATACTAAGACTTATTACTTGCGGGCTAGTGTCATATCCGTGATTTTAAAGAAATTAAATAAGTATGTGGTAGCATAAAAAACGTGTATACCCAATGGATATACCTTATGTATACATAATATATACCTAGTCTATATTAATGGCATATGTTGGATTTATATATTACATACTTGTTTTATTTAATACACATATAAGCTATAGTTGATGTGTATATAGGATACACATTAATTGTGTATATGAGTATTTATATTCATTAAATAAACATTACATATACATAGTACATACATTATATAAATATGTACATAATGGTATATGTAAAATATAAGTAACATATATAAGATATATATACACAGGAAGTATAAGTAGGTAGTGGATAATTATGGATGGGAAAGAGATAATAATAATAACAATTAAAAAAAGAAGAAAGAAAAAAAAATAAGTCAAAGGAAGAAGGGAATTTGTGGTGGAAAATTAAAGTAAAATTAATTAATTTATTAGATAATTAAATGAATAATTAATATAATTATATTTATGGATTGGAAATAAGCAAGAATAAAAAATCAAAGCTTTCTTCTTCCTTCTTGATAGCCATGGCCGAATAGGGGGAGAGAGAGAGAGAGAGAGAAATTTCCCATTGGAACCATCCAATTTTAAAAGAAATTAAAGATAATTAGGAGGATTTTGAAGAAAACTTAAAAAAAATGACTAAGTTTTCTCTCTTTAAAGCTTTAATTCTTTAGTTTCATGAATATATATGCTATATTAGAGAGATGAAATAGTGTTAATTGCTAAAATGGATAGGAATGATGTTTAAATGATGAGTATATGAAATATTTATTGGTTGATTGAAATGAGCTCATAGAAGGGAAGTGGAGTTTTGTGGTAAATATGTGTCAATAGGGATTTTACTATGGGTGGATATAATTCTTTTAATGGATGAATTTAATGTGGTTTTCTTATGTATGTGATGATTTTATGATTAGAAATTGGATATGGGTAAGATTGGATGAGTTTAGGGTTATGGAAGATTATGGGTAATTAGGGTTTCTTCTAAGGGTGGTTTTAATTGTTGAAATGAGATGAAGATGCTGTTTCAATGTAAATACTATGAATTTATGGTTGAAAAATGTGATATGAGTAATTTTCGAGATGGTTAGTATTTATAGCCATATTATGTGAAATTAGGGTTTTTGGAAATGGTGTTTGGAATTGTTGTAATAAGTTGTTTTAATGTTATTTTGATTTGTAAATTATGATTTTTGGGTTAAATGTGGGTTATAAGTTGAGTTAGTTGAAGTTTGGATAAAGTAAAAAGTGGTGAATTTATGCTTTTAATGGAATTTTAATGAGAATGGGTTGGATAATGGTGATTTGATACACAATGGGTTATAATGTGAATTTAAATGGGTAATGCAATTAATGTTGGATTATATGTGTGTAGGCTATATTAAAAGAAATGGAAGAGCATTAAGTTTTATCAAGTTAAGGCTTTGTTGACCCTTGATTTTTGCCCTAAACTAGTTTGGTCCTAATTAAAGATAGCCTAAATACTTATCGGTCCATTTCTTCATGGCTTAAACCTATTTAAGCCTTGATTTTGTTTAGTCCAACTTTTATAAAGCCAAATGAGTTTGGTTTAGTTTTAAACCTTGAAACGGTCTAAAATCGGGTTTTAAAACCTAAAACAAATAGTCTGGAAGCCATTTTAGTCTAATAGCCCATATCGATATGGACTTGTCCATATCGAATTAGGCATGCCCAGTTCGATATGGACAAGACCATATCTACTTGGGCAACCCCAATTCAATATGTTTTTGTTTTGGCTTCAAATTCAATTTGACATGGTCACATTTTATCAGAAATTCAAATTATTTTAAGTTGATATGCCTTAGGCAACCTTGTTTATTTAGGAAATTGATACATGTTTACGTAGTTTAACCTAAAATCTTTTTATAAATACAGGAAGAATTAACAAGCAGAGGGACGACAACAAAGAATATGCAACAATTAGCAGTAATTAAGAAGAGAAACATCAAACAAAACATAACAACTTGAGTGAGCAGTAAGAAGAAACACCAAACCATCAAACCAGAAAGCAGTGTTATATGTCTATCTTCATCTTGTTCAACCAAGATTTTACAAGCTTGATCAACATGAAATATTGGTGGAACCAACAATAGAGGTTTGCAATTTTTTTTTCAGTTTATTCTAAGTTTAAAGTAACTCTTTTATTCCCATTTTATTTTTTTTTTGTTTTGTTTTTACACCTTTATAAACATCCAGTAGCAGTAGCCTTACTTGAATCACAATCAAAAAACTCACTTAGTTTAACATGATTCATACGGATATTAATTGATTTTTGTGTTTATTGTTTATTAGACTATATTAAACTACATAATTGATTTTCAAAACAAACAATTTAAAACCAAAGTTTAAAGTCACAGTAGCCAAAATAAATTTTAAAAATCCTAAATAATCCAGAAACTAATTCCTTAAACCTTAGTTTGATCATTCGAAACCCTAAACATTATTTTCAAAAGATAAAATTCTAGTTTTCAAAACCATAAAACCCTAATTTGTATAAATTTAAAACCCTAGATTAGATAGAAACCTTAATTCCCCAACAAACCATATCATGTAAATTATTTACCTTTCCATGGTGTTGCCCCTGAACCTCGCAAGGGGCATTTCCCCCTTGATCCCAACTGGCTATGAGCGGGGATTTTCTGCCCCACTCCCATGTGGAATTGTTCTTGCTACTTTGTCACTTTAGGCTCAGGGCCTTAGAGAATACAAGTATAAACCTGGAGAAAATAGAGTTGCCACTCGGACGGGCCGAATGTGAGCGGGGATTTTTGCCCCCACTCCTGGTGGAATGGTTCTTATGACTTCGACACTATTTAGGCTCGGGGCCTTAGAGAACACGGACCTAAGTCCGAAGAAAATGGAGTCGCCACCCGGACGGGCCGGGAAGAAAGAAAGGGGTGGATGTGTAATATCCTCATGTATACCTTAAAAGTTTTGATTATGTTATTGTTATATATTGGATTGAATATATGTGTTAAATTATAAGAGAAAAGAAGTTGGGAAAAGAATGTATAGGTATTTGTGTTTTGAGAAGTAAAGAGGGTGTAGAGAGAAGTGTATATGTTGTTTATATGGTTGTATAACTAACATATACATTGGTCAAAAGGGTTGGTCAATACAAGATGATATTTATTTGTGGCATGTGAAATTATATATATGGGCATATATGAGACAAAAGATTAATTAAATGGATGAAGGGCATGGAGGTAATTTTCTTTGGTTAAGTTGCATGGTGGAGATTAAAAGAAGAAAAGTGGTTGACTTGTTGGTATTTTCTTCTTTCTTTCTTGAAGAGGCCGGCCATTGAAGAAGAGAAAGAGCTAGGGAGGTGTTTGAAGTTCTATAATCAAATTGAAGAAGGAATCAAGGGTTTTGGTTAGAGATTTGTGGAATTTCTTCATTTAAGATTGTGAAGAGGTTGAATTGCCCTAACCGTGTCCCTCAAGTGGTGCTGCCCGTGTCCCTCAAAGGTTTTGAAGAGATTGGGTTGCATTAACCTAAATGTGGAGAATTCTTGGAAAGAAAAGAAATGTATAGATTGATGGGACTAGTTCTTGAGGTAAGTACCAATACATATGATTGTATTTAATTACATAATTTGAGGCTTAACACATTTGTTTGCAAATGTGTTAAGTTATCTATTATATTGTTAACATAATTGGACTAAGGTGATGATTGAATGATGTGAAGGATGTGAAGATCATTAACAAGGTAAGCATAAACCCTATTTGATTGTATATCCTTATATGTCTTTGAACATTAACACATTGGGATGAAAGTGTTAAATAAGCTATTATATTGTGAATGTAAATGAAGAATATATAAAAAGGATGAAATATGAAATGGGAAAGGTAGGAAGAAATGAGGATCATTCTTAAGGTATGTGCAATTTGTTATGATAAATGCTCTAGTAATGAATGATGTTAATGTGTTTTGAGAAGTGAGAAAATGTTATGTTATATGCATTGTGAATCTTGTGTATGGCAATGTATTATATGAATAATATACTTTGAAATGTGATATCAATGATGCTATATGTATCATATGGATTGAGATATGATATGATATGAAGCCATTGTGATTGGCTATGATAATTCAATTGAAAGAGATAAGGCATGTTGGCCTAATTGATGATGAGATTGATAATGAAATAATAAATGAATTGTTTGTTTAATATGTTATTCAGTTTCAGAGTTCTGGATTTGGGTGGCATGCCTAAGAAATGATGAAAGGTAACAGTCTTGCCGGGTTGAGGATCTCCTCATATGTGTTGAGTTGATGGTCCAAGAGACTGGGTCTGTTACACTATGAGAATTGTGAATATGAGATATATGATTTGTAACAGTCTTGCCGGGTTGAGGATCTCCTCATATGTGTTGAGTTGATGGTCCAAGAGACTGGGTCTGTTACACTATCCATGGATAGAGATACATGTATATACATTGCCTACGGGCGTGATGATTGTGACTATGAACCAAAGCAGTAACTCTGAACTTTGAATAACATATTAGTGTTTTGGGCCCGAGTCTGTCTTTATTGTCAATGTGAAATGCAAGTATTGAAATATTGATTGTGAGTATTAATAATGAATTATGCTTGGTGAATTGTGAATAATATAATGTTATTAAGTGTAATATGTAAATGAATTGTGGTTGATGATAAAGGTTGTCTTTATTGGAAATATGATTTATGATTTATATGATATGTAAATTGTGTATTGCAATAATGAGTGATATGATGTGTAATGTGTGTATTGCAATAATGAGTGTATGATATGTAATGTGTGTATTGCAATAATAATTGGTATGATATGTAAAGTGTGTATTGCAATAATGGTTGGTGTGGTATATATATAATGTAGGGGTACTAATATATTGGTTTTGAGTATTGGTGATGCATTGGGGTTGGTGATAATATTATGTATATATATACATCATATATGAAATTAGCTAGGATATATTAAAGATAAAATTAAAAAGAAAAGAAGATATGATAAGAACTAATTATATATTGAATCGATGTATCATTATATATCAATACTTCTATACTATATGTTTATATTTTATATTTGGACTACTAAGCTCTCGGTCTTAGCACGGGTGTTTATTCGCGCAGGTATATAGATGGAAGATATGAAGTCTTTTGTTATGCCACAAGAAGAGTAAAGTTTGTCGAGACCAACTAGAGGGTAATGCATACATGTATAAATTTTAATTATGATGTATTTCTGACGAGAGAGTATTTATATGTATAAATGAAGTTTTAATAAAGATAATGATTTTGTAAATGTTATTTAAATTAATGTATTATGGTTTGAACTCTGTTACAGGTTTTTAAAAGGTAACGAAAAGTGACATCCTTATACTTTATATATTTACTGTATGTATACTAGGTATACGCATAGTACTTATATAGGGTATCGGGGTGTTACAATTGTTTTGGTATCAGAGCTTAGGTTCGAGATTCTCGGCCTAAGTGAGATTAAAAAAAAATTTTTTTTTTGAAAAGTTTAAATAGAAATAAAAAGGAAAAGTTTTGAAATGAAATTTGTAATACGTGCATATGCATTGACATCTAGGTTGGTCTCGGATGTGGCATAATATAAATTGTAGAATATTTGTGTTATATGAGATGTTCAATATAGTTGATGATATATGTGTATACTATTTTGATGTGATGAGAAATTATGATTGTTGACAATGATGTTGGAAATGAATTATAATTGAGGCATAGTGCCTAATTGATTATGAGAAACGCATTGTGAAATGTAATGTGATATTTGTATATTAATGATGCATATGAAAAATGTCATGTTGTGTGCAACATGAAATGTAATGTTGATATTTATGAGCAATATTATGTAGGGCATAATGTGAATTGAAACATAAAGAAATAAAAAGGAGAATAAAGTTGAAAATAAGTAGCAATCAAAATCAAGATTAAAATATGTATTCTTTCCTTTATACTTTGAACCTCTTTATAATAATGTTTATGTTGAGGTTGTTAGACAGAGAAAATATTGCTGGATTGTTATTATTGAAAGATATGTTACTAAAATGAGGAAAGAATGGTGGAATGTGAATGAGTTAGTTAGTATAGACAAAGTGTGATTATTTAAAGTTGGGATATATGTATATAAAATTAAGGTTTTGTTTAAAGGAAAAAGAGATGATATTGGTTAAGTAAGAAAATAAGTTGATATTGTTATTTTAATGCGAACATGGTAAATTCAATGTTAGAAATGTGAGATGCTTGGATATTGTGAAAGCTCATGGTAATGGTGATAATATGTGATATTTGAAATTTTTGAAGTGAGCTTTATGATTGTGGAAATTATATGTTTTAATATTGCTTTGTGATATATATTTGTAAGATGATTTTAAAGTGATGATAGAAAAGATGAGTTTGGCAAATTGAAGATTAAACGAAGTAGTAAATTGAGAAGTTAAAGTTTTAGTGGAATTTGATAAAGATTATTGGGATATTGATAGTTAACTGTATATGCAATGCATGAGCTAAGTGAAATGACTAGTATTGCATATGGAAGTATTATGAATTGAGTAATGTGATTGATAGTATGAGAATTTGTTTTGAAATAATCAAGGAAGTGGATAAGTAAATAGAAATGAGTTATTTTAAGTCATTTTACTGAACAGGGTAAGAATGAATATGGGAGTGTATTAAATATTTTTAAAGACGAAAGTGAAAGAGATGTCACATTGGGAATGTGACTGAGATGAATATGAAGTGTTACTATAGTCGGAATATATATATGTTTGTAGTGTGAATAAATACTTTATATCATATTGGAAGAATGAGAAGGATAGTGTTTAAAAGAAAATGATAAACACTAAATTTGTATTGAATGTATGAAAAAGGAAAATACTATAAGAGCATATAATTAAGTGTATACATGTATATGATATGTGAATTGAGTTTTCCAATATGAATGAAATTATGATATATAAACACATTTGTGAATCACATTATGAGGATGGCTTATGAAGATATATGTGGTATAATTATAGAATTAGTAATATGGAAAAACAATGTTATATGTATTAGTGGACCTAAGAGAGATTAGGTCTTGAACTGTGTAAAGCTAGATGGATTATGTGATGGAAGTGAGAATGGAAAGAACTTGAGTAATATTGGACAGTGGAAATTGTTATAATGAGTATTGAACTTGATGATTATATTATATTTAGAGTTTCAAAGTATTCACATATGAAAAGTTCTATGTAATTATATTATAAGAGATTGTAGATGGATTAGAAATGAAGTGATGAATAGAAATTGTATAAGAACTGTATATGATTGAATATGTATATAGTAATATTGTTAAAGCATGAGTTAAGTTAATAAGGATCATATAAGCGAATACAAATTGGTTGAAACGAAGTTGGAATGTGTTAACTTCTGTTATACTAAAAATGTTAAGATTGAGAATAGAATTATAAAAGAACAGTATTGAATTGAAAGTTCTAGGTTTGAATATTAATCTCTTAAAGTCATGTGTTTTGTTCAGTATTTTGGATCGGTTAATTTGTTATCCATGGATTTGGATCTTAGATATAATGATTGTAATACGGATTTGGTGAGGTTGACAATTTTGTTTGAGAAGTATAGTTAAAAATTATGATGGTTAAAGTTGTACCTTATTATTTTTTTTTATGTTAAGAATTTGGTTATAACTGTGAAAAAAAAATTTTTGAAATGTGTTGAGTTATGGATAATATGACAAAAAGGTAATCAAAATAAATATACCAATGATAGGAAATGTGAAGAGTTAGTAAAAGGGAGAAATTATATTATATGAATGAAAGTTATACTGAATATGTTTATGGTATGTAACTTGAGGTTTAAGGGAATGAACTCAAAGTTTGAGTGAATGAATTATAGATATTAAGTATGATATAACATTTTATGAGAATTGGTGGAAATTATACTAAGATAATAAAGAATAAACTATGTGTATATTAAAAGATATTAGAAGTGATTTGTCATCATGATGATTTGACTGAAAATAGATTGAAAGAGAGCAGAAATTGAATATAAGTTTGCTCTTATGGAATTAAGTTATATTTATACTTATATGAAAATTGTGAAATTTCATGATAAGTTAGATTACTTAATCGTTGGTTGGAATTGAACAAGATTGGAACGTGTGTATATTGTGACAGATAGATTAATTGATCTGGATTTGGCTAAGATTATGGATCATTAATAAAATTTAATGTGTATAGTTGTATTAAGAAAATAGGTATTTACATGATAATGTATATGATGTAAATTTTAAAGTATGATTGGACATGAATGAGTGGAGTATAGTAGTTGTTAATCATGATAAGAAGAGAAAAAGATTGGTTATTTATAAATAAGTTGAAAGATAATGTATTAATATGTAAGTTAAGTGAAAAGCATGCTAAAGAAATAACTCCATTTATGAAAAATCAGGATTTTGTTATCTATTGAGGGTGATAAATGTCTATTTAGACAGTGATTGTAATGAAGGGATAATTATTGTTCAGATATAAGTCAATGATTTTTAATGTTAAAGTTAAGAGAGTAATTATACAGAAGTGAAATAACAAAATATATTAAATATAAAGATTAGATGGAGTATAAGTGTACTATAGAATGATCTGATTCTTATATAAAGACATTAACAAGAAATGTAATGAGTTCTTTTGAATGTTTGATTAAGGAAATAACAAGATGTATAAACATATAGAATGATGAGTTATGGAATTTAAAGAAGGTGGTTGATTCTAAAGAGGAGAGTTGAAGCTATATAATTTGATGATATAATGACTTAAGCGTATAATTAACTTCATATGGAAGTTAAGATGGTATAGTATTATGAATGGATTACAATTATGCTAGATAATTTCGAGGACGAAATTATTTAAGGGGGAGAGAATTGTAATATCCTCATGTATACCTTAAAAGTTTTGATTATGTTATTGTTATATATTGGATTGAATATATGTGTTAAATTACAAGAGAAAAGAAGTTGGGAAAAGAATGTATAGGTATTTGTGTTTTGAGAAGTAAAGAGGGTGTAGAGAGAAGTGTATATGTTGTTTATATGGTTGTATAACTAACATATACATTGGTCAAAACGGTTGGTCAATACAAGATGATATTTATTTGTGGCATGTGAAATTATATATATGGGCATATATGAGACAAAAGATTAATTAAATGGATGAAGGGCATGGAGGTAATTTTCTTTGGTTAAGTTGCATGGTGGAGATTAAAAGAAGAAAAGTGATTGACTTGTTGGTATTTTCTTCTTTCTTTCTTGAAGAGGCCGGCCATTGAAGAAGAGAAAGAGCTAGGGAGGTGTTTGAAGTTCTATAATCAAATTGAAGAAGGAATCAAGGGTTTTGGTTAGAGATTTGTGGAATTTCTTCATTTAAGATTGTGAAGAGGTTGAATTGCCCTAACCGTGTCCCTCAAGTGGTGCTGCCCGTGTCCCTCAAAGGTTTTGAAGAGATTGGGTTGCATTAACCTAAATGTGGAGAATTCTTGGAAAGAAAAGAAATGTATAGATTGATGGGACTAGTTCTTGAGGTAAGTACCAATACATATGATTGTATTTAATTACATAATTTGAGGCTTAACACATTTGTTTGCAAATGTGTTAAGTGATCTATTATATTGTTAACATAATTGGACTAAGGTGTTGATTGAATGATGTGAAGGATGTGAAGATCATTAACAAGGTAAGCATAAACCCTATTTGATTGTATATCCTTATATGTCTTTGAACATTAACACATTGGGATGAAAGTGTTAAATAAGCTATTATATTGTGAATGTAAATGAAGAATATATATAAAGGATGAAATATGAAATGGGAAAGGTAGGAAGAAATGAGGATCATTCTTAAGGTATGTGCAATTTGTTATGATAAATGCTCTAGTAATGAATGATGTTAATGTGTTTTGAGAAGTGAGAAAATGTTATGTTATATGCATTGTGAATCTTGTGTATGGCAATGTATTATATGAATAATATACTTTGAAATGTGATATCAATGATGCTATATGTATCATATGGATTGAGATATGATATGATATGAAGCCATTGTGATTGGCTATGATAATTCAATTGAAAGAGATAAGGCATGTTGGCCTAATTGATGATGAGATTGATAATGAAATAATAAATGAATTGTTTGTTTAATATGTTATTCAGTTTCAGAGTTCTGGATTTGGGTGGCATGCCTGAGAAATGATGAAAGATAACAGTCTTGCCGGGTTGAGGATCTCCTCATATGTGTTGAGTTGATGGTCCAAGAGACTGGGTCTGTTACACTATGAGAATTGTGAATATGAGATATATGATTTGTAATAGTCTTGCCGGGTTGAGGATCTCCTCATATGTGTTGAGTTGATGGTCCAAGAGACTGGGTCTGTTACACTATCCATGGATAGAGATACATGTATATACATTGCCTACGGGCGTGATGATTGTGACTATGAACCAAATCAGTAACTCTGAACTTTGAATAACATATTAGTGTTTTGGGCCCGAGTCTGTCTTTATTGTCAATGTGAAATGCAAGTATTGAAATATTGATTGTGAGTATTAATAATGAATTATGCTTGGTGAATTGTGAATAATATAATGTTATTAAGTGTAATATGTAAATGAATTGTGGTTGATGATAAAGGTTGTCTTTATTGGAAATATGATTTATGATTTATATGATATGTAATTTGTGTATTGCAATAATGAGTGATATGATGTGTAATGTGTGTATTGCAATAATGAGTGTATGATATGTAATGTGTGTATTGCAATAATAATTGGTATGATATGTAAAGTGTGTATTGCAATAATGGTTGGTGTGGTATATATATAATGTAGGGGTATTAATATATTGGTTTTGAGTATTGGTGATGCATTGGGGTTGGTGATAATATTATGTATATATATACATCATATATGAAATTAGCTAGGATATATTAAAGATAAAATTAAAAAGAAAAGAAGATATGATAAGAACTAATTATATATTGAATCGATGTATCATTATATATCAATACTTCTATACTATATGTTTATATTTTATATTTGGACTACTAAGCTCTCGGGCTTAGCGCGGGTGTTTATTCGCGCAGGTATATAGATGGAAGATATGAAGTCTTTTGTTATGCCACAAGAAGAGTAAAGTTTGTCGAGACCAACTAGAGGGTAATGCATACATGTATAAATTTTAATTATGATGTATTTCTGACGAGAGAGTATTTATATGTATAAATGAAGTTTTAATAAAGATAATGATTTTGTAAATGTTATTTAAATTAATGTATTATGGTTTGAACTCTGTTACAGGTTTTTAAAAGGTAACGAAAAGTGACATCCTTATACTTTATATATTTACTGTATGTATACTAGGTATACGCATAGTACTTATATAGGGTATCGGGGTGTTACAGGATGACTCGATTCCTAAGGAATCCCCAACCCCCTAATGGGTTCAGAAAGTTGGGTATGTGTAGGGAAGGTGAGAAATGGCCCAGCACCCCCACAACGCCCGGTTCATTGGACCGGCCTCCTCTATAGGTCTTAATATTATAAAATTCTTAAGTATAACAACATTATCCATATTACACTTAATAATTAAAATAAAACATCGATATATTGAAAATCAAAATAATGTCCAAGCAAAACAAATAAATAGACACCCACCCAAAGATGGAAACATGTCCTTACATCCCATGCCTAAATAGATCATCCACCGGAAGGTAGAAACATGTCCTTTACATTGGTTCTAAAATAGAAAAGCAATTTAAATTAAATGACATTTAACTAATGAGGTACCCAATAAGTGGAAACATACCTCTTACAACATTTGGAAATCTAAATAAATTGATAAGAGTAAATAACCATTCATCATAAATAAATCATTCATCAAAGGTATTAAACATCAATAGAAAGTAAACATCCATCCATGATAAATTAAATGAACCAAGCATTGAACTTACATAAATTAAAGCATATAAAAGAAATCAAAGCATAATCAAATATAGAATTGAATAAGGCAAATAAACATCTAAATTATAACTTACTATTTCCATTTAGGGTTCTTTATTTCATGTGTTTAGGGTTTTGGAATTTATGGAATTTGGCTATTGTGAGTTTTTTAAGGAATTAAAATAGATTAAGGTTTTATATTTTAAAATGTTGATAAAGTTCTTTGATTAACCAAATAAATGTTTGGATGGTGCAATCATGAAACTAGGGTTTGAACACTTTAAAATACTTAGATTTATGATTTACGGTTAATGAATTGTTGATTTGAGCTTACTGTGTAAAAAGTATAACATTTATGTTTATAAAGTTTTTAAAGTTTAAAGGATTTGGGTTTTAGAAAAATTAGGGTTTAGCTAGTTAGTTTAAGGTTTATTGTTTTAAGGGGTTCGGGTTTACTATTTTGAGTTTTGGAATTAAATTAGGGTTTTAGGATTTTGGAATTTAGGGTTTCGGGTAATGAATTTTATTTTAGGTTTTGGAAAGACAATTGACAATTTCATGAAGTTTTATGAATTTAAACAAAACGATTTAAAGTTTATAAGAGCAAAAAAGTTATTTTTAAGGCTTTTGGAAGGAAACAGAACACAATTTAAAGTTTTGATAATTTGGAAAGCAAATCTTAGTTTTGGGGTTTTGAAGAAATAAAACTAATAGCTTTAAACTTTTTGGAAATAAAGCCATGATTTAAGATTTTCATACTTAAGAAAAGGTGAATTGAGGTTATGAGGTTTTTAATTTAAAAGAAACAATTATATGATCTAGCTACTGTGAAAAAATAAAAGAAATTAAGAATTCAAACCTTCTTTTGTAAGTTACACCAAAAATTGCTTCTTGGATGAACATGGTCAAAGACAAGCTTTTCTTGCCTTTGAATTGCTTGAATTGTTTTTCTGCTCTCTCAAAAAATCAGCTTGATTCAAGGTTTTCCTTCACAGATTCGAATCCAATCTTTCCCAAGTTTTTGTCCAATTTCTTCCTTATTTCTTCTTGATCTTTTTTTGTGTTGTTTAGTCCTTATTTATAGAAGAATTTGATGTATGATTCTAGTTATTTACGGAAGCTAATATTGATTAAGAAAAGAAAACTGAAACCTAATTGCGTTAGGTTTCGAAAAATTTGCGTTGGAAAAATTTTGCTGGCGAAAAAAAAACTGCTGCGGAAAAAATGCGCTGGCAAAAAAAAAACTGCTGCAAAAAATTGCGCTGGCAAAAAAACTGCCTCAGCTGGCTGCGGCAGCGGAGGGAGAATTGGCCTGCAGGCCATTT
The DNA here is from genome assembly GCA_947685225.1 of Garcia nutans. Classification (NCBI taxonomy): domain Eukaryota; kingdom Viridiplantae; phylum Streptophyta; class Magnoliopsida; order Malpighiales; family Euphorbiaceae; genus Garcia; species Garcia nutans. The sequence continues at coordinate 43,672,357 of CANTUV010000043.1, forward strand.
TTTCCGCAGGAGTTTCCTGCAGGTGAAATGCCCATGGGCCCGAGTTGACTTTCGGCGATGATTTTTTTGTCGCCGATTTTTCCGTCGCCTATTTTTTTTATTTTTGAATTTTTATTCACTTCACCATTTTTTACTAAAATAAATATTAAAATTAATCAAGATACCATAAAAATAATTTTGGACTAACTAAAATATATTGGACAATACAAAATTATTTTGGACTAATTAGACCGGATTGGGTCAAAAATTAAGGGTCTATAGTTTGCCCCCTCCTTGAACGATCTGAGACTTTAGCGAAAGAGAGTGAAAAGCAATAAGACTTAATTTTTGAGATGGTTATTTAAATTTATTTTGGGTACTTAGACCCGAGACTGAACTTGATTTGGGTACCTAGACCCGGGATTGGGCACTTTGACCCGAGATTGGGTACTTAGACCCGAGCTTGAATTTGATTTGGGTACTTGGACCTGAGATTGATTTTATTTGGGTACTTGGACCCGAGAATGGGTACTTGGACCCGAGATTGGATTAAATTTGGGTACTTGGACCTGAGATTGATTGAATTTGGGTACTTGGACCCGAGATTGCTTTAATTTGGGTACTTGGACCCAGGATTGTTTTTTATTTGACTGACCTTTTATTAGTTGAGAATTCTGGCATAACTGGTTGTTCCATTTTTATGAATTGTAGATCTTTATCTATTAGAAACTAGGTTTTTAACCTAGGAACATGGATCTTTATCCATTGGAGATTGGGTCTTTACCCATGAAACATGGATCTTTTATCCATTGGAAATCGGGTCTTTACCCTTGAAACAAGGATCTTTATCCTTCAGACTTTGGGTCTTTACCCTTTGAAACATGTATCTTTATCCATTTGAAATCGGGTCTTTACCCTTGAAACATGGATCTTTATCCATTAGAGATCGGGTCTTTACCCTTGAAACATGGATCTTAATTCATTGGAAATCAGGTCTTTACCCTTGAAACATGGATCTTTATCCATTGAAAATCAGGTCTTTACCCTGGGAACATGGATCTTTATCCATTCGAGATCGGGTCTTTAACCTTGAAACATGGATCTTTATCCATTGGAAATCGAGTCTTTACTCTTGAAACATGGATCTTTATCCATTGGAAATCGGGTTTTTACCCTTGAAACATGGATCTTTATCCATTGGAAATCGAGTCTTTACCCTTGAAACATGGATCTTTATCCATTGGAAATTGAGTCTTTACCCTTGTTTCAACCCTTTTAGCTGGACTAACTTTTTGTCTTTTGCATTTTCATTATAATTTTTTCTTTTGATTGATGATGATTTTTTATTCTTTTGAGAATTCTTTTTCTTGTTCATTAATTAAACATGAACAAAAAAAATCAGTCTTTTTAGCTAGCCTTCATATCTTCTCTTTTCCCCCTGCGTGGCAAGATATTCAAAATATTTTATTTATGCATAAACTCAAAAATTGAAAAGGAGAAGCGTTGCCCCCTGTGTAGGCTCAAACCCACGATTTTTCTATGCGGGCTCCGTCTAGTTCTTCGCGCAAGCACGTATTTCTTCTTTTGCAAAATGACTGGAGCTTCCACAAGCAAATAGGCTTTCCTTGCCACCCTTGATTCAATATCTTCTTTTGATTCTTTAGTTTGCAAGGTATTTGCTATTCACTTTGATAAAGAATAGATAATAAAAGACAAGAAAGTGTGTTGTGATATGCTCATTTATGCATGATATGCATGAATGATACTTACAGCGGTTTCATTGACTCACAGACCGAGGTGATCAGCAGAAGTATTCTCATTGACTCCTTTTAGATGCTCGTTTAGGTCTTGCATTGGAATGATAGAAAGCTTTGCATTTATGGCTTTTATCTTCAAGATGTTAAAAACATGAGTGGTGGAGACCTTAAGCAGTAGAGGCGGGGATTCATCTATTTCGAACTATGTTTCAGCATATCGATTGATAGCTTCTTCATGACCTTGCCAATAATCATTTCCTTAGCCCAATGTGTTTTTTGGAGGTTCAACATACTTCCCTTAACTTGAAGGCTTTGTATGACAAAACTCTTTTTTTTTTTTTTGAATTTTTGAATTTTTGAATCAAATGTTGGCTTTTGCCAAATTAATGTCAATGTACCTCAGGACTTGATTTTTTCCAAATTAACACATCTATAACATGACAACCCTAGTTACCATATTAAACTCGGGAATCATTTCTATTTAAGTAAGAACTGTTGCACTTTAGATAGGCACATACACATTACTTGGCCAAAGGTCTCATTGAGTTTAAATATTGTCTATCTCATATGCATGCTTATTCAAACTATCTCCACTAATAGACTCTACCTACCAAGAGAGATCAACAGGTCTTTGATAGGCTTGAAATGGGGTCTATGAGGGACATGGGTTAAATGAAGGCCATTTTTTGATAGGAGCTGATGTGACACAATGGAGAAACCTTCACACTACAAATTTCTTGTTGGAACTTTAGACAATTATGAGCAATCTTGCTAGACTCCAAATTCCTTCTATCTTCTTGGCATTAATCTGGATCTTGATTAGGACAGTCTTTGCCCTTGCAAAAATTTTGGTACTCAAATTCATTTCTTTTCTTCTTCTCCCTTTTTCTTTCTTTTTATTTTTCATACTCTTTCCTTTCTTTAAGCATTTTATCATTTTTTCCTTCTTCCTTATAGGACTGTCAAGTATAGAACTTTCAAGAATTGGATGGTCTTTCTCCTTTTTCTTTGATTTTGATTGAATCTTTGGTTGCGTTGAACCAATTCAAGTAAAAATTTCTTTATGAACCAAATGGAAGCCTTTTGCTGCTTTAGGTAAAAGAGAACTCAGTTGGCTGTCTAAACCGCCTTTCTAGGTTTTATTTTTCTTTTTCCTTTTTGTTTTCTTCTTTTGTTTTTTTTCTTCTTCTTTTTTTCTTTTCCTTTTCTTTGGTCCTAACTCAAACAGAGTTGTCTTGTTTGTACCGACTTGGGCTTCCAATAATGGATAAGTGGAGTAACATAGATCTTCTTTAACAGGGATAAATCATTTGTTACTCTAATGTTGTCTTGATATATTAGAGATATTAAGTGAACTTCAACTACCCTTATAGTCTTGAAAACTTCAACTACCCTTATGGTCTTGAAAATATTAACTATCCTTATGGTCTTGGCTATGCATTCCATTCCTTGATCTTCTTGCGCCTTCACCTTAGTGATTATAAGACTTGTCAAAAGTATCACAACAGCTCAGGATAGGTTGTTGAGGTTATATGCCAATGAAAAGAAAGCTAAAATTTTATGAAGACTTAACGGGACAACTAGGGATTGATATTTAATAGGGTGGATACTAGTTGATGGCTAACCAAACAATGCCTAGATCATCTCTCCTTTAAATAAGCAGAGTTCAATTTCACCTCGAAAGTTTGTCAAAGCATGTTCTAAGACTGACTAGGACCTAGACAAAGGTAATTTATGCAGAAGCCCTCTCTAAGTAAGCATACACAACTCAATGCTATAGAATAATTCCCTCACCTAGTAAAGTCATTCAAGTCATGATGCATAAATATATTAATTCATGAATTGTCAAGCTAGATTCCTCATTGGTTGAACACCAAAATGAACAAAGACCAACAAAAATTTTGATGAAAGTAATTTATTCAAACAAATTTAAATTTGGAAAACAAGATTGTTCCAATTAAATATTAAAGAAAGCAAAATTGAAAAGCAACGTTCAAGCTAAGGAAAGTTTGTTGAGTTAAGCTTCTTTTCCTTTCACATCTTCAATATCCCCATCTTAAAAGGATGATAAAACAATATCTTCTTCCAATCCTTTTCCCACCATGAAGGTTGCCGGTGGTGGTACTCTTCCAAACTTAGGCAAAGGATTGTCTTTGGTATTGGGCTTGTCCGGCTCCGGTAGCTTACCACTATCGATTAAATTTTGGATCTCATGTTTTAATCACAAGCATTTGTCTGTCTCATGTCCTTGTGTTTGATGAAACTCACAAAAGGCTTTAGTATTAAATTTTGGGGGTAAAGGACTCGGCAAAGGTCGAGGGGCCAATGGCTGTAATTGTCCCTTCTTTTGTAGCTTGTCGAAGACCTAAGACAAAGGCTTCCTCAGATCTAAAAATCGCCTTCTATTTGCTTGACCGGTTGTACTGACATCAACTTCTTTTTGAGTGCTTTAATTTCTAGACTGGTAATTCCCTTTCTCATTCCTTCTTATTGAAAAGCGATTTTTCTCCCTTTCCCACTCTTTAATTTGTAGACCAGCTTAGAGAAGATCTTTGAAATCCCTTATAAGGGTGTGAGACATCCTTTCACAGAGATTGGGCAGGATGCCTCTCACGATCATCCTTATTTGACTAGATTCATCAGGCCTCTTCTTGAGCAAAGCAGCCTTATTTCTCCATCTTTTGACATAGTCCACAAAATTCTCATTTGGCCTTTGTTTAATTGACTTCACTTCCATTAAGGTGACTTCCATCTCGACATTATACCCATATTGCTGAATGAAAGCCTTGTATAGCAGATCCCAATCTTTTTGAGTTCTTTCCTCTAAGGTGTTGAACCAATTTTGGATAATAGGGTCCAACGAGAGTATGAAGTACCTTAGAGTTTGAGCCTTAGTAGCTCTAGCAGACTGCATAGCAGTGATATACTGCTTCACATGGAGATGAGGATTTTCGGTTCATCATACTTTGCAAAAGATGGCATCTTGAACTTGTACGGAACTTCTTCATCTAGCTCGAATAACTTGTCAACTTCAGACATCTCTTCGGTTTTCAGCTTCTTCTTAAATTTCTTTTCCAAATCAGCAATCATCTTCTCAACATCAGATGTCTCGGTCTTTTCAATAGTAGCCTTCTCAAAGACCTTTGGCTCCTTTTGTCTTGAAGATCTTGGTAGTATTGAGCCCAATCATCATCATCAATGATCACTTTATCATCATCAAAAGCTACTTCATCAACTTTAGCCTTCCCCTTGACTTTCTTGGTGCTAGCAGATGCTTCAGCATTGTTTCCTAAAATTGCAGCTAGTTGATTCTTTATGGTCTCGGCCATGGCCTCTTTTATTTCTTCCATTTTGGCATTGAGGGCTTCATCCACCATTCATTGAATTTGTTCGGGCTCCATTATTTTTGGTGAGCAAGTGATTGAGTCATTGCTAGATACTTCATCTTTGGCGTAGGTCAGATTATTGTAAGCTTTTGAACTTCTTTTGTAATCCAGGGCTGTGAGCTGGAGAGGATCAATGATATGAGATGCAAATGTATGCATGTATGCACAAACAATCAACAAACAAGGATAATTAGGATGCTCCTTCTAACCTTATAACATCCATACATGAATGGTGAGTCTCTTTTCCTAGGTACATGGTTAACAAAATACCAACATGGGGCATCTTGCTTTCGAATAATTTCCTCGGACATTTCAACCAATAGTTATATTTTCGAAAATGGAACTCCATTCATAGTAATTCCCATTAATTAGGTTTTAATCCATTCAACCAACTATAGTAGCTTTTATGCTATATTGGATTAAAACAAAATTAAGAGGTTTATTATAAATAGATTTCTCACTTGAAAAAGGTAACTAATGATTCATGCCAAAAACAAGCCCATGGTTAATTTATTCTTAGTGTAAAATAGGTCACAATTGATTTTTGGTATTTCATAATTGACCTAAATATTTTTGCAAGCTCTTTGTAAGAAAAGGTTGGGTTAAAATAGTTTTGTTTCTAAGTCCATTGTAAAAGATTTTAGAAAAATGGATTTTGGGCTTAGTATTTAGGCCATGGGCCAAAGAATTTTTGATTTGTTTTTGGAAAAGTCTTATGTCCAAAGACCATCTTGAAAAATTTTGAAAATAGCTTTGGTCTTTTGGATTTAAAGAAAAGTTTATTTTGAGCTTACAATATACTTAGGTCATATTAGAAAAAGAACAAACCAAATAAGGCATGATTTAGACTAAGATAAACTAGCCGTAGTCAAACAACATGCATTTGGGGTAAAACCTAAGGAAAGTAACTAGGCCAATTACATGAGCTTTAGTCTTTGGGTAAAAAGGTGCAGGTTCCCATAGCAAGTATATACCAAATGGTACGAGGTTATGAGTGGTTATGCCATGCTCGATCTCCATACCTTGAGTGAAAGTATGGTATCCCTTACATAATATAACACGGGTAACACGGGTGTCCTAACTCACGCACACAATGCAATCTAAGATGATGCAATGGATATATCATTATAAGAAAGAATAGAATAATATAAAGACCAACAGAATCAACTTCTCTTATCCCCAGTGGAGTCACCACTGTGAGCGGGGATTTTTACCCCCACTCCCGGTGGAATGGTTCTTGCGACTTCGGCACTGTTTAGGCTCGGGGCCTTAGAGAACACGGACCTAAGTTCGGAGAAAATGGAGTCACCACCCAGACGGGCTGGGAATAAAGAAAGGGGTGGATGACTCAATTTCTAAAGAATCCCCAACCCCCTAATGGGTTCGGAAAGTTGGGTACGTGTGGGGAAGGTGAGAAATGGCCCAGCACCCCCACAACGCCCGGTTCATTGGAATCGGCCTCCTTTACAGCTCTTAATAGTATAAAATTCATAATTATAACAACATTATCCATATTACACACAATAATTAAAATAAAGCATTGTTATTTTGAAAATCAAAATAATGTCCAAGTAAAATAAATAAATGGACACCCACCCGAAGATGGAAACATGTCCTTACATCCCATGCCTAAATAGGACACCCACCGGAAGGTAGAAACATGTCCTTTACATTGGTTCTAAAATAGAAAAGCAATTTAAATTATATGACATTTAACTAATGAGGTACCCAATAAGTGGAAACATACCTCTTACAACATTTGAAAATCTAAATAAATTGATAAGAGTAAATAACCATTCATCATAAATAAATCATTCATCAAAGGTATTAAACATCAATAGAAAGTAAACATCCATCCATGATAAATTAAATGAACCAAGCATTGAACTTAAATAAATTAAAGCATATAAAAGAAATCAAAGCATAATCAAATATAGAATTGAATAAGGCAAATAAACATCTAAATTATAACTTACTATTTCTATTTAGGGTTCTTATTTCATGTGTTTAGGGTTTTGGAATTTATGGAATTTGGCTACTGTGAGTTTTTAAGGAATTAAAATAGATTAAGGTTTTATATTTTAAAAGGTTGATAAAGTTCTTTGATTAATCAAATTAATGTTTGGATGGTGAAATCATGAAACTAGGGTTTGAACACTTTAAAATACTTATATTTATGATTTACGGTTAATGAATTGTTGATTTGAGCTTACTGTGTAAAAAGTATAACATTTATGTTTATAAAGTTTTTAAAGTTTAAAGGATTTGGGTTTTAGAAAAATTAGGGTTTAGCTAGTTAGTTTAAGGTTTATTGTTTAATACTATTTTGCGTTTTGGAATTAAATTAGGGTTTTAGGATTTTTGAATTTAGGGTTTCGGGTAATGAATTTTATTTTAGGATTTGGAAAGACAATTGACAATTTCAAGAAGTTTTATGAATTTAAACAAAACGATTTAAAGTTTATAAGAGCAAAAAATATATTTTTAAGGCTTTTGGAAGGAAACATAACACATTTTAAAGTTTTGATAATTTGGAAAGCAAATCTTAGTTTTGGGGTTTTGAAGAAATAAAACTAATAACTTTAAACTTTTGGAAAATAAAGCCACGATTTAAGATTTTCATACTTAAGAAAAGGTGAATTGAGGTTATGAGGTTTTTAATTTAAAAGAAACAATTATATGATCTAGCTACTGTGAAAAAATAAAAGAAATTAAGAATTCAAACCTTCTTTTGTAAGTTACACCAAAAATTGCTTCTTGGCTGAACAAGGTCAAAACAAGCTTTTCTTGCTTTGAATTGCTTGAATTGTTTTTCTGCTCCCTCAAAAAATCAGCTTGATTCAAGGTTTTCCTTCACAGATTCGGATCCAATCTTTCCCATGTTTCTGTCCAATTTCTTCCTTATTTCTCCTTGATCTTTTTTTGTGTTATTTAGTCCTTATTTATAGAAGAATTTGATGTATGATTCTAGTTATTTACGGAAGCTAATATTGATTAAGAAAAGGAAACCAAAACCTAATTGCATTAAATTTTACAAAAAAAAAACTGCTGCAAAAAAAATGCGCTGGCAAAAAAAAACTATTGCGAAAAAATTACGCTGGCAAAAAAGCTGCACCAGCTGGCTGCGGCAGCGGGGGGGCGAATTGGCCCACAGGCCATTTCGCCCGCAAGAGTTTCCTACGGGCAAATGCCCACGGGCCGGCGCTAACTTTCGGCGACGATTTTTCCGTCGCCATTTTTTTTATTTTTTTATTTTTTATTATTTGAATTTTTATTCACTTCACCATTTTTTACTAAAATAAATATTAAAATTAATCAAGATACCATAAAAATTATTTTGGACTAACTAAAATATATTGTACAACACAAAATAATTTTGGACTAATTGGACTCGATTGGGTCAAAAATTAAGGGTCTATACCGAAAAAAAGAAAAGGAGTGGATGACTTGATTCCTAAGGAATCCCCAACCCCCTAATGGTTTCAAAAAATTGGGTACATGTAGGGAAGGTGAGAATGACCGAGCACCCCCACAACGCCCGGTTCGTTGGAACTGACCTCCTTTTTAGGTCCAAATATTATAAAATTCTTAATTATTATGATATAATCCATATTACATGCGATAAGTAAAATAAAAGCATCATTGTATTAATAATCAAAGCAATGTCCAAACAAATATCTGAGGATTGAAACATGTCCTTACATCGGCCAATGTCTAAAACTAAATAGGACACCCACTAAAAGGTGGAAATATGTCCTTTACATTAATCCCAAAATATGAAATAATTTAAATTACATAAGGTTTAACTAATGAGGTACCGTCAAAGTGGAAACATACCTCTTACATTATTAATACAAAAATAAATCAATAACAATAACAAAGAAAATATCCATCCATTCATTCGTCATAAATTAAATAAATCAATAATCAAAATTCAAGTAAATCATTCACAAAAACATATAACAAATCACATAATCAAATCTAAAACTAAATAAAGCAATGAATATATAAATTTAGGGTTTACATCTTAAATTTGGGCTTATAGGATAAAATTACGGTTTTGCTTCTTCAATAACTAAATTAGGGTTTTTTAAGATAATAGATTAGGATTTTAGGGTTTAGGAAAACAAAATTAGGTTTTTTAGAAAACAACATTGGGGTTTTTGGGATTAAAAACTGGTTGTGGATTTTAATTTTGAAAAATTAATTTTAGGGTTTGGTTTTTAAAGACTATTTAAAAGTTTTATTATTGAAAACTGATTATTGATTTTTTTAGGGTTTTAAAATTTTATTTTTGTTATTGTGACATTTAAGGGTTTAAAGAAAACTATTTTAAAATGTAAGAGGACTTGAGAATTGATTTTTAGGCTACTGGAATTTTAAAATTGATTTTAATAATTCGATTTGGAAATCAATTAAACAGTTTAATGTAGTTTGATGAACAAACAATATAGAAACCAATTAACACATCCGAATGAATTATATTTTAACCCTATGGATTATGGGATCATGGTCACTGAATATTTACATCAAAGAAGCAGTAGGGCAAGACATGGTTACTTCATGTTTGAATCAATGAAATAACGAAACGTGATAATGAACACTGGATATTTTAATCAATAAAACAATCAAAGCAAATAATGAAAGAAAAACAAAAAATAAAACAATGAAATGAAATATTTTTATTACTATAGTCTTAAAAACAATTAGATGAAAGATTGCAAACCTTTGTTGTAGGTTCCACCAATATTTTTTGTCAATCAAACTTTATAACATCTTGGTTGAAATAAGTTGAAGATAGCTATGTTCTGCCTTCTGGTTGGTTATTTAAAGGTTATGTTCTTTTGTTTACTCAAGTTGCTAGATTCTATTTGTTTATTTCTTTAATGATTGCTAAGGACTGCTAATACTAATTGTTACTTATCCTTGAGTTTGTTTGACCTATATATATAAGGAATGATTAGGTTAACTCGTAAACCTATTTTCGTTTCCTAATCAAACATTGTTCCTAAAACATATTAAACAACTTAATGAACCATGCCCATATCAAACTAAAATTCTCTGAATTCAAGGCTAAATTGACCATATCGAAATGAAAATTGCATAAGTCAACATGGACTAGTGCCCATGTCGAACTGGGCATGCCCCAGTTCGATATAGGAATGTCCATATCGAATTGGGGCTTTCCCTCCATATCAAACTGGGTGTGCCCAGTTCGATATGGACATACCCATATTGAACTCGGCATGTCCCAATTCGATATGGACCCATCCATATCAAACTAGGGAGCCCCAGTTTGATGTAGATGCCTATTCTCGAACCACAATGGTTTCAGACTATTTTTTTAGGTTTAAAAATGCTGTTTCAAACCGCTTCAAGGATTTAAAAGCTGAATAAAACTACTTTAGGCCTTATAAAAATTGGACCAATCAAAATAAAAACTTATAACATGTTTAAGTCAATAAGAATGGACCGATAAGCACTTACGCCATCTTTAATCAGGACCGAACTAGCATAGGGTCAAAATCAATGGTCGACAATTTACCCCCCGCTTGAACGATTTTGAATATTTTCAAGGAGTGAAAAGAAACTTGAGTTTGAGTTGATTTTTGAACTGGATGGGTTCTGGACACAAGGATGAATTTGGTTCTAGACTTGGGATGAGTTCTGGACTCAAAAATGATTTTGGGTTATGGACCCGACATTGGATTAGGGTTCTCGACCCAATACTAGATTTTTCAGTTCTCAACTCGAGGTGATTTAAGTTCTGTACCTAGATTTGTTCGGGTTCTGGACCTGAGATGAGTTCTAAACTTAAAAAATGATTTTGATTTTTGGACTTGAGTTGGTTTGTGTTATAGACCCGAGGTAAGTTTTGGACTCAAAAATAATTTTAGGTTCTGAACCCGGATTGATTTGGGTTCTAGACCCGAGATGAGTTCTGGACTAAAAAATGATTTTGGATTTTGGACCCGGATTGGTTTGGCTTCTTCTGGACTCAAGAATGATTTTGTGTTATGGACCCGAATTAGTTTAGGTTATGGACCCGAGGTGAGTTCTGGACTCAAAAAAGATTTTGGGTTTTGGACTCAGATTGATTTGGGTTTTGGACCCGAGGTACCTGCAAAAATTTATTATATTCAGTAAAATGTTTTGCAAAAAATTTAACTATTTTTTACTTTGTCATGGGTACCTATACACTCTTGCCCCCTGCGTGAAAAAAATATTTTATGAGTATAAAAATATTTTTTAGACACGGAAAGAAAATATAGACCCATAGTAAATATCTATTACTATGTGCTCATGTGTTGTGTTCTGAAGGAAAATGAATTATTGAAAAAGCAAATGGGAGAGTGAATTATTAATAGAAATTAAGAGCATGAATAAAAGACAGGAGACATGACTTTGTCTTTGACTTAGTCATGTGAATATGTTTTCAACTTTTAACTTTTTTTTGTTTTTAAATTATAAAAAAGTGACATTTATTCATCTAAATGCATTTCTGTCTATAAATAGATGCACTCATGCATTCATTTCATTCACAACTTTGCCAAATCTCAAAGCTTCAAGCTATTCGTGTTGCTTTCAAAAAATATTTTTTAAGTTTTTTAAAGAAATATCAAGGAAATGGCAGTGCCTCAACATGCATCTAGAACTGGACCACAAATGGATCCTGAAATGCGAGCTTACCTCAAAGACAGCGAACTGGATCGAATGCCAATTTTAGCAGGGATGCACCTCTATAGAAGTACACAGGAGAAAACACAGGTATTATTTTTTATTTTATGATTTTTATGAATTTTTATGAATTTTATGAATTTTTATACATTTTTATTTACTGCTAATTTGTTAGTTATAGTAGAAAAAAAATAAGTTAACTAATTCTAGAAATAGTAGGCCTATGCATGAAGAAAATAATTTTAAGCATTCGGAAAAATATAATTATTGCATGAAAAATTTGAAAAATAGAAGATTAGTTAGAAAAAATACATATATAAAATAATGCTACCAATAATAAAACAAATGAAGGAAAAAATAAGGAAAAATAAATGAAGTGAAATAATAAAATTATTGGGATGCTAAAACTAATTTTTGTGTGTTTTTTTGTGTTTTTTTTTATATTTTTATATACTTTTTATAAGAATAACTATTAGGGATGATATACTTGAATGGTATGACCAAGTACCACCGCCAGTTCATCGAACGATTAATGAATGTGGCATTGAAGACTATGTGCTACAACTGCCTGCCATAGGATATGAAATTGATAGAAACATAATACTGGCACTTGCTGAGTGGTGGATGAACACTACTCATGTAACACCCCTTCCCAGCCTACGTGTGTAAGCCAAGTAGAGGCGCCACACTAACCTAATGTTGCTACCAATTTTACTTAGTCAAATTTTAGTTCCGGTTTTTACAAAAATTTGGCCAAAGGTTCGCCTAGTGTCGACAAAACTGGTTTTTCTGATTTTTTAAAACATTTTTACACAAACCAATGCGAACACAATCAGTCTCAAAACACTCCCAATGAATCCCCCTTATAACCTCAACTACAAACCTGCAAGAAGAATTCACACTTCTAGTACAAAATAAAGTAGAGGTTTATTATTATAACATACTACTAACATACAGTATAACATAGTAATTCTCAATCTTATATATATATATATGTACATGTCACAACTAGTTAACTCAAAATGGAAACTAAGAGATCTACCCTGAGATGCTGTGGGTGTGGTCCTCGCTTCCCAAGAGTTAGCTACTGCTCCGAACCTACGAGTCAAGGAAAACTTAACTCGCTGAGCAATGTCGCTCACTGGGTACTTTACCAATGGAAATAAAAGTAAAGAGTATTTGTACAAGCAAGGCAATAAAATATATGAATGTTAAATACTATAAGCAATAAAATATAAAGCTCACTTCAATGAAATAAAAACGTACTTCCCGAAAAAGAATTTCAAGTTTTTCAAAAGATTTCAACTAAAATTGTAAAATATTCACAATTCAACTTATGCCATAAAATAGTCGTGTCATAGTTTGTAAATTTTTTTTTTCTAAACCCATTTCAAAGCTTCCCTAATAATGTAATGAAGACTTAGACACTTCCCTTTTAAAATAACTTGATTGTTTAAATCAATTTGGACTAAATGGAGTTCATAAACTCTTTTACCAAAATCATTGAAAACATTAGATTTCATTTGAATTTAAACAACCCAATCACCACATGGATTCAAAAATACCACTCAACAATTGAATTCAAACTCAAACAACACATTTAGGCATCCATAGCAAAAGTTCCATAGATAAATTGTTCGCAAGAAAATGAAAGAAAAATTAATTCTTCCAAGGTAAAGTACCAAACCTTGTTTTTTAATTTCCTTTCGCTTTCCCTTCTCTTTCAAGCTGGTCCTTCTCCTTATTTCCACCCTTGCCTACAAAAATTTCACAACACATCCTCAACCATAAACCCTAGAAATTTAGAACATGCACTACCCTTCCATTTCTTTTCAAATTAAGTCCTAATCTACCTTATTAAACCTTAGAAACCTCAATTCTTCCATTTAATTAATCAATATCATCACTACTTAAGTTTTCCCCAAATCCACCATAAGAGCCCTAATTTTAATCTCTCAAATTACACATTAAAACCTGAAATTAGGATTAGAAATGAACTTACCTTAGTTTAGGACCTTGGATTCCACCAAAACCTTTGATAATAAACCTTAAAACTTGAAAATCACCACCTTTCTTCCTTCTCCTATGGCTTGGACGACCCTCCTTTTCAAGAGGGAGATTTTTCTTTCTTCTTTTCATGTGTTTTTGGTCCAAATGGCTGTCCAATTTGGCTAATAATGTGTTAAGACAAATGCTTAATTCCAATTGGTCCACTTTAAGGCAAAATGGCCATTTTTCATTGGTACAATTGTCTCTCTCTCTTTTATTTATTTAAGGCTCAAGCCATTGGGCTTTCTTTTAATCATATTTTGGCCCCTCTTCTTCCCTTTGCTGTAATTTTATGATTTAAGATGTGAAAAGACCAAAATACCCTCCGGCGATTGATTGTCTGTAACTTTTAAACCGTGTGGTTCCACGAAGTGAACCACATATGGTTTTGACCCTCTCGACCTCTACTTTCCATTTTAAGGTCTACTTTAGGTTTCCAAGTCATTTTGAAAAATTACCAATAAGCTCTCGACTTTTTACAAAATTCCCTTTAGGTCCTTTCTTTGCTCGGGTTTGCCCGGGCGCCGTTTCTACTGACGATCGTTTCATATTCAACCCCTCGACGTCCTCTACTCACTCGTGTGTATATTTCATACTCTGGATTCATGTATAAATTTTAAATTATAATTACCAAAATACCCCTAGTCTACGTGTCTTCGTTTCTCTCTAACGGGGCGTTTCCGAAGAAAGTCACAGTTCATAGTTTTTACCCAATTTTTCTATAGTTTCCATTCCATTACACTATCACATATATTATTAAGACTTCCCAGAATGGTCACCCATCGCCGTTAGTTACGCACGTTTAACCCCGGTCCTTTAATGAATTATAGCTTAACGGTCTAGGGTTAGCCAAATCTCTTTAGCATGCCTACTTTGTCAGCACGTGTGAATACTGTACACGTAATTACTGTACATACCTGCTATGGCCGGTCGTGACAACTCACACTTTTCATATGTCTGTTGGGGAAATGAACATCGACCCCGTAGATTTTACTCTAATAAAAGGCTTGAGATGTGAAGGGATCGTTGTCCCTTTGACCAATAATATACTAACTGAGGATGAAATTCGCAGATTAATTAATCTGCATCCTAGGTATATGAGAGAATGCAAAATAAAATATGAATACATTCAAGATTATTGGATGAGGTAATAGTGCATGGCTGACGGGCTAAGATATATACCTATCAATTTTTCGTACTCATGCATATTTTGATCTTGTCCATTTTTATGCTTAGGGAGAGGCTAGCCTTGCCTATCTTTACCATGGTTTTGATAAAATTAGCAGGAACAAGATATCATTCATAGGCATGATGGCCATTGCAGAGGTATGAGTTCTTGTTTTTGTTTATTGGAATAATGGTTTGTGATCAAAACTAATCTCTTTTGAGCTCGAAAGTTGTGGGCCTAACAACATAATCTTATGAAAGAACCTTGTATTTATGGTAGACGGGTGGGGTACTCGAGATTGAGCTTTTAGATGTCATGTCAGAGACAAGTGCCTGGTTGCCATCATGTGCATTCCCGACGTTATCAGTTTTGTTGGTTGACCTGGGATCAAGTAAAAGACACAATTAGTAATATCATGGAATTTAATGAAAATAACTTACTGATATCTTGGTGTTGCAGGTGAATGTTGCTTGGTAAAGAGCAAATGAAATGGCTAATTGGACCATCAACATGAACAATGCATTGCCCTTGTAGAACTCCCATCAAATTATTGTTGGACCAGTTTCAAGTCTCTAGTTTCTAGGTGATAGGCTACACAATTGGTTCCTTGGCCTTGATCAGAGGTAGGTGCCAACCAATGTGCTAGGAAATGTGCTGACTTGCAGATTGATGTCTGAGAACTCCTGGAGACGTGCCTAGGGTAGATTTGATATTGATTTGCTTTTTCTTTGATCAAATTTGTCATATAGCAAATTTGTATGGGATCAACTTTTGCACTTCGAAGTCTTCCCTAATGGTGTTGAAAGTTCGGAGGAATAAAGGGATGAAGAGGGAGAAGGAGAAGAGGAGGGTGATGAAGAGATGGATGAAGAAGAGGATGATGAAAGTGAGAGTGATGATGAGGAGAATAATAATGGTGAGGGGGGTAATGAGGATGAATAAGATGAAGAGGAGGATGAAGAGCATAATGATACAGGGGATTTTGCTGCCCATGATGACACCATGGTTGTTTCATTTCCAAGTTAATCAGACATACTTTAGCATTCTTGACTGGCATTGACTAACATTTGTGAATTTTTGTAGACGGGTGAGCACTCGGATGCTGCTGGGCATGGTGAATGTGAGCCAAGTAGTGTAGTTCCACTTTAACCAGTTCCTTAAGTTGAGCCATCTTCTGGGCCTCAAGGCTTCGATTTGAGCTATCTGGTTCGTGAGCCCTGTTTCATATTCATATATGTTGAATGTATGCATGAAAATGTATGAATCTATTTTTTTTCCTTTTATGGTCAACAGCAAATGCTTGAGGAGCAAAATTGAAAGCTGCAGGAACAATTGGATGCTAGTCATTGGCATGGTGGTTTCTTTGTACAGAACTTCTGGGAGTTCAGATATCAGAGCTATAGAGGTCCTGGGGCATCTTCATCAAGAAAGTCCTAGGCCGATGACCACGATGTGCCACCTACTTTTGCGCGCAATGATGTTGATTTTTAGGGTGACCAAAATCCAGATACTTCTTTAGGAGGAAACTGGATAAACAATATGCCCCTGCCTCCAACAGACGATGACTTCCTTTGAGATTTATTCAACTACATACCGCCACCTTCATCTCAGTAATCAGTTTATACCAAAGCTTGAATGGAAATGTGTATAAATAAACAAAAACTTGTATTAAATCACTTGTAAATAATGGACTGAATTAATATGCATATTAAAATATGATACTTTGACTTTTTAATTTTCAAAAATTAATATTTTTTTTATTTGGATTTTTTTTCTTAACTTTTTTTTCTTTCTTTTATGATTCTTTGACTTTTCTTTTTTGCTTTTTACATATATACATAGAAGCATATTTGTGATCATGTCGAATTCATTTAACATGAATTTGAAATGGATTTAACAAATTGATAAAACCAAAACCCACACAGATTAGGTTTAATAATGTCCCACTTCACAGTGAACTCCTTCTTCGACAAGGATAAAGATATGAAGCCTAATTCCACGTGGATTTCTTTAAGCAATTTTGACTTTGGCCGGAAGTTATATAAATCACAAAATCTCTTTCTTTTCTTCAACATTCAAGGTAATAACACTTCCAAGATATAATTTTTTTTGCATGAACTCAAATCCATAATTCAATCCCTGCCATCCCCAATTCTTATTTATAAAATTAATAGAAATTATCACGCTCGCACCATGACTGAGATAAATTTAAAGAAGATGAAAATTTTATTAAAAAGTATCAAGGCAACACACTAGGAACAAATATCATGGTCTCAACTCAATGTCTTAAAGTGTTTTCAAAATATCAAAATAGATCAACCATTCTTACATGCCATGGCTTCTTTTTGGGATATTAAACTAGGACTTTTAAGATAAAAAACTTTGAGATATGTCCTATGATTGAAGAATTTAAAGCTATTCTTGGATATCTGAGCAACCAACCAATGGCACTACCCATATTGACTTCTAAAACTCAATAAAACATGCAGATGTTTTAACTTTCAAAACCTGAAGTCCTGCAATTGACTAAAGGTGAGAAAATCCTAGTTGGTCATTTGATTGACTTTTGCACTTTCCATATAGATCCCACAAAAGCTTGGGGATGCATGTTCTTCTTATGCTTGCTTGGTCAATTCTTGCTTGTTTCTGCTGATAGTGACATTGATCTGCGAGTACTGGACATCGTGGATCAAATGGAAGGAGGATTGTCGCTAATACCCGTGATCTTAGTGAAAAGCTTAGTTGGATTGGAATAATTTAAATCAGAATCTTCAAGGAGATTGGCTGGGAGTCCGCTGCTGCTTTAGGTAATTACTTAAACCGCCCTTTTGGGTTTTCAATTTAGGTCTCTCTATTTTATTTTATTGCTCCAATTTTGCCTAGACCATCACTTAAACCGCCCTTTTGGGGAAGCCTTGTTTAAATCTCTATAGTCTACATAAACCCTTATTCTTCCATCTTTCTTTGGCACGGGTACTATGTTGGCTAGCCAATCTGGGTATTCTATCACTTCAAGGAACTTCACTTGTATTTGCTTAGTGACCTCTTCTTTAACCAATTCAGCCCACTCAGGTCTTAATTGCCTAAGCTTTTGTTTGACAGGTTTCATGTGAGTGTAAGTAGGAATATGATGCTCGGCTATGTCTCGATCTATTCCAAGCATATCCTCATAAGGCCAAGCAAACACTTCTTCACATTTTTTGAATATTTTTTCAAATCTCTTTCTCTCATCAGGAGTAAGGTCGGATGCTATGCTAATGTTTTCAGGATTTTCGGTTGTTCCCAAATTTAATGATTGTGTGTTAACAGAATTAATATTAAAGATGCTCATATAATTGCTATTTGAATGTATGCAACCATCAGGAGAAACATCACACAAGTAAGCAAAATTAGACTTTATTGCATTCATTTTGGAAAAGAAAACATCATCATCCTCATACAAAGCAGATAAATTAAAATCAATATCAAAATCATTATTCTCAAAATCATAAGGCAGGATGTATTCAAACTTTTCTTCAACCAGGGCAGCAATCTCCTCTGGAGTCTTCTTATGGGTTTTCAACTTAGCGAGTTATCCTAATTTTTGCCTAAGCCACCCTTGCTGGTTTTCAACTTAGCGTACTTTTCTTTTTTTTTTATTGGTTCTAATGTTTGCCTAGACTACCTTCATGGGTTTTCGAATCTAGCAAACCACCCTAACTTTTGCTTAGGCCACCCTTTTGAGTTTTCAACCTAACAGGCTTTCTTCTTTTTTTTTTTAATTGCTACATGCCTGTACATATTTGGTTACATGAGTGCCTTTGCTTACTCGATGCCCGTTCCATGGATTTTGCCAAATATTTACCATGGCATCATTCTATAGAAAATTGCTTCATCCTGCTTCTTCGTACGCTGACTGGATCGACTGGATTTGCTCACGAGCTGTGATTAACATTTGTTGGTTGGTACCTTGGTGGAAGATTACCTATGTCACCATTCAGTCTGATGTATATTCCTCTTACTGCTCTTCGTCAAGGCACTTGCTATGGTCCTTATTAACTTGACCGACTAGTATGGAGCTGATCCTCGAGGTTCTGAGTTTATTCCTGACTTGGACATGCCTCATTTGACTGAAGCCTTCCTGGACAGTCTAAAGTAAAGCTGGCCTGCATGCTACACTTATCAACTGCCATAGATTTTACATCGTCCCTTTCTTATAAAAAATAATGTTAGGATGAACAACAATAATAAAAAAAAGATGTTTTCTTTCCATTTCTATAATTTTTCATCATGTTTTGCTATTGTGGCTATTGTGGTATTTATTTTAACCTAATGATTAGGTAATTCAAAATAATACACATAGAATAATTTTAACATAAACTATATTTTATTAAATTGGGAACAACCAAAACATTAATCCAACATACACAAGATTACTATTGTAGCCAACCAGCCCTTTTGGGTTTTCTAATTGATAATTTTCCCTCATTTAGCCCTAATTGTTTCGTAGCCCTTTCGGGTTTTTAAAACTAGCGGACTGCTCTAACTTTTTCCTAGGCTGCCCTTTTCTAGTTTTCAACGTAGCGAGCCTTTTCTTTTATATTTCAAACATAGAACCTCTTTAACCTGTCAATGTCCGCTGGCTCACTAAACTCATTCCCATCCATATCTGACAGCTTGACTGCTTCTTTGCTCATGACTTGTTTCACAATGTACGACCACCTCCCAACTAGGTCTAAACTTCCCTCTTTGGATTAGAAATGTTGGGCTTGCATTGCTTCAACAGTAAATCCCCAGCTATAAGATTTTAGAACTTAATTCTTTTATTGTAGGCTCAGGTAATTTTCCTTTGATAACACTGGTGATGATACAATACTTTCATCCTTCTTTCTTCAAATAAACCCAGTTGTCCATATCTGCTCGCTACCCACTCTACCTCAAGCAACCCAGGTTCTAGGATTACCCTCAACAATTTGATCTTGATTTCAATTGGCAACACTGCTTCCATCCCATAAACCAAGGAAAATGGAGTCATTCCATTTGGGGTTTGCACACTCATCCTATACCCCTATAAAGAAAAATGAAGCATTTTTGTCCAATCCTTATATGTCTTGGTCATTTTGGACAGAATATGCTTAATCATTTTGTTTACTGCTTCCATTGAACCATTAGCTTTTGGTCTATAAGGCGAATACTAGTGATGATGAATCTGGTACTTTGAGAACAAATCCTTAACTTCTCATTGAAACTGCACCCCATTATCCCATATCACACTTGCAGGACCCCATACATGCATATAAGATTCTTCTCAATAAACCTGGCCATTTGCCTTGCCCATAGCTTATTGAAAGACTCAACCTCAACCCATTTTGAAAAATAATCCACCGCTACTATGATGAATCAATGACCATTCAAAGCATCCAGATGTATTTCTCCAATAATATATATTCCATAAGTTGCAAAAGGCCATGGAGAAGACATAGAATGTAGTTCTTCGGGAGGTAAATGGTTCAGGTTTTCATGCATATGGCACTGTTGGCATTTTCTCATAAAATCTATGCAGTCTTTTTCCATGGTCAACCAATAGTAGCCTTGTCAGATTATCTTTTTAGCCAAGGCTAATCCATTCATATGAGGTCCACAACTTCCAACATGTATCTCAGACATGATTTGCTCGACTTCAAATTTCCTCAAGCATCTTAGGTTTACTCCATCAGGCCATCTTCGATGCAACTCTCTATGAAAGGTGATGTATTACAAAGACCATCGCCTTATAATTCTTCTCTCTTCCTTTGTTGCATCTTGTGGATACTCCCTACTTTCCAAAACCATCTTATGGTGTCATACCATGCATCATGGTCTGTGTTGGTTTCCATGAATATTTCATACTTATAACAAGGAGCCAATGAACTGCTGAAAACCAGAGGCTTAAGAAACAGCTTAATAGGATCCTCCCATGCTGAAGCCAGGGTGGCTAAGGCATTGGCCATCTGGTTTTCTTCCCTTGTCAAGTGTACAAATCTGCACTCCTTGAAATTCTTCTTCATCATAGTCAAGCAATCATGGTATGGTTTCAATTTTTCTTCTTTCAAATCCCACTCACCATTTAATTGGGATACTACTAATAAAGAGTCACCAAAGACTTGTATTTTATCCACCTTCATGATAATCATAATTTCTAGGCCAAAAATACAAGCTTCATACTCCATCATATTATTGGTTGCCCTAAACTTCATCTTCTTAGCTAGAGGGAAGGGCTCCCCTTCAGGTGATTCTAAAATTACCACTAGGCCTGCTCCCTTTCTATTTACTTCTCCATCAAAGTACATCTTCTATCCCTGCACCTCTATGGCCTCTAAATGTTCATCGGGAAATTCTAGAATCACTTCCTCACTGTCTGGCAATGGTTGTTGGGCCAGGAATTCTACTACTGCTGTGCCTTTAATGGTTTTCCTGGTTATGTAATCAATTTCAAACTCTTCTAAAATGATCAACCATTTTCCATACTTCCAAGTCAATGAAGGCATTTCCTTTAAATATTTCATTGGTTCCATCCTGGAAATCGCTTGCACACTGTAAGATTGAAAGTAATGCCGCAACTTCTTAGATGACCAAACCACGACTATGCATTTCTCTTCAATGATATTATACTTAATTTCATAAGGTAGGAGCTTTCAACTTAAATAGCAAATTGCATACTCGACGCCCGATTCATCAGCTTGTGCCAACATTGCTCCTATTAACTCTTCTTCTACTGCTAAGTATAGTAATAATGGTCTGCTAGGTTTAAGTGGCTTTAAAATAGGTGGATTCAGCAAATATTCCTTAATATGCTCAAAGGCCTTTTGACATTCATCATTCCACTTGAGTGGCTGCTTCTTTTTAAGCAGTTAAAATATGGGTTCATAGATTGTTGTAAGCTTTTCTATAAACCAGCTAATGTATTGTAACCTACCAATAAACCCTCAAACTTCCTTCTCCATCTTAGGGGCTGGCATATCACAGATTACCCTAACTATGTCGGGGTCAATCTTAATGCCATTCAAACCTTAGCTTATACTTCACTGCCCTCTCAAAGAATAACTCTAAACACATACTTCTTTGGGTTCAACCTTAGCTTATACTTCACTGCACTCTCAAAGAATACATCTAAGTTTTGGAAATGCTGCTCTCTCGTATCCGACTTCACTATCATATCATCAACATAGACTTCAACTTTATTGTGCATTATGTCATAAAACAAAGTTGTTGCCATCCATTGATAGGTTGCTACAGCATTCTTAGGCAGTTTTTGCTTTATCCTCTTAGGCCATTAACACCTGATTACATCTGAGAAATCCATCTATGAATGAGTGTAGCACGCTAGAGATTGCACTATCAATAAGGACATCTATATGGGATAAAGGAAAATCATCCTTAGGGAAGCCTTGTTTAAGTCTCTGTAATCCACACAAACTCTAATCCTCCCATCTTTCTTTGGTATGGGAAAAATATTAGTTAACCAGTCGGGAAAGTCTATCACTTTAAGGAACTTGACTTGTATCTACTTAGTGACTTCTTCTTTGCCTAGTTCTGCCCATTCCGACCTTAATCGATTCCAGGCATATCTTCATAAGACCAAGAAAAAATTTCTTCATATTTTTTAAAATATCTCTCTCTCTCTCTTTAGGAGTAAGGTCAGATACTATGCCAATATTTTTAGGATTGTCGATTGTTTCCAAATTTAATGATTGTGTGTCACCAGAGTTAATATTAAAAATGTTCATGTAATCATTATTCGAATGTATGCAACCATCAGGAAAACATCATATAAGTAAACAAAATCAGACTTTATTGCATTCATTTTGGAAAAGAAAATATTTTCATTCTCTTACAAAGAAGACAAATTAAAATCAAAATCAAAATCATTGTTTCAATATCATAAACTAAAACATTCTCAAATTTTCATTCAACTAAGGCAACAATTTCCTCTTGAGTCTTCTGATCTTTTAGGACAACTTCCTTCTTCTCTTTTGAATTAGGCTCTTTGTTAGCTGGCAGGATGAACTCTTTCTTCATATGGTCCACTAGTTCAACAACATAGGCAAAGATCTCAAAACTAGGGATTAGCTTCCCCATAAACATGATTGGCTCGGGCTTCCCTTAGAGTTGTCCCATATCTGGATCTTTGAGAAACACCTCTTCTATTGGTGGGAAGTTCATCTTCTCATTTTTCTTTGGTTGAACAGCTTCATCATATCTCAAGCCTTTTTTGGTAGTTTGAGTCTTGAAGTCTGAAACCTCTGTTACACCTGTCTTACCCTTTTTAAGACCAATGCAAGGCGAGTAGTTCATGTTCTTCATCATAGCAAGGACTTTGGGGTTCACCACCTTATCATTAGAAATAACAGCTACTTGGAACCCATTGAGAGGCCTCTTGATTATTAGAGCATTCACAATTTCATTGTCCTCAGCCTTGATAACCACTGTTTCATCCCTATTAGGGAACTTAATCTTTTGATGGAGCGTAGAAGGAACTCCACCAAGAGGATGAAACCATGGTTGTCCCAACAATAGTGCAAAAGTAACATGAATATCTAAGACCACAAACTCAACCATAGACTCAATTGGACTAGTCTTCACAAACAGCTTTGAAGGTCCCTTCAACATGCCTCTTAGTATTATTATAAGCCCTAATTGTCGTCTCAATCAGGCTTAGATCCCTTATTGACATTGCAAGCTTGGGTAGGATCTTGAGTGGACATATATTTATGGCAGACCCATCATCAACCATCACACATGGAGTCTGTTTCCCTTTGACCTCAACTTTGTTAAAAAGCGGGTGAACATGGTCTCTTCCTTCTTCTGGCAAATCAACATCAAAAAATGATAACATCCCCACATCAATCTTATTCTTCTTCTGATCATCACACATTTCATCACTTCTTCAGCTTTCATAAAATTAACCAGCTCCTCTGGTGTTATAGAAGTGGAAATCGATATGCTAGCCATAGTTTTTGCCATAGTCTCTTGATGCTTCTTTGGTGTATCTAGCAAATCCCATATGCTGATACTAGATTGTGTTCTCTTTAACTGCTTAAGAACAACATCATCCTCTTCTTCTTTGTTTCCAGCTTCAACATCCTTCCCCTTATCATTTTCTACTTCATTCGGTGGTGGCCTTGGATAAGGCTTACCAGATTGAGTGTTCATCACCTCATCTTCTTTATGCTCAGACCAGGTCCATTCTTACTTCTTAGGCTAAGAATCATCCTCACTATCAGTCAAAGACAAAACTGGCTCTAACTTGCTAAGCTCTACTTCTTCTTTGTTCGTCTCTCCATTTACATCTTAGAAAGAAGACAAAACAAAAATTTCACTCAAACTACCCCCAATCATGAAAGTCGTCGGTGGTGGTACTCTGTTGAATCTTGGCAATGGATTGTCCCTCATGTTTGGCTTATTAGGTTCAGGAAACTTCCCACTATCGATCAAGTTCTGAATTTCATGCCTCAATCTTAAGCATTTATCCATCTCATGCCCTCGCATATGGTGAAATTGGCAAGATGCCTTTGCATCAAATTTAGGTGCCAAAGAATTTGGCAAAGGGCGAGGAGTTAATGACTGCAATAATCCCTTTTTTTGTAACTTATTGAAAACCCAAGATAAAGGCTTTCCCAATTATGAAAACTATCTCCTACGCCCTTGGATAGTTGCATTAACATCAATCACATTTTGTGTGCCCTGATTTCTAGACTGATAGTTCCATTTCTCATTTCTTGCAGCAAATCCATTCTTCTCCCTTTCCCATTCTTCAATTTGCAAACCAGCTTGCAGAAGATCCTTGAAATCTCTAATAAGTGTGTGGGACATCCTATCACACTGACTAGGCAGCACTCTCCTCACAATCACCCTAATACGATTAGATTCATCATGCCTTTTCTTGAGCAAGGCAGCCTTGTTTCTGCACCTCTTCGCATAATCGACAAAATTTTCATTTGATCTTTGTCTTATTGCCTCAACTTCCATCAAACAGACCTCCAATTTAGCATTGTACCCGTATTATTGGATGAAGGCCTTGTACAAGAGATCCTATCTCTTTTGAGTATCATTCTCTACGGTGTTGAACCAATTTTGCACAACTTGGTCCAACGAAAGCATAAAATACCTTAGTGTTTGAGCCTTAGTAGCTCAGCAGATTGCATGGCTTTGATATATTACTTTAGATGAAGATGAGTATTGCAAGTTCCATCAAACTTGGTAAAGAATGGCATCTTGAACTTATAAGGGACCTCATCATCTTATTCAAACAATTTGTCCACTTCTAACAGCTCTTCGATTTTCAGCTTCTTCTCAAACTTCTTTTCCAGATCAGCGATCATCTTCTCTATATCAAAAGTCTTGATTTTTTCAACTGTTGATTTCTCCACCTCCTTCGGGTCTTTCTTCTAATCTTGAGGATCTAGAAAATACTGAGCCCAGTATTCATCATCATCCATAACTATTTTGTCATCATCAATAGCTACCTCACTAACCTTAGCCTTGCCCTTATCATTCTGCTTCTTGGGGTTAGCGGATGCTTCAGCGATATTCCCAAACATGGCAACCAGTTGGCTTTTCATGGTCTCAACCAGGACCCCCTTTAGTTCCTCCATCTCAGCATTAAGTGCATCGTCTACCAACTTTTGAAATTACTTGGGATTCATTGCTCTTGGTGAAAAGGTGACTGAGTTGCTGCTAGATTCTATGTCGCTAGCGTAGGTTGGGTTGTCATACACTCTTCAATTACTGTACTCCATGGCTATGAGCTAGAAATGATCAATGATATGAGATGTAAATGCATTTATGCATGTATGTATGGGTAATAAACAAACAAATAACAAGATTAAGGACGTTCCTTCCAACCATATAACATCCACACATTAATGACGAGTTCCTTTTCCTAGGAATATGGTCAATAATATATCAACGTGGGATATCTTATTTTCAAACAATTCACTCGGAGGATATAATCAATAGTTATATTTTCAAACTTAGAAATTGGTCCACGATAATTCCCATTAATTAAGCTTTAATCCATGGAGTCAACAAAAGATAACTTTTATGCTATATTTGATTAAAACCAAATTAAAATGCTTATCATAAATGGATTTCTTATTTTGGAAAAACAATTATTGATTCATGCTTCAAAATAAGCCCATGGTAAATAGGTCTTAGTGTAAACAAGGCCTACAATTGATTTTAAGCATTCCATAATTGACCTAGCTATTTATAAGACCATAAAAGATTTATTGGAAAATAGATTTTGGGCTATGAGGAAAAA
Organism: Garcia nutans; assembly: GCA_947685225.1. Lineage (NCBI taxonomy): Eukaryota > Viridiplantae > Streptophyta > Magnoliopsida > Malpighiales > Euphorbiaceae > Garcia > Garcia nutans. The sequence goes on from CANTUV010000043.1 coordinate 43,698,655, forward strand.
GAATTAGTGGGCCATCTTGAAAAAGATTTTTATTACCAAAAAGACTGTCTTGAAAAGTTGTAAAAATATTTTGGTCTTTTTGGATTTAAAAGTATAAATTTATTTTGGGCTTATAATGTAAGTAGGTCATATTAGAAAAATAGCAAACTAAATAAGCCATGATTTAAACTAAGATATATCAACCATAGTCAAAGAGAAAACATTTGGGTTCAAACCTAAGGAAAGTTACAAGGCCAATTACATGAGCTTTAGTCTTTGGGTTGAAAAGTTTAGGCTCCCATAGCAAGTATATACCAAATGGTACAACGCTATGAGTAGTTATACCATGCTCGATCTCTATACCTTGAGTGAAAGTATGGTATCCCTTACATAACATAACATGGGTAACACGGGCGTCCTAACTCATGCACACAATGCAAACTAAAATGATTCAATGGATAATATCATAGTAATAAAGAATAAAATAATATAAAGACCAAGGGAATCAACTTCACGTATCCCCAGTGGATTCGTCACTATGAGCAGGGATTTTTGCCCCCACTCACATATGGAATGGTTCTTGCGACTTCAACACTGCTAGGCTTAGAGCCTTAGAGAACACAGGGCTAAACCAGGAGAAAATGGAGTCACCACTCGGACGGATCAAGAAAATAGAAAGGGGTAGATGACTCGATTCCTAAGAAATTCCTAACCCCCTAATGGGTTTAGAAAGTTGGGTACATCTGGGGAAGGTGAGAATGACCTAGCACCCCCATAACGCCAGGTTTGTTAGAACCAACTTCCTTTTCATGTACAAAAATTATAAAATTCTTAATTATTATGATATAATACATACTACATGTGATAATTACAACAAAAGAATCATTGTATTAATAATCAAAGCAATGTCAAAATAAAACAAATAAATAGACACTATGCGAAGATGGAAACATGTCTTACATCGGCCAATGTCTAAAACTAAATAGGACACCCATCAAAAGATGGAAACATGTCCTTTACATTAATCCCAAAATATGAAATAATTTAAATTGCATAAGGTTTAACTAATGAGGTACCCATAAAGTGAAAACATACCTCTTACATTATTAATACCAAAATAAATCAATAACAATAATAAAGAAAATATCGATCCATTCATTCATCATAAATTAAATAAATCAACTATCAACATTCAAGTAAATCATTCATAAAAACATATAACTAATCACAAAATCAAATGTAAAACTAAATAAAGCAAGTAATATATAAATTTAAGGTTTACACCTTAAATTAGGATTTCTAGGATAAAATTATGGTTTTACAACTTTAATAACTAAATTAGGGTTTTTTAAGATAATAGATTAGGATTTTAGGGTTTAGAAAAACAAGATTAGGGTTTTTAGGTTTAGGAAAACAATATTAGGGTTTTTAGTGTTTTAGAAAAGAAGATTAGGGTTTTATATTTAGGAAAACAAGATTATGTTTTTTTGGATTTTTGGGATTAAAAATTGGTTTTGGATTTTAATTTTGAAAAATTGATTTTAAGGTCTGGTATTTAAAGACTGTTTTAAAGTTTTATTATTGGAAACTGATTATTGATTTTTTTTTAGGGTTTTAAAAACTTATTTTTGTGATTGTGACATTTAAGGGTTTAAAGAAAACTATTTTAAAACTTAAGAGGACTTGAGAATTGATTTTTAGGCTACTGGAATTTTAAAACTGGTTTTAGCAATTCATTTTGAAAATCAATTAAACTGTTTAATGTAGTTTGAAGAATGAACAATATAGAAGCCAATTAACATATTCAAATGAATTATATTTTAACCCCATGGATTATGGGATCATGGTCACTTGATATTTAAATCAATGAAGTAGCAGGGCAAGACATGGTTACTACATGTTTGAATTAATGAAGTAACAAAACACGACTATAAATACCGGATATTTTAATAAATAAAATAATCAAAGCAAACAATGAAACAAAAACAAAAATAAAATAATGAAACTAAATAATTGAATTACTATAAACTTAAAAACAATTAGATGAAAGATTGCAAACCTCCATTGTAGGTTCCACCAATATTTTATGTCAATCAAACTTTATAAAATCATGGTTGAAACAAGTTGAAGACACCTGTGTTCTACCTTCTTGTTGGTGGTTTCAATCTTATGTTCTTTTGATTACTCAAGTTGCTAGATTCTATTCGTTTAATTCTTTGATGATTGGTAAGGACTCTAATAACTATTGTTGCTAATGCTTGATGAGTTTGTTTAACCTATATTTATAAGGAACAATTAGGTTAAAAAAACTCATAAACATCAAAAAACTCATAAACCTATCATCGTTTCCTGATTAAACATGGTTTCCTAAAACATATTGAACATCTTCATGAACTAGGCCCATATCAAACTAAAATCATCTGAAATCTGGGCTAAACTAGCCATATCCAACTAAAAATTGCCTAAGTCAACATGGACTAGTGCCCATGTTGAACTGGGTATGCCCTAATTCGACGTGGATGCTTATTCTTGAACAAAAAAAAGGTTTTAGACTATTTTTTAGGTCTAGAAACCCTGTTTTGGAGCATTTCAAGATTTTAAAATCTGAATTGGACTACTTTAGGCCTTATAAAAATTGGACCAATCAAAATAAAAAAAACTTAATACATGTTTAAGCCATTAAGAATGGACCGAAAGGCACTTAGGCCATCTTTAATCAGGACCGAACTAGCTTAAGGTCAAAATCAAGGGTCTACAGTTTGAAATGGTGGACCCTAAAGTACTAGCTATGATGAAGAACATGAGCTACCTACCTAGAATTGGTCTTGGAAAGGGTAAGACAAGTGTAACGAAGCTTTCAGACTTCAAGACTCAGACTACCAAGAAACATTTGGGATATGATGAAGCTGTTCAACCAAAGAAAAATGAGAAGATGAACTTCCCACCACTCGAAGAAGTTTTTGTCGAAGCCCTAGATATGGGAAAGGGAAACCCCCAGTCATGTTCATGTGAAAGATGATCCCTAGCTTTGAGATTTTTACTGATGTTACTGAACTGGTGGAACAGATAAAGAAAGAGCTCATCCTGCCAGCCGACAAGGAGCCTAAATCAGACGAAAAGAAGGAAGCTGTCCTGAAAGCCCTAAAGACTCCAGAGGAAATTACTGCCTTAGTTGAAGAGAAATTTGAAGATGTTTAAGTTCATGATTTTGAGAATAATGATTTTGATTTTGATTTTAATTTGTCTGCTTTGATGAGGATGATGATATTTTCTTTTTCAAAATGAATGTAATAAAGTCTGACTTTGCTTACTTTTGTGATGTTTTTCCTGATGGTTGCATGCATTCAAATAATGATTACATGAGCATTTTTAACATTAACTCTGTTGACGAACAATCTTTAATTGGGAACAATCGATAATCCTAAAAACATTAGCATAACATCCGAACTTACTCCTAAAGAGAGAGAGAGAGAGATGTGAAAAAATATTTAAAAAATATGAATAAGCCTTTGCTTGATCTTATGAAGATATGCCTAGAATTGATCGAGACATAGCCAAGCACCTAATTCCAACTTATACTCATATGAAACCTATCATGCAAAAGCATAGATGGTTAAGACCGGAATGGGCATAACTAATCAAAGAAGAAGTCACCAAGCAAATAAAGGTCAAGTTCCTTGAGGTGATAGACTATCCTAATTAGCTAGCTAATATTATTCCCATACCAAAGAAAGATGGGAGGATTAAGGTTTGTGTGGATTATAGATACTTAAACAAGTCTTCCCCTAAGGATGATTTTTCTTTACTCCATATAGAAGTTCTTATTGATAGTGTAGCCTACAAAGTGCTACACTCGTTCGTGGATGGATTTTTGGATACAATCAGGTGTTAATAGCCCAATAGGATAAAGAAAAAACTTCCTTTATAGAGGCCATAGAGGTACAAAGATGGAAGATGTACTTTGATGGAGCAGTAAAAATAAAGGGAGCAGGCGTAGGGGTAGTTTTGGAATCACCTGAAGGGAAGCTCATTCCTTTAGCTAAGAAGTTAAAGTTTAGGGCAACCAATAATATGGTGGAGTATAAAGCTTGTATTTTTGGCCTATAAAACTTGATGATCATGAAGGTGGATAAGATATAGGTCTTTGGTGACTCTTTATTGGTGGTATCCTAAGTAAATGGTGAGTGGGAGTTGAAAGAAGAAAAATTGAAGCCATACCACAATTGCTTAACTGTGATGAAGAAGAATCTCAAGGAGTGCATATTTGTACTCTTTCTAAGGGAAGAAATCCAGATGGCCATTGACTTAACCACCCTGGCTTCGGTATGGGAAGATCCTATTAAGTTATTTATTAAACCTCGAGTTTTGACTAGTTCATCGACACCTTGTTATGAGTACGAAACAGTCATGGAAACTGACACAGACCATGATGCTTGCTATGACACAATAAGATGATTTTTGGAAAGTAGGGAGTACCCTCGAGAAGCAATAAAGGAAGAAAGAAGAGCTATAAGGCAATGGTCTTTCCAATATATCACCTTTCATGGAGAGTTGTATTGAAGATGGCCTAAGGGAGTGCAACTAAGATGCTTAAGAAAGTTTGAAGTCGAGCATATCATTTTCGAGATACATGCCGGAGGTTGTAGACCCTATATGAGTAGATTAACACTGGTTAAGAAGATAATCTGACAAGGCTACTATTGGTTGACTATGGAAAAAGATAGCATAGATTTTATGAGAAAGTGTCAACAGTGCCAGATGCATGGAATCTTGAACCATTTGCCTCCCAAGGAGCTACATTCTATGTCTTCTCCCTGGCCTTTCGTAACTTAGGGAATCAACACTATCAGGGAAATACATCTTATAGCTTCGAATGGTCATCGATTCATTATAGTAGTAGTGGATTATTTTTCAAAATGGGTTGAGGTTGAGTCTTTCAAAAATCTGGGGGCAATGTAAATGGCCATGTTTATTTAAAAGAATTTTATATGCAGGTATGGAATCCCACATAGTGTGATATCATATAATGGGGTGGAATTTTGAGGAGAAGTTAAGGATTTGTTCTCAAAGGATTTGTTCAGAAATGCTTCCTTTTGCTTTATGAGGGTACATGACGAGTGTGTGAACCCTGAATGGAAATTGTGTTGCCAATTGAAATCAAGATCAAATCATTTAGGGTAGTTCTAGAAGCTGAGTTGCCAAAGGTAGAGTGGGTATCAAGCAGATATGCACAATTGTCCTTATTAGAAGAAAGAAGGTTGAAGGCATTGTATCATCACCAATTGTATCAAATGAAAATTGCCCAGGCCTATAATAGAAGAGTTAAGTTTAGAAAGCTTAAAGCTGGGGATTTAGTGTTGAAGTAGTGCAAGCCCAACATTTCTAATCCAAGAGGGAATTTAGACCGAGTTGGGAAGGGCCGTACATTGTGAAACAAGTCATGAGTAAACGAGCAGTCAAGCTTTCAGATATGGATTGGGATGAGATTAGTGAGCCAATGAACATTGACAGGTTGAAGAGGTTCTATGTTTAAAACAAGGCTTGCTAGATTGAAAACTTATAAAGGGAGGCCTAGGAAAAAATTAGAGTAGTCTGCTAGTTTCAAAAACTCAAAAGGGTAGGCTACGCAACAATTAGGGCTAAATGAGTGAAAATTATCAATTAGAAAACCCGAAAGGGCTGGTTGGCGACATGAGTGATCTTGTGTATGCTGGCTTAATATTTTGGTTGTTCCCCAATTAAATAAAGTAGAATTTATGATAAAATTGTTCTATGTGCATTAATTTGAATTATCTGATCATTAGGTTAAAATAAATACCATAATATCCATAATTTCAAAACACGATGACAAATTATAAAAAGGGAAAGAAAACATTTTTTATTGCTATTATTGTTCATCCCAACATTATTTTTTTTAAGAAATTGACGAATGTATAATCTATGGCAGTCGATAAGTATAGCGTGTAAACCAGCTTTGCTTTAGATGGTCCAGGAAGGCTTCAGTCAGATAAGGCATGTCCAAGTTAGAAATAAACTCAGAACCTCGAGGCTCAGCTCCATACTGGTGGTCAAGTTGATGAGGATCATAACAAGTGCCCTGACGAAGAGTAGTAAGAGGAACATACATCAAATATGTCTGAATGGTGACATGGGTAGTCTTCCACCAAGGTACCACACAATGGATGTTAATCTCAGCTCGTGAGCGAATCCATTCAATCCAGTCAGCATATGAAGAAATAGGATGAAGTAATTTTCTTACAGAATGATGTCATGGTAGATATTTGGTAAAATCCACAGACGGGCATTGAGTAAGCATAGGCACTCCTGTAACCAAATATGTGAAGGCAAGTAGCAATTAAAAAGAAGAAGAAAGGCCATTAGGTTGAAAACCAGAAAGGGCGGTGTAGACCCTTAATTTTTAACTAAGTCCAGTCCGATATTTTTAAATAGTCTAAAATATTTTTTTGTGGTATTTTAATATTTATTATTTATTTTAATAAAATTTATTTTTTAATAAAATTTATTTTATTTATTGTTTTTATTTATTTTTATAATATATAATAGATATTTTTAATAAAAATAAAAAAATATCAAAAACAGATAAAAAATAAAAAAATCGGCAATGACAGAATTGGCGATGATTGTGGCAAATGCGATGAATTGGCCATAGGCCAATTCATCACGGGCAAAGCCTATGGTGAAATTGAGCCCCAGCCCATAGTTTTACCCGCACTCAGCAACCCCACGCACAATTTTTGCCAAAACCTTATTTTACTTGATTTTTGATTTTATTTCCAAAATAGTTTTTAATTTCGTTAACATACTAGGTTTTTTATTTTAATTGCCTATAAATACTGCATTAAAAATACACAAAAAAGAAAAAAGGGGAAAATAATTTTATTCGGCCAGGAGGAAAAGGGAAATTGACTCAAGAATTATTCGGACTCTTCTTAGTATTTTACTCAGATCTTTGGACTTTAGCCTTTATATTGGCTGCTGAAACTCTGGGAAATTCAGTATCCATCAACAAAAACCCTAAGCAAGCTTCATCAACATGAAATAATAAGCAACAAAGCAGTAAAAATGAGAGAGAAGCATCAAACCATTTGAATAATTTTACAAAGGCAGTGATACACTGTCTTAGTTTCAAGCTAAACAAAAATTTTATTCGACAAATTATGGTGGAGCTAACAAATTATAGCACACATCTAACTAAACTCAATATAACATGATTTGACGAATTTAAATGCTAAATATAATGGTTATTTGGTGGGATTAATTCCAGTAGGTTATAGCCTTTTGTTTTAATATTAGTTCATGTAAAGTGATTTGATGATGTTGTTTGTTATTCAAACAAAATAAATCCACAACCTATTAGCTTAAGCTATAGTGACTTATATGTGTTAAATTGATAATTTTAGTACATGATTATTTAATTGCAAACGCTTTCCAATAACCTTATTTTTCCAGCATCAAGAGCTTTATTTAAAACCCTAAAATTATTTTTCAAAACCCTAATATCTTAATATCCAGTAAACTAATTTTCAAAAATCCCAAATCCCTAATTTTCTAAATCTTAAACCCTAAAATCTTAATTTTCAATACCAAAATTTACAACCCTAAAAACTAGTTTTCAAAATCTTAATTTTTTGCCCCCTTAACCCCTGCCCGCTAACCTGCTAGCGGGACTGCCGTATGGGCTCATCGAAGAGGTCAATATTTATTTGTGTATTATAAGTCTTTGTGTTTAACTTACTTTATTTTAAATCCTAATTTAGTTATTAAAATTCTAAAAACCTTAATTTAAGATGTAAACCCTAAATTTATATATTTATTGCTTTATTTAATTTTAGATTTGATTATGTAGTTTATTATATGTTTTGATGATTGATTTATTTAATGTTGATGTTTGGTTTATTTAATTTATCATGGATGAATATTTTTTCAATTGTTTTTTGTTTATTAAAATTGTAAGAGATATGTTTCCATGATTGGGTATCTCATTAATTAATTTTCATGGAATTTAAGTTATTTTTATATTTTGGGATTAATGTAAAAGACACATTTCCACTTTTTGGTGGGTGTCCTATTTAGTTTTAGACATTGGACGATGTAAGGACACATTTCCATTCTCGGATGGGTGTCCATGTAACACCTTTATACCCTATATACGTACAAAATATATTCTCAACATATGTAAAATATGCATATACGGTACAAAAATGTCACAGACCGGTGTAATAAAAATTTTCACACTTATGTTTTAAAATTTCAAATACTAAATATATAAAATTAAATAGTATATAAATATTCTTTACTTACTATAGTAACCCGAAATAACATTTTATATGAAAATCTCTGGGAAAAATTCTCTAGAGTTTTGTCTGTAATTTGGACGTTCCTAAAATTTAGCAAAACACAACTTGCATAAAACAAACACTCCCAATAAAATAAATTCACAATTTCACCAACACTTCTCAATTTCTCCATATTTTCTCAAAATACTTATATATAGGTATATATATCAACAACTCATATAAGATCCCATCTTAAACAAATTATTCAAAACATTCTTTACAATTTACAATAAATACTTCAAAAATATATCATAACATACATAATATCAAAACATACTATAATATCAAATATGTACATGCTGACAACTAGCTCTGATCTTGATGTACCCAAAAACAACTCTTCAAGCTCAATAAATATAAACCTAGACCTGACCAGGTCTAGTAGAACTATCCAGCTCTACCAAAATGTCCGTGTCACTTGCGTGACGAATCACAATTGAGCTGAAGCCTAGTGGTACAAACTTTGGTAATAACAATAAAACTCAAATGCAATTCCAATGTACAATGCTCATGAACATCACATCATTCCATTTTTCTCATACCTTTCAAATATTTCACAATCCACCATTCATATAAAAACAAACACAAACATGGGCCCAAAGATAACTAATATGCTATTCATATTCTAGAGTTACTACTTTGCTCTATAATGACACCTTGTGTCTAGCCCCGTAGGCAATATATCCATAGATTAATCCAATTAGGTCTGAGTTTATGACTCGATCATTTCACCTAGCCTAAGGATTTATTTTTGAGGCTTACAACCCGGTCATTTCACCTCAAAAATATTTTCACTTTGATGCCCAGCGTCTAGCCCATAGGCAATTCATAGGCATGCCGCCAAACACAGAACTCTGAAAATTGAATAACATACTAGGCATACAATTTATTTATATTTCTTATTATCAATCTCTTTCTCATTGTCACATATTCAATCTAGGCACATTACCTTATTTTCTTCTTTTTTTTCTCACTTTTCTCATTTTTCTCAATATCAATTCATTTCATTATGTTTCCACATATTTCATTACATTATACCACATTTTTACATTCACAACACATTACCGAATTACTTTGGATATTTCCACATAATTCACATATTAATCACATTTACTCAATTTAGACATTATCAATGGCTTTTTACAATGCATTTAACACATATATGACAATACAAATATCATAGAACATTATTCACACATAACCAATGTACCATGTAGCTTAAGACATTTTTCAACCAAAATATGTTATGCCCAAATGTCATGTAAACATAACCAATGTACTCAAAGTTTGTACTTACCTCAAATAGCAACCAAAACAAGCTTAAAACTCTCACTAACCTTCTCTTCCAAGTTGCCCTTCAGCACTTGGATTGGCCAAACTACTTCCTCTCAATGCCTATACCAAATGTGATCATAAATAATCGTTTAATATCACATTCTAAGTCATTCTTAACATCAAATCTTAATTTAACAACTCCCCTACAAAATTTCGAAAATTAAGTCTTTCCTTACTTCAACTTAGCAAATCCATATTTACCCATTAAAATATTGTTTTGGGTTTATTTATATCATTACAAACATATTTTAACAAGTGTAAACCAACTATATTAATTAACCACATGTTTATGTTCAAAATCCTAAAATGACATAACCTTCCCCATTGAAGGTTCTCCATTTCAACACATTCCAATAATTAATCCAAGCTTTTTTCCATCATTAATGTCATCAAATAACAAGCTTTAAACATTAAAATCAAACAATTAATCATTCTTTGAAATTTCACTTTTCCAAAACCCTAAATCAATACTACCATTTTCAAACTCTATCCAAATTTAACTAAATACACCATTTGATTTTAAAATCCTTGTTTATGCATCAAAACAACACATTTGGAACCAATTTGCATAATTAAAACTCATGATTTAAAAAACCCAAATGTTCTATAACCCTAAATTCTCCCTCTTCACTAAACTCAACTTAAATTCAACCATTTCTTAAATCTAATCTTAAAATCATTAATAACCAATCAAACCAACATCATTCATATCCAATTAAGCAATTAAATCATGCTACTATGAAATTCAAAAATTCACATAACACACTTTTCCATAGAATAGACAAAGAAGCTTACTAATTGATGAAGAATCTTCTAAAACTTCACTTAAATCCTTGAAATCTCTTCAATTATGGTTGCTTGGAAGAAGGAAAATCCTCTCTTAATCTCCCATGGTGGCCGACCCTTGACGGAGAAGAAGAAGATGAAAATAAAATTTTATTTTCTCTTTTCTTTCATCTTTTAATTATAGCCATATATATTATTAAAATAATTTAATAAATAATTATTTAATTATTTATTTAAAAAATTAAAAGTCCAAAAATTCTTCTTCCATTTAAAAATAATTTATTTTTGAATTATTTTATTAATTTTAAATTTTTTAAAATTTATTTACAAAAATGCCATTGGACTTTGATTTTTCATTTAAAAAGTGTTGACTTTTATATGTTATGTATATTTTGCATATATATCACATATATATTCCACTTTTTCATTTAAAATCCCTTCATTTTTCATTTAAAATCCCTTCATTTTTCATTTAAAAAGTGTTGACTTTTATATGTTATGTATATTTTGCATATATATCACATATATATTCCACTTTTTCATTTAAATTATAATTTATTTTATCAAGTTTCCATAATGTGAGCGGGGATTTTCGCCCCCACTCCCGGTGGAATGGTCCTTGCGACTTCGGCACTGTTTCGGCTCAGAGCCTTAGAGATCACGGACCTAAATCCGGAGAAAATGGAGTCGCCACCTGAATGGGCCAGAAAAAAGAAAATGGTGGATGACTCGATTCCTAAGGAATCCCCAACCCCCTAATGGGTTCGGAAAGTTGGGTACGTGTGGGGAAGGTGAGAAATGGCCCAGCACCCCCACAACGCTCGGTTCATTGGAACCAACCTCCTTTATAGGTCTTAATATTATAAAATTCTTAAATATAACAATATTAACCATGTTACACACAATAATTGAAATAAAGCATCGTTATATTGAAATCAAAGTAATGTCCAAGCAAAATAAATAAATGGAAACCCATCCGAGGATGGAAACATGTCCTTTACATCATCCACATCTAAACTAATAGGACACCCACCAAAAGGTAGAAACATGCCCTTTACATTGGTCTAAAATATAAAAGCAATTTAAATTACACGATATTTAACTAATGAGGTACCCACAAAGTGGAAACATACCTCTTACAATATTTGGAAATCTAAATAAATCGATAGAAGTAAATAACCATTCATCATAAATAAATCATTCATCAAAGATATTAAACATCAATCATAATAGAAAGTAAACATCCATCCATGATAAATTAAATAAATCAAGCATTGAACTTAAATAAAACAAAACATATAATAAACTACATAATTAAATCTAAAAATAAATAAAGCAAGTAAATATATAATTTAGGGTTCACATCTTAAAATAGGATTTTAGAATTTTAGTTACTAAATTAGGGCTTTGAAAAAAAAAAGGAAAGTTAAATATGCGGACTCATAATACACAAATGAATATTGACCCCTTCGACGAGCCCATACGGCGGTTTTTGGTGCTGAAAATTAAGATTTTAGGGTTTAGAATTTAGAAAATAGGGTTTTGGAATTTTGAGTAACTAATATTATTTTTCTAGTGAATAATGCTACTGGACGTTTTAAAGATTTAGGGTTTTGGATTTTTTTGAAAATAATGCTACCGTGATTTAAAATAAATAGGTTTGGCAACAGATTGTTATTTTGGTTTTACTATATTGGATTTGAATGTTTAGGTTTATAAGGTTTTAAGGATTAGGGTTAGGGTTTAGGAAAACTAGGGTTTATGATTTTGGTTTTGAGGTTTACTATTTTGGTTTTGAAGTTGAAGAAAATAGTTTAGGGTTTTTAAAAGCTTTTGGAAATAAGAAAAACGATTTAAGTTTTTTGGAAACAAAAGAAACAATTTAGGATTTTTGGGGACAGAAGGAATAAATTAGGGTTTTTGAGGTTTTACGAAAATAGAAGGATGAATTTTAGGGTTTAAGAATGATTTAAGGTTTTTGGGAAAACAAAAGAAACAAATTAGGATTTTAGGGTTTTTAGAAATAGAGGAAATCACTTAAGGTTCTGGAAACAAAGACCAAGTTATTACATCTTCAAAGATTGAAGTTTTGAGTGTATAATCTTATGAATCAAATGAAGAACAAAGCTACTGTAAGAAACAAAAAGAAATTAAGAATTCAAACCTTCGTTCGTTGGTTCCACCAAAAATTACTTCTTGGATGAACAAGAGCAAAGGCAAGATGGTTGCCTTTGATGGATTGAATTGCTTGTTTGCTTTCCCTCTTGTAAGAAGTTTGATCAATTTGTAAAGTCCCAGTTCCAAATTCCAAGTCTGTCTAAAGTCCGATTCCTTTTCAAGAATTCCCCCTAAATTTTGATCCTAAAAATCCCCTCCTTTCTGTGTTGTTTTTAGTCCTTATTTTTAGAAGATTTTTATGATTAATCTTAGTTGCTCATGGAATCTAACATTAATTAAGAAAAGGAAACCGAAACCGAATTGTATTTGGTTTCGAAAAAATTTGCGTCGAAAAATTTCGCTGGCAAAAAAAAACTACTGCGGAAAAATTTTGCTAGCAAAAAGGTTGCCACAGGAGCTTGCGGGCTATGGGGCGAAAATTGCCTTAGGGCCATTTCACCCACAGGAAAAATCTGTGGGCCATTTCGCCGCCCCCCTTTTCGGCGACGAAATTTTTCGTCGTCAATTTTTATTTTTATTTATTATTTTTATTTTTATTTCTTATTAATAAAAATTAAATACTAAAGCAAATATTATTTAATTAAGATAACACAAAAAATTATTTTTTACTTATTAAAATATATTAGACCGGACTGGGTCAAAAATTAAGGGTCTACACATAAATTAGAACTTTTCAAAAATTTGGAATATTACACATATGCACAAGTAATGTGTATCTTATATACACATCAAATGTACCTTATATGTGTCTTAAATATGTTAAGTATGTAATGTATTAATCCAACATATACAATTAATATACCATATTTATATGTTATACATACTCTAGATATATATATTGAGTATACACAACTTTTATATCTCCAATTACTTATTTAATTTCTTTAAAATCACGGATGTGACAATCCATTTATTTGTTTTGTTTGAACATTTCTTTGATTTTAATAACAATGATTCTTTTATTCTAATGATTGCATGTAGTATGGATAATATCATTATATTTAAGAATTTTATAATATTAAGACCTGAAAAGGCGACCGTTCTAATGAACCGGGCATTGTGGAGGTGCTGGGCCATTTCTCACCTTCCCAACCCATACCCAACTTTCTGAACCCATTAGGGGGTTGGAAATTCCTTAGGAATTGAGTCATCCACCCCTTTCTTTTCTTGGCCCGCCTGGGTGGTGACTCCATTTTCTCTGAGTTTAGGCCCGTGTTCTCTAAGCCCCTAAGCCTAACGGTGCCAAAGTTACAAGAACCATTCCACCGGGACTGGGGAAAAAAATCCCCGCTCATAGGCGGCATAAGCAAAAATTAGGACAGTTCACTAGATCTTAAAACCTGTGAGGGCAGTCTAGGAAAAAATTAGAACCAATATAAAAAAAAGAAGAAAAGTCTGCTAAGTTGAAAACCCACAAGGGCTGGTTAGGCAAAAATTAGGATAGCTCGCTAAGTTGAACACCAGCAAGGGAGGTATAGGTAAAAATTAGAGCAATAAAATAAAAAAGAGAGACCTAAATTGAAAACCCAAAATGGTAGTTTAGGTAATTACCTGAAGTAGCAGCGGACTCCCAGCTAATCTCCTCGAAGATTTTGATTTAAATTTGTCCAATCCAACCAAGGTTTCTGCTAAGATCACGGGTACTGGAAACAAGCCTCCTTCCATTTGATCCACTATGTCCAATAGTCACTGATCAGTGTCACCATCAGCAGAAACAAGCAAAAATTGACCAAGCAAACATAAGCAGAACATGCATCCCTAAGCTTTTGTGGGAGCTATATGGAAAGTGCAAAAGTTAATCAAAGGACCAAGCAAGATTTTCTCATCTATAGTCAAATGCAGGACTTCAAGTTTTGAAAGTTGAAATAGCATCTGCATCTTTTGTTGAGTTTTAGAAGTTAATATGGGTAGCGCCATTGGTTGGTTGCTCGAATATCCAAGAACAGCTTCAAATTCTTCAATTATCGGACATATCTCAAAGTTGTTTATCTTAAAAGTCCTAGTTTTTATATCCAGAAAAGAAGCCATGGCATGTAAGAATGGTTGATCTAATTTGATATTTTGAAAACACTTCAAGATGTTGACTTGAGGCCATGATATTTGTTCGCAGTGTGTTGCCTTGATGCTTTTAAATAAAATTTTCATGTTCTTTAAATTTATCTCAGTCATGGTGTGGGCGTGATAATTGCTATTAATTTTATAAAGAAGAATTGGGGATGGCAGGAATTGAGTTATGGATTTGAGTTCATGTGAAAAAATGTTTTCTTGGAAGTGTTATTTTCTTGAACGTCGAAGAAAAGAAAAAGATTTTGTGATTTATATAACTGCTGGGCGAAGTCAGAATTGCTTAAAGAAATCTGTGTGGAATTAGACTTCATATATTTGTCCATGTCGAAGAAGGAGTTCGCTGCAAAGTGGGACATTGTTAAACCTAATCTGTGTAGGTTTTGGTTTTATCAATTTGTTAAATCCATGTCAAATTTGTATTAAATGAATTTGACATGGTCATAGATATGCTTCTATGTATATATGTAAAAAGCAAAAAGAAAAGTCAAAGAATCATAAAAGAAAGAAAAAAAAAGTTAAGAAAAAAAAGTACAGATAAAAAATATTAATTTTTGAAAATTAAAAAGCCAAATTATCATATTTTACTATGTATATTAATTCAATCCATTATTTACAAGTGATTTAATACAAGTCTTTCGTACAAACTAATTTTCATATAAGCTTTGGTACAAACTGATTACTGAGATGGAGGTGGCGGTTTGTAATTAAATAAGTCTTCAAGGAAATCATTGTCTGTTGAAGGCAGGGGCGCATTGTCTATCCAGTTTTCCCCTGAAGAAGCATCTGGATTTTGGTCACCCTAAAAATCAACATCATTGCCCATAAAAGTAGGTAGCACATCGTGGTCATCGGTCCAGGACCTTCTTGATGAAGATGCCCCAGGATCTCTATAGCCCTAAAATCTAAACTCCCAGAAGTTCCATTCAATGAAATCAGCATGCCAACGACTAGCATCCAATTGTTCCTACAACTTTTGATTTTGTTCCTTAAGCATTTGTTGTGGGCCAGAAAAGGAAAAAGATTAGATTCATACATTTTCATGCATGCATTTAGCATATATGAATATGAAATAGGGGTCATGAACCAGATAGCTCAAATTGAAGCCTTGAGGCCCAGAAGATGGCTCAGCATAAGGACCTGGTTGAAGTGGAGCTACACTACTTGGCTTGGCTTCACCATGCCCAACAACATTTGAGTACTCAGCCATCTGTGAAAATTCACAAATGTTAGTCACATGCCAGTCAAGAATGCTAAAGTAAGTCTGATCAACTTAGAAGAGGTACAACAATAGTGTCAACATGGGCAGCAAAATCCCTTGTATCATTATGCTCTTCATCCTCCCCTTCATCTTCTTCATCTTCATTACCGCCTCACCATCATCGTTCTTCTCATCATAATTCTCATTTTCATCATCCTCTTTTTCATCCATCTCTTCATCACCCTACTATTCTCCTTCTCCCTCTTCATTGCTTTGTTCCTCTGGACTTTTAACACCTTCAGGGGAGACTTCAAAGTGCAAAAGTTAATCTCGTACAAATTTGTTATATGATAAGTCTGATTGAAGCAAAAGAAATCAATATCAAATCCATCCCAGGCACATCTCCAGGAGTGCTCATACATCAATCTGCAAGTCAGCACATTTCCTGGCACATTGGCTGGTGCCCACCTCTTATCAGGACCAAGAAATGAGGTGTGTACCCTCTCATCTAGAAACCAATCATTTGAAACTGGTCCAACAATAATTTGACAGGAGTTCTATAAGGGTAATGCATTGTTCATGTCGGCAGTCCAATTAGCCCTTTCATCTGCTCTCCACCAAGTGACATTCACCTGCAAAACTAAGATACCAATAAGTCATTTTCATTAAATTCCATGATATTACTAATTGTGTCTTTTACTTGATCACAGGTCAACCGACTCAACTAATAATTTCAGGAATACACATGATGGCAACTAGGCACTTCTCTGCGACATGATGGCCAAAAGCTCAATCTCGGGTACCCCACCCGTCTGCCAAAAATATGAGGTTCTCTCACAAGATTATGTTCGTAGGCCTACACCTGTCAAGGTCAAAAGAGATTAGTTTTGATCATAAACCATTATTCCAATTAACAAAAAGAAAAACTCATACCTCAACAATGGCCATCATGCCTATGAATGATATCTTGCTCCTGCTAATTTTATCAACACCATGGTAAAGACAACCAAGGCTAGCCTCTCCCCAAGCATAAAAAGGAAAAAGATCAAAATATGTTAGAGTACACAAAATAAACAGGTGAATTGCTTCCTCAGTGCTACATAAAATTATTATAGCTAGCATATATAGCAAAAATCCATGGGTATATCTCTCCACCCATATGCCATGCACTGGTCGGGTCTACCACATCCAATAATCTCAAATGTATTGATATTTTATTTTGCAGCTCCCCTGTACCTAGGACGCAGACCAATTAATCTCTGAATTTCATCCTCATTCAGTATATTATTGGTCAAAGGGACAGGGATCCCTTCATATCTCAAGCCTGTTATTGTAATAAAATCTACTGGGCCTATGGTCATTTCCCTAATAGGCATATGAAAAGTGTGAGTGTTGTCCATCCATCGCTCAGCAAGTGCCTATATTATGCTTCTATCAATTTGATAACCTTTAGTAGGAGTTGCAGCACAAAGTCTTCAAAGCCACATTCATTGATCAATCGCCGAACTGGTGGTGATACTCGGTCAAACCATTCACATGCTTTATGGATATTCCCGCCGCCGTGAATCACACATCTATCAAACTACCACAATAAAGGTAAGTCCAGTCAGGTATGCATATCACCCCTAATAATTATTCTCTCAAATAATAATAATAATAATAATAATAATAATAATAATAATAATAACTATGAAAAATAATTAAAAAATACATAAAAATTATTTTCAGCATTCCAATAATTTTATTGTCTCACTCCATTTATTTTTTCTTAATGTTTTGTATTTTTTCGCATCAAGACTAAATTTTTTGCTTCATTGGTTTTTTTTCTTTTTAACATATGTATTTTTCTAAATAATTTTCTATTTTTCCATTTTTTTTCATGCAATAATTATATTTACTATGAGAGGCATATATTCAACATCAGAAATTAAAGCTACTTGGAACCCATTGAGAGGCCTCTTGATCATTAGAGCATTGACAACTTCATTATCCTCAACCTTAATAACCACAGTTTCATCCCCATTTGGAAACTTGATCTTTTGATGTAGTGTGGAAGGAACTCCACCAAGAGGATGAAACCATGGTCATCCCAATAATAGTGCAAAAGTGACAGGGATATCCAAGACCACAAATTCAACAATGGATTCGATGGGACAAGCCTTTACAATAGCTTTAAAGGTTCCTTCAGCATGTCTCTTAGTATTATCATAAGCCCCGATCATCACTTCAGTCGGGCTTAGATCTCTTATTGACATAACAAGCTTAGGCAGGATCTTGAGTGGACAGACATTAATAGGGGACCCATCATCAACCGTCAAACATGGAGTCCATTTCCCTTGGACCTCAACTTTGATAAAAAGCGGGCGAACATGGTCTCTTCCCTCTTCTGGAAAGTTAGCATCTGAAAATGACACCATTCCCACATCAATCTCTGAGTGGGGATTTTTCCCCCACTCCTAGTGGAATGGTTCTTGCGACTTTGACACTGTTTAGGCTCAGGGCCTTAGAGAGCATGGGCCTAAGCCCAGAGAAAATAGAGTCGACACCCGGATGGGCCTGGAAAAATAAAGGGGTGGATGACTCGATTCCTAAGGAATCCCCAACCCCCTAATGGGTTTGAAAAGATGGGTACATGTGGAGAAGGTGAGAAATGGCCTAGCACCCCCCACAATGCCCGTTTCATTGGATTCGGCCTCCTTTTCAGGTCTTAATATTATAAAATTCTTAAATATAATAATATTATCCATACTACATGCAACAATTAAAATAAAGCATCATTATATTAAAATCAAAGCAATGTCCAAACAAAATAATTAAATGGATGCCCATCCGAAGATGGAAACATGTTCTTACATCGTCCATTTCTAAAACTAAATAGGACACCTACCAAAAGGTGGAAACGTGTCCTTTACAATAATTTCAAAATATAAAAACAACTTAAATTACATGAAAATTAATTGATGAGGTACCCAACTATGGAAACATACCTCTTACAATTTTAATAAACAAATAAGAATTGAAAAAATATTCATCCATGATAAATTAAATAAACCAAACATCAAAATTAAATAAATCAATCATCAAAACATATAATAAACTACATAATCACATCTAAAACTAAATAAAGTAATAAATGTATAAGTTTAGGGTTTGCATCTTAAAATAGGGTTTTAGAATTTTAATTACTAAATTAGGGCTTTGGAAAAAATTTTAAATACACAAACTCATAATTAAGATTTTAGGGTTTAAGATTTAGAAAATAGGGTTTCAGAATTGGAAGAAACAAGCTACTATAAATCTTAGAAAAATAGAATTAATTATGGTGTAGACCCTTAATTTTTGATCCAGTCCGGTCCAATATATTTTAATTAGTCCAAAATAATTTTTGTATTATCTTAATTAAATAATATTAGTTTTAGTATTTAGTTTTTATAATTAATAAAAAATAAACAAATAATAATAATAAACAAATAAATAAAAATAAAAATAAAAATCGACGATGAAAAAAAATCATCGCTGAAAAGTTGGACGAAATGGCCTGGCAGCCCGCGCCCCGCAAGTTCACTCACCAGCCCTCATAGCTAGCCCCGCAGCAGTTTTTTTTTTGCCAGCGAAATTTTTTCGCAGCAGTTTTTTTTCGCTAGCAAAATTTTTTCGACGCAATTTTTTCCGAAACCAAAGTCAATTTGGTTCCGGTTTCCTTTTCCTAATTAATGATAGTTTCCATAAGAAACTAAAAATGAATCATCTAAATTTCCTATAAATAAGACAAAAAAAAAACAACACAGAGGGGAGAAACTTTTGGAGGACAATCGAGTGAAGGAAAAACTTAGAAAAAGTGATTAGACTTTAAAACTTTTTGGTAGAGATTAACGATCAGACTTTTGAGAGAAGCAAACAAGCAATTCAATCCATCAAAGACAACCATCTTGCCTTTGTCCTTGTTCATCCAAGAAACAATTTTTAGTGGAACCAACGAACGGAGGTTTGAATATCTAATTTCTTTTTATTTTCTTATAGTAGCTTTGTTTCTTTGATTCTTAAGATTATACACAAAAAACCTTGATTTATAAACACATAGTAACATTGATCTTTATTTCAATAACATAAACACTTTTCTATTTCTAAATACCTTCAAAACCCTAATTTGTTTCCTTTATTTTCTAAAAAATCTTAAATCGTTCATTTTGTTTCTGCTACAACTTAAGAACGCTAACCTATTTCTTCAAAACCATTAAACCCTAAATTGTTACTGCTATTTCCAAAAACCCTAAAAGAATACTCTTTTGTTTTCAAAAACCTTAAATCATTTTTCCTATTTCCAAAAGCTCTTAAAACTAAACTGTTTTCTTTTGATTCTCTTGCAAAGTTTCTAAATGCTTTGTTAAATATCCAAACTCTATTAACAAACTCTAAACTTACCTTACAGTTTCCAAAAATAACAAAAAGCTTTATAAAACTCTAAAGTATTTTCTTCAATCTTAAAACCAAACATATTTTCCAAAACCCTAATTCCCTCAAAAGCAAACCCATAAATCCTAGTTTTCCTAAACCCTAACCCTAATCCTTAAAACCTTATAAACCTAAACAATTAAATCCAATATAGTAAAACCAAAATAACAATTTGTTACCAAACCAATTTATTTTAAATCACAGTAGCATTATTTTCATAAACCAATTTATTTTAATTGTAGTAGCATTATTCATCTAAAAAACAGTATTAGTTACTCAAAATTCCTAAACCCTATTTTCTAAATTATAAACCTAAAATCTTAATTTTCAAGACCAAAACCTACAATCCTAGAAGCTAATTTACAAAATTTTCTGGGGCGCTGCCCCCTGACCCCTCCTCGCTAACCGGCTAGTGGGACCGCCGTATGGGCTCGTCGAAGGGATCAATGTTCATTTGTGTATTATGAGTCCGCATATTTAACTTTCCTTTTTTCAAAGCCCTAATTTAGTAACTAAAATTCTAAAATCCTATTTTAAGATGCGAACCCTAAATTATATAGTTATTGCTTTATTTAATTTTAGATTTGATTATGCAGTTTATTATATGCTTTGATTTATTTATTCAATGCTTGATTTATTTAATTTTTCATGATGGATATTTATTTTCTATTTTGATTGATGTTTAATATCTTTAATGAATGATTTATTTATGAATGATTTATTTATGATGAATGGTTATTTATTTCTATCGATTTATTTTGATTTCCAAATGTTGTAAGAGGTATGTTTCCACTTTGTGGGTACCTCATTAATCAAGTTCTATGTAATTTAAAATGCTTTTATATTTTAGACCAATGTAAAGGACATGTTTCTACCTTTTGGTGGGTGTCCTATTTAGCTTAGACATGGATGATGTAAGGACATGTTTCCATCCTCGGATGGGTGTCCATTTATTTATTTTGCTTGGACATCACTTTAATTTTAATATAACGATGCTTTATTTCAATTGTTGTGTGTAATATGGATAATATTGTTATCTTTAGGAATTTTATAATATTAAGACCTGTAAAGGAGGCCGATTCCAATGAACCGGGCATTGTGGGTGTGCTGGGCCATTTCTCACCTTTCCCACATATACCCAACTTTTCGAACCCATTAGGGGGTTGGGGATTCCTTAGGAATCGAGTCATCCACCCCTTTCTTTTTCCAGGCCCGTCCGGGTGGCGACTCCATTTTCTCCAGACTTAGGTCCGTGTACTCTAAGGCCCCGAGCCTAAACAACGTCGAAGTCGCAAGAACCATTCCACCGGGAGTGGGGGCAAAAATCCCCGATCACATATGGTTTTGAGAAAATGGATTATTGTTTTATGGTTTTAGAAAAGTGTAATTAGAATTTAGATTTCAAAAATATATTTTACGGGCATTAAGGCATTAGGGTGTTGAAAAATAATTTTTTGGGTTTTAAATATAGTTTGGATGATAAGTAAAACAATTGATCATCTATTGTATGTTTAAACAATTAATCCAATTGAGTGATGAGGCTACTGTAAACATAAATAAGTAAATAAAGATTTACACCTCCGTTGTTGGTTCCACCATAATTTTGAATTCTAGTTGAACAATAACAAAGAAAGTGTGGGTTGCCTTTGATGGGTTGTATGTTGTTTGTTGCCTCTTGATCCTTCAAGCTTGAGATTATCAATCAACTACCAAAAGGAATTCAGATAGTTCTTGAATAAAATTCCAAAATTCTCAATCCCAAAAGTCTGATCCTCTTTCTGGCTGAAAAATCCCAATCCTGCTTTGTGTCTTTTTAATGTGGTATTTATAAGAAAAAATAAAAACCTAATACTAATTCGTTAAGAAAATAAAAACTGTTTTAGAAATAAAATTAAAAACCAAGTAGAATAGGGTTTCAAAAAAATTTGCACTGGCAAAAATTGCTGAGGGGCTCTGCTGGTTGGGCGCGTGGGCGCGCGGGCTGGGCGCTGGCCATAAGCCAATTCGGCGTATATAAAACTTGTGACGAATTGGCTTGTGGCCAATTCATCCCAGGTAAAACCTACGGTGAATTAGCTTCTGGCCATTTCATCGCAGGTTTTTCTTGCGACGAATTAACCCAAGACAATTCGTTGCCAAAGATTTTTTATCGTCAATTCTTCCATCATCGATTTTTATTTATTTATATATATTTGTTATCTTTTTTATTTTAATTAAAAATAAATATTATAAGTAATAAATATTATTATTTAATTAAAATACCATAAAAATTATTATGGCTATTTAAAAATATCGGACTGGACTGGGTCAAAAATTAAGGGTCTACAGTTTGCCCCCTACTTGGGCGATCTGATACTACAACAAAAGAGAGCGAAAAGCAATGTGAATTTTGAATTGGTTTAGAGCCATACTAGACTCTATAACCAAGGTTGGCTTGTGTTCTGGACTAAAAAATAATTTGGGCTCTAGACCCGAGGTGATTTTTGGATTTGGGTTCTAGACCCGAGACTGACCTTTTATCAGTGGAGAATTCTGGTTGTTCCATTCTTTAATGGATTGTGGGTCTTCACCCTCTAAATGGATCTTCATCCTTGGACCTTAGATCTTCATCATTGGCATCGGGTCTTCACCCGTGAAAATGAATCTTCATCCTTGGAGATCGGGTCTTCACCCATAAAAGTGAATCTTCATCCTTGGTATCGGGTCTTCACCCTTGAAAATGGATCTTCATCCTTGGAATTCAGGTCTCCACCCTTGAATTTGGAACTTTATCCTTTAAGCTGGATCTTCATCCTTGGCAGGGTCTTCACCCTTTAAACTTGATCTTCATCCTTGGTAGGGTCTTTACCCTTGAAACTGGATCTTCATCCTTGGAAATCGGGTTTTCACCCTTGGCATTGGATCTTCATCCTTGGAATTTGGGTCTTCACCCTTCAAAGTGGATCTTCATCCTCGACATCAGCTCTTCACCCTTGAAAATAGATCTTCATCCTTGAAAATCAGGACTTCATCCTTGGAGATTGAGTCTTCACCCTAGATGGTGGATCTTCATCCTTTGTATTGGGTCTTCACCCTTGAAAACGGATCTTCATCCTTGGAAGTCTGGTCTTCACCCTTGAAATTGGATCTTCATTCTTTAAGCTGGATCTTCATCCTTGGCAAGGTTTTCACCCTTTAAACGGGATCTTCATCCTTGGAAAATGGGTCTTCACCCTTGGAATTGGATCTTCATCCATTAAGCTGGATCTTCATCCTTTTGAACTTTTGTCCTATATTAGCTTCAACTCTTCTAGCTAGACTGATCTTTTCTCTTTTGCATCTTCATTCTTTTGATAGTTCTAATGTTCCATTCATTTTTTGTTCTTCCGTTTACAAAAAAATTTAGCTACTTTTTAGCTGGCCAATTCATATCTTCCTCCTTGTCCCCTGTGTGGCAAAATATTGGAAGTGAGTCTCAAAATGTTTTGTACATGCATAAACTTAAAAAATTGAAAGGAGAAACTTTGCCCCCTGTGTAGGCTCAAACCCATGATTTTTTCTATGCGGCTTTGGTTGATGTTTGTAGATTATCTAGTTCTTCGAACAAGCATGCATTTCTTCTTTCTTTTGCAAAATTACTGGAGCTTCGTCATGCAATGGGCTTTTCATGCCCCCTAATTTCATATCTTCTTTTGATTCTATACTTCACAGGGTGTTTACTGTTCACTTTAACAAAGAAATACAATACAAGAAAATACAATGTGATATGCTCATGCATGCATGAATAACACTTACAGTGCTTCCGTCAACTCACAGACTGAGGTGATCAGCTGAAGTGTTCTCATTGACACCTTCTAGATGCTCATTCAGGTCTTATAGAAGGCTTTGCTTTTATGGCTTTTATCTTAAAGATGTTGAGGACATGAGTGGTTAAGACCCCGAGCGGCAGAGTCAGAGATACATCCATTTCAAACTATGATTCAGCACATCAATTGGTAGCTTCTTCACAACCTTGCAAATAATTCTTTACTTTGCCCAGTGTGTCCTTTGAGGTTCAACTGTTCAACATATTTCCCTTAACTTGAAGGCTTTGTAAAAAAAAATTTCTTTTTTGATTTTTGAATTTTGAAATCAAATGTTGGCTTTGCCAAATCAATGTCAATTTACTTCAGGACTTGAATTTCCAAATTAACATATCTATAACATGACAACCCTTATTACCATACTAAACTCGGGAATCATTTCCATTTAAACAAGAATTGTTACACTTCAGATAGGCACATACACATTACTTGGCCAAAGATCTCATTGAGTTTGAATATTGTCTATCTCATATGCATGCTTATCCAAACTATCTCCACTAATAGAGTCTACCTACCAAGAGAGATCAACAGGTCTTTAATAGGCTTGAAATGGGGTCCATAAAGGACACGGGTTAAATGAAAGCCATTTTAAGATTAGAGCTGATGTGACACAATGGACAAACCTTCACACTACAAATTTCTTGTTTGAATTTTAGGCAGTTGGAAGCAATCTTGCTAGACTCCAAATTCCTTCTATCGTCTTGGCATTAATCTGCATCTTGATTGGGACAATCTTTGCCTTTGCTAAAAGTTTGGTACCCATATTCCTTTTTTTTATCATTTTTGTCCTTCTTCCTTGTAGGATTGTTAAGTACAGTACTTTTAAAAATTGGATGACCTTTCTCCTTTTTCTCCGATTTTGATTGAATCTTTGGTTGGGTTGGACCAATTCAAGTCAAACTGTCCTTATGGAAGTCTTTTGCTGCTTTACATAAAAGAGAACTTGGTAGGCTTTCTAAACCTTTATGGGTTTTATTTTCTTTTGCCTCTTTTGTCTCTTTTCTTTTTTTCTTCTTCTTCTTCTTCTTTTCTTCTTTTTTTTTTTTGGTTCTAGCTCTAAAAGAGTTGTCTTGTTTGTACCAACTTGGGTTTCTAATAATGGATGAGTGGAGTGACATTAATCTTCTTTAACAAGGATAAATTATTTGTTACTCTAATGTTATCTTGATAAATTGGAGATATTAGGTGAACTTCAACTACCCTTATGGTCTTGAGAACATCAACTATCCTTACAGTTTTGGCCATGCATTCCATTCTTTGATCTTCTTGCCTCTTCACCTTAGTGATCATAAAACATGTCAAAAGTTTAACAACAGCTCAGGGTAGGTTATTGGGGTTTTTAAGCCAATGAAAAGAAAGCTAAAATTTTATGAAGGCTCAAAGGGACAACTGGGGATTGATATTTAATTAGGTGGATGCTAGTTGTTGGCTTATCAAACAATGCCTAGGTCATCTCTCCCTTAAATAAGCAAAGTTCAATTTCACCTTGAAAGTCGATCAAAGCATGTTCTAAGACTGACTAGGACCTAGACAAAAGTCATTATGCAGGAGCCCTCTCTAAGTAAGCATACACAACTCAATGCTATAGAGCAATTCCTTCACCTAGTAAAGTCATTTGAATCATGATGCAAAGATACGCTAATTTATAAATATCAAGTTAATTTCGTCATCGGTTGAGCACCATAATGAACAAAGACCAACAAAAATCTAATGAAAATAATTTATTCAAGCAACTTTTAAATTTGAAAAACATAATTGTTCCAATTAAATATTTAAGAAAGCAGAATAAAAAGGGTAGCACTTCATGATAAGGGAGGTTCGTTAAGTTGGAATCAAAGATACTTCATTTATTTAGACATATCAAGGGAAAGGATTTTTTTCATCATCAAGGATCATTGTTTCATCATCCACAGTTAGCCCAAGCCTCCTTAGTAGCACATCATCTTTAGCAGCTTCTGCACCCACATCATGACAAGATGACAAGATAAAACTCTTCATGAAGGTTGCAAGCGGTGGGACCCTTCCAAACTTAGGCAGAGGATTATTCTTAGTGTTGGGCTTATTAGGCCTAGGCAGCTTTCCATTGTCAATCAAATTTTAGATCTCATGCCTTAATCAAACACATTTATCTGTCTTGTACACTTGAGTCTGATGAAATTGACCCAAACTTTGGTAACAAAGTTTGGAGGCAGAGGATTCGGCAAGGGTCGAGGAGCTAATGGTTGTAGCAAACCCATCTTCATTAGATTCTCGAACATTTTTGACAAAGGTTCCCCCAAGTCTAAAAATTTACGCTTCTTTGCTGGTTCAGTTGTTGTATTTTTCTCAACACCTCTTCTTTTCCTTTGATTTTGTTCATTAGGGTGGTAGCCGCCCTTATTGCTCTAATTAGACAACACATGGTTTGACTGGTCTTGTAGAATAAGGATTGATCCCTCATTTTTTATTCCATCTCTATTAGTAAACATGTTCCCCATTGATGCTGCCTTTCCCTTCTTTCTTATGTTAATGGGAGATGCCTCATTAGCATTGTTGATGATCTCTAGAATTTCAATCAACTGGGTCATCATAATTTCAACCAATTGATCTTGTAGCTCTGCCATCCTAGCTTTGACAACTTCATCGACTATGTCCCTTAGCTGGTTTGCAGCCATCCTTCCAATGAAGCACTTGAATCAAAATCAATGTTCTAGGTGGTGTCATTGTATTCTCTTGAAATGTCGTACTCTAGGTCTATGAGCCAAAAAGGATTAATTATATATCATGTAATGCGTGCATGCATGTATGCACAAACAATAAGCAAACAAGGATAAATAAAATGTTTCTTCCAAAATTATAACATCCAAAAATGAATGGCAAGTCTCTTTTCCTAGCTATACGGTTAACAAAAATACCAACATGGGATATTTTGTTTTCAAAAAAATTCTCTTAGACGTTTCAACCAATAGTTATATTTTCAAACATGGAAATCAATTCATGATAATTCCCATCAATTAGGTTTTAATCCATCTCATCAACTAAAATAGCTACTATGCTATATTGGATTAAAACTAAATTAAGAGGTTTATTACAAATAGATTTCTCACTTGAACAAGTAACTAATGATTCATGCCAAAAACAAGCCCATGATTAATAATTCTTAGTATAAACTAGGCTCACAACTAATTTTTGGTATTTCCATAATAGACCTAAATAATTTATAAGCTCTTTGTAAGAAATTGTTGGATGAAATGCAAAAATAATTTTGGTTGAAAAACCAATTGTCAAAAGACTTTTAGAAAGAATGTATTTTTGACTTTGTATTTGAGTCATGAGAAAAGAATTTTTGATTTGTTTTTAGAAAGGTTTTATATCCAAAGATCATCTTGAAAAATTTTGAAAATAGCTTTGGTCTTTTTGACTTTAAAGAAAAATTTATTTTGAGCTCACAATGGTACTTAGGTCATATTAGAAAAAGAACAAACCAAATAAGTCATGATTTAACCGAAGATAAATTAACCATAGTCAAACAACAAGCATTTAAGGAAAGTAACTAGTCCAATTACATGAGCTTTAGTTTGTGGGTTAAAAGGCTTAGGTTCCCATAGCAAGTATATATCGAAAGGTACAAGGCTATGAGTGGTTATGCCATGCTCGATCTCCATACCTCGAGTGAAAGTATACTATCCCTTACATAACACAACACGGGTAACACAAGCATCCTAACTCATGCACACGATGCAATCTAATATGATGCAATGGATAATATCATGATAAGAAAGAATAGAATAATATAAAGACCAATGTAATCAACTTCTCTTATCCCCAGTGGAGTTGCCACTATGAGTGGGGATTTTCTTCCCCACTCTCGGTGGAATAATTCTTGCGACTTTGGCACTATTTAGGCTTAGAGCCTTAGAGAACAAGGGCCTAAGCCTAGAGAAAAAGGAGTCGCCACTCGGATGGGTCGGGAAAAAGAAAGGGCTGGATGACTCGATTTCTAGGAATCTCAAACCCCCTAATGGGTTCAAAAAGTTGGGCACGTGTGGGGAAGGTAAGAAATGGCCCAGCACCTCCACAACTCCCGGTTAATTGAAACAGACCTCCTTTTTCGGTCTTAATATTATAAAATTCTTAAATGTAATGATATTATCCATACTACATGCAACAATTAAAATAAAGCATCATTATATTAAAAACAAAGCAATGTCCAAACAAAATAAATAAATGGACGCCCATCCGAGGATGAAAACATGTCCTTACATCGTCTATGCCTAAAAATAAATAGGACACCCACCAAAAGGTGGAAACGTGTCCTTTGCAATAATTTCAAAATATAAAAACAACTTAAATTACATGAAAATTAATTGATGAGGTAACCAACTCTGGAAACATACCTCCTACAATTTTAATAAATAAATAAGAATTGAAAAAATATTCATCCATGATAAATTAAATAAACCAAATATCAAAATTAAATAAATCAATCATCAAAACATATAATAAACTACATAATAAAATCAAAAACTAACTAAAGTAATAAATGTATAAATTTAGGGTTTGCATAAAATAGGGTTTTAGAATTTTAATTACTAAATTAGGACTTTGAAAAAAAAAGTTAAATACACAGACTCATAATTAAGATTTTAGGGCTTAAGATTTAGAAATTAGGGTTTCAAAATTTGAAGAAACAAGCTACTATAAATCTTAGAAAAATAGAATTGATTATGGTTTTGAGGAAATGGATTATTGTTTTGTAGTTTTAGAAAAGTGTAATTAGGGTTTTAGATTTTAAAAATATGTTTTACGAGTATTAAGGCATTAGGGTTTTGTTTCTAGGGTTTTAAATAGAGTTTGGATGGTAAGTAGAACAATTGATCATCTATTGTATGTTTAAACAATTAATCCAATTGAGTGATGAGGCTACTGTAACATAAACAAGTAAATAAAGATTCAAATCTCCGTTGTTAGTTCCACCATAATTTTGAATTCTGGTTGGACAATAATAAAGACAGTGTGGGCTGTCTTTTGAAGGGTTGTATGTTGTTTGCTGCCTCTTGATCCTTCAAGCTTGAGATTGTCAATCAATTGCCAAAAGGAATTTGCATAGTTCTTGAATAAAATTCCAAAAGTCTCAATCCCAAAAGTCTGATCCTCTTTCTAGCCGAAAAATCCCAATCCTCCTTTGTGTCTTTTTAATGTGGTATTTATAATAAAAAATAAAAACTTAATACTAATTAGTTAAGGAAATAAAAATCATTTAGGAAATAAAATTAAAAATCAAGTAGAATAGGGTTTCGAAAAAACCGCACTGGCAAAAATTGCTCCGGGGCGCTGCTAGTTGGGCTTGTGGGCCGTGGGCTGGGCACGGGCCACAGGCTAACTCATCGCAAGTAAAACTTGTGGCGAATTGGCTTGTGGCCATTTCATCACAGGTTTTTTGTACGACAAATTGGCCCAAGCCAATTCGTCGCCAGCGTTTCTTATCGCCGATTCTTCCATCGCTGATTTTTATTTGTATATATATATTATCTTTTTTTATTTTTTATTTTAATTAAAAATTAATATTATAAATAGTAAATATTATTATTTAATTAAAATACCACAAAAATTATTATGGCTGTTTAAAAATATCCAACTAGACTGAGTATAAAATTAAGGGTCTACACAATCTTATTCTTTTTCTGATCATATATACACTTCATTACTCCTTCAACTTTCACAAAGTTAACCAGCTTCTCTGGTGTTATGAAAGTGGAAATCGACATACTACCCATAGCTTTGGCCATAGTCTCTCGATGCTTCTTGGATGTAGCTAGCAAATCCCATATGTTGATACTAGCTTGTGTTCTCTTCAACTGCTTAAGAACATCATCATCCTCTTCTTCTTTATCCCCATCTTCAACTTCTTTACCCTTATTAGCTTCCACTTCCTTTGGTGGTGATCTTGCATAAGGCTTACCAGATCG
Organism: Garcia nutans; assembly: GCA_947685225.1. Taxonomy (NCBI): domain Eukaryota; kingdom Viridiplantae; phylum Streptophyta; class Magnoliopsida; order Malpighiales; family Euphorbiaceae; genus Garcia; species Garcia nutans. Next base: position 43,728,797 of record CANTUV010000043.1, read on the forward strand.
AGTGTTCATCACTCCATCTTCCTCGGGCTCAGACCATGTCCATTCTTCCTTTTTAGCCTTAGAATCATCCTCGCTGTCGGTTAAGTCCCAAAATTCACTCACCATACAAATGGTTGTTTCTTTTTCAGCCATAGTTGGCTCCAATTTGCTATGTACTACTTCTTTTTTTATCGTCTCTCCATCTACATTTTGGAAGGAAGATAACACAAATTCTTCATTCAAACCACATCCAATCATGAAAGTCGCCAGTGGTGGAACCTTATTTAACCATAGCAATGGATTATCCTTTGTGTTTGGCTTGTTAGGTTCAGGCAACTTCTCACTATTAATCAAGTTCTGAATTTCATGCCTCAACCTCAAACAATTATCCATCTCATGCCCTTGCATCTGGTGAAATTGGCAAAATGCGTTAGCATTGAAATTAGGTGGCAAGGGATTTAGCAATGAACGAGGAGTCAATGACTGTAACATTTCTTTCTTTTGTAGCTTATTGAAAACCTATGATAAAGGCTTTTCCAATTCTGAAAACTGTCTCCTACCCCCTTGGCCAGTTGCATTAACATCAATAGCCTTTTGCGTGCCTTGATTTCTAGACTGGTAGTTTCCTTTTTCATTTATTCTTGTAGAAAACTGGTTCCTCTCCCTTTCCCATTCTTCAATTTGTAAACTAGCTTGAAGAAGATCCTTAAAATCTCTAATGAGAGTGTGGGATATCCTTTCACATAGACTCGATAGCACTCCACCTACAATCATCCTAATCTGATATGATTCATTAAGCCTTTTCTTAAGTAAAGTCATCCTGTTCCTCCACCTCTTCACATAGTCGACAAAGTTTTCATTCGATCTTTACCTAATTGATCCAACTTCCAGCAAGGAGAACTCCAATTTAGCATTGTACCCATATTATTGGATGAAGGCCTTGTATAACTAATTCCCACTTTTTTGAGTGCTATCCTTCAAGGTGTTGAACCAATTATGCAAGATCGAGTCCAATGAAAGCATAAAATAACTTAGAGTTTGAGCCTTAGTAGCTCGGGCAAGCTGTATGGCTGTGATATATTGCTTCACATGAAGATGAGAAATGCTAGTTCCATCAAACTTAGCAAAGAATGACATCTTAAGCTTATAAAGGACCTCATCATCTTGTTTAAAAATTTTGTCCACCTCTAACATTTCTTAGGTTTTCAGCTTATTCTCAAACTTCTTCTCCAAGCCTGCAATCATCTTTTCCACATCACAAGTATTAGTCATTTTAATATTTGGCTTATCCATAACCTTTGGCTCTTTCTTCTTATCCTGAGGATCTTGAAAGTACTAAGCCCAGTAATGATCATCACCGAAGGCTACTTCACCTACCTTAACCTTACCCTTTTCTTTCTTGGTACTAGTAGATGCTTCAGTAGCATTCCCAAATATTGTAGCCATTTGGCTTCTCATGGTCTCAACCAGGACCCCCTTTAGCTCTTCCATTGTAGTGTTGACTGAATTGTCTATCATCCTCTGAATCTGTTTAGGTTTCATTACTCTTGGTGAGAAGCTAACTGTGTCATTGATTGATTCTACATTGCTGGCGTAGGTTAGGTTGTCGTAGGCTCTTGAACTGTTGTGATCCAGGGTTGTGAGCAAGAAATAATTAATGATATGAAATGTAATGCATGGATGCACAAGTAAACAAATAAACAAAAAGAGTAAGAACGTCCCTTCCCACCTTATATCACCCACACACGAAAGGCGATTCTCTTTTCCTTAGTAAATGGTCAACAAAATATCAACATGGGATATCTTGTTTTCACAAGAGTTCACTAGGATGATTTAACCAATAGTTGTATTTCTAAATTTAGAAGTCATTCCACAATAACTCCCATTAATTGAGCTTTAATCCATTCTATCAATAAAAGGTAGCTTTTATGTTATATTTGGATTAAAACTAAATTAAAAGGTTTATCATTAATGGATTTCCTATTTTGGAAAAACAACTATTGATTGATGCTTCAATCAAGCCCATGATAAATAGTTCTTAGTGTAAACTAGGCCCACAATTGATTTTAAGTATTCCATAATTGATCTAACTAGTTGTAAGCCCATTGAAAAATCTATTTAAAATGGTTTTTTTTATTTCAATGCCCATAAAAAGATTCATTGGAAAATAGATTTTAGGCTTTTGGATTTTGGGCCATGAGGTAAAAGAATTTGTGGCCCATCTTGAAAAAAAGTTTCATGTCCAAAGACCATCTTGAAAAGTTTTGAAAATAATTTTGATCTTTTGGGCTGAAAAATTATTTTGGGCTTTGTAGACCCTTAATTTTTGACCCGGTTCGGTCCAATATATTTTAATTAGTCTAAAATAATTTTTATGTTATCTTAATTAAATAATATTTGTTTTAGAATTTATTTTTTATATTTTTTAAAAATTATTATAATAATAAAAATAATAATAATAAATAAATAAAAATAAATCAGCAACAGAAAAATTTGTCGCTGAAAACAGTGGATGAAATGGCCCGCAGCTCGCCCCTCGCAGTTTTTCGCTCGCCAGTCCTTGCAACCAGCCGTCGCAAGTTTTTGTTAGCGAAATTTTTCCGATGCAATTTTTTCTTAAACCAAATTCTATTTGGTTTTTGTTTTCTTTTCCTAAGTAAATGCAGTTTCCTTAAACAATTAAAATTAATCATCTAAATTTCCTATAAATAAGACTAAAAAACACAGAAAAAAAAGAAAAGACTAACAGGATATCGGACTTGAACTTTGGAACGATCGGACTTTAAATTTTTGCAGTGAAACAATCAGATTTTTTTAGAGAGGAGAGGAATAAGCAAGCAAAGAATCAAGCCATCAAAGGCAGCAACCTTGCCTTTATCCTTGTTCGTCTAAGAAGCAATTTTTGGTGGAACCAACAAACAGAGGTTTGAATATCTAATTTCTTTTTCTTTTCTCTTACAGTAGCTTCAATCATTAAATTGTTTCTTTCGATTCTAAAAGCCTTAGAACCCTAATTTATTTCTTCTAAACCTTAGAACCTTAAATCATCTCTTCTATTTTTAAAAAACCCTAAAATTACTTTTCTGTTTCTTCTAAAACTTAGGAACCCTAATCTATTTCTTCAAAACCTTAAAAACCCTAATTCGTTTCTTTTGTTTCAAAAAATCTTAAATTGTTTTACCAAATTCCTTAAGCCCTAAAAATCAAAATAATAATCCGTTGCCAAACCTATTCTTTTTTTTTAAATCATAGTAGCATTATTTTCATAAACATCCAAAACCCTAAATCTTTAAAACGTCCAGTAGCATTATTCATTTAAAAAATAATAATAGTTACTCAAAATTCCAAAACCCTATTTTCTAAATTCTAAACCCTAAAATCTTAATTTTCAACACTAAATCCTATAATCCTAGAAGCCAGTTTCTAAAATTTTCTTGGGCATAGCCCCCTTGACCCCCACTCGCTAACCGGCTAGAGGGACCGCCGTATGGGATCGTCGAAGGGTTCAATATTCATTTGTGTATTATGAATCCGCGTATTTAACTTACCTTTTTCCAAAGCCCTAATTTAGTAACTAAAATTCTAAAATCATATTTTAAGATGCGAAGACTAAATTATACATTTATTGCTTTATTTAATTTTAGATTTGATTACGTAGTTTATTATATGCTTTGATTTATTTGCAATGATTTATTTAATTTATCAAGGATGAATATTTATTATATATTTGGTTTGTTGTTTAATATCATGGATGAATGCTTACTTTCTTTTTTGATTGATGTTTAATATCTTTGATGAATGATTTATTTATTATGAATGGTTATTTACTTTTATCAATTTATTTTTGATTTCCAAATGTTGTAAGAGGTATGTTTCCACTTTGTGGGTACCTCATTAGTTAAATATCAAGTAATTTAAATTGCTTTTATATTTTGTACCAATGTAAAGGACATGTTTCTACCTTTCGGTGGGTGTCCTATTAGTTTAGACATGGATGATGTAAGGACACGTTTTCATCCTCGGATGGGTGTCCATTTATTTGCTTTGTTTGGACATTGCTTTGATTTTAATATAACGATGCTTTATTTTAATTGTTGTGTGTAATATGGATAATATTGTTATACTTAAGAATTTTATAATATTAAGACCTGTAAATGAGGCCGGTTCCAATGAACCGGGCGTTGTGGGGGTGCTGGGCCATTTCTCACCTTCCCCATACATACCCAACTTTCCTAACCCATTAGGGGGGTTGGGGATTCCTTAGGAATTGAGTCATCAACCCCTTTCTTTTTCCCGACCTGTCCAGGTGGCCACTCCATTTTCTCCATACTTAGGTCCGTGTTCTCTAAGGCCCCGAGCCGAAACTGTGCTGAAGTCGCAAGAACTATTTCACTGGGAGTGGGGGCGAAAATCCCCGCTCACAGTGGCGACTCCACTAGGGATAAGAGAAGTTGATTATGTTGGTCCTTATATTATTCTATTCTTTCTTATAATGATATTATCCATTGCATCATATTAGATTGCATCCTGTGCGTGAGTTAGGATGCCCGTGTTACCCGTGTTATATTATGTAGGGGATACCATACTTTCACTCAAGGTATGGAGATCAAGCATGGAATAACCACTCATAGCCTCGTACCATTTGGTATATACTTTCTATGGGAACCTAAGCCTTTTAACCCAAAGACTAAAGCTCATGTAATTGGCCTAGTTACTTTCCTTAGGTTTTTACCCCAAATGCATGTTGTTTGACTATGGTTAATTTATCTTGGTTTAAATTATGGCTTATTTGGTTGGTTCTTTTTCTAATATGACCTAAGTACATTGTAAGCTCAAAATAAATTTTTCTTTAAAGTCTAATAGACCAAAACAATTTTCAAAACTTTTTAAGATGGTCTTTGGATATAAGACTTCTCTAAAAATAAATCAAAAATTCTTTTGCTCATAACCCAAATACAAAGCCCAAAATACATTTTTTCTAAAAAAATTTTACAATGGGCTTAGAAACAAAATTATTTTCATTACAAAGAGCTTGCAAAAATATTTAGGTCAATTACGAAATATCAAAAATCAATTGTGAGTCTAGTTTTTACTAAGAAATAATTAATCATGGGCTTTTTTTTGGCATGAACCATTAGTTACTTTTTCAAGAGAGAAATCTATCTATAATAAACCTCTTAATTTAGCTTTAATCCAATGTAGCATAAAAGCTACTATAGTTGGTTGATTGAATTAAAACCTAATTAATGGGAATTATCATAAACTGATTTTCATTTTTGAAAATATAACTATTGGTTGAAACGTCCGAGGGAAATATTCAAAAATAAGATACCTCATGTTTGGATTTTGTTACCATTTACCTAGGAAAAGAGACTCGCCATTCGTGTCTGGATGTTATAAGGTTGGAAGGAACGTCCTAGTTATCCCTCTTTGTTGATTGTTTGTGCATACATGCATACATGCATACATTTGCATCTCATATCATTAATCCTTTTTGGCACGCAGCCCTAGATTATGATAGTTCAAAAGCTTATGACAATCTGACTTACACCGAAAGTGAAGAATCTAGCAATAACTCAATCACTTGCTAACTAAAAGTAATGGAACCCGAACAAATTCAAAGAATGGTGGATGATGATCTCAATGACAAGATGGAAGAAATAAAAGAGGCCCTGGCTAAGACCATGAAGAACCAATTGGCTGTGATTTTAGGAAATCATGTCGAAGCATCTGCTAGTTCCAAGAAGCCAAAGGACAAAGGGATAGCTAAAGTTGGTGAAGTAGCTTTTGATGATGATAAGGTTATCATTGATGATGATGATTGGGCACAATACTACCAAGATCCTCAAGACAAAAAGGAGCTGAAGGCTGTTGTGAAGGCAACTGTTGAAAAGGCCGAGAATCTAATATTGAGAAGATGATTGCTGATTTAGAAAAGAAATTTGAGAAGAAGCTGAAAACCGAAGAAATGTCCGAAGTCGACAAACTATTTGAGCTAGATGAAGTTTCGTACAAGTTTAAGATGCCATCTTTTTCAAAGTTTAATGGAACCGGAATCCTCATCTCCATGTGAAGCAGTATATCACTGCTATGCAGTCTGCCCGAGCTACTAAGGCTCAAACTCTAAGGTACTTTATGCTCTCATTAGACCCTGTTGTCCAAAATTGGTTCAATACCTTAGATGATGGAACACAAAAGAATTAGGACTTGCTAACAAGGCCTTCATCCAGTAATATGGGTATAATGTCGAGTTGGAAGTTACCTTAATGGAAGTTGAGTCCATTAGACAAAGGCCAAATGAGAATTTTTTGGACTATGTGAAAATATGAAGAAATAAGGCTGCTCTACTCAAGAAAAGCCCCGATGAATCTGATCAAATAAGGTTGATTGTGAGAGGTGTCCTACCCAATCTCCGTGAAAGGATGTCTCCCACCCTTATACGGGACTTCAAAGATCTTCTCCAACCTGGTCTACAAATTAAAGAGTGGGAAAGGGAGAAGAATCGCTTTTCAATAAAAAGGAATGAAAAAGGGAACTACCAGTCGGGCAATCAAAGCACACAAAAGGAGTTGATGTTAATGCCACTAGTCAAGGAGGAATGAGGCAGTTTTAAGAATTAGGGAAGCCATTGTCTTGGGTTCTCAATAAGCTACAAAAGAAGGGATTATTACAACCCTTGACTCCTCGTCCTTTACCTAATCCTCTTCCACCTAACTTTAATACTAATGCATTTTGTCAGTTCCATCAAAGGCCTGGACACGAAACGGCCAATTGTATGAGGTTGAGGAATGAGATCCAGAATTTAATTGATAATGGAAAGTTGCCTGAGTCGTATAAGCCCAATACAAAAGGTAATCCATTTCCAAGGTTCAACAGAGTACCTCCACCGGCAACCTTCATGGTGGGAAAAAGATTGGAAGAAGATTTTTTTTTATCATCCTTTCAAGATGGAAATATTGAAGATGTGAAAGGAAAAGAAGCTTAAACTCAACAAACTTTCCTTAGCTTGAATATTGCTTTTCAACTTTACTTTCTTTAATATTTAATTGGAACAATCTTTTTTTTTTAAATTTAAATTTATTTGAATAAATTATTTTCATCAAAATTTTTATTGGTCTTTGTTCATTTTGGTGCTTAACCGATGAGGAATCTAGCTCGGTAATTCATGAATTAATATATTTATGCATCATGACTTGAATGACTTTACTAGGTGAGGGAATTGCTCTATAGCATTGAGTTGTGTATGCTTACTTAGAGAGGGCTCCTGCATAATTATCTTTGTCTAGGTCCTAGTTAGTCTTTTGAGGCAAAATTAAACTCTGCTTATTTAAGAGAAAAATGATCTAGGCATTGTTAATTTAGCCAACAACTTGCATCCACCCTATTAAATATCAATCCCTAGTTGTCCCTTTGAGCCTTCATAAAATTTTAGCTTTCTTTTCATTGGCTTACAAACTCCAACAACCTAACCTGAGCTATTCTAATACTTTTGACAAGTCTTATGATCACTAAGGTGAAGAGGCAAGAAGATCAAAGAAAGAAATGAATAGTTAAGACTAAGAAAATAGTTGAAGTTCTCAAGACCATAAGGGTAGTTGAAGTTCTTAAGGGTAGTTAAAGTTCTCAAGACCATAAGGGTAGTTAAACTTCACCTAACATCTCCAATCTATCAAGACAACATCAGAGTAACAAATGATTTATCCTTGTTAAAGGAGATTTATGTCACTCCACTCATCCATTATTACATACCCAAGTTGGTACAAACAAGACAACTCTGTTAGAGCTAGAACCAAAAAGAAAAAAAACAAACAAGAAAAAAGAAAAAAAAAGAAAAGAAAAAATAAGAAAAAAAAAGAGAGAAGAAATAAAACCCAAAAAGGCAACTCAAAAAGCCAACTGAGTTCTCTGTTACCTGAGGCAGCAAAAGGCTTCCACTTGGTTCATAAGGACATTTTGACTTGAATTGGTCCAACCCAACCAAAGATTCAATCAAAATTGGAGAAAAAAGGAGGAAGATCATTTAGTTCTTGAAAGTTCTGTACTTGACAGTCCTACAACAAAGAAGGAAAAAATGATAAAAGAAAGGGAAGAGTAAGGAAAATAAAGAGAAAGAAAAGGGAAGAGTAAGAAAAATAAAGAGAAATAAAAGGGAAAAGAAGAAAAGAAATGAATTTGGGTCTTAAGGGCAAAGACTATCCTAATCAAGATCCAGATTAATGCCAAGAAGATAGAAGGAATTTTGAGTCTAGCAAGATTTCTCCCAGCTGCCTAAAGTTCAAACAAGAAATTTGTAGTGTGAGGGTTTGTCCATTGTGTCACAATAGCTCCAACTTACAAATGGCCTTCATTTAAACCCATGTCCCTTATAGAACCCATTTCAAGCCTATCAAAGACCTGTTGATCTCTCCTAGTAGTTAGAGTCTATTAGTGGAGATAGTTTGAATAAGCATGCATATGAGATAGACAATATTTAAACTCAATACGACCTTTAGCTAAGCAATGTGTATGTGCCTATCTGAAGTGCAATGATTCTTGCTTAAATAGAAATTATTCCCGATTTTAGTACGGTAACATGTTATAAATATGTTAATTTGGAAAAATCAAGTCCTGAGGTACATTGACATCAATTTGGCAAAGCCAACATTTGATTTCAAAATTCAAAATTCAAAAATAAAAAAAATGTTTTGTCATACAAAGCCTTCAAGTTAAGGGGGGTATGTTGAACTATCGAGTCTCAAAAGACACATTGGGCAAAGTAAATGAAGAAGTTACCAATTGACATGCTGAAACATAGTTCGAAATAGATGAATCCCTGACTCTGCTTTTTGGGGCCTCCATTATTCATATTTTCAACATCTTAAAGATAAAAGCCATAAATGTGAAGCATCTTGTCATTCCAGTGCAAGACCTGAATGGGCATCTCAAAGGAGTCAATGAGAACACTTCTGCTGATCACCTCGGTCTGTGAGTCGATGGAATGACTGTAAGTATTATTCATGCATATCATGCATACATGAACATATCTGTAGACCCTCAATTTTTTACCCAATCCGGTGCAATATGTTTTATTTAGTCTAAAATGATATTTGTTGTCTAATTGGTCCAAAATAATTTTTATTAAACAAAATTTGCTTTAGTATCTAATTTTTTTAATAAAAAATAGAAATAAACAAATAAAAGTAAAAAAAAATAAAAATCAGAGTTGGAAAAATCGGCAACAAAAAAATCGTCGCGTGGGCCCGTAGGCATTTTGCCCGCAGGAATTTCCTGCGGGCGAAATCACTGTGCTATTTTGCACGCAGAAATTTTCTGCCTGTGAAATAGCTTACGGGCCCGCTCTGCGCGTGCTACCGCAGATTTCTGTGCTATTTTGCATGCAGAAATTTTTTCGGCAGCGCAAATTTTTCGACGCAAATTTTTTGAAACCTAATCCAATTAGGTTTTGGTTTCTTTTTTTTTTTATTAATATTACTTACCTTAACTAATTAGGAAAAAACATCCTTATACCACTATAAATAAGGACCAAAGACAATTAAAAAGGGGGAGGCAAAAATCCAAGAGTAGTTTGGAAAATTTGAAACCAAATCAAGGAAGGAAAAGAAGAAATTCAATTCAACTCTTTTCTGGAATAGCAGAGCATGATTTAGAGGATTCAAAGGCAAAAAGAGGCTTGTCTTTGGAGCTAGTTCATGCAAGAAGAATTATTTTTGGAGAAATCATCAAAAGAAGGTATGTGTTAATTAATTTTCTTTAATTATTTTTTTTACACAGTAGCAAATCTATGAAATCAAAATTAAAAAACCTTTGAACTTTAATTTAGTTTTTCTAAAGCAAAAAAAAAAAAAAAAAACCTTATTTCGTTGGTTTATCTTCCAAAAGACTTAAAATTTTTATTTTTTCTTCTTAAAAACCTTAAAACACTAATTGAACATATTTTTCAACAAAACTAAGATGTAAATTCTGCTTCTTTTAAAATTTTAAAGTAGGTTCTATTTCATTCAAAAAGTCTTCTAAAACATCTTTTCTACTTATAAAAACTTTAATTTATTTGTTTAAATTCATAAAACTTCATGAAATTATCAAATTGATTTCTAAAACCCAAAAAATTATTCACCACCCATGACCCTACTTCTAAATCCTAAAATCCAAAATTCAACTTTTAAACCTAAAATAATGAACCCTAATCCTTTTAAAACCTTAAACCCTAATTTTTATGAACCCTAATCCTTTTAAAATATTAAAAAACATAAAAACATAAATTTTCCACAGTAGCTTAGAAACCCAATAACCAAAAATCACAAATCAAAGTATTTTAAAGTGTCTAAAATCATAGTTTCATGATTTCACCATTCAAATATTAATTTAGTTAATCAAAGTGTCTTACCAACCTTTTAAAAACATAAAATCTTTAATCTATTTTAATTCCATAAAAGTCACAGTAGCTTGAATTTATGAAATTTCCAAAACCTTAACACATGAGATAAAGAAATCTAAATGGAAATAGTAGCTATAATTTGGACTTTTTTTATTTGCTTTATTCAATTCTATATTTGATTATGCTTTGATTTATTTTATATGCCTTAATTTATTTAATTTCAATACTTGATTTATTTAATTTATCATGGATGGATGTTTATTTTATATTTTGATTAATAGCTTTGATGAATTATTTATTTATGATGAATGATTATTTACTTTTATCAATTAAATTAGACTTCCAAATGTTGTAAGAGGTATGTTTCCACTTGGTGGGTACCTCATTAGTTAAACATCATGTAATTTAATTTGCTTTTCTATTTTAGAACCTTTGTAAAGGGCATGTTTCTACCTTTTGGTGGGTGTCCTATTTAGGCATGTGATGTAAGGACATGTTTCCATCCTTGGATGGGTGTCCATTTATTTACTTTGTTTGGACATTGCTTTGATTTTAATATATTGATGCTTTCTTTTAATTATTGTGTGTAATATGGATAATGTTATTATATTTAAGAATTTTATAATATTAAGACCTGTAAAGGAGGCCGGTTCCAATGAACCGGGCGTTGTGGGGGTGCTGGGCCATTTCTCACCTTCCCCACACGTACCCAACTTTCTGAACCCATTAAGGGGTTGGGGATTCCTTAGGAATCGAGTCATCCACCCCTTTATTTCCCGGCCCATCCGAGTGGCGACTCCATTTTCTCTGGACTTAGGTCCGTGTTCTCTAAGGCCCCGAGCCTAAACAGTGCCAAAGTCGCAAGAACCATTCCACCGGGAATGGGGGTGAAAATCCCCACTCACAGTGGCGACTCCACTGGGGATAAGAGAAGTTGATTCCGTTGGTCTTTATATTATTTTATTTTTTCTTATAATGATATTATCCATTGCATCATCTTAGATTGCATCGTGTGCGTGAGTTAGGATGCCCGTGTTGTGTTATGTAAGGGATACCATACTTTCACTCAAGGTATGGAGATCGAGCATGGCATAACCACTCATAGCCTCGTACCATTTGGTATATACTTGCTATGGGAACCTAAACCTTTTAACCAAAAGACTAAAGCTCATGTAATTGGCCTAGTTACTTTCCTTAGGTTTTACGCCAAATGCATGTTGTTTGACTATGGTTGATTTATCTTGGCTTAAATCATGGCTTATTTGGTTTGTTCTTTTTCTAATATTAAGTATATTGTAAGCTCAAAATAAATTTTTCTTTAAAATCCAAAAGACTAAAGCTATTTTTCAAAACTTTTCAAAATGGTCTTTGGAGATAAGACTTTTCTAAAAACAAATCAAAAATTCTTTGGCCCATGGCCCAAATACTAAGCCCAAAATCCATTTTTCTAAAATCTTTTACAATGGGCTTAGAAACAAAACTATTTTCACCCAACATTTTCTTACAAAGAGCTTGCAAAAATATTTAGGTCAATTATGAAATACCAAAAATCAATTGTGGGCCTAGTTTACACTAAGAATAAATTAACCATGGGCTTATTTTTGGCATGAATCATTAGTTACCTTTTTCAAGTGAGAAATCTATTTATAATAAACCTCTTAATTTCGTTTTAATCCAGTATAGCATAAAAGCTACTTTAGTTGGATAAATGGATTAAAACCTAATTAATGGGAATTATCATGGATTGATTTCTATTTTCAAAAATACAACTATTGGTTGAAACGTCCGAGGGAGTTATTCAAAAGCAAGATACCCCATGTTGGTATTTTGTTAACCATATACCTAGGAAAAAGAGACTCGCCATTCGTGAGTGGATGTTATAAGGTTGGAAGGATCGTCCTAATTACACTTGTTTATTGGTTGATTGTGCATACATGCATACATTTGCATCTCATATCATTGATTATCTCAGCCTGGATTATGAAAGTTCAAAAGCTTACGACAATCTGACCTACGCCGGAGATGAAGTATCTAGCAACAACTCAATCACTTAGTCACCTAAAACAATGGAGCCCGAACAAATTCAAAGGATGGTGGATGAAGCCCTTAATGCCAAAATGGAAGAAATCAAAGAGGCCCTAGCTGAGACCATGAAGAACCAATTGACTGCAATCTTAGAGAATCATGCCGAGGCATCTGCTAGCACTAAAAAACCAAAGGACAAAGCGAAGACTAAAGTTAGTGAAGTGGTTTTTGATGATGAAAAGGTGATCATTGATGATGATGATGATTGGGCTCAATACTATCAAGAGGTTTAAGAAAAGAAGAAAGAACCGAAGGGTGTTGAGAAGGCAACTATTGAAAAGACCTAGACATCCGATGTTGAAAAGATGATTACTGTTTTAGAAAAGAAATTTGAGAAGAAGCTGAAAACCGAAGAGAAGTCTGAGATTGACAAACTATTTGAACAAGATGAAGAGGTCCCTTATAAATTCAAGATGCCTTCCTTTGCTAAGTACAATGGCACCGGAAATCCTCATCTCCATGTGAAGCAGTATATCACTGCCATGCAGTCTGCTCGAGCTACTAAGGCTCAAACCCTAAGGTACTTCATGCTCTCATTGGACCCTGTTGTCCAAAATTGGTTCAATACCGTAGATGATGGAACACAAAAGAGTTGGGATCTACTTTATAAAGCCTTCATCCAATAGTACAGATATAATGTTGAGTTAGAAGTTACTTTAATGGAAGTGGAGTCCATTAGACAAAGGACAAATGAGAAGAGGCCCGATGAATGGAAGAGGCCCGATGAATCCGATCAAATAATGATGATTGTGAGAGGGGTGTTACCTAATCTTCGTGAGAGGATGTCTCATACACTCATCCGTGATTTCAAAGATCTTCTCCAAGCTGGTCTACAAATTGAAGAGTGGGAAAGGGAGAAGAATCGCTTTTCAATAAGAAGGAATGAGAAAGGGAACAACCAGCCTAACAGTCAAAGCACACAAAAAGAAGTCGATGTCAATACAACTGGCCAAGCAAATAGAAGGTAGTTTTCAGATCTGGGGAAGCCTTTGTCTTGGGTCTTCGACAAGCTACAAAAGAAAGGGTTGTTGCAACCATTGGCTCCTCGACCTTTACCTAGTCCATTACCCCCAAAATTTGATACTAAGGCTTTTTGTCAATTTCATCAGACTCAAGGACATGAGACTGATAGGTGTACCCGATTAAGGCATGAGATCTAAGATTTGATTGATAGTGGCAAGCTACCCGAGCCGGATAAGCCCAATACCAAGGAAAACCCTTTGCCTAAATTTGGAAGAGTGCCACCACCAGCAACCTTTATGGTGGGAAAAGGATTGGAAGAAGATTTTGTTTTATCCTCTTTTCAAGATGGGAATGTTGAAGATGTGAAAGGAAAAGAAGCCTAACTCAATGAACTTTTCTTAGCTTGAATGTTGCTTTTCAATCTTACTTTATTTAATATTTTGGAACTATTGTGTTTTTGAAATTTAAAGTTGATTGAATAAATTACTTTCATCAAATTTTTTGTTGGTCTTTGTTCATTTTGGTGCTCGACCAATGAGGAATCTAGCTTGATAATTCATGAATTAATATATTTATGCATCATGACTTGAATGAACCCTAATCCTTTTAAAACCTTAAACCTTAATTTTTATGAACCCTAATCCTTTTAAAACATAAAAACATAAATTTTACATAGTAGCTTAGAAACCCAATAACCAAAAATCACAAATCAAAGTATTTTAAAGTGTCTAAAACCATAGTTTCATGATTTCATCATTCAAATATTAATTTAGTTAATCAAAGTGTCTTATCAACTTTTTAAAAACATAAAATCTTTAATCTATTTTAATTCCATAAAAGTCACAGTAGCTCGAAATTATGAAATTTCCAAAACCTTAACACATGGGATAAAGAAATCTAAATGGAAATAGTAGCTATAATTTGGACTTTTTTTTATTTGCTTTATTCAATTCTATATTTGATTATGCTTTGATTTATTTTATATGCCTTAATTTATTTAATTTTAATACTTGATTTATTTAATTTATCATGGATGGATGTTTATTTTATATTTTGATTAATAGCTTTGATGAATGATTTATTTATGATGAATGATTATTTACTTTTATCAATTAAATTACACTTCCAAATGTTGTAAGAGGTATGTTTCCACTTGGTGGGTACCTCATTAGTTAAACATCATAAAATTTAATTTGCTTTTCTATTTTAGAACCTATGTAAAGGGCATGTTTCTACCTTTTGGTGGGTGTCCTATTTAGGCATGTGATGTAAGGACATGTTTCCATCCTTGGATGGGTGTCCATTTATTTGCTTTGTTTGGACATTGCTTTGATTTTAATATATTGATGCTTTCTTTTAATTATTGTGTGTAATATGGATAATGTTATTATATTTAAGAATTTTATAATATTAAGACCTGTAAAGGAGGCCGGTTCCAATGAACTGGGCATTGTGGGGGTGCTGGGCCATTTCTCACCTTCCCTACACGTACCCAACTTTCCGAACCCAATAAGGGGTTGGGGATTCCTTAGGAATCGAGTCATCCACCCCTTTCTTTTTCCTAGCCCATCCGGGGTGGCGACTCCAATTTCTCCCAACTTAGGTCTGTGTTCTCTAAGGTCCCGAGCCTAAACAGTCGCAAGAACCATTCCACCGGGAGTGGGGGCGTAAATCCCCGCTCACAATATCACATCGCACTTTCTTGTCTTTTATTGTCTATTCTTTGTCAAAGTAAACAGCAAACACCCTGTGAAGTAAACAATCAAAAGAAGATATCAAATCAGGGGGGCATGGAAAGCCCATTGCTTGAGAAAGCTCCAGTAATTTTGCAAAGAGAAGAAATGCGTGCTTGTGCGAAGAACTAGACAAGACAAACATTAATTAGAGCCCACATAGAAAAATCATGGGGTTAAGGAGAAGATATGAAGGCTAGCTAAAAAATGGTTGAAATCTTTTGCTTTGCAAAAGTGCAAAGGAAGAACAAAAAGAATGGAACATTAGAGCTATCAAATGAATGAAAATGCAAAGGATAAAAGATCAGTCCAGCTAGAAGAGCTGAAGCCAATATAGGACTAATCTCAAAGGATGAAGATCTATTTTCAAGGGTGAAGACCCGATCTCAAAGGATGAAGATCCATTTTCAAGGGTGAAGACCTGATCTCAAAGGATTAAGATCCATTTTAAAGGGTGAAGACCTAATCTCAAAGGATGAAGGTCCATTTTCAAGGGTGAAGACCCAATCTCAAAGGATGAAGATCCATTTACAAGGGTGAAGACCTGATCTCAAAGGATGAAGATCCATTTTCAAGGGTGAAGACCTGATCTCAAAGGATGAAGATCCATTTGTAGGGTGAAGAACCACAATGCATAGAATAACCGGAGCAGTCAGACTCCTCAACCGATAAAAGATTAGTCAAACTCAGTCTTGAGTCCAAGCACCCAAATTCAATTCAGTCTCGAGTCCAAGTACCCATTCTCAGGTCCAAGTACCCAAATAAAATAAATCTCGAGTCTAAGTACCCAATTCTGAGTCCAAGTATCCAAATTCAATCTAGTCTCGGGTCCAAGCACCTAAATTCAATCTAGTCTCGGGTCCAAGCACCCAAATTCAATTCAGTCTCGGGTCCAAGTACCCATTCTCGGGTCCAAGTACCCAAATCAAATCAATCTCGGGTCCAAGTACCCAAATCAAACCCATTCACGGGACCAAGTACCCAAATCAAATTAGTCTCGAGTCCAAGTACCCAAATCAAATAAATCTCGGGTCCAAGTACCCAATCTTGGGTCCAAGTACCCAAATTCAATCTAATCCCGGGTCCAAGCACCCAAATTCAATCTAGTCTTGGGTCCAAGTACCTAAATTCAATCTAGTCTCGGGTCCAAGCACCCAAATTCAATTCAGTCTCAGGTCCAAGTACCCAAATCAAATCAATCTCGGGTCCAAGTACCCAATCTCAGGTCCAAGCACCCAAATCAAACCCGTTCATGGGTTTAAGTACCCAAATCAAATTATTCTCGGGTCCAAGTACCCAAATAAAATTAATCTCATGTCCAAGTACCCAATCCCGGGTCTAAGTACCCAAATTCAATCCAATCTCTTGTCCAAGTACCCAAATTCAATATAGTCTCGGGTCCAAGCACCCAGATTCAAATTAGGTCTCAGGTCCAAGTACTAAATCTTGGGTCCAAGTACCCAAATCAAATTAATCTCAAGTCCAAGTACCCATTCTCTAGTCCAAGCACCCAAATTCAGTTCAATCTCGGGTCCAAGTTCCCAATCTCTAGCCCAAGTATCCAAATCAAATTCAATCTCAGGTCCAAGTACCCAAATCAAGTTCAATCTCGGGTTCAAGTACCCAAATCAAATTCAATCTCGGGTCCAAGTACCCAAATCAAGTTTAGTCTCGGGTCCAAGTACCCAAAACAAATTCAAATAACCATCTCATCAAAAATTAAGTCTTATTTCTTTTCACTCTCTTTTACTAAAGTCTCAGATCGTTCAAGCATGGGGCAAACTGTAGACCCTTAATTTTTTACCCGGTCCGGTCCAATATATTTTAATTAGTCTAAAAAATAATTTTTGTGTTATCTTAATTAAATAATATTTATTTTAGTATTTATTTTTTATAATTTTTAAAAATTATTATAATAATAAATAATAAATAAATTAAAATTAAAATTAAAATAAATCCTGTAGGTGAAATGGCCCGCAACCCGCCCCTCACAGTTTTTCGCTCGCCAGTCCTCACAGCCAACTATCGCAAGTTTTCGCCAGCGAAATTTTTTTGACACAATTTTTTTCTAAACCAAATTCTATTTGGTTTCGGTTTTCTTTTCCTAAGTAAATGCAGTTTCCTTAAACAATTAAAATTAATCATCTAAATTTCCTTTAAATAAGACTAAAAAACACAGAAAAAAAGAGAAAAGATTAACAGGAGATCGGACTTGAACTTTGGAACGATCGAACTTTAAATTTTTGCAGTGAAACAATCGGATTTTTTTAGAGAGGAGAGGAATAAGCAAGCAAAGAATCAAGCCATCAAAGGCAGCAACCTTGCCTTTGTCCTTGTTCATCCAAGAAGCGATTTTTGGTGGAACCATCAAACGAATGTTTGAATATCTAATTTCTTTTTCTTTTCTCTTACACTAGCTTCAATCATTATATTGTTTCTTTTGATTCTAAAAACCTTAGAACCCTAATTTATTTCTTCTAAACCTTTGAACCTTAAATCGTCTCTTCTATTTTTAAAAAACCCTAAAATTACTTTTCTATTTCTTCTAAAACTTAAGAACCCTAATCTATTTCTTCAAAACCTTAAAAACCCTAATTTGTTTCTTCTGTTTCCAAAAATCTTAAAATGTTTTGCCAAATTCCTTAAGCCCTAAATATCAAAATAATAATCTATTACCAAACCTATTCTTTTTTTAAATCACAGTAGCATTATTTTCATAAACATCCAAAATCCTAAATTTTTAAAACGTCCAGTAGCATTATTCATTTACAAAATAATATTAGTTACTCAAATTTCCAAAACCCTATTTTCTAAATTCTAAACCCTGAAATCTTAATTTTCAACACTAAAACCTACAATCCTAGAAGCCAGTTTATAAAATTTTTTTGGCGCTGCCCCCTTGACCCTCGCCCGCTAATCGTCGAAGGGGTCAATATTCATTTGTGTATTATGAGTCCGCATATTTAACTTTTCTTTTTCCAAAGCCCTAATTTAGTAACTAAAATTCTAAAATCCTATTTTAAGATGCGAACTCTAAATTATAAATTTTTGCTTTATTTAATTTTAGATTTGATTATGTAGTTTACTATATGCTTTGATTTATTTGCAATGATTTATTTAATTTATCATGGATGAATATTTATTATATAATTTGATTGTTGTTTAATATCATGGATGAATGCTTACTTTCAATTTTGATTGATGTTTAATATCTTTGATGAATGATTTATTTATTATGAATGGTTATTTACTTTTATCAATTTATTTTTAATTTCCAAATGTAATGTTTCCACTTTGTGGGTTCCTCATTAGTTAAATATCATGTAATTTAAATTGCTTTTATATTTTGGACCAATGTAAAGGACATTTTTCTACCTTTGGATGGTTGTCCTATTAGTTTAGACATGGATGATGTGAGGACACGTTTCCATCGTCGGATGGGTGTCCGTTTATTTGCTTTGTTAGGACATTCCTTTGATTTTAATATAACGATGCTTTATTTTAATTTTTGTGTGTAACATGGATAATATTGTTATACTTAAGAATTTTATAATATTAAGACCTGTAAAGGAGGCCGGTTCCAATAAACCGGGTGTTGTGGGGGTGCTGGGCCATTTCTCACCTTCCCTACACGTACCCAACTTTTTGAACCCATTAGGGGGTTGGAGATTCCTTAGGAATCGAGTCATCCACCCATTTCTTTTTCTCGGCCCATCCGGGTGGCGACTCCATTTTCTCTAGACTTAGGTCCATGTTCTCTAAGGCCCTGAGCCTAAACAGTGCCGAAGTTGCAAGAACCATTCCACCGGGAGTGGGGGCAAAAAACCCCACTCACAGGCTTACAATGTAACTAGGTTATATTAGGAAAAGAATAAACCAAGATATATCAATCATAGTGAAAGAGCAACTACATTAGAGTTAGTCTTTGGGTTGAAAAGTTTGGGCTCCTATAGCATGTATATACCAAATAGTATGAGGCTATGAGTGGTTATGCCATGCTCGATCTCCATACCTTGAGTGAAAGTATGGTATCCCTTACATAATACAACACGAGTAACACGGGTGTCCTAACTCATGCATACAATGTAAACTAAAATGATACAATAGATAATATCATAGCAAAGAAGAATAAAATAATATAAGGACCAATTGAATTAACTTCTCTTATCCCCAGTGAAGTAGCCACCGTGAGCAGGGATTTTCTCCCCTACTCCCATGTGGAATAGTTCTTGTGACTTCTACTCTATTAAGCTCAGTGCCTTAGAGAACATGAACCTAAACCTAGCGAAAATGGAGTTGCCACCCGGACAGGCCGGGAAAATAGAAAGGGGTGGATAACTTGATTCTGACAGAATCCCCAACCCCCTAATGGGTTCAAAAAGTTGGGTATATGTGGGGAAGGTAAGAATGACCCACCACCCCCACAATGCCTGGTTCATTGGAACTGGCCTCCTTTTCAGGTCCAAATATTATAAAATTCTTAATTATGATTTAATCCATACTACATGCGATAATTAAAAAAAAAGCATCATTGTATTAATAATCAAAGTGATTTCCAAACAAAATAAATAAATGGACACCGATCTGAGGATGGAAATATGTCCTTACATCGGTCACTGTCTAAAATTAAATAGGTGTCACGACCCAACTCGGGGGCCACGACCGGCATGCAGCCAAACCGAAGTCCGACCACATAAGCCTTAGAAACATTCATAACAGTCTAAATGCAAAACAGTTCAATACTTATATAATCCGCAATCCTAGTTCAAATGCAAACCATCAATATAAACAAATCACAATAAAATCATTCGGGATATCTAAAGCAGACAAGTTCTATTTATTACACAAAAAGGGATTCGGATTCAATCCGCCCAAAAGTTCAATATCCAGAAATCTCTAAGTAGAAAGACCGATAAACACAAACGGAAAACCTGATCGACTTCGCCAAGAAGAGAAAGAAGATAGACGAAGACAATCACTGTAAACCTGCAAGACAATCTGTAAGGGTGTGAGCGCTTTATATAGACGCCCAGTAAGTCTATGAGAGGCAGAGAAACATCTAACAGTTATATAAGTAGTACATATAATACATTCACAAATTAAGCAATCAAGATGGTGTGTCAGGGTCACCAATCAGTAAATAGTACAGTATAATATCAGTCACATCCGCCCTTATAACTCCTCAGTACAATACAGTAATTAGTAATTAGGCATGTAGCCTCAGTAAATAGTATAGGCATTAAGCCTCAGTAGCAGTATAGGCATTAAGCCTCAGTAACCTCCTTCCCCTTCATGACACACCATCACACAGCACAAGAAATATCAAATTCAATATTTTCACATAAATACAATCACATGCAAGTTTCTCTGTCTCCTAAAACATGCGAGACTGAGTTCAAAAGAATAGACTAGTGAATATATAGAAAAGAAAATATATTATAAAAAGGGTTTATATATATATAAGTTGTTAGCAAGTAGCACAACACAAACAATTCAAATACACCCATAAAACTTACCTGGTCTAACAGTCAGCTAAGCAATCCGCCACCCTAAGTCTGAGGTGCTGCTGGACCACCACCTAACCATTAACCATCAATTAACAACCACCCTTACAAATGTATGCAAGTGCAAATGGGAATGCATGACGTGAATGCACACAATTCAATAGTTTCCATAACAAGGTTAAACCATTTTGTCAACCAATCATAACTTAACCATCATAATACCACATATTTAAACTTACTTTCCAGATATATAAAACATCATTAAAAAGTCCTTACAATTTAAATTTATCAAATACCTTACTTAAATAATCAATATACACAAGATACAATTTTACCGATAAACCTGAATAACGAGTGTCAACTTGTAAAATTCAAAACAATTAACCAGTATATGCAAAATTTATAATTTTCAACCAGAAGTTAATTCGATATCTGAAAAGCATCCTACCAAAATTTCATAATTTTTCGAGAGTTAGAAGTCCCTCAATCAATTTTTATTCACAACAGTATACAACTTACAAGGTATACTAACAGCAGTAGAAAGATCTAATTATTTCAAAAATATAACAACAGAAACATAACCCAACATATTTTTCTTGTAAATTAGACTTCCAAAACTTCAACATATATGAAAATCAAATCTAAAACATTTTTACACATTATAATATGAATTTCGAAAGTTATAGATGATGTAATCGCATCTACAGTACAGTTCTTCAGACAACAGTAGCAAACTTGAATTTTCCAGAAATATACGATGCTCCAAAATCCCAACAATTATTTTTCTCATAAACTAGACTCAATTTCGAGCCACATATCCAAATTAATTCAATCAAACCCTAATTCAATACATTCATCAAATTTCAGAACCCAACACACTAGCCCAATCAATTAATTCAACACCAAAATCCATCAAAACAATAAAAAACCCAAAACCTAACCTATTTTGTAAAAATCAATTTAATTAAATAAAAATTCAAATTTAACCAAATTAATTTAGAAAAATACCAACCCAATATGATACTAATATGAACTAATCAAATGGAAGTCGAAATAATACAAAAGGAATTAAGAAAAACCTCAAAAACACCCAAAAACTCAAAAATTTTGGCTGCTGGAACAGAGGTCAAAACGGCATCGGCGAGCCACGCCGCGCCATGCAAAATGACAGAACGTGATACGCCGAATGACAAGTCCCTGGCTCGCACTTCTCCGCCGAACGACGGTAGCAACCACTGAACGACACTGATTTTTGCAATATTATACAAAACGACAGCCCTCTGATTTTTGCTCCCAAAACCAAATTTCCCTCCGATTTTTCATTTCTCTCCCAAAACCATCTGCAATATCATTTAATTTCCATTTATAATATAATCAATAAATCTCATTTGACCATCTCATTAGTTGACTTGTATATGTTGCATATATCTTTATATATACAACATATATACACTTCTCTTTTCCTCTCTTACCACTTAATCATAAATATATACTTTATATCATTTAATCCAATTTCAACAATAATAATTTCAAAAATTTTAGGGTATAGTTTGGGATATTACATCTTTGCTTTGTTCAATTGGTGAGACACTGCCAAGGCCTTGGCAGTGTCATGTGACATGGCCAGTGGCCTGGCAATGTCTCTTGGGTGTGTCTATTCCTGCCAAAATTTCTTGCCTCTTTCCTTGGATGAGGGACACGGCCAAGCCATGAAGTGTCTTGGTCGTGTCTCATGTTTTTCCACTTAATAATCCATCTATTTTAATTAAAGCTCTATTGTTTTGTTCTTCAACCTGAATCAAATACTTCAAATAAACTTTAAACACAAATTAAAAGAAAAATCAATCAAAAGCCAATAAAATCACACTAAACATAAGCACATAGATGATCTAAACACTTAGAAATCATCAAAGAATTAAACGAACAGAATCTAGCAACTTTAGTAAACAAAAGAATAGAACCTTGAAACCAACAACCAGAAGGCAGAACACGGCTATCTTCAACTTGTTTAAACCAATATTTTATAAAGTTTGATAGACATAAAATATTGGTGGAACCTATAATGGAGGTTTGCAACCTTTCATCTAATTGTTTTTAAGATTACAGTAATTCAATTATTCCATTTCATTGCTTTATTTTTTGTTTTTGTTTCATTGTTTGCTTTGACTATTTCATTGTTTAAAATATCCAGTATTCATTGTCGTGTTTTGTTATTTCATTGATTCAAACATGCAGTAATCATATCTGGCCCTGCTACTTCATTAATGTAAATATCCAGTGGCCATGATCTGATAATCCATAGGGTTAAAATATAATTCATGTAGATGTGTTAATTGGTTTATGTGTTGTTCGTTCATCAAACTACATTAAACTGTTTAATTGATTTCCAAAATGAATTGTTAAAACCAGTTTTAAAATTCTAGTAGCCTAAAAATCAATTCTCAAGTCCTCTTAAGTTTTAAAATAATTTTCTTTAAACCATTAAATGTCACAGTAACAAAAATAAGTTTTTAAAACCATAAAAAATTCAATAATTAGATTCCAATAATAAAACTTTAAAAAAAATCTTTAAATACCAAATCCTAAAATCAAATTTTCAAAATTAAAATCCAAAACCAATTTTTAATCCCAAAAACCCCAATCTTGTTTCTACAAACCCTAATCTTATTTTCCTAAACCCTAAAAACCTAATCTATTATCTTAAAAAATAATAATTTAGTTATTAAAGTTACAAAACCCTAAATTTATCCTAGAAACCCTAATTTAAGATGTAAACCCTAAATTTATATATTCGTTACTTTATTTAGTTTTAGATTTGATTATGTGATTTGTTATATATTTTTATAAATGGTTTACTTGAAATTTGATAGTTGATGTATTTAATTTATGACAAATTGATGGATCGATGTTTTCTTTATTATTGTTATTGATTTATTTTTGTATTAATAATGTAAGAGGAATTTTTCACTTTGTGGGTCCCTCATTAGTTAAACCTTAAGTAATTTAAATTATTTCATATTTTGGGATTAATGTAAAGGACATGTTTTCACCTTTTGGTGGGTGTCCTATTGTAAAACCCTTGGTTTTTGAATGATTTTAAGTCTAGGGGCAAAATAGTCATTTTGTGCCCTCATATGTTGTTTGAACATAATTTGATGGTTTGAATGTCTTTTTGATACTCAGGATGACGAGACGGTTGTTTTGAGTGTAATATTGTATTTTTGGGTGCCGAGGGTATTTTCGTCATTTTTGGATTTTTTATCGGTTTCGGTATTTTCGGGTATTATTATGCGTAAAACATATTTATAAATTATTTTGGGTTAAAGTTTGAAGTTAAAAATAAATTTGAGTTGATTTTGTGAATTTTATGGTTTTTGATAATTTTTATAAAAATAAATAGTTTTGGGGTGTTTTTAAATTAAAATAAATTATATTGGGGTAAAAGTATAATTTTGAAGACTTGTTTTCCTATAAATAGGCCTAAATTTTAGAGTGGGTAATGTTTTTGGTCTTCTATTTTCGGGTGCTTTGAAAAAAAGGAGAGAAATTTGGTTTTGGGAGCAAAAATCAGAGGGCTGTCGTTTTGGGTCTCGGCGTGCCATGTGTAGAGTTTGCCCTAGTTAGCTCTTATCCTTATTTCCTTACGTGTATCTCTAAGTGAGTGTGTATAATCACTTTTGGATTAGGTTTTGAAGAGATTGAGTTACCCTAATCTATGTGTTGAAGGATTCTTGGAACAGGAAGTGGTTAGATTGGTGTGAGTTGCTCTTGAGGTAAGTACAAACCCTACATGATTGCATACAATTGCATAACTTTGGGACTTAACACATTTGGTTGAAAATGTGCTAGGCTACCAATTATTATGTTGATTTATGAGAATGATGCTATGATTTGCATTATATAAACTATGTGATATATGTGTTGATGATTCAATATGTACAATGCAATTGGTTATGTATACCCCAAATGATGAGATGTGAAGCCATTGTTGTTGGCTATAATGATGTAAATGAAATATTGAGTCATTGTGCATGGATGATTATGAGAAAATGAGAATGGAATTGATAATGAAATAATAAAAGAATTGTGTGCCTAATATGTTATTCAATTTTCAGAGTTTTGTTATTGGTGGCATGCCTAAAAGTAACAATCCCTTGAAGCTGGGTTGGGCTTGGTCCTTGAAGCCAAGCTGGGTTGATGATTAGCTCCCCTTGAAGCTTGGTTGGGCCTAGTCCTTGAAGCCTAGTTAGGATGTTACATATGAGATGTTTCTCATTGTGATAATGATTTGCCTACAGGCTTGATAAATGTGATTATTGGAGCAAAAAATTAACTTTGGAATTTGAATGGCATATTAGTCTCCTTTGGGCCCATGTTTGTCTTTGCTTAAATGTAAATCATGAATGATGAAAAAATTGAATAATATAATGAAATGTAATGTTATGAAATATGATATTCTTGTGTATTGTTTCTAATTCTTAAAAGTATGACATTGGCATTACATTGAATCATATTGTTATTGTGGTTTGTACCACTAAGCCCATGGCTTAGCGCGATTGTGGTTCATTGCGCAGGTGACAGGGTAGATCCGGTTAGCTAGACCGAGTCAAGTCTAGGATTGTGATCCCTTGTGAAGAGTTGATTGTTGGACTTCAAGATCAGAGACGAACTGCCAAGCATGTATAAACTCTATATTTTTGCAAATATTGAATTTTATGTATACATATGTATAATTCTATATTTTTTTATTTATGGATTTTGATGTCTATATATATGTATATGCCGCTACATTTTCCACTGCTTAATAAACAAATTTTTTATCTATTAGGTTTTATAATATAATTTAAATGTTTTAACTCTTCTTATATTGTTAAATTGAAAGATTGGTTTGCTTTAAAATAGACCGTGACATTCCTGTATCCGGTATACGTATATTATAGATGTGGTTGTATGTAGTGTGCGTATATGGGGTATTGGGGTGTTTCAATTTTTTTGGTATTAGAGCCTAGGTTTGAGGTTCTCAACCTAGGTGAATTGTAAGAAAAAGAAAGTTTTGATTTTAAAATATGGTTTTTGAATAAGATACATGCTTTGGCACTGGCAGTTTTTGATATTTGATAAGGCATATTCTGCTGTGTTTGAAGATATAGGTCGTGATGGCGTCTCAGTCACGTCAATCCATAGAGGGTAGTGCTGAGAGTGTAGCTCATGAGGAGGGTAGAGATGGAGATAGAGTTGAGAGAGCTGGAGAGGCACCTGCTCCTATGCCAGAGAGACTATCTACTGATGAGATTTCGCCGGTTTGGTTACGGCATATGGTAGAATTGTTGATGCAAGTTCCAGTGCAGCAACCGCCACCTCAACCACAGCCGCAAGTACCGGTAAGGCAGTATGATAAATTGAGAAAGTTTGGAGCTGAGGATTTCTTTAGTACTATAGATCCTGCAGTAGCTGAGCAGTGGTTGGATAGAGTTCAGAGGGTATTCATTCAGTTGCAGGCTACTTCTAAAGAGAAATTTGATTATGCTAGATCACTTCTGCAGAGAGACGGTTCCACATGCTATGGATGATCCATCGACCTTCTCTTATAGTGATTTTCTGCGGGAGTTTGAGCAGAAGTATACTCCGAGGGAGTATAAGGATGCTAAGAAGATGGATTTTTTGAGTCTGAGATAAGATAACCGGACAGTGACAGAATATGAGATAAAGTTCATCCGGTTGAGTTATTATGCCGGAGGGATTATTTCATATGAGATTGACCAGTGCAGGAGATTTGAAGAGGGATTGAGGCCCTCTATTATGTGTATTGTTGCTGGTTCTGGTACTAAGATTTTTCTCAGTTGGTTGCAGTAGCCAGAAGTGTTGAGAGAGCACAGGGTATTGCAGCAGCTGCTACTGAGGAGGAGACTAGAGTTAGGAGACCGCAGTTTGAGGCAGGGTCTTCATCTATGAAGAGAGGTAGAGGAAGTTTTGTTCTGAGAGTCAGTAAGAGCCAGAGGCAGTCTGGTAGGTCAGTTCAGTATCAGAGGCAGAGACCGAAACTTATAGTTTCTGTAGCTAGTGCTTCGACTCCAGTGATTCATAGATCTATTCCACCTACATGTGTTCATTGTGGTAGGGCACATGGGGGTGCTTGCTAGAAGATGGGTGGACCAGGAGTATGTTTTAGATGTGGGTCACAGAATCATTTCATCAAAGATTTCCCTAAGCTACTGGAAGATAGACAGACTGATACTGCAGCTTCTTGACGTAGTGTCAATAGAGGAGGTCGAGGGGGCAGAGGTTTTAGTAGAGGTGGTCGACCCGGGATTAGTCAGAGAGGAGGCTCTACATCCAAAGGCAGTAAGCCAGATGAGGCTGGACCATCTCAGCGAGTGTATGTGATGCATAGGCAGCCGGATGCTTCAGCAGTTATTGCAAGTACATTTTCTTTATTTTGCATTTCAGTTCTTGCTCTAATTGATCCAGGATCTACTCATTCATACATAAGTGCATCTATCTTGCCTATGACTGAATTGCATTCTGAGTCCCTAGGATTTGATGTCTTGGTGACAATTCCTTTAGGGCATAGTGTGGTAGTTAGCAAGGTGCACCGTGGTAGTTCAGTTGTGGTGCAAGATGAGGAGTTCTTCGGTGATTTGATTGAAATACGTTTTAAAAAGTATGATCTAATCTTAGGCATGGATTGGTTGTCTAAGCATGGGGGTGTAGTAGACTGTCAAAAGAAGAGTGTTACCTTGAGAACCAGTGATGGTAAAAGTGTGATTGTATCTAGTGAGCAGAGACATATTGCATCCTTTTTTATTTCAGCTGTTGCAGCTAGGAAGTTGATTCGAAAAGGGTTTGATGCTTATCTTGCTCATGTTGTGGATATCAGAGTAGTGGCTTCCCAGCTTGATAGTATACCCACAGTTGCTGAATTCCTAGATGTGTTTCTCGAGGAGTTGCCATGGTTACTGTAACACCCTTATACCCTATAAACATACAATAAATATTTTCAGCATATGTAAAATATGCATATACAGTATAAAAATGTCACAAATCGATTTAATAAAAAAAATTTACACATTTCTGTTTTAAAATTTCAAATACTAAATATATAAAATTAGATAGTATATAAATATTCTTTATTTGCTATAGTAACCCGAAATAACATTTTATAAGAAAATCTCTAGAACAAAATTTGCCAGAGTTTTGTCTGTTATTTGGACATTTTCAAAATTCAACAAAACACAACCTGCATAAAACAAACACTCCAAATAAAATCAATTCACCAATTCACTAATACTTCTCAATTTCTCCATATTTTCTCAAAATACTTATATATAGGTATATATATCAACATTACATAAAAAATCCCATCTTAGACAAAATTATTCAAATCATTCTTTACAATTTACAATATATACTTCAAAAACATATCATAACATACATAATATCAAAATATACTATAATATCAAAAATGTACATGCTAGCAACTGGCTCTAATGTTGACGTACCCAAAATAACTTTTCAAGCTCAAAAAAAAAAAACCCTAGACCTGACCAGGTCTAATAGAACTCTCTGGCTCTACCAAAACGTCCATGACACCTGCATAATGAATTACAATCGCGCTAAGCTGAAGCCTAGTGGTACAAACTTTGATAACAATATAGTCCAAATGAAATGTCAATGCACAACACACATATATATATATATATCACAACTCACAACATTATATCTCATTATATTGCTCAATTGTATCACAATTCATGATTCACATTAAAGCAAAGACAAGCATGGGCCCAAAAAGGATCTAATATGCTATTCAAATTTAAGAGTTACTGCTTTGATCCTTAATGACACCATGTGTCTAGTCCTGTAGGCAATATATCCATGGATAATGTAACAGCCTCAGTCTCTTGGACCTCAACCCGGCTAGACCCTTAGGCTCCAGTATCTTGGTCCTTAACCTGGCTAAACTGCTATAGTTTTTGAGGCTTACGACCCAGTCTTTTCACCATTCCAGCATTTAGCCCGTAGGCAATCATAGGCATGCCACCAATCCCAGAATTCTGAAAATTGAATAACATACTAGGCACACAATTTTATTCATATTTCTCATTATCAAATTCTTTCATAATTCCTTTATCAAAACTTTTCTCATTTTCTCATGATCAAACTAGGCACATTGCCTTATTATATCATCTTTTTCTCACTTTTTTTTTCATTTATTCATTTTTCTTATTATTAATCTCTTTCTCATTGTCACATATTCAATCTATGCACATTGCCTTGTTTTCACATTTTTTTTTCATTTTTCTCATTTTTCATATCTTTCTCATTTTTCTCGCTTTTCTCATTTTTATCAATATCAATTCATTCTTTATTCAACATATCTCATTTTTGCATTCACAACACATTGCCTAATTACTTTGGGTATTTTCACATAATATACATATTTCATATTTTACACAATTTAGCCATTATCAATGGCTTTTCACAAAGCATTTAACTCATATATGACATTACAAATGTCATAGCATATTATTCATACACAATCAATAAACCAAGTAGCTTAACACATTTTCCAACCAAAATGTGTTAAGTCCAAATGTTATGCAAATATAAATATTATATTCAAAGTTTTTACATATCTTAGAAAGTACTCCACGACAAAGTTCAAAACTCCCTCCAACCTTCTCTTCTAAGTTGCCCTTCAACACTAGGGTTGGGCAAACTCCTTCCTCTCAATGCCTATACCAAATGTGATCATACATAATCATTTAACAGCACATTCTATGGTATTCTCAACATCAAACCATAATTAAACATCACTCTAAACCAAATCCCAAAATTAAGCTTCCCCTCACTTTAAATTTGAAAAAACATATCAAGCTATTTAAATTAGTGTTTTAAGTTTATTAATATGATTAAAAACATATTTTAATACATATAAATCATTTACATTATAGCAATACACTCTTATACACAAAATCTCAAAAATGGCATAACCTTCCCTCATAGATGGTTTTCCATTCCAACACAATCCATTACTCATTCCAAGCTTATATTCATCACTTTTAACACTAAACAACATGATTAAACAAAGAAAATCACACAATTCAACAACTTTGGAAAATCACTTTTCCAAAACCCTAAATCTCCACTTCCATTCTCAAGCTCCAACCAAACACAACCAAATCTAATATTTGACTTTAAAAAACTTATTTATGAATTAAAACAACACATTTGGAAGCAATTAGCAAAATTAAAGCTCATGTTTTCCCAAACCCAAAAGTTCCAAAACCCTAAATTCTCTCTCTTCACCAAACTCAACTTAAATTCAATCATTTCTTCAATCTAACCTTAAAATCATTAATAAATATTTTACATATATATTACATATATGTTCCACTTTTTCATTTAAAACTCCTTTATTTTTCATTTAAAACCATTAATTTAATTTATCCATTTAAATTATAATTTATTTTATCAAATTTCCAAAAATTAAACTTTTTAAAAATTTAAGATATTACACATATGCACAAGTAATGTGTATCTTATATACACATCAAATGTACCTCATATGTGTATTAAATATTAAGTATGTAATGTATTAATCCAACATATACAATTAATATACCATATGTATATGTTATATATACTCTAGATATATATATTTAGTGTATACAATTTTATATCTCCAAAATTGCGGGTGTTACAGTTACCCCTGAGAGAGATATAGAGTTTGGTATCCATTTGTTGTCTGGTTCCACTCCCATCTCTATTACTCCCTATCGAATGGCACCTACTGAGTTGATAGAGTTGAAGTTGTAGTTGCAGGAATTGTTAGATAAAGGGTTTGTTCGCCCTAGTGTGTCCTCGTGGGGAGCTCCTGTTTTATTTGTGGAGAAGAAGGATGGTACCTTAAGATTGTGTATTGATTATAGGCAAATGAATAAGGTGACTATCAAGAATAAGTATCCTTTGCCTAGGATAGATTATCTCTTCGATCAGTTGAAGGGAGCAGCAATATTTTCCAAGATTGATTTGAGATCAGGGTACCATCAGTTGATAGTCAAAGCTGAAGATATATCTAAATAAGCTTTCCGCACAAGGTATGGGCATTATGAGTTTTTGGTGATGCCTTTTGGATTAACGAATGCACCAGCAACTTTTATAGATTTGATGAATAGGGTGTTTAGACCCTATCTACTTCAGTTTGTGGTGGTCTTTATTGATGATATTTTGGTGTATTCGCATAATGAGGAGGATCATGATAAGCACCTACAGATTGTATTGCAGACTTTGATAGAGAAGCAGTTGTATGCTAAGCTATCTAAGTGTGAGTTTTGGCTTGATCAAGTGACTTTTCTCAGTCATGTAGTTTTAACGGATGGTATAAGAGTTTATCCAAGTAACGTTGAGGCCATTTTGAATTTGAGTCCACCGAAGACTGTGACTAAAGTTAGAAGTTTTATGGGTTTGGCAGGCTATTATCGATGTTTTGTGAAGGGTTTTTCTTTGATAGCTACTCCACTCACCAGATTACTTCGAAAGGAAGTTAGATTTGTGTGGATAGATCAGTGTCAAGCTAGTTTTGAGCAGTTGAAAGAGATGCTGACTCAAGCTCCTGTTCTTACCTTGCATGTGGAAGATAAACCATATGTGATTTACAGTGATGCTTCACATAGTAGTTTAGGTTGTGTTTTGATGCAAGAGGGTAGAGTCATAGCTTATGCTTCTCGGCAGTTGAAGCCACATGAGCTTAATTATCCAATGCATGATTTGGAGTTGGCAGCCATAGTTTTTGCTTTGAAGATTTGGCAACATTATCTTTATGGGGAGATGTGTTTCATTTATACATATCACAAGAGTTTAAAATACTTGGGTGTTCAGAGAGAGCTGAATCTTCGGCAAAGACGATGGTTAGAGTTGATTAAAGACTATGAATATTTGATTGACTATCATCCTGGTAAGGCAAATGTTGTTGCTGATGCCTAGTCAGAAGTCTTTGGTAGGTTTGACTGCGTATTCGCTCTTGTTGCTTGTTGAATTGAGAGCGTTGCATGCTAGTTTTGAATCATGCGATGATGGTGCTTTGTTAGCTCAATTGCAGTTGAGACCAGTGTTGTTGGATCAGATTAAAGAGGCTTAGTTGGCTGATGAGAAAATTCAAAAAGTTGTGTCAGATTGCCAAAAGGGGGAGAGCCGAGATTTTCTTGTGAGAGATGATGGCAGCCTTTGGTACAAAGATAGATTATGTGTTCTTGATGATGCAAGATTGAGAAAGATAATTTTGGAGGAAGCACATCAGTCGGTGTTTGCTATGCACCGTGGGAGTACTAAGATGTATCATGTTTTGAAGTAACATTATTGGTGGTTATGTATGAAGAGAGACATAGCAGAGTTTTTATCCAAATGTCTCACTTGTCAGAGAGTGAAAGCCGCACACCCAGTTCCAACAGGGTTGCTCCAGCCTTTATTAGTACCAGAATGGAAATGGGAACATGTAACAATGGATTTTGTGACTGGTTTGCCATTGACTCAGAAGAAGCATGATGCCATTTGGGTGATTGTTGATCGATTAATGAAGGCACCTCATTTTCTTCTAGTCCGGATGGACTATTCTCTGAAGAAGTTGGCTGAGCTGTATATCAGTGAGATAGTGAAGTTGCATGGAGTCCCAATTTCATTGGTATCTGATTGAGATCCCTGGTTTACTTCAAGGTTTTGAAAGAGTTTGCATAATGCTTTGGGTTCTCGATTGCACTTTAGCACTGCTTTTCATCTATAGATAGATGGGCAGTCAGAGAGAGTGATACAGATTACAGAGGATATGTTGAGAAGCTGTGTCATTGATTTCTCTAGAAGTTGGGATAGATTTTTGCCATTGATGGAATTTGCTTACAACAACAGTCATTAGTCTAGTATTAGAATGGCACCTTATGAGGCATTGTATGGTAGAAGATGCAGGATGCCTCTATGTTGGGATGAAGTTGGAGAAGGTAAGTTGGTTGGTCCCGATTTGATTAAAGAAATAGAAGAGAAAGTGAAGATAATACGAGATCGGTTGAAAGCAGCTTCAGACCGATAGAAATCCTATTCAGATTTGAAGAGGAGAGACATAGAGTTCAATGTTGGAGATAAAGTTTTTCTGAAAGTGTCACCTTGGAAGAGAATTTTGAGATTTGGCCATAAAGGGAAGCTAAGTCCTCATTTCATTGGACCTTATGAGGTATTGGATAGAGTTGGACCAGTTGCTTATCAACTCGCTTTGCCGCCTAAATTGGATCGAATTCATAATGTCTTCCATGTTTCTATGCTGCGGAGGTACAGGTCAGACCTGTCTCATGTTTTGTCGGTTGAATCTATTGAGGTGAGTCTGGATCTGACTTTTGAAGAAGAGCCAGTAGCTATTTTGGCACATGAAGTAAAAGAGTTGAGAAATAAGAAACTACCACTTGTGAAGGTTCTTTGGAAGAATCAAGCTAAGGAAGAGGCAACTTGGGAGAGTGAGCAAGTGATGCGAAACCAGTATCCCAACTGTTTTAGATTTAAGATCAGGTAATTTCGAGGATGAAATTTATTTATAGAGGGGGAGAATTGTAATATCTCAAACTATACCCTAAAATTTTTGGAATGATTTTTGTTGAAATTGGATTAAATGATATAAAATATATATTTATGATTAAGTGGTAAGAGAGGAAAAGAGAAGTGTGTATATGTTGTATATATGGATATATACAACATATACAAGTCATATAATGAGATGGTCAAATGAGATTTATTGATTATTTTATAAATGGAAATTAAATTAAGTGTATGATGATATTTAATATTTTATTATTATAATTGCTTGGTGGATATTAAAAGAGGACTCTAGTGTTTAAGAGACAAGTGTGTGGGTTGACTTATCATCATCTTCTTCTTTCTTCTTGTGCTTAGCCGGCCACCACAATTAACAAGAGGGAAAGAGAGATTTTGTTCTTCCTAAATCAAGATTTGAAGGTGTTTCCAGAGATCAAGTTGGAGTTTGAAGGGTTTTCATTACTTTTGGTAAGTTTCCAACTTGTTTCGTTGGTTTTCTTTTGAGTTTGTGAATTGAGTTTGGTGAATGGTTGTTGTTGATATGTGCATGGTTAATTTTGATGTGTTTGAGATTGTGTTGTCTATTTGACTTTGATTTTGGGGTTGGTTTAGAGGAAAGGTTAAGTTTGGTGAAGGAAAGCAAGAGTTGTGGATTGTGTATGGGTTGAATTGTGATGATGGCTATGATTGTGATTTGTGTTTTGATGTATGTATTGAGTTGTTTTGGTGTTTATGCAAGTTTAGTATAGGTTATTGATTGTCTTGGATAAGATTGTTTGGAGTGGAAAAGGGTAAAGTATGTTGTTTGTTGGATGTGGTGTTGTTGGTGTCGAAATCAGGATTTTTGGCCTGACACGCCCATGAGCACGACCAAGTCTTTGGCCGTGTCAATGGTTCTTTTTTCTGGATGGGTGACACGAGCAGTGACACACCCATGTCAATAAGCGTGTCACAGCTTCTGTGTTGGAGTAGTATTGACATGAGCAGTGACACGCCCATGTCACTGAGAATGTCATAGCCACTTTGTTGGGGGAGGATTGACACAGCCAGTGACAC
Source organism: Garcia nutans (assembly GCA_947685225.1). Classification (NCBI taxonomy): domain Eukaryota; kingdom Viridiplantae; phylum Streptophyta; class Magnoliopsida; order Malpighiales; family Euphorbiaceae; genus Garcia; species Garcia nutans. The sequence goes on from CANTUV010000043.1 coordinate 43,763,065, forward strand.
CCCCATGTCACTGAGCATGTCAAAGCTTCTGTGTTGTGGGTTTAGGGCACGGTCAGGGACACGCCAGTGTTGTTGAGCGTGTCATGTGTAAAGTTTGCCCTAGTTAGCTCTCATCCTTATTTCCTTATGTATATCTCTAAGTGAGTGTGTATAATCACTTTTGGATTAGGTTTTGAAGAGATTAAGTTGCCCTAATCCAAGTGTTGAAGGATTCTTGGAAGAGGAAGTGGTTAGATTGGTGTGAGTTGCACTTGAGGTAAGGACAAACCCTACATGATTGCATACAATTGCATAACTTTGGGACTTAACACATTTGGTTGAAAATGTGTTAGGTTACCAATTATTATGTTGATTTATGAGAATGATGCTATGATTTGCATTATATAAACTATGTGATATATGTGTTGATGATTCAATATGTACAATGCAATTGGTTATGTATACCCCAAATGATGAGATGTGAAGCCATTATTGTTGGCTATAATGATGTAAATGAAATATTGAGGCATTGTGCCTAGATGATTATGAGAAAATGAGAATGAAATTGATAATGAAATAATAACAGAATTGTGTGCCTAATATATTATTCAATTTTCAGAGTTTTGTTATAGGTGGCATGCCTAAAAGTAGCAATCCCTTGAAGCTGGGCTGGGTTTGGTCCTTGAAGCCAAGTTGGGTTGATGCTTAGCTCCCCTTGAAGCTTGGTTGGGCCTAGTCCTTGAAGCCTAGTTGGGATGTTACATATGAGATGCTTCTCACTGTGATAATGATTTGTCTACGGGCTTGATAAATGTGATTATTGGACCAAAACATTAACTCTGGAATTTGAATGGCATATTAGTCTCTTTTGGGCCCATGCTTGTCTTTGCTTAAATGTAAATCATGAATGATGAAACAATTGAATAATATAATGAAATGTAATGTTATGAAATATGATATTCTTGTGTATTGTTTCTAATTCTTACAAGTATGACATTGGCATTACATTGAATCATATTGTTATTGTGGTTTGTATCACTAAGCCTATGGCTTAGCATGATTGTGGTTCATCGCGCAGGTGACAGGGTAGATCCAGTTAAACCGGAGAGTTCAGCTAGGCCAAGTCGAGTCTACACTTGTGATCCCTTGTGAAGAGTTGATTGTTGAACTTCAAGATCAGAGATGAACTGGCAAGCATGTATAAAATCTATGTTTTTGCAAATATTGAATTTGATGTATACATATGTATAATTCTATATTTTTGTATTTATGGATTTTGATGTATATATATATGTATATTATGCTACATTTTTCGCTGCTTAATAAACAAATGTTTTATCTATTAGGCTTTATAATATAACTTAAATGTTTTAAATCTTTCTTATATTGTTAAATTGAAAGATTGGTTTTCTTTAAAATAGACCGTGACATTCTTGTATCCGGTATACGTATATTACAGATGTGGTTGTATGTAGTGTGCGTATAGGGGTGTTACAAAAGAAGAGTTAATGAGGAAATGCAGAAATGGACACACCCAAGAGACACGCCAAGGCCTTGGCCGTGTCCCATTTAAAGATCAAAGCAAAGTTTTGAAATAGTGGAAAATATACTCAGGAGACATGGCCAAGCCACTGGCTTGGCCTTGTCCCACTTGGAAAAGAAGAAAAATTTGGGTAGCCATGGACATGGCTACATGTCTTAGACATGTCTACACGAAAATGAGTGACACAGCCAAGTAACTCATGACTTGGTTGTGTCTTGTGAAAATTCTTTCAATTATTTTACATGAAATGGGGGACAAAGTGGGAGCCAACAAGTGCCATCTTTTAAAAAGAAATATTAAAAGAAGAAAAAGGGTGCCTAATTCATGGGATGAAGACTTAAATAATGAGAAAGTGGGAGACAAAGTGGAGTGCGTGAGTTGGAAAGCATGCTTTGTGTCCTAAGAAATTAAAAAGAATGGAAGGAAGACATATACATATACACATTTTAGAGGAAGAGAGGGGGGGGGGTTCTCTTTTAGTTCATCATCTTGTTCTTGGTCTTGAGAGAGACCAAGAACATCACCTTCATCTTCATCTTCCATTTCCTCCATAAACAAGATCTTTGACATTTTTAGGATAAAATTGGTGAGCAACCTCTTTTGAAGGTTAGGGTTTGAAGAATGCTTGATTGAGGAGTTGGGGGCTTGAGAGAGTGACCATTCCATCTTTCAAGAGGAGAGCCACAGATTGAAGAAGGCTTGTCAGTTCTTCATCATATTCAAAGTGGTGCTAGGAGAAAGACTAGAAGTCCAACTCTTAGCATCTTCAAAGGCATTTTTATATTCTCTCTTTTCATTCATTTTTAGATTGTTATTATTTGTTAAGAACATTAATATTTCAATGTACAATTGTGATTTGATTTATATTGAGATGAATATTTATTTTAAATTGATGATGATGAGCTAAATTACTCATGTCTAGGGTTTGTAGTAGATTTGATTGAATGACTTGATTTGATATTTCCATTAATATACCTTGTTGTTGGTTGATTGCATTGGATTGAATGTTAGGTTTATAAATTAGCTACCTGTTAATCTCTAGATATTGAATGAAGGACCGAGAGGTGAAATTTGATATTGAAATTATGCAATCAACTACACTAAGAATGAATTAGAAATATAAGTTCTAGGGTTTTATTAATTTTCAATTTCTAAACAATTGGTTGTTGTTAATTCACGAATGTGAAAAATAATGAATTTGTAATTACTAATTAAACTCAAGGAACAAATTAAAATATAAGGTCATGATAATGGATAATTTTAAGAATTAAGCCTTGATTAATTTGATTTACAACCACAGGCACTATTCCTAGAATTGTATTAATCTTGTACAACCATTACATGCGTTACTTTTAATTTTAATTGCTTTTCACCACTACTTCAAGCATCACACTCTTGCCTTTAAATTTCATGCTAATCAAACTATTACAAAACAATTCCTTCCTTGTAATATGACCTTGGGGCAATCACCCTTGCTACAATTACCTCATATGCTTGCGAGTGTCGTTTGTAGTAGTAATAAGTTGGGTGCAACAAGTTTTTTGCACCGTTACCGGGGAAGGCAATTATTGTTAGTAGTTTGATTTTTTATTTATTTAAATTGTTTAATTATTTTAAGTGTTTCATTTTTGAATTACTACTTGTTTATTGTAAAGATACAGTTCTCAAGGCACAAGGGAGTTTATGATACGAATGCTAATTTTGAAATGGCATGGCAATTAGCAGAATTAACAAATGAACTTCAGATGTTAAATGCAAGTGGAAGAGCACCTATGCCTACTCGTAGATTATGTCCAGCATGTGGCATTGCAGCATATAGTGCAAACACGTGTTCATTTGGTTTTGAACAATACCAAGTGATGCAAGAGGAAGAATACACATTTGAAAGTTTCCAGCCAAGGGGGTAGAAATGGCCCATATTCCAATCCTTATAATCCAAGTTGGAGAAGCTACCCAAATTTTTCTTGGAAAAACCAGCAACAAATTCCACCTCATCAATTTCTTCAACCTTATCAAAGAAGTTTTTCCTTTCAAGGAGAATTTTCAAATTACGATCAATTCAAGAAACCCACTTTGGAAGATAATTTAAATGCCTTTATTCAAATTAGTGCACCAAATCAAGATCACCTTAAGAAACCCACATTGGAGGATAGTTTGAATGCCTTTATTCAAATTAGTGCACAAAATCAAGATCAATTCAAGAAACCTATAGTGGAAGATAATTTTAAAGCTTTCCTTCAAATTAGCACACAAAATCGGGAAGGGAGCAATAAGAGGTTTGATTCTTTGGAGGTATCATTGAAGAAGGTGGAAACTCAAGTTGGGCAATTGACAAATCAACTCCAAGCACACCAAAAAGAGAAATTTCCTAGCCATTAGAGCAAGTCAATGCAATCACAAATTTGAGAAGTGAACAAGTGATATATAACAAATTTTGTAATTCCATTGATGCAGGTACTAATCAAGAAGAAAATGGCGAGGAGATACAACCCAACATAGAGGAGCTAAGTCAATCAAAGGAGGAGGAGAATTTGGAAGCATCAACTTCAACAAAATTGCATGAACCACCAAATCCTTATATGCCACCAATTCCATTTCCAAGTAGACTGAAGGAAGAGAAACAAGGTAAGAAACTTTTCAAAATCTATGACATGCCCTATAAAGAAGATAGTGAAGATAAGCTTGAGAAGGCCATGACCTTGGAAGTAGAGCCTAAATTTTCCAATTCAAAAATTGAGGAGAGCAAATTAATCTTAAATGATGAGGTTGTTGAGAGGGGACTTCAGATTGCTAAAGTGGATAAGAAAGAGATTCAACCAAACTTGGTTGAAGTTAAAAAGACCCCAAAAATTTTGGAATATGTTTTGGATGGGGAGAACAGTATGCAACCAATGATATCTCTTCCACTCTCGGTGGTGAGGAGGAGCAAAAAATGAATATAGCCATGTTGCATACTAAAAAAGGTTTTTACTAAGTTCTTCTAGCATTGGAGGATCACCGCAAGACAATCTTCACATGTTCCCTTTGGACAATTGCTATTCAAAGGATGCTACTTAGGCTTTGCAATACACTGGATACCTTTCAGAGTTGCATGCTATTAAATTTTTTAAACATGGGCAACAATTGTATTAAGGATGGAAGGAGCACTTCATATCGCATATGGGAATGATGGAAATTAGGTTTCATCTAAACTTCTCTCTTTTAATTTATGCATGCTCACATTAGGGACAATGTGAATCTAAGTGTGGGGTGCAGTTTGTGTTTTGACTTTTAATTTATCTTTGTTTAAGTTTAGTTAATGTTTTTCTTTTAATAAATGAATTTTGAAAAGTTCAATTGTTATAAGGTTGTTGATAGATGACCTTTAAATTTTTGAAGCATGAATTTTAGAATTGATTAGAATTGGTACTTATTGTCAATTTTGATGATTATTCTTTGCATCACCATTAAACTAGTGAGGAACTGAGCCATCAACTTATTATTCTTTATTTTGTGTAAACATCTTTGATTGATGAATTGCTAGAACTTTCTTTGACATACATTTTGAGACTACATAAAAATTTCAATTAGGCATCAATAAGATTAAGGCAATTAGGTGAACCTATTTTGGCTTAAAAAGACCAACCTTATATCCAACCTTAGTTAGCCAATTTTGAGCTTATTTTATTTTTCCTTTTCTTTCTTTTTCACAAAACCATTAGCTTGAACCTTGTTGTTTTAACTATTATCCTTGCATTAGGTCAAGAGCATTTTAAGAGCATTTATGATTAAGTGTTGTGTTAAATAAAGTATGGGGTTAAATTTAGTGGGCTCAAAATTACAAATTATTATCTTCTTTAGTTGCAAACCTTAAAAAATAGAAAATAAATAAATAAATAAATAAAAATAATAGAAGAAGTTGTTGTTTTTCGTAGGGCTGGAATAAGTTTGGGAATAATCATTGTAAGATTTAATAAGTGAGTTCCCTTGAAAAGCTCTTTAAGGTCAAGGGGTAGGTGAGAGGAAGGTGTTTTGGGATTGTTGGGTTATACATATGATCGGTTACTTCATTCTTGAAGTGATCTTGAACTTAATGAATAAGCTCACATTTCCTAAATGTCATGCCTTTACCTTAGCCCCATTATAACCCAATGAAAGACCTTATGATTGATGCTTAATTGTAATTAGGTGGTGGAGATTTGATTGATAAGGAAGCCTATAGAGATAATCTTTCATTGATTGTTGAGAGCTTGAACACTACCTGATTAAACACTTAAGAGGTTTTGTGAGGGAGTGACAATTTTTGGTATGCATGGATTGACCATTAAACTGCTTGAGTATCAATTGTTCTTGATTTGATAATGATTGTGGATTTAATAAAATGGGAGTCTTGATACATCAACTCTTGAACTTGACTAAATTTATCTTGTTTAGTTTGCTTTGATTTTGACTTTGCTTGGGACAAGCAAAGAATTAAGTGTGGGGTAGTTGTTTGGATCATCTATGTGTTTATGTTTAGTGTGATTTTATTGGCTTTTGATTGATTTTTCTTTTAATTTGTGTTTAAAGTATTTGATTCAGGTTACAATGGAGCTTTAATTGAAATTGATGGATTATTAAGTTGAAAAACATGAGAGACGGCCAAGACACTTCATGGCTTGGCCGTGTCCATCATCCAAGGAAAGAGGCAGGAAATTTTGGTAGGGACAAACACACCTAAGAGACATGGCCAAGCCACTGGCTGTGTCTCACCAATTGAACAAAGCAAAGAAGAGTCAATGAGGAAATGTAGAAATGGACACACCCAAGAGACACGGCGAAGGCATTGGCCTTGTCACATGACACGGCCAAGGCCTTGATCGTGTCCCATCTAAAGATCAAAGCAAAGTTTTTGAAATAGTGGAGAACACACTCAGGAGACACGACCAAGCCACTGGTTGTGTCACATGACATGACCAAGACCTTTGCCATGCCCTACTTGGAAAAGAAGGAAAATTTGGGCAGCCATGGACACGACCACATGGCTTGGCCGTGTCCATAAGAAAATGAGTGACACGATGAAAATTCTTTCAATTATTTTACATGAAAGGGGGGACAAAGTGGGAGACAATAAGTGCCATCTTTTAAAAAGAAATATTAAAAGAAGAAAAAGGGTGCCTAATTTATGGGATGAAGACTTAAATAATGAGAAAGTGGGAGACAAAGTGGAGTGTGTGAGTTGGAAAGTGATAGGACTATATTTTGCACATAATTTAATGATTATTCTAGTTATATTTTTATTGTTATCAATTGAATTTGATAAATCTTTATTGTGAAAGCTAGAATATTCATCATTTCAAGTATAGAGTTGCAAGTATGAAAAAAAAGCTTATTTTGGCTAAAAATCATGGAAAAATGAAAATGAGGTCAAATAAAGCTCAAAAATGGAAAATAATGAATTTACATTGACTTATTATAAATCATGATACATGATTTTGAACTTGAAAATGGAATTAAAGATGAGAAATCAAGAGGTTCAGATTTGTTTTGAATCCATGGGCCAAATCTATCAAAAAGCCATGGCCATGGGATTTGATTTGAAGCTGTCCAAGTTTTTCAATGATAAAAATTGCAAGGGCAGAAGCATTTTGAAAGCCACAATAGTGGGGCTCAAAGGCCACGACCATGGCATTGATTTTGGCTCTTTTTTGTAGAGATTTTGCATATTTTAGAAGCATATTGAAAGCCACGACCATGGCACTCAAAACCCACGACCGTGGGATTGATTTCTCTACTGTCCGAGCCAAGAAAGAGAAGAAAAATCAAGTTGGTAGTTTCAACTTCAATGCCACGGCCATGGTATTGAAAAAGCCACGACCATGGCCTTTTAGACCGACCATTTTATAGCTCTAAAGTGCTCAAACCGACCAATCCAACTCATGCCACGACCATGGCACTCAAAAGCCACGACCGTGGGTCAAAAATTCATGACTTTGAGCAGACAATTGGGTAGGTGGTGAACCAAACAAGATGTGGCCTAACCTTTTAAGTTTTTCCCCACTAAAGAAGCTTCCAAACACTCTATTTAAACACACTTCCTCTAAAGTGAAAGGAGGAGAGAAGATTATATTAGATTCATCCTAATAAATTTAGTTTAGAAGTGTGAAATTCTGCTTCAAGGAGGAGTTCAAGATCCAAGTCAAGATCTGCTTCAAAGAAATAGAGTTTGATATTTCTTATTCCTTTTAAATTATTTCTTCATTTACCAATTTGAATATTTGTAATGTTTTTATTTCAATAATGAAGAACTAATCCTCTTTAGCGTTGGTCCCTTTAATTGAATTTATCATGGAGCTATAAATGTCTATTTGAATTAATTTAGTTATCCCTTGATTATTTTGTTGTCTTTAATCTTAATGCTTTGATTATCTGGCCAATGATTAATTGATTTGAGATGTTGTGCGATAGAGTGAGAGTGGAAGCATGACATTAGTCCAAGGAGATAACAATCTTAAGTAAGTTTCTCACTTAGAGATAAGGTTAAACCCTTAAGAGGTTGATTCAAGATTCTCATAAAACCTAATGAATTGATTTAATTACTTATGATCACGAGAGTAGATGTAAGGATTAAAGTCGATATTGGTTCTAATACTTGAGATCTAATACTTGAACTTAATTTAGGAGAATCCAACCATTGATAAAAGGAAAACTGAATTAAATAGATACCATAGAGAATCCATGATAAATCAATGAAGGTGACCAAACCCAAAGTCTTAAATTATTAGAAATTTATTCTTGATTCATTGTCATTTTAGTTAGCTCAATCATAAAATTAAATTTGATTATCCAAATATTAATCAGTTTAATTGTTTGGCACTTAGAATTAACCTCCTCATGGGAACGATACTCTACTCATCATATATTAATTGTTAACGATATGGGCACTTGCAGATAGTGAGGCCGAGGCCGCAACAGAAAGCATGCTTTGTGTCTTAAGAAATTAAAAAGAATGGAAGGAAGACATATACATATACACATTTTAGAGGAAGAGAGGAGGGTCCTCTCTTGGTTAATCATCTTGTTCTTGGTCTTGAGAGCGACCAAGAACATCACCTTCATCTTCATCTTCCATTTCCTCCATAAACAAGATCTTTGACATTTTTGGGATAAAATTGGGTGAGCAGCCTCTTTTGAAGGTTAGGGTTTGAAGAAAGCTTGATTGAGGAGTTGGAGGCTTGAGAGAGTGACCATTACATCTTTCAAGAGGAGAGCCATTGATTTAAGAAGGCTTGTCAGTTCTTCATCATATTCAAAGTGGTGCTAGGAGAAAGACTAGAAGTCCAACTCTTAGCATCTTCAAAGGCATTTTTATATTCTCTCTTTTCATTCATTTTTAGATTGTTATTATTTGTTAAGAACATTAATATTTCAATGTACAATTGTGATTTGATTTATATTGAGATGAATATTTATTTTAAATTGATGATGATGAGCTAAATTACTCATGTCTAGGGTTTGCAGTAGATTTGATTGAATGACTTGATTTGATATTTCCATTAATATACCTTGTTGTTGGTTGATTGTATTGGATTGAATGTTAGGTTTATAAATTAGCTACCTGTTAATCTCTAGATATTGAATGAAGGACTGAGAGGTGGAATTTGATATTGAAATTATGCAATCAACTACACTAAGAATGAATTAGAAATATAAGTTCTAGGGTTTTATTAATTTTCAATTTCTAAACAATTGGTTGTTGTTAATTCACGAATGTGAAAACTAATGAATTGGTAATTACTAATTAAACTCAAGGAATAAATTAAAATACAAGGTCATGTTAATGGATAATTTAAGAATTAAGCGTTGATTCAATTGATCTACAACCCTAGGCACCATTCCTAGAATTGTATTAATCTTGTACAACCATTACATGTGTTACTTTTAATTTTAATTGCTTTTCACCACTACTTCAAACATCACACTCTTGCTTTTAAATTTCTTACTAATCAAGCTACTACAAAACAATTCCTTCCTTGTGAGATGATCTTGGGGCGATCACCGTTGCTACAATTGCCTCGTATACTTGTTAGAGTCACTTGTAGTAGTAATAAGTTGAGGTCAACACTAAGGATTGCTAATAACAATTGTTGCTAATCCTTGATGAGTCTGTTTGACCTTTATTTATAAGGAATGATTAGGTTAACTCATAAGCCTATACTCATTTCCTAATCAAACATGATTTCTTGAAACATATTGAACAACTTAATGAACTAGACCCATATCAAACTAAAATCCTCTTAATTCGAGGCTAAATTGACCATATCAAACTAAAAATTTCCTAATACGACATGGACTAGTGCCCATTTCAAATTGGGCATGCCCCAGTTTGATATGGGCAATTCTATATCAAACTAGGGCATTCCCAATTTGATATTGGCGTTGATATCAAACAGGGAAAGCCCCAGTTCGATATGGACATGTCCATATCGAATTAGGGTGTGCCCAATTTGATATGGGCACACTTATATTGAACTGGGCAGTCCCAGTTTGATATGGACCCATCAATATCGATCTGGGGAGCCCCAATTCGACATTAATGCCCATTCTAGAACCAGAAAGGTTTCATATTATTTTTTTAGGATTAAAAATCCTATTTTGGACCATCTCAAGGTTTTAAAAGCTGAATTGGACTACTTTAGGCCTTATAAAAATTGGACCAATAAAAAACTTAAAACATGTTTAAGCCATTAAGAATGGACCGATAAGCTCTTAAGCCATCTTTAATCAGGACCGAACTAGCTTAAGGTCAAAATTAAGGGTCTACACTAGCAAAATCAATTGTAGGCCTAGTTTACATTAAGATTTATCTATCATGGGCTTCTTTGAAGTATGAAACAATAGTTGTTTTTTCAAGATAGAAAATATATTTATATTAAGCCTTTTAATTTGGTTTTAATCCCAATATAGCATAAAAGCTATCTTTTGTTGATCCAATGGATTAAAGCTTAATTAATGGGAGTTATCATGGACTGACTTCTAATTTGAAAATACAACTTTTGGTTAAACCGTCCGAGTGAATTGTTTGAAAACAAAATACCCCATGTTGATAGTTTATTGACCATATACCTAGGAAAAGAAACTCAACATTTGTGTTTGGAAGTTATAAGGTTGGAAGGTCCATTCCTACTATATTGAGTTGATTTGTTTAGTTTATTTGTTACCTATGCATCCATGCATACATGCATTTGCATATGGTGGCAAGAACCTATGCTATTGCAATACCGCAAGTGCACAGGTCGCTCAAGTAATAAAGTAGTGAGTGAGTTATCATTCCACTGAGGACAATGCTAAGTACTAGTGCAAATTTTAACTATTGTTTAGCAAATTAATAGTTTTGTGAAGTTTTGTAATTAAAGATAATTAACTTAATAAATGAAAATAGAGAGAGATTGAGTGTTGAATGAATTGATTGATGATGAGAATACTATCTAGATATTGAATCCCCCTAGCTTCAATTATATTTATGAAAATCAATTCAATTAAACCAAATAATAGAGTTGAATTGGTATTCCTCTAAATTAGACTAAAACCTTTCTCAAGTGAATTAATCCCTAATCATTAAGTAGAATGCTGAAATCTCTTCTAAAACATAATTAAATAGATCTTGCATTAAGAATAAGGAATTATAAACCAAAGGATCTTGTAAGTCTATCTCTAGTACTCAAATCAATCCTCAATCCTTGTGAGTATTCAATTCATATCAAGCTTTCTCAAGTCAATAATTTGAAAATTGTAACCAATCAATAAGCATGCTATTATCAATTGGAAATAGATTATTAAGCATCATAAGAATAAAACAACTCAATCAAATGATTTAATTAAATAAAATTATTCAATCCATACAATAAAGCTAGGGTTCATCAATATCTAGATAGATAATAAGTTAGTTCATGTTCAAAATCAAAAAACCAGAACAAGAGAAATAAGAAAAAGAATCCAAACAATCCATTGCAAATAATTCGTATATCTTCACTTGAATTCTTGAATCTTGGTTTAGATCTTGTTTAAAATATGTCTTCACCTTCAATCTCAGCTCCAAAACTCTCCTCTTTCCTTTAGAAGTCGGCTCTAGGTTATAAAATCTGAAAATCGGATCCCTAATTTGTGCTTCAGCTCAACTTTTATAATGTAGATAATTTCGCTTGACACGCCCATTGACACTCCCATGTCATTGGGCGTGTCATTGCCACTGGAATTTTGAACATAAGGCACGTCCAGTGACACACCCATGTCACTGGGCGTGTCACAGCTACTGTGAATCATTGCAAAAGGCACACTCGGTGACACGCCCATGTCACTGGGCATTTCAATGCTTCTGTATGCAGCATCAAGGGCACATCCATTGACACGCCCATGTCCATGGGCATGTCACTTGAAGAATTTTTCTCTTTTCTTCTACTTTCACCCGTAATTCCTCCGAAATGGCCATACACCTCAAAATACAGAGAATTCATGAAATTAACCATAAAAAGCACTTGAACAAACAAATTAAACTCAATTGGATAATAATCATATTAAGAAATAGGGGCAAAATATCATCAATTGTGCACTTATCAAATTCCCCCACACTTGAGTTTTTGCTTGTCCTCAAGCAAACTAAATCACTATAATAAGTAAAAATGATGGACCCCCTCTATATACAAAAAGAAAAGAAAAGTTTTGACAATACTCGAATCATAAAACCCCCACGTTCTCAACCAAAAACTAATTCACAATCATAACAGCTGAATAAAAAGTTTCAAAACAATAATTTCACAGACCTAAAATCTAAAAATCCAGAGTTAAAAGATTGAACATAAAATTCCAGAAAATCCAAAAGCCATGAACAAAGTACGAAAAATGTAAATTTTTTCTTAAGTTCTCTTACCCTTTTTTTAAATGTATATACACATATATATGTATTTTAAGGAGCCCGACTTGTTTGAACTGATACTAACCTTTTGACGCGAAGGTAAACATGTGTGATGCCGACCCCCGGTTACTCAGCCAGAATCAACGTTTAAATTGCTACTAGCACTATTCATGATTCCAACTCATTTGTTTTAATTCAAGAGTAAAAATAAGCGAAACAGGGATAAATTTTCAAAGCTCCTTTAATTAGAATTATTTATTTATATTTATATTTATATTTATATTTTTAAACAACTCAAGGGTCAAAAACTTAAGGGTCAAACACTTAAGGGTCATACTAAGTCCGACTCAAGAATCTAAGCAATTATAACATGCTAAAAAATGTAACTAAGGTTTTAAACTTCAGATGTGTCCAATTTTCATTAATCCACAACCCAATTATAGCTATTACAATCGATCCTCAGCAATTGATCAAGATCACTAAGTTAACCTCAACAAGAAATTGTCATTTAGGAAATCACAAATTAATTCAACATATAAAGGGGAACCATCTCAATTCACATTTATTACAACAATCTAGCTTACTTAAATCCAAAAACAATTTGCAGAAATTAATTGAGACAAATGAATCAAATTGAAAGAATGAAATAATAAAAACTCAATCAAGAAAGTATACCTCTCCCCCACACTTAAGACGCATATTGTCCTCAATGTGTGTGCAAAATAAGAAATAATGAAGAGAGAGAAAAACTGCTCTTTCATGTCCATGAATGGATAAATATGAGAATGATGCCAAGAGTATGGTGAAGGTGAATTATGCATAAACAAGGTTAAGACATAAATAAATGAAATAAACAAACAAAAGAAACAATCTGTAAAGAAAATATCAATTGTCCAAAAGGAATAAAAAATAAAGAAACAAAAAAAGGATATTAAATGAGCAACGAAATGAAAATAGAATAAAATAAAATAAAAATGTGGGCTAGTGAAAAATCGGTGAATCGCTGGAATCGTCACCACTGGTCTCATCATTGGAGACATCAACTGGAGTTGTAGGTGCAGGAGCAGGAGCAGGAGCAGATGACTGGTATGGTGGAGGTGGTGGTTACGAAGGGTGAAACCCTTGATACCGCCAGAACTCTAACATGGATTGCTCCAGCCATTGCCTTCTCAAGATCTCGTGATCCAACTGGGCTTGGAAAAAAGTAGTCTGTTCAAGTATGAACTGCTGCATCTGGTCCTGCTGAGTTAAGATCTTATTCTAATTTAGCTCGATATTCCCTATCTTCCCTTCAATCCAACAAATCTAATGCACTAAATCTTTGGGTTTCCTATCATCATCCCACTCAACATTAACTGATTGGCGGCAATCTCGGAATGCAGGAGTTTGGACAAAAGAAGGGCCAGCGACAGTGGATGAACCGGAAAATCTGTCGGCAGAGGTGGTGGTATATCCGAAGGAAGAGCAGAAGGGGCTGCCTTTGGTATATCTAAATCCATAGGAGGTGCCTGCAGCCCAGCTACCTTCTCCTGGTTCAGTCTCTTTAATGTGTCCTTACCCAACAACTTGGGCATACCATCCACCGTCATAGGGAGGCAGCCATCTAACACACCCAGGCGACGAGTGAGTCTTGTGACATACATGCCACCATGTAAAGAACATGATGCTCCCTTTTTAGACTGCTCATATAAAAAATGTGTGATGGCAGGTGCGACATTACACCGGGTCTTTCTGTACCATGCAATGCAGGAAAAATAGATCTCGCAAGCTTACCACCCCTGTGCTATTCAGCCGAGTTATAAAAGTGTGAACTAATAGGTTGTGCACCACTCGGCAAGGGAAGGACTCGAAGTTGGATGCCTTAGAAACCTTAGGTTGATATTTATCCGCAGTGGGTGCAAAGGTCCGCCAAACCCGAGGAGGAGTAACCTCAAACTCGACAAAATCCACCTCAAAGTTCAGATAATCAAAAGTCTTTACCTCCTATTTAGTATATAACCCGAGATGCACCCCAAGGTCATTAATGCTCATGTTGAATCTCTGCCCTCCCATTCTAAATTTAATTGTTGGCTCAGTAATTAATACCTTGGTCTTCTGGAACTGAAAGGTGCAGTAAAATTCCAATGTTAGCTTTCGATAGGAAGGCTCATTGATGGAGAATAGTTGGTCCCACCTTTGTTGATTAATCAATTCCCGAATATCTGCTGCAATATTTGCCAGTTCCATAGCGTCCCAATCTAAAACACGAGATGGGTGCCATTCTTTGTTACCAAAAAGTTTGAATCACCTCCTTTCCTCGACATTCGAAAATCTAAGGCATTTGTGGGTGGCCATGAATTTAGAAGTTGGACGTATAGCGGGTTGACTAGAACTGCCTTTCCCTTGTGCATGTTTGGCTGGAAGCTGGGAGGATGATTATTTGCAAGAGCCCATTGTCTGCTTGTCTGCAAATCAAACAAAAAGATTCCTCAATAAAAATAAAAGTATAGACCCACAAAAGTCCGACACAAAGTTACCGAAAAACCGGCATTATAATGATGAAGCATAATGTATATCCCAATAAAATTAATGCTAAAAGCCAATTTAAACCAAATGTAATCGACCTATATCAACACACACTTAATCAACAAAAGTGACAAACCAATTCGAACGACGGCAATTCCCACAATAACAATACCATTTTCCAAAAATAACGATTAACTATAACCCAATAAGCGAATCAATCAATATATAACTCAAACACAAACTAATTCAAAAATAAACAAATGCCGAATCAAAACGGAATAAAAAATAAACAAAAGCAAAATTAATCAAATGCCACAAAAATTACGATAAAAAAAACAAAGCAAAATAAAGCAAACGCATCATAAATCTTGCAACTCTAAGGAAAAGAAAAGAAAATACAAGGAATTCATATGAAAAATGAAAGAAAAACGAAAGAAATCCAACAAAAATCGAAAAAATTTATATTTCGTTCCTGAAAAATGCAAAATTCACGTGGATCGAGTAAATTCAAACAGAAATCGAGCAAATCCGTGCAAATAATGCAAACCGGGAATGAGAATCTCTCTTAAAGTGATTGGGTGTGTGAATGTGCCAGTGGGTGTGCAAGAAATTTGAGAGAAATGAGAGAAAATGAGAAAGAAAACTGAAATTTGTGTGAAAAATTACTTTGCTTCTATATATAAAGACGTCGGCATGCCAGTGACATGGCCGTGTCACTGGGCGTGTCCTATAATATAAGAGACAGTGTATACGACATGCCCACAGACACGGCCGTGTCCATGGGCGTGTCACATGTACTGAATGAATCAATAAACGACATGCCCATTAACACGGCCCTAATTTTTTTCTAATCCTTAGTCCTTTAAAACTTTAAAAACCATAAAAACACAAATGTTATAATTTTACACAGTAAGCTTAAAACATAATTCAATGAGTAATCGTAAGTCATAAATCAAAAGTATTTTAAAGTGTTCAAACCCTAATTTCATGATTTCACCATTCAAATATTAATTTGGTTAATCAAAGAGTTTTACCAATTTTTTAAAACATAAAATCTTAATCTATTTTAATTCCTTTAAAAACTCACAGTAGCCTAATTCCACAAATTCCAAAACCCTAAACACATGAAATAAATAACCCTAAATGGAAACAGTAGCTATAATTTAGATTTTTATTTGCCTTATTCAATTCTATATTTAATTATGCTTTAATTTATTTAAGTTCAATGCTTGATTTATTTAATTTATCATGGATAGATGTTTACTTTTCTATTGATGTTTAATACCTTTGATGAATGATTTACTTATGATGAATGGTTATTTACTTTTGTCAATTTATTTAGATTTCCAAATGTTGTAAGAGGTTTGTTTCCACTCGGTGGGTACCTTATTAGTTAAATATCATGTAATTTAATTTTTTTTATATTTTAGAACCAATATAAAGGACATGTTTTCTACCGTTCTGTGGGTGTCCTATTTAAACATGGATGTAAGGGCATGTTTCCATCCTCGGATAGGTGTCCATTTATTTGTTTTGTTTGGACATTGTTTTGATTTTAAATATATCGATGCTTTATTTTAATTATTATGTGTAAGATGGATAGTGTTGTTATATTTAAGAATTTTATAATATTAAGACCTGTAAAGGAGGCCGGTACCAATGAACCGGGCGTTGTGGGGGTGCTGGGCCATTTCTCACCTTCCCCACACGTACCCAACTTTTCAAAACCATTAGAGGGTTAGGGATTCCTTAGAAATTGAGACATCCACCCCTTTCTTTTTTCCTGGCCCGTTCGGGTGGCGACTCCATTTTCTCTAGACTTAGGCCCGTGTTCTCTAAGGCCCCTAGCCTAAACAGTGCTGAAGTCGCAAGAACCATTCCACCGGGAATGGGGGCAAGAATCCCCGCTCACAGTGGCGACTCCACTGGGGATAAGAGAAGTTGATTCCGTTGGTCTTTTTATTATTCTATTCTTTCTTATAATGATATTATCCATTGCATCATATTAGATTGCATTGTGTGCGTGAGTTAGGATGCCCTTGTTACCCGTGTTATGTTATGTAAGGGATACCATACTTTCACTCAAGGTATGGAGATCGAGCATGGCATAACCACTCATAGTCTCGTACAATTTGGTATATACTTGCTATGGGAACCTAAGCTTTTTTACCCAAAGACTAAAGCTCATGTAATTGGCCTAGTTACTTTCCTTAGGTTTTACCCCAAATGCATGTTGTTTGACTATGGTTAATTTATCATAGCTTAAATCATGGCTTATTTGGTTTGCTCTTTTTCTAATATGACTGAGTATATTGTAAGCTCAAAATAAATTTTTCTTTAAGAAATCCAAAAGGCCAAAGCTATTTTTAAAACATTTCAAAATGGTCTTTGGATATAAGACTTTTCTAAAAACAAATTAAAAATTCTTTTGCTCATGGCCCAAATACTAAGCCCAAAATCCATTTTTTTGTAAGATCCTTTTACAATGGGCTTAGAAATAAAATTACTTTTATCCAACCTTTTCTTACAAAGAGCTTGCAAATTATTTAGGTCAATTACGAAATACCAAAAATCAATTGTGAGCCTAGTTTATACTAAGAATGATTAATCATGGGCTTGTTTTTGGCATGAACCATTAATTATTCTTTTCAAGTGATAAATCTATCTATAATAAACCTTTTAATTTAGTTTTAATCCAATATAGCATAAAAGCTACTTTAGTTGGTTGAATGGATTAAAACCTAATTAATGGGAATTATCATGGATTGATTTCCATCTTCGAAAATATAACTATTGGTTGAAACGTCCGAGGGAATTATTCGAAAGCAAGGTACCCCATGTTGGTATTTTGTTAGCCATATACCTAGGAAAAGAGACTCGCCATTTGTGTGTGGATGTTATAAGGTTGGAAGGAACATCCTAATTATCTTTCTTTGTTGATTGTTTGTGCATACATGCATACATTTGTATCTCATTAATCCTTTCTGGCTCACAGCCCTGGATTACGATAGTTCAAAAGCTTACAACAATCCAACCTACGCCGGAGACAAAGTATCTAGCAACGACTTAATCACTTACTCACCAAAAACAAGGAAGCCCGAACAAATTCAAAGAATGGTGGATGAAGCCCTCAAAGCCAAAATGGAAGAAATAAAAGAGGCCCTAGCTGAGAATATGAAGAACCAATTGACTGCAATCTTAGAAAATCATGCCAAGGCATTTGCTGAAGTGGTTTTTGATGATGAAAAAGTGATCATTGATGATGATGATGATTGGGCTCAATACTACCAAAATGCTCAAAAGAAGAAAAAGGAGCCAAAGTTTGTTGAAAGATCAACTATAGAGAAGACCAAAATTTCTGATGTTGAAAAGATTATTGTTGATTTGGATAAGAAATTTGAGAAGAAGCTGAAAACTGAAGAAATGTCTGAAGTTGACAAATTATTTGAGCTCGATGAAGAAGTTCAATACAAATTCAAGATGCCATCCTTTGCTAGATACAATGGTACTGGAAATCCTCATCTCCATGTGAAGTAGTATATCACTACTATGCAGTCTGCTTGAGCTACTAAGGCTCAAACTCTAAGGTACTTCATGCTCTCATTGGACCCTGTTGTCCAAAATTGGTTCAATACCTTAGATGATGGAACACAAAAGAATTGGTATTTGCTATACAAGGCCTTCATCCAGCAATATGGGTATTGTTGCACTCGAATTAAGTACTACTACAAAGCATCACTCGCAAGTATACGAGGTAGCTGTAGCAAAGGTGATCGCCCCAATGTCATTTCCCCAAGAAGGTGTGGTTCGTAATAGCTTGATTGACAAGTATTTAAATGCGGAAGTGTTTGTTGTATGAAATGTGCAAGATTAATTTAAACCTAAAATTAACGTGCGTACGTTGAAGTGTGTGATGGGTGTGCAAGATCAAATCGATTCTTGGGAAGGTGCCTAGGGTCATAGGTCCATTCAATCAAAGCTCAATTCTCAATTGTCCATTAACATAACCTTGTAAATTAATTTGTTCCTTAAGATTAATTAGTCAATTACCAATCCATTAGTTCTCACATTCATGAATTAATAATGACCAATTCTTTTATATTACCAAATTAACGAAAACCCTAGAACTTATATTTCTAATTCATTCATAGGGTGGTCGATTATATAGTTTCGATATCGGATTTCACCTCTCGGTTCGTCATCCAATATTCAAAGATCAATAGGTAGCTAATCTATCAACCTAGCATTTAATGCAATACAATCAACCAAAAACAAGGAACATCAATTTAAATATCAAATCAAGACATTCAACCAAATATACTACAAGCCCTAAACATGGGTATTTAGCTCAACATCATCAATTTATAACAAATATTCATCTCAATACAAAACAATTACAAATTGTTCATTGCAATATCAATCTCTTAATACAACAACAACAATAAGAAATGAATTAAAAGAGAGAATAGAAAAACCCCTTGTGAAGATGCCAAGAGTAGGATTACTAGTCTTCCTCCTAGCTCCATTTTGATATTTGATGAAGAACTCAAGCCCTCTTCAATGGTTGATTCCCCTTTGCAATGTGGAATGGAGCTTTCTCAAGTCACCAAACCTTTGGATGGAGCTTTCTCAAGTCACCAACTCTTCAATTGATTTTGCCTTTGGAAGATGGAATGGAGCTTTCTCAAGTCACCACTCCCTTCAATGAAGCTTCTTCAACCTTTAAGAGCTTGTTTAACCCAATTTATCCCAAAGAACCTCAAATATCTTATCAATGGAAGATGGAGAAGGTGAAGAGGATGGAAATGGAGGTTGGAGGTGAAGGGACAAGGGAGAGTGTCACTCTCTCCTTCTCCCACATTTTTTGCAGAAATTTTGGCTCCAAGAAGCCAAGAACTCCCTCCATTTTGCTCTTCCTCTCCTTTTAATTCATTCAAAAATCAACAACCATGCCTTCCAACTCATCCCATTTTCCTTTGTCCCCCACTTTTTATTTGTTTTCTATTTCTTTTGGCAAGCAATAATGTTTGTCTCCCACTTTGTTCCCCACTTTGTTGAAAGAATTTTGACTTTTCAGGTGGGACAACGGCCAAGCCAAGACAAGCTTGGCCGTGTCTCTTGCACTTTTTTCACTTTTTCATGAGGTGACACAGCCAAGCCAGGGTTGGCTTGGCCATGTCTCTTGATTCTTCATGGGACACGGCCGTGTCCCTCGCTGGACCTCTTTCTTTCTTTCTTTTCTTTCTTTGGTGTTGAGAGGTGACACGGCCAAGCCATGTGGAGCTTGGCCGTGTCTCTTGATTTTTTTCTTTGGGACATGGCCAAGCTCCTGGCCGTGTCCCTCACTCTCTTTGATACAGTGTGAGACACGGCCAGAGGACACAATCGTGTCATGTGACACGGCCAGTGTCTTGGCCGTGTCCCTTGACAGTGTCCGTCTCTGCTTCTTTTCTTTCCTTCTTTGCTTGCTCTCTTGTTCTTTGGTATGAATGGGACACGGCCAAGCCATTCTTGTCCTGGCCGTGTCATGTGACACGGCCAAAGGCTTGGCCGTGTCACCTGGGTGTGTCTCTTCCTGTTGCTCATTTTCCTTCTTTTCCTTCTCTTTCTTTGGCTTGTTCTTTGTTTTGTTCTTTGAATGAGACACGACCAAAGGCTTGGCCATGTCTCTGGGTGTGTCTGCTTCTGCCTTGAATTTCTTTTGAGGGACATGGCCATGTCTTGCTTGGCTTGGCCATGTCTTGCTTGGTTCATGCTTTTCTTGCCCGGTTTTGATCTTCTAAGGGTGTTTTTACACCTAAACCTAAAAACAACACTTAAATCACAATTAAAACAAAAATCAATCAAAACATTAACTAAAACACACATAAAATCATACTTAAAATAAGTACAGAAATGAACTAAACAGGTATAATGTCGAGTTGGAAGTTACCGTAATGGAAGTGGAGTCCATTAGGCAAAGGTCGAATGAGAATTTTTTTGGATTATGTGAAGAGATGGAGAAACAAGGCTGCTTTACTCAAGAAGAGGCCTGATGAATCCAACCAAATAAGGATGATTGTGAGAGGGGTGTTGCCTAGTCTTCGTGAGAGAATGTCTCATACACTCATCCGTGATTTCAAAGACCTTCTCCAAGTAGGTTTGCAAATTGAAGAATGGGAAAGGGAGAAGAATCATTTTTCAACAAAAAGGAACGAGAAAGGAAACTATCAATCTAGTAGCCAAAGCAAGTAAAAGGCCGTCGGTGTTAATGCTACTAACCAAGGCACGAGGAGACAATTTATGAAATTGGGGAAACTGATTTCTTGGGTTCTCAATAAGCTTCAAAGAAAGGGATTGCTACAACCCTTAAATCCTCGTCCTTTGCCTAACCGTCTCCCACCTAATTTTGACACTAAAGCATTTTGTCAATTACACCAAATGCAAGGGCATGACATGGATAGATGTGTGAGGTTAAGACATGAGATCCAAACACTAAAGATAATCCCTTACCAAAGTTCAATAGGGTACCACCACCTGCAACCTTCGTGATTGGAGGAGGTTTGCATGAAGACTTTGTTATGTCTTCTTTTCAAGATATGGGTGGAGAAACAACCAAAGAAGAAGAAGTAGTTGGTGAAATTAAGCAAGCTAAGGTGAGTAAAGAGGTAGCAATTTTTGTTGTCAATGGGTTTTGGGATTCAAGCGATAGCGATGATGATCTTGTATCCATGAAGGAGGAGTGGACTTGGTCCAAGCCCGAAGAAGATGAAGTAATGAACACTAGATCCGGTAAGCCTTGTGCAAGGCCACCACCTAAAGAGGTAGAAACTAATAAGGGTAAGGAAGTTGAAGTAGGAAATAAAGAAGAAGATGATGATGTTGTGCTCAAGCAATTGAAAAAACCCAAGCAAGTGTTAGCATTTGAGACTTATTAGCTACTTCTAAAAAGCACCGAGAAACTATGGCCAAAGCCTTGGCTAGCATGCCAATTTCTACCTCCACAACATTGGAGGAGCTAATCAACTTCATAAAAATTGGAGGGGTAATGAAATGTGAAGAGGTTCAAGAGAAGAGTGAAGTTAATATGGGAGCAGTTTCTTTTTTAGATGCGGACTTACTGGAGGAGGGGAGAGACCACATCCGCCCTCTCTTTATCAAAATAGAAGTCAAGGGGAAGATGACTCCATGTGTAATGGTTGATCATGGGTTTGCCATAAATGTTTGTCCACTTAAGTTATTGCCAAAGCTAGCCATGTCAACAAGAGATCTAAACCCGATCGAGGTAACAATTCGTGCTTATGACAACACTAAGAGGCATGCCGGAGGGACTTTCAAAGTAATTGTCAAGGATGGTCCAATTGAATCTATTATTGAGTTTGTTGTTTTAGACATATCGGTTACCTTCGCCTTGCTCTTGGGGCAACCATGGTTTCATCCTCTTGGTGGAGTTCCTTCCACCCTTCATCAAAAGCTCAAGTTCCCCAACGGAGATGAGACAGTGGTCATTGAAGCTGAAGATAATGAGATTGTTAACACTCTAATGATTGAGAGGCCTCTCAATGGTTTCCAAGTAGTTGCAATTTCTGATGATGAAGTAGTGGACTCCAAAGTCTTGAATATGATGAAGAACATGAACTACCTTCTTGGAGCTGGTCTTGGAAAAGGTAAGGCCGGTTTGACAAAGCTGCCAGACTTTAGAACTCAAACTTCCAAGAAGGGGTTGGGATATGATGAAGACAACAATGTCCAGCTAAAGAAGAGTGAGAAGATGAGCTTCCCACCACTTGAAGAGATCTTTTTCAAAGCTCCATATATGGGACCACTCCAAGGAAAGCCCGAGCCGATCATGTTCATTGGTAAGTTAATCCTAGGTTTTGAAATTTTTGCAGATGTGGCCGAGCTAGTCGACCAAGTAAAGAATGAGCTCACCTTGTCAGCCAACAAAGAATCCAATCCAAAAGAGAAGAATGAAGAAGTGTTTGCTTGGTCTTATGAGGATATGTCTGGAATAGATCGAGACATAGCCGAGCATCATATTCCTACTTACACTCACATGAAACCTATCAAACAAAAGCTTAGGCGATTAAGACCTGAGTTGGATGAATTGGTTAAAGAAGAGGTCACGAAGAAAATACAAGTGAAGTTCCTTAAAGTGATAGAATATCCAGATTGGCTAGCCAACATAGTACCCGTGCCTAAGAAAGATGGGAGAATAAGGGTCTATGTGGACTATAGAGATTTGAACAAGGCTTCCCCTAAGGATGATTTTCCTTTACCTCATATAGATGTTCTCATCGATAGTGCAGCCTCTAGTGTGCTACACTCGTTTGTAGATGGATTTTCTGGATACAATCAAGTGTTAATGGCCCAAGAGGATAAAGCCAAAACTGCTTTCATTACTACATGGGGTATATTTTGTTATAGGGTGATGCTGTTTGGCTTAAAGAATGCTGGAGCAACCTACCAAAGGATGGCCACCACACTATTTCATGACATGATGCATAAAGAAGTTTAAGTATATGTTGATGATATGATGGTTAAATAGGACACAAGGGAAAAACACTTCCAAAACTTAGAATTATTTTTCGATAGGGCTTTGAAATATAAGCTAAGATTGAACCCGAAGAAGTGTGTGTTTCGTGTTACTTGAGGCAAATTATTAGGACATGTGATTGGTCCAAATGGCATTGAGATTGATCCTGACAAAGTTAAAGCAATCAGGGATATGCCAGCCCCTAAGACGGAGAGAGAAGTTTGGGGATTTATTGGTAAATTACAATACATTAGCAAATTCATAACAAAACTCACAACAATTTGTGAGCCTATCTTCAAATTGCTTAAAAAGAATCAGCCGGTCATATGAAATGAAGAGTGTCAAAAGGCCTTTGAGCGAATAAAAGAGTATTTGCTGAATCCACCTGTTTAAAACCATCTAGACCCGGAAAACCTCTATTACTATACTTAGCAATAGAAGAGAAGTCGATAAGAGCCATGCTAGCCCAAGCAGATGAGTCAAGGATTGAGCATGTAGTTTACTATTTGAGTAGAAAGCTCCTACCTTATGATATTAAGTATATTATTATTGAAAAGACATGTATAGCCGTGGTTTGGTCTTCTAAGAAGTTGCGGCATTACTTTCAAACATATAGTGTGCAAGCAATTTCCAAGTTGGATCCAATGAAGTACTTAAGGGAGACACCCTCCTTGATTGGGAAGTATGGTCGATGGTTGATAATATTAGAAGAATTTAAGATTGAATATGTAACCAGGAAAACAATCAAAGGTAGAGCGGTGGCTGAATTCCTGGCCCAATAACCATTTACAGAAAGCAAAGAGGTAATCTTGGAATTTTTGGATGAACATTTAGAAGCAATTGAAGTACAAGGGTGGAAAATGTATTTTGATGGAGCAGTAAACAGGAAAGGAGCAGGTTTAGGAGTTACACTAGAATCGGCTGAAGGGGAACTCATCCCTTTAGCCAAAAAGTTAAAATTTAGGGCAACTAATAATATGGTGGAGTACGAAGCTTATATTTTCAATTTGGAAACCCTAATGATTATGAAGGTAGATAAAGTGGAAGTTTTTGGCAATTTATTACTAGTAGTATCCCAAGTGAATGGAGAGTGGGAGTTGAAAGAAGAAAAATTAAAACCATACCACCATTACCTGACCATGATGAAGAAAAACTTTAAGGAGTGTAGGTTTATACACTTATCAAGAGAAGAAAATCAAATGGCTGATGCCCTAGCCACATTGGCTTCGGTATGGGAAAACCCTGTTAGCTTATTCCTTAAGCCTCTGATCTTGACCAGTTCATCAACTCCTTGCTATGAATATGAAACAAATACAGACCATGACGCATGGTATGATACTATAGGGCAATTTTTGGAGGAAAGGGAATACCCGCCGGGGGCAACAAAGAAAGAAAGAAGAGCCATAAGGCAATGGTCATTGCAATACATCACCTTCCATGGGGAGTTATATCGAAGATGGCCTGATGGGGGGCATTTGAGATGTTTAAGAAAGCCTAAAGTGGAGTGCATCATGTCAGAGATAAATGCGGGAAGTTGTGGTCCGTACATGAGTGGTTTGGCTCTAGTTAAGAAAATTATTCAACAAGGTTACTACTGGTTGATCATGGAGAAAGATTGTATTGAGTTTGTAAAAAAGTGCCAATAGTGTCAGATGTATGGTAACATGAATCACATACCTCCTGAAGAATTGCATTCAATGTTTTCACCCTGGCCATTTGCCACCTAGGGTATCGACATTATAGGAGAGATACTTCAACAAGTTCAAACGGTCACCATTTCATTGTGATAGCAGTAGATTATTTTTCAAAATGGGTCGAAGCCGAATCCTTCAACAAACTGGGTGCAAGTCAAATGGCTAGATTTATTGAAAAGAACCTCATCTGCCGATACGGGGTCCCACACAGTGTGATATCAGACAATGGGATATAGTTTCAATGAGCAGTTAAGGATTTATTCTCGAAGTACCAAATCCACCATCATCGATCCTCTCCTTATAGACCAAAGGCAAATGGTGTAGTAGAAGCAACAAACAAGACAATTAAGCAAATTCTGTCCAAGATGACCAAGACTTACAGGGATTGGTCAGAGATGCTTCCCTTTGCTTTATGGGGATATAGGACAAGTGTGCGAGCGCCTACTGGAATGACACCGTTCTCTTTGGTTTACGGGATGGAAGTAGTGTTGCCAATTGAAATTGAGATCAAGTCATTAAGAGTATTCTTGGAAGCTTAACTACCTGAAACGGAAAGGATAGCGAGCAGATACACACAGTTAGATTTTCTAGAAGAGAGAAGGTTAAAAGCACTATATCATCACCAACTGTATTAGAAAAAGATAGCTCGGGCCTACAATAGAAGGGTTAAAATCAAAAAATTCAGAGTTGGGGATTTGGTGCAGAAGCAATGTAAGCCTAATGTATCTGATCCAAGAGGGAAGTTCAGGCCTAGTTGGGAAGGGCCATATGTCATGAAACAAGTCATGAACAAAGGTGAGGTGAAGTTATCAGACATGGATGGGAACGAGTTTAGTGAGCCAGTAAACATTGATAGGTTGAAGAAGTTTTATCTATAAAAAAAAAAGAGCTTGCTAGGTTAAAAACCCAAAAAGGACGGCCTAGCCAAAAGTTAGAGCAGTCCGCTAGTTCCGAAAACCTGAAAGGGCGGGCTAGGCAACAATTAGGGCTAAATCTCACATCCGCCCACTATATTTATGTCTAGCAGTCATATGCTCAGCAAGAGAAAGGATCTGGAGAGGTCATCTCTGATGGAGGTTCCTAGAGAAGGTCGTAGGACCAAAGGGACCTAATTGCAAAAATGAAAAGTTTTGGGGAGGTGACCGTAATTTTAAAAAGTTTTAGGGAGGTAACTGTAATTTTCCAAAAGTTATACTGGAAGTTCTTAATAGTGCACATAACAGACTCCAAGGATGGAGAGTAGAGAAAAATTGGGTCGCAATGATGCGTAACGGTTTTTCCAGGAAACGCCCCGTTTGAGAGAAACGAAGACATGTAGACTAGGGCCATTTTGGTCATTATACATGAATCCAAAGTAGGAAATAAAAACACGAGTGAGTAGAGGACATCGAGGGGTTGAATATGAAATGATCGTCAGTAGAAACGGAGCCCGGGCAAAACCCGAGCAAAGAAAGGATCTAAAGGGAATTTTGTAAAAAGTCAAGGGCTTATTGGTAATTTTTTAAAATGGCTTGGAAACCTAAAATAGAACTTAAAAATAGAAAGTAGAGTTCGAGGGGATCAAAATCATATGTAGTTTGCCTCGTGGAACTGTACGGTTTAAAAGTTACGAACGAATAATTGCCGGAGGGTATTTTGGTCTTTTCACACCTTATGCCATAAAATTACGGCACAAGGAGGTGGAGGGGCCAAAATATAATTAAAAGAAAGTCTAAGGGCTTGAGTTTTAAATAAATAAAAGGCAGAGACATTTGGGCTAATGAAAATTAGCCATTTAGGGTTTATAAAAAGAAGAAAAGAAAAAGTGGTGGACAATTGGCCTTAAAACATTCATTCACCCAAAAGTGGACATCATTTCCACTATATATATATCATCATAGCAAGAAGAACAAAACTCTCTCTCTCTCCCACTTCAAAATTTCGGCCACCATAGGAAGAACTCCAAAGAGTTCCAATTTTTGTCAAGTTTGATTTTGAAGGTAAGTTTTAAGGTTTTCAAGTATGTAGATTTCAATTCTAGTATCAATTTTAAGTATTTATATATCTATTGGAAGATTGGAAATTAGGGTTCTTATGGTGGATTTGGGGAAAATTTTAAGTAGTGATGATATTGATTAATTAAATGGAAGAATCAAGGTTTTTAAGGTTTAATAAGATTAGATTAGGGTTTAGTTCGAAAAGAAATGGAGGATAGCTTATTGTTCTAAATTACTAAGGGTTATGTTTAAGGTTGTGTTCTTGAATTTCTTGAAGGAGAAACAAAGATTAAGGAAGGAGAAGAAGGAAAGGCAAAAGGGAATTAAAAGAACAAGGTTTGGTACTTTACCTTGGAAAAATACTTTACCTTTGAAGAATTAATTTTACTTTCATTTTCTTATCAAAACTTTATCTATGGAACTTTTTCTATGGATGCATAAATGTATTGTTTGAGTTTGAATTCATTTGTTGAGTGATATTTTTAAACCCATGGGGTGATTGAGTTTTTAAATTCAATTGAAATCTATTGTTTCCAAAGATTTTGGTAAAAGAGTTTATGGACTCTATTTAGTCCATATTGATTTAAACAATCAAGTTATTTTAAAAGGGAAGTGTTTACGTTTTCATTATATTATTATGGAAGTTTTGAAATGGGTTTAAAACAGAAAAATAAACAAAATTTGCACTAAATATAAGTTTTGGCCGAATTGGTACTTTTTGGGAGCCAATTCTGGACCTAACTTTGGGCAGCCAGTTGAGGCAGCAAACGATGGAATTTTTCAACGAAATTTTACATGCAATTAGCCAACATATGAAATAAGTTTCCTGTAAAATTTCAGCCAAAAATAAGATCATTTACCTGGTCAAATGCATGACTGAAACGGACTGAAATTTTGACGAAAACCCAGATTTTACTATTCATTTGGTCATGCCATTTTGCGTTGCCGATTTTACGTGCCACGACACTATTCATTTGGTCAATTTGTGACCTTTTGAGGAATGCTTTGAAATGTTTGATATGTTTATTGTGGATGTTAAATATGTGAAAAAGAGTAATGGTTTGACTAAAGAATGTAGTGCGCAGCGTAAATGGCAAAGCGTGACTGGAAATAAAATGATTTCTTGAGTCATTCTAAAATGAAGTTTGAGACTTAAATTGAATCGTTTTAACCTTTATGCTCTACTGGGTAGTTGGGAGTGGTAGATAAGGGTATGGTGCACTATACTAACTTATGCAGTACTACCACTTATTGTGTTTGATACAGCCCGGCGGTTACCTTCGGGTATAGGCCGTGGAGCGGAAATGTTGTGAAATTGTGATTGGAATGCTCCGGCGGTTACCTATGGGTATAGGCCGTAGAGCGAAATTGGTTATAACCATGGTGGTGAGGGCCACCTATGTTACAGTGGTGAGGGCCACTGCCTTATCGCTATGGTTCCCTATATGCCAGTAGAGCCTGAGCCAAAGTCCTGTTTTTCTAAAACTACGTACTGTAATATGAGTTTTAATTATGGTTTTTACAATTGTTGAAAGTATATCTACACTGAATGGACAATAACTTCCATTGGTTTAATGTTGGTTGATTTTTTATTTAATTATTTCCTTTTAGTTCAAATGCTTTCATGTTTTACTTATATTTTCATCGGTAAAGTATCCACTGAGCGTCATTGCTCAGCGAGTTGAGTTTTCTTGACTCGTAGGTTCGGAGCAGTAGATTTCGATGATTAGCATTGAGCAACACAACACAGCGCAGCACCTCAGAGTAGCCTTTCATTTCCTATATTATGAGTTAGCTAGTTGTAGCATGTATATGTATATATTTATATATAAGATTGGGAAGTACTATGTTATACTGTACGTTAGTAGTATGTAATAATAATAAACCTCTACTTTATTTTGTATTAGAAGTGTGAATTCTTCTTACAGGTTGTAGTTGAGAGTATAATGGGGATTCATTGGGAGTATTGAAACTGATTGTATTCGCATTGGTTTGTGTAAAAATATTTTCAAAAATCAAAAAAATCAGTTTTGTCGACACTTGGGACCCAAATTTCTAGGCGAACCTCTGGCAAAATTTCTGTAAAATCGGAACTAAATTTGACTAAGTAAAATTGGTAGCAACATTAGGATAGTGTGGCGCCTCTACTCGGCTTACACATGTAGGCCGGGAAGGGGTGTTACACTAAATGAGATAAAATCGTCAATTAGGAAACCCGAAAGGGCTAGTTGGCAACAGGAGTAATCTTGTGTATGCTGGCTTTATGTTTGGTTGTTCCCCAATTTAATAAAATAGAATTAATGTTAAAATTGTTCTATGTGCACTGTTATAAGTATTTGACTAGATATGGATGAAATAAATAAACACAATAGCAAAAGGTGATGACAAATTATAAATGGAAAAGAAGCATCTTTTTTTACTTTAATTATTTTTTCATCCTAACAACACGCTTTCTAAATTGATAAATGTAAAATTTATGGCAGTCGATAAATGTAACGTGTAACACCCCTATACCCCGTATACGTACTAAGCATGCTTAAACGATCGTAATATACGTATACTGAATATAGGAAATGTCACAGTTTAAAAATACACAACATATATCTTTGTAAATAAGTGAAACCAATCTCAAACATTTTAAAAGAAATCCAAAAGACACCATATATATATATAGAGATAAAACGTTTATTAATTCACAGCGAAAGTTATTACAAATATGTTACAAAACAAAGTTTACAAAACATAGAATATATACATGATTGGCAGCTCTTCTCTAATCTTTAAGTCCAAAAGTAAATTCTTCAATGTCTACTCTCACTTGGTCTCGAGGAACTCTCGGGTTCAACTCTGTCACCTACACGATCAACACTATCGCGCTAAGCCAACGGCTTAGTAATACAAATTACATTAACATTATGCTTTAGTGCAATGCAATGTCACACATTCTATTTAATACAACAACATCATAGATGAAAAGCTAACATCATACCTTTATATTTCATAAACCTCATTAGTCAATCACTTTACCATTCATGAATCACATTAAACAAAGACAAGCATGGGCCCAAAACACACTAATATGCCATTCAACTTTCAGAGTTAATGCTTTGGTTTTGTTATCACATTTATCATTATCATAAACCCAACTAGGCTTCAAGGATTTGGTTCAACCAAGCTTCAAGGGGATCAAAGCATGCTAAGTATCAACCCAACTTGGCTTCAAGAACCAATCCAACCTAGCTTCAAGGGTGGTAACATCTCAATTAGGCTTCAAGGACCAAGTCCAACCTAACTTCAAGAGATTGTTACTAATAATAGGCATGCCACCAACAACAAACTCTGAAAATGGAATAACACATCAGCCACACAACTCATTTATTATTTCATTATTCATTTCATTCTCAATTCTCATCATCATAGCCAAACACAATGGCTTCATTTTTCTTTTGAATCATCATAAACAAACACAATGGCTTCATATCTCTTTTGAATCATCATAGCCAAACACCATGGCCTCATATCTTATCATATTCCAATTTACATTATCACATAGGCACACATGCCTCAATTCACATTATACTTATGGCATCATTGACATAAATAAAACAAAGTACATTGTTTATAAACATCATCAATATCATCAAATGTATATTCAATCTCAACATCATATGAATGTATGTTCCACATTGTACACAACATAACATTATTCATATTCATTAACAATGCAATAATGCAAGATTTGTACTTACCTCAATAACAATTCACACAACTCTAAACACTTTCCTTTTCCAAGATTCTTCACTTTCCAAATTAGGGCAAATCACCTTCTTTCAAAACCTAATCCAAAAATGATACAATTTCATGAATTCCAATACAATTTATCACTTAATAACCTCTTACTAAGCCCTTAAATCCCCAATTACACTTCAACATTACTCACAAAGGCCCACGGTCGTGGCCACCTCAACCCCCACGGGCGTGGCTTAAGGAATGGTTCTGCCACCCTTGCTCCCATCCTCCACGGCCATGGTTCTAATTGGCCACGGCCATGGCCAACCAAGGCCACGGGCGTGGCATCCACAAGGCTACTGCCCTCGGCCAAATTCTCAATTCTAAGCTTACAATTTCAACAAACCTCCACCACATGCAAATCTATGAAAATAATCAAGCAAACTCAAGTTAAACATCAATAATCACTTCAAAACCCTAAAACAAACTCAATCCAACACTTCCAATATCAACAACAATTTAACTTCTTAACTTAACATCACTTTCAACACTTAAAAACATACCACAAACAAATCTAAACCACCATCCATATTAATTCATCAATCCCAAACACAATTTCAAAAGAACAAAGGAAAAGCAAGGAAAAGAACTTACCAAAGTTCATGAATTTCACAAATCTCCAACTTAATCCTTTAATTCTTCCTTCAATTTGAGTTTAGAAATCACAGCACCTCACTTGCTCTCTTTCCCTTTGGATAGCCGGCCACACACAAATGAGAAGAAAAGAAAATAAAGCCAAGTCAAACTTCTCTTCTTCTTTAAATCTCCACCATGCATTTCTAACAAAGCAATTACCTAAATACCCTCATCCATTTAACTTAACCTCTTTTAACTTTTATGACCATTTAAGTAATTTCACATATCACAAAATAAAATATCTTCTTTCATTGACCATTCATTTGACTTATGTATATGTTATATATATTACCATATACCCAAAATATACACTTTCTCTCTACACATTACTTCCCTTTTTAAACAATACATAAACATTCTCTTTTCAATTTCTTTTCTTATCAACATAACATATACACATAATTCAATCAACAACAATTATATCCAAACTTCTAGGGCACACATTGGGATATTACATAACGTGCAGGCCAGCTTTGCCTCAGCCGATCCAAGTAGGCTTCAGTCTAGCAAGGCATGTCTAAATCAAGAGTAAAGTCAGAATCGTGAGCTCCGTACTGACGGCCAAGTCGGCGAGGATCATAGCATGTACCTTAACGAAGAGTGGCAAGGGGAACATACATCAAGTATGTCCGCATGGTGATATGAGAAATCTTCCACCAAGGTACCAACCAACGTATATTAACTTCAGAAAGTGAGTGGATCCAGTCAACCCAGTCAGCATATGAAGAAGTAGGATGGAGTAGCTTCCTAGCAGAATGATGACGTGGCAGATATCTAGCGAAATCCATGGATGGAGTATCAAGTAAACAAAGACACTCCTAAAGCCAAATCTATGAAAAAAAATAATAATAAATAAAAAAAGAGAGAGAAAAAGGTCCACTAAGTTGAAAACTCACAAGGGCAGCTTAGGCAAAAATTAGGACAGCTCGCTAGTTCCAAAAACCCACTTGGGCAGACTAAGCAAAAATTAAAGCAATAAAGAAAAAAAGAAAAGAGAAAACTTAAATTGAAAACCTGAAAGGGCAGTTTAGATAATTACTTGAAGCAGCAACGAGCTCCCAGTCAGTCTCTTTGATAATCCTAATTTAAATCGGTCTAATCCAACTAAGGTCTCGGCTAAGATCACAGGTACCGGCGACAAACCTCCTTCCATTTGGTCCATAATATCCAATATTCGTGGATCAATATCGCCGTCGGAAGAAACAAGCAAGAATTGGACAAGCAAGCAAAGACAAAGCATGCATCCCCATGCCTTAGTAGGAGCCAAATGAGAGTGACAAAAATCAATCAAGGGAGCAAGTAGAATTTTTTCACCTCTCATCAACCGAAGAACTTCGGGTTTTGGAATTTGAAATAACGTCTGCATCTTCTGTTGAGTCTTGGAAACCAATGTGGGTAATGCCATTTGTTGATTATTTGGATATCCAAGGATGGCCTCAAATTCTTCAATCAAGGGACATATTTCAAAACCATGAATTTTAAATACCTTAGAATCCATATTCCAAAAGGAAGCCACGACATGTAAGAAGGAGTGGTCCAACTTAATAT
Source organism: Garcia nutans (assembly GCA_947685225.1). Lineage (NCBI taxonomy): Eukaryota > Viridiplantae > Streptophyta > Magnoliopsida > Malpighiales > Euphorbiaceae > Garcia > Garcia nutans. The sequence goes on from CANTUV010000043.1 coordinate 43,796,120, forward strand.
TTTAAAAATATTTTAAAACATCAAGTTTTAACCATGAAATTTGCTTCCAATGAATGGCATCCATATTCTTAAATAGAATTTTTATCTTCTTTAAATGAAGTTCGGTCATGGTGGATGAATGAAGAAAAATCAAAATTGTTAAATGAGTCTTCACGTTGAAATGGAAAAGTTGTTTTTTGGTTTCTGTATGAAATATGGCATGAAGGGTGATTTATATAGAAGAAACAAACCTTTTCCAAAAGTGAAAAGGAAAAGGTGATGGGAATATGGCATAAGAAAAGGAATTAGCAATGAATTTCCTTTACCACGTTGGATTTGGTTTAGCAAATGATGTGGATGTGAATTATGAAGTACTGTGATAAAAAAATAATTGTGAAGCAATAACGAAAAAAAAGTTACAGTAAAGAGGAAAATTGTATTTTTTTTCATTATTGTACAATATTTTACAATTGCTACAATATTTACATATCACTAAGAGGGTGGTGGTAGGTCATCAAATAAAGCCTTGAAAAAGTCATCGCCTATTGGAGGAGGGGCAAATTACTCGTACCGAGTCCGCCCAAAGCAGGAGCACCAAAACCCAGCAAATTACTCGTCCCGAGTCCGCCTGAAGTGGGAGCACCAAAACCCGACAAATTACTCATCCCGGGATCACTCGAAGCAGGAACACCAAAATCCCTATTACCTTTAAGTTTTGATCCGTCATGGTCCTCATCAGAAGCAGACGAAAGGATCTCATGGTCATCATTCTGGGGACCTCTTGATGAAGAGGTGCCAGGATCCCTCATCCCTTGAAATCGGAAGTCTCGAAAGTGTTGTTCGGATTGATGATATAAACTTTCAAAATGAGAAGCCTGCTGACGACTTGCAGCCAACTCTTCTTGAAGTTTCCTATTTTGTTCTTCGAGCATTCACTGTGAGCCAAAAAGAAAAAAAGGTAAGAGCATACATAATCATGCATACATATAGCATAAACTACTATGAAATAAGAAACGTACCAGGTAGTTCATATCAACGCCCTGCGAATGAGATGGCATATCTGGAGGGCTAGAATGTGCAAACGAAGGGGCAGTGGCTGAACTATGCTCCGGTCTATCTGGTATTCCTCGGATGGCAATTGTAAGATGAACTGCTCAAAGCCACACTCTCGGATAATCTGCCTTACCCGAGAAGGCACTACATCGTACCATTTTCGGGCTTTGTAAATACATCCTCCAGCCCGAACAACGCAACGATCATGCTAACACAGAGCCAGGTAAATTAATACCAGGTTAGTGCATATTATTCTATTTACTTAAATTAATTTATTTTTCCTAAAAAAGAGAATAATAATAAAAAAATATATAAATAAAAAATAAAAGCAAACACAATAATAATAAAAGAGCATAATATAAAAACATACATAAAAATCAAAAATCAAAAAATAATAGAAAAAAATATAAATAGTAAAAAATCAAAAAAATCAAAAATAAAAATAATAACAAAAAAATATATAACAAAATATAAAAAAGCACAAAACAGAAAGACAAAAAATCAAGAGAAAAGAAAAGAAAAATAATTACCGCGCCCTTTTCATTGGAACTGCGGTGAAGCGGCATCCCGGCTAGTATATCTATATTTCCATCTTCATGATGCCGAATAAACTCTAATAACTCAGCATTAGAATGAGTCCCTGACCTTGAAGCATGCATTTTTTTTAAAAAAAAATATTTGCTAAATTTGAAAGAAATTTGAGAGGATTATAGAATTTGAAAGTTTTGCTGTGAATAAAATTGAAGAAATCGTGGGTTTTTATAGAGAAAGGACAAGCAAAAAAATTAAAATTCAAAACTATTCATGAATAGTAAATTTTACTATTTCATAAATAGTATTACTATTGATAAATAGTAAAATTACTATTTCCAATAGTAAATACTATTTGCTATTACTATTTATTAGTAGTAAAATTACTATTTCCAATAATAAATACTATTTGCTATTATTTTAAATAGTAAATTTACTATTTATGAATAGTAAAGAGTGCTTGAATAGTGACTACACAGTAAATAAACAGTAAATTCAATTATTCACTTTAATGATTCAACTAATTGCGTGTATATAAATATTTTTACATGCATGGGGCAATAAGAAGACATATGCATAAAAATTAGCTAAACTTTTTTGAAATAAAAAATTATTAGCTCGGGTTCGGAACCAAAATTTTTCTTCGGTCCAGAACCTAAAATCTCTTCTAAGTCTAGAACTTAGTTTGGGTCCAGAACCCAAATTTTCCTTAGGTCCAAAACCTAGAATTATTTCTAAGTCCAAGAACTTAGCTCGGGTCCAGAACCCAAATTACCATTAGGTTCAGAACCTAGAATCTCTTTTAAGTCCAGAACTTAGCTCCGGTCCAGAACCCAAATTACCCTTAGGTCCAGAACCTAGAATCTCTTTTAAGTCCAGAACTTAGCCCGGGTCCAGAACCCAAATTACCCTTAGGTCCAGAACCTAGAATTTGTTTCTAAGTCTCAGAACTTAGATCGGGTCCAAAACCCAAATTTTCCTGAGGTCCAAAACCTAGAATTGTCCTTGAGTCTAGAACTCGAACCGGGTCTAGAACCCAAAACCTCAACCATCTCAAAAATTAAGTCTTATTGCTTTTCATTCTCTTTCACTAAAAGTTTCAGATCATTCAAGCAGGGGGCAAACTGTAGACCCTTAATTTTTGACCCAGTCCAGTCCAATATATTTTATTTAGTCCAAAATAATTTTTGTGTTGTCCAATATATTTTAATTTGTCCAAAAAATTTTTGGCTATCTTAATTAAATAATTTTTTCTTTAGTATCTATTTTTTATTAATAAAAAATAAAAATAAATAAATAAAAAATAAAAAATCGACGACGAAAAAATCGACGATGAAAAAATCATCGACTAAAACTAGCGCGCGGGATGATGGCCATGGGCCATTTCGCCCGCAGGAGTTTCCTGCGGGTGAAATGGTCCACAGGCCGGTCCTTGCCCCCTGCCGCAGCCAACTACACCAATTTTTTTTCGCCAACGTAATTTTTCTGAAGCAGTTTTTTTCGCTAGCGAAATTTTTCCGACGTAAATTTTCCAAAACCTAATGCAATTAGGTTTCGGTTTTCTTTGCTTAATTGTAGACCCTTAATTTTTGACCCAATCCGATCCAATATGCTTTATTTAGTTTAAAATGATTTTTCTTGTTTAATTGGTCCAAAATAATTTTAAATAAATAATTTTTAACTTAGTATCTAATTTTTATTAATAATAAATAAAAATAAACAAATAAAAATAAAAATAAAAATCGGAGTCGGAAAAAAAATCGGCAGCGAAAAGTGATCGCGCGGGCCCGTCAGGCCAGCAGCAGCTCACCCGCAGGCCCGCGGGTTTAACTGCCCACAGGAATTTCCTGCGGGCTGGCACGCCCACTGGCCGCTGCCACGGGCCCGCTGCCACAGTTTTTGCCAGCGCAAAATTTTTTAACGCAAATTTTTGAATCATAATCCAATTAGGTTTTAATTTCTTTTTTTATTAATATTACTTACCTTAATTAACTAGGAATAAACAACCTAAAAACCATTATAAATAAGGACCAATTAAACCAAATCAAAGGGGAGAAAATTTCACAGTGAGTTGGGAAAATTGAATCCGAAGGTGAATTGGAAAAGCAAAAACTCATTTCAACTAATTTTTAAGGGAGGAGCACCACAAATTAAGCAATTCAAAGGCTTGTCTTTGGAGCTAGTTCATCCAAGAAGAGTTATTTTTTGGAGAATCAACAAAAGAAGGTATGCTAAATTCTTTTAATTTGTGTTTCACAGTAGCAAATCCATAAAATTTAAGTTTTTTAAATAAAAAATCATAGAGTTGTAATTTAATTTTTCCATAATCAAAAACAACTAAAACGTGACCTTCTTTTCTAAAAAGACATAAAATTGTTATTTTTTCTTCTTAAAAATCTTAAAACTCTAATTGAACATATTTTTCAACAAAACCAAAACAAAATTCTGTTTCTTTCAAATTTTTAAAGTAGGTTCTATTTCATTCAAAAAGCCTTAAAAAACACCTTTTCTACTTATAGAAACTTCAATCCATTTGTTTAAATTCATAAAACTTCATAAAATATCAAATTGATTTCTAAAACCCTAAAAATTACTCATTACCCGTAACCCAAATTTCAAAACCCTAAAATCCAAAATTCAACTTTTAAACCTAAAATAATGAACCTTAATCCTTTTAAAACCTTAAACCATAATTTTTATGAACCCTAATCCTTTTAAAACATTAAAAAACATAAAAACTAAAAAATTACACAGTAGCTTAAAGTTCAATAAACCAAAAATCACAAATTAAAGTATTTTAAGGTATTTAAAACCCTAGTTTCATGATTTCATTATTCAAACCCTAATTTGATTAATCAAAGAGTCTTACCAACATTTTAAAACATAAAACCCTAATCTATTTTAATTCCATAAAAAGTCACAATAGCCATAATTGAACTTTTATTTGCTTTATTCAATTCCATATTTATTTATACCTTAATTTATCTCTTATGCTTTAATCTATTTAATTTCAATACTTGATTTATTTAATTTATCATGGATGGATATTTATTTTATACTTTTGATGAATGATTATTTACTTTTATCAATCAATTTAGATTTCCAAAAGTTGTAAGAGGTATGTTTCCACCTGGTGGGTACCTCATTATTTAAACATCATGTAATTTAATTTGCTTTTCTATTTTAGAACTTATCTAAAGGGCATGTTTCTACCTTTTGGTGGGTGTCCTTTCTAGGCATGTGATGTAAGGACATGTTTCCTTCCTTGGATGAGTGTTCATTTATTTGTTTTGTTTTGTTTGGACATTGCTTTGATTTAAATATAATGATGCTTTCTTTTTATTGTGTAATATGGATAATGTTATTATATTTAATAATTTTATAATATTAAGACTTGTAAAGGAGGCCGGTTCCAATGAACCGGGCGTTGTGGGGGTGCTGGGCCATTTCTCACCTTCCCCACACGTACCTAACTTTCCGAACCCATTAGGGGGTTGGAAATTCCTTAGGAATCGAGTCATCCACCCCTTTCTTTTTTCCCGGCCCATCCGAGTGGCGACTCCATTTTCTCCGGACTTAGGTCCGTGTTCTCTAAGGCCCCGAGCCTAAACAGTGCCGAAGTCGTAAGAACCATTCCACCGGGAGTGGGGGCAAAAATTCCCGCTCACAGTGGTGACTCCACTGGGGATAAGAGAAGTTGATTCCGTTGGTCTTTATATTATTCTATTCTTTCTTATAATGATATTATCCATTGCATCATATTAGATTGCATCGTGTGCGTGAGTTAGGTTGCCCGTGTTACCCGTGTTATGTTATGTAAGGGATACCATACTTTCACTCAATGTATGGAGATCGAGCATGGCATAACCACTCATAGTCTCATACCATTTGGTTATACTTGCTATGGGAACCTAAGCCTTTCTGCCCAAAGACTAAGCTCATGTAATTGGCCTAGTTACTTTCCTTAGGTTTACCCCAAATGCATGTTGTTTGACTATGGATAATTTATCTTGGTTTAAATCATGGCTTATTTGGTTTGTTCTTTTTCTAATATGATCTAAGTATATTGTAAGCTCAAAATAAATTTTTCCTTAAAATCCAAAAAGACCAAAACTATTTTCAAAATTTTTCAAGATGGTCTTTGGACATAAGACTTTTCTAAAAAAAAAAAATAAATTCTTTGGCCCATGGCCCAAATACTAAGCCCAAAATCCATTTTTCTAAAATATTTTATAATGGGCTTAGAAACAAAACTATTTTCACCCAACCTTTCCTTATAAAGAGCTTGCAAAAATATTTAGGTCAATTATGAAATACCAAAAATCAATTGTGGGCCTAGTTTACACTAAGAATAAATTAACTATGGACTTGTTTTTGGCATGAACCACTAGTTACCTCTTTTCAAGTGAGAAATCTATTTATAATAAGCCTCTTAATTTTGTTTTAATCCAGTATAGCACAAAAGCTACTTTATTTGGTTGAATGGATTAAAACCTAATTAATAGGAATTATCATGGATTGATTTCCATTTTCAAAAATATAACTATTGGTTGAAACATCCGAGAGAATTATTCGAAAGCAAGTTACCCCATGTAATATCCTAAAGTGTACCCTAGAAGTTTTGATATAATTGTTGTTTTATTTGAATTAAATGTATATGTGTAATTGGAAAGAAAAAGAATTAAGAGAGAGTTTATATGTTGCATATATGGAAATATATATAACATATATACAAGTCAAAATGGATGGTCAAAGGAAGAAGATATTTAATTTGTTATTTGTGAAATTACTAAGGGAAAGGGAGCTAAAATAAATAGAAGAGGGTATTTAAGTAATTTCTTATTTGGAATACTTGGTGGAGGTTTAAAGAGATGAGAAATTTGACTTTGTCTCTTACACTTTGTCATTTTCTTTTCTTTTCTCTTTGTGTTGGCCGGACATCAAGGAAGCAAGAGAGCAAGTGAGGGTTTTTGAATTTTAAGAGCTAATTGAAGGAAGAATCAAGTGATTGAGTTGGAAAATTTTGAAGTTTCTTCAACTTTGGTAAGTTCTCTCTTGATTTCCCTTGTTTTATTTGAGTTGTGATTATGTTTGAAAGTGTTGAAATTGAATTAAAGATAAGAAGTTAGGTTAGTGTTGGTGATGGAAGAGTAAGAGTTGTGTTTAGTGAAGTTGAAAGCATAGAATACATGAGTTTGGTACTTTAACCATTGAACTCCTTTTGAAAATTTTCTGTTTTACAATTAGTAAATGCTGTGAATTGTATGATTTTTAATTAAATATAGAAAAACATTCTTGAAGTGAATTTTTGATATGTTGTGCCTCTATGAGTCTAGAATGACTGAAAAATATGTTGATTTGATTTTGGAATGGTTATGATTTTGGAAAGATTATTTTTATTAGACCTGTTCCAGCAGGTACCTTGACTGAGACAGCTATCTTTCGGGATTTTTAATAAAATGTAGAAAAATAATATCCAATTGAATTTTGGATATGTTGTTTCTTAGTGAGTCTAGTATTTGAGACAAATAATTTGGAACCACGTTGATTGAATTTAATTTACAGAATTCACAAAGTTCAGAACTGCTGCCAGGATGCAGGGCAATTGGAGCAGTTTGGTTGGGTGAACTATTTGACCAAGATTTTGTGTTCAGTTTGATCTGAAATTTTAAAGGAATGATTTTAAGATGTAAAACTAAATTCTGTAAAAATTTTAGAGTTTTTAGTCAAGTAGATTATTTTATACAATGTTTCAAAATAAGGATTAAGTTGAGTCCAAAACCAGAATTTACTATTCATATGGTCATTTTGCTAATATTCCTTTTGGATTAGGTTATGAAGAGGTTGAATTTCCCTAACCTAAGTGTTGAGGATTCTTGGAAGAGTAAGTGTATAGATTGGTGTGAGTTGGTTTTAAGGTAAGTACAAACTGCATTATTGCATACATTCATATGATGTTGAGACTTAACATACATTTGATTGTAAATGTGTTAAGAAATCTAATGCATTGTTAATGCATATTAATAATGCATGTTTGGTGTAATGTGAATGTTGTGATGAGCATGTAAAATGTGTGTTAATGCCATTGGTTATATACACTTGAGTGATGAATTGATTAATGTGATTTGAGATATAATGAGATGTAAAACCAATGTGTTTGGTTATAATGATGTAAATAAGATGGTTGAAACATATTTGCCTATATCAAATGAAATATGGAATATGAAATGTGAAAGATATGATGATTGTGTGCCTAATATGTTAATTCAATTTTCAGAGTTCTAGGTTTGGCGGCATGCCTATGAATCACTGGATAGGTGAAAAGACCGGGTCGTAAGCCGATTCCAGTTGAAAAATGTGAAATGATAAATGTGAAATATGATGTTTTTGGGGTGAAAATACTGAGTCGTAAGCCTCAAAAATAGTAACAGTCTAGCCGGGTTGAGGATTTCCTCGGTTATAACCGGGTTAAGGTCCAAGAGACTGGGTCTGTTACGCTATCCATGGATAGAGATATATATATTGCCTACGGGCTTGATGATTGTGATTATGAACCAAAGCAGTAACTCTGAACTTTGAATAACATATTAGTGTATTTTGGGCCCATGCTTGTCTTTGTTTTCAATGTGAATCATGAATGTTTTGATTAATTATTAAATAATGTAAGATTGTGAAATATAATATTCTTTTGAATTGTTTATGAAACTTGATTGTGTGACAATGGCATTGCATTGAGGCATAATATTATGGTTGTTTGTACCACTAAGCTGTTGGCTTAGCGCGATTGTGGTTTATCGCGCAGGTGACAGGGGGGAACCGGAGAGTTCCTCTAGGCCGAGTAGAGTTTAGATTCTGAAGTGTGAATAGTGGGCTTAAAGATCAAAGACTGACTGCCAAACATGTATAAACTTTATGTTTTGTAAAACTTGAGTTTTGATATATATGAATTTGTAAATATTGTTACTTTTCGCTATATAGTGAACAAATATTTTATCTACTGTGTTTCATAATAAACCTTTACTTTATTTTATACTAGAAGTGTAAATCCTTTTTGCAGGTTATAGTTGAGGTTATAAGGGGGATTTATTGGGAGTGTACTGAGAATGATTTTGTTTGCATTGGTTTGTGTAAAAATATTTTCAAAAATCAGAAAAAACCAGTTTTGTCGACACTTGGGACTCAATTTCTAGGCGAAACTATGGCAAAAATTCTGTAAAAATCAGAACTAAAATTTGACTAAGTAAAATTGGTAGCAACATTAAGATAGTGTGGCGCCTCTACTCAGCTTACACATGTAGGTCGGGAAGGGGTGTTACACCCCATGTTGGTATTTTGTTAACCATATATACCTAGGAAAAGAGACTCACCATTCGTGTGTGGATGTCATAAGGTTGGAATGAATGTCCTATTTATCCTTGCTTATTGATTGTTTGTGCATACATGCATACATGCATACATTTGCATCTCATATCATTGATCCTCTCTGGCTCACAGCCCTGGATTACGATAGTTCTAAAGCTTACAACAATCCGACCTACGCCGGAGATGAAGTATCTAGCAACGACTCGATCACTTGCCCACCTAAAACAATGGAGCCCGAACAAATTCAAAGAATGGTGGATGAATCCCTCAATGTCAAGATGGAAGAAATAAAAGAGGCCCTAGCTGAGACCATGAGGAACCAATTGACTGCAATCTTAGAGGATCGTGCCGAGGCATCTGCTAGCACTAAGAAATCAAAAGACAAAGGGAAGACTAAAGTTAGTGAAGAAGCTTTTGATGATGATAAGGTGATCATTGATGATGATGATTGGGTTCAATACTACCAAGATCTTCAAGACAAAAAGGAGCCAAAGGTCATTGAGAAGGCAACAATTGAGAAGACCGAAATTTTTAATGTTGAAAAGATGATTGCTGATTTAGGAAAGAAATTTGAGAAGAAATTGAAAACCGAAGAGGTGTCCGAGATAGACAAACTATTTGAACAAGATGATGAGGTCCCTTATAAATTCAAGATGCCATCATTTGCTAAGTACAATGGCACTGGAAATCCTCATCTCCATGTGAAGCAATATATCACTGCCATGCAGTCTGCCCGAGCTACTAAGGCTCAAACTCTAAGGTACTTCATGCTCTCATTGGATCCTGCTGTCCAAAATTGGTTCAATACCTTAGATGATGGAACACAAAAGAGCTGGGATCTACTTTACAAAGCCTTCATCCAACAATATGGATATAATGTTAAGTTGGAAGTTACCTTGATGGAAGTGGAGTCCATTAGGCAAAGACCGAATGAGAATTTTGTAGATTATGTCAAGAGATGGAGAAACAAGGCTGCTTTACTCAAGAAAAGGCCCGATGAATCCGATCAAATAAGGATGATTGTGAGAGGGGTGCTGCCTAATCTTCGTGAGAAGATGTCTCATACGCTCATAAGGGACTTCAAAGATCTTCTCCAAGCTGGTCTACAAATTGAAGAGTGGGAAAGGGAGAAGAGTCGCTTTGCAATAAAAAGGAACGAGAAAGGGAACAACCAGCCTAACAATCAAAGCACACAAAAAGAAGTTGATGTTAATGCCATTAGTCAAGGAGGAATGAGGCAATTTTCAGAATTAGGGAAGCCACTATCTTAGGTTCTCAATAAGCTACAAAAGAAGGGATTGTTACAACCCTTGACTCCTCATCCTTTGTCTAATCCTCTTCCACCTAACTTTGATACTAATGCATTTTGCCAATTCCATCAAAGGCCTGGACACGAAACTGACAATTGCATGAAGTTGAGGCATGAGATCCATAATTTAATTGATAATGGCAAGTTGCCCGAGCCGGACAAGCCCAAAACCAAAGATAATCCATTTCCAATGTTCAACAGAGTGCCACCACCAGCAACCTTCATGGTGAGAAAAGGATTGGAAGAAGATTTTGTTTTATCATCCTTTCAAGATGGAAATATTGAAGATGTGAAAGGAAAAGAAGCCTAACTCAATGAACTTTCCTTAGCTTGAATGTTGCTTTTCAATCTTACTTTCTTTAATATTTTAGAACTATTGTGTTTTTCAAATTTAAATTTGTTTGAATAAATTATTTTTATCATAAATTTTTATTGGTCTTTGTTCATTTTGATGCTCAACCAATGAGGAATTTAGCTTGATGTTTATAAATTAATGTGTCTTGGCATCATGACTCGAATGACTTTACTAGATGAGGGAATTGCTCTATAGCATTGAGTTGTGTATGCTTACTTATAGAGGGCTCCTGCATAATTACCTTTGTCTAGGTCTTAGTCAGTCTTAGAACATGTTTTGACAAACTTTTGAGGCAAAATTGAACTCTGCTTATTTAAGGGAGAGATGATCTAGGCATTGTTTGATTAGCCAACAACTAGTATCCACCCAATTAAATATTAATCCCTAGTTGTCCCTTTGAGCCTTCATAAAATTTTAGCTTTCTTTTCATTGGCATATAACCTCAACAACCTACCTTGAGCTGTTGTGATACTTTTGACAAGTCTTATGATCACAAAGGTGAAAAGGCAAGAAGATCAAAGAAAGCAATGATTAGTCATGATCTTAAGGATAGTTGAAGTTCTCAAGACCATAAGAGTAGTTGATGTTCTCAAGCCCATAAGGGTAGTTGATGTTTTCAAAATCATAAGGGTAGTTGAATTTTTCAAGACCATAAGAGTAGTTGAAGTTCACTTAATATCTTTGATATATTAGGTCAACATTAGAGTAACAAATGGTTTATCCCTGTTAATAAAGATTTATGTTACTCCCCTCATCCATTATTGGAAGCCCAAGTTGGTACAAACAAGACAACTCAGTTTGAGCTAAAAAAAAGAGAGAAAAAAAAGAATAGAAAAAGAAAAAAAAAGAAGAAGATAAAACCTAAAAAGGCGGTTCATAAAGCCAACTGAGTTATCTTTTACCTAAAGCAGCAAAAGGCTTCCATTTGGTTCATAAAGACATTTTTATTTGAATTGGCCCAACGCAACCAAAGATTCAATCAAAATTGGAGAAAAAGGAGAAAGACCATTCAATGCTTAAAAGCTCTATACTTGATAGTTCTACAAGAAAGAAGAACAAAATGATCAAAGAAAGGGAAGAGTAAGGAAAACAAAGAGAAAGAAAAGGGAAGAGTAAGAGAAATAATGAAAAGAAATGAATTTGGGTCTTAAACTTTTTGCAAGAGCAAAGACTGTCCTGATTAAAATCCAGATTAATGCCAAGAAGATAGAAAGAATTTGGAGTCTAGCGAGATTGCCTCCAAGCTGCCTAAAATTCAAACAAGAAATTTATAGTGTGAGGGTTTGTCCATTGTGTCACACCAGTTCCTATCTCAAAATGGCCTTCATTTAACTCATGTCCCTTATAGACCCCATTTCAAGCCTATCAAAGACCTGTTGATCTCTCTTGGTAGGTGAGTCTATTAGTGGAGATAGTTTGAATAAGCATGCATATGAGATAGACAATGTTTAAACTCAATGAGACCAGTGGCCAAGTAATGTGTATGTGTGTATCTAAAGTGCAACAGTTCTTGCTTAAATAGAAATAATTTCCGAGTTTAGTACGGTAACTAGGGTTGTCATGTTATAGATATATTAATTTGGAAAAATCAACTCCTGAGGTACATTGACATCGATTTGGCAAAACCAACATTTGATTTCAAAATTAAAATTCAAAAAATCAAATAAAAAATGTTTTTTCATACAAAGCCTTCAAGTTAAGGGAAGTATGTTGAACCTCCAAAGGACACATTGGGCAAAGGAAATGATTATTGGCAAAGTTATGAAGAAGCTATCAGCCGACATGATATGGATGTATCCCTAACTCTGTTGCTTGGGGTCTCCACCACTCATGTTTTCAACATCTTAAAGATAAAAGCCATAAGTGCAAAGCTTTCAATCATTCCAATTCGAGACTTGAACAAGCGTTAAAAGGGAACCAAAGAGAACACTTCTGCTAATCACCTCAGTCTGTGAATTGATGGAATGACTGTAAGTATTATTCATGCATATCATGCATACATGAGCATATCACATCACACTTTCTTGTCTTGTATTGTCTATTCTTTATCAAGGTGAACATCAAACACTATGTGAAGTGAAGAATCAAAAGAAGATGTCAAATTAGAGGGGCATGGAAAGCCCATTGCTTGAGAAAGCTCCAGTCACTTGGCAAATAGAAGAAATACGTGCTTGTGCAAAGAACTAGACAAGAAAAATATCAATCAAAGCTCGCATGAAAAAATATTTTGTTTGAGCCTACACAGGGGGCAAAGTTTCTCCTTTTCAATTTTTGAGTTTATATACCAAATATTTTCCACTAACTTGCAAATATTTTGCCACGCAGCAAGGAGAGAATATAAGGTCCGATTAAAAATAGCTAAATCTTTGCAAAAAGGAAGAACAAAAGAATGGAACAATTAGAACTCTTAAAAGAATGAAGATGCAAGAGACAAAAGACCAATCCAGCTAAAAGAGCTGAAGCCAGGGTAAAGACTCGACCTCCAATGGATAAAGATCAATGTTTCAAGGGTAAAGACCCGATGTCAAAAGATGAAGATTCATTTTCAAGGATAAAGACCCGGTCTCAAAGGATGAAGATCCAATTTGATGGTGAAGAATCACAATGTATAAAATAGCCAGAGCAGTCAGACATCCCAACTAAAAGGTTAGTCAAATCAAATCAATCCTGGGTCCAAGTACCCAAAATCAATTCAAGCCCAATCTCGGGTCCAAGTACCCAAATCAAATCAATCTCGGGTCCAAGCACCCAAATTCAAATCAGCCTCGGGTCCAAGTACCCAATCTCGGGTCCAAGTACCTAATCTCGGGTCCAAGTACCCAAATTAAATCAAAATCAATTCAAATCTCAAGTCAAAGTACCCAGGTTAGGATCGAGTATCCCAATCAAGTTTAGGATCGAGGATCCAAATCAAGTTAAGATCGAGTATCCCAATCCAATTTCGGCTCGAGTATCCAAAACCGATTTAGGATCGAGTATCCAAATCCAATTTTGGATCGAGTATCCAAATCCAGTTTAGGATCGAGTATCCAAATCAAGTTAGGATCGAGTATCCCAACCCAATTTAGGATCGAGTATCCGAATCCAATTTAGGATCGAGTATCCCAATCCAATTTGGGATCGAGTATCCAAATCCAGTTAGGATCGAGTATCCCAATCAAAATTAATATCGAGAATCCAAATCCAGTTTAGCAACGAGTATCCAAATCAAGTTAGGATTGAGTATCCCAACCCAATTTAGGATCGAGTATCTGAATCCAATTTAGGATCGAGCATCCAAATCCAGTTAGGATCGAGTATCCCAATCAAAATTAATATCGAGTATCCAAGTCTAGTTTAGGATTGAGTATCCAAAACCGGGTTCAGAACCCAAATTTCCCTTAGGTCCAGAACCTAGAATTATCCTCGAGTCCAGAACTCAAAACCGGGTCCAGAACCCAAATTTCTCTTAGGTCTAGAACCTAGAATTATCCTCGAGTCCAGAACTCAAAACCGGGTCCAGAACCCAAATTTCCCTTAAGTCCAGAACCTAGAATTATCCTGGAGTCCAGAACTCAAAACCGGGTCCAGAACCCAAATTTCCCTTAGGTCCAGAACCTAGAATTATCCTGGAGTCCAGAACTCAAAACCGGGTCCAGAACCCAAATTTCCCTTAGGTCCAGAACCTAGAATTATCCTGGAGTCCAAAACTCAAAACCTGGTCCAGAACCCAAATTTCCCTTAGGTCCAGAACCTAGAATTATCCTCGAGTCCAGAAATCAAAACTGGGACTTGAACCCAAATTTTTCTTAGATCCAGAACCTAGAATTATCCTCGAGTCCAGAACTTGAATCCGGGTCCATAACCCAAATTTCCCTTAGGTCTAGAACCTAGAATTATCCTCAAGTCTAGAACTCAAATCCGGGTCCAGAACCCAAATTTCCCTTAGGTCCAGAACCTAGAATTATCCTTGAGTCCAGAACTTGAATCTGGGTCTAGAACCCAAATTTTCCTTAGGTCCAGAACCTAGAACATCCTTGAGTCCAGAACTCGAACCGGGTCCAGAACCTAAATTTTTCTTAGGTCCAGAACCTAGAATCATCCTCGGGTCTAGAACCCAAAACAAGTCGTCATCTCAAAAATTAAGTCTTTTTGCTTTTCACTCTCTTTCACTAAGGTTTCAGATCATTCAAGCAGGAGGCAAACTGTAGACCCTTAATTTTTTACCCAATCCGATCCAATATGCTTTATTTAGTTTAAAATGATTTTTCTTGTTTAATTGGTCGAAAATAATTTTAATTAAATAATTTTTACCTTAGTATCTAAATTTTATTAATAAAAAATAAAAATAAACAAATAAAAATAAAAATAAAAATAAAAATAAAAATCGGAGTCGGAAAAAAAATCGGCAACAAAAAGTGGTCGCGCAGGAATTTCCTGCGGGCTGGCATGCCTCCTGCGGGCTGGCACGCCCACTGCCCCCTGCCACGGGCCCGCTGCCACAGTTTTTGCCAGCGCAAAATTTTTCAACGCAATTTTTTGAATCCTAATCCAATTAGGTTTTAATTTCTTTTTTTTTATTAATATTACTTACCTTAATTAATTAGGAATAAACAACCTAAAAACCATTATAAATAAGGACCAATTAAACCAAATCAAAGGGGAGAAAATTTCACAGTGAGTTGGGAAAATTGAATCCGAAGGTGAATTGGAAAAGCAAAAACTCAATTCAACTAATTTTTAAGGGAGGAGCACCACGAATTAAGCCATTCAAAGGCAACAAAGGCTTGTCTTTGTAGCTAGTTCATCCAAGAAGAGTTATTTTTTGGAGAATCAACAAAAGAAGGTATGCTAAATTCTTTTAATTTATGTTTCACAGTAGCAAATCCATAAAATTTAAGTTTTTTAAATAAAAAATCATAGAGTTGTAATTTAATTTTTTCCATAATAAAAAACAACTAAAACGTGACCTTCTTTTCTAAAAAGACATAAAATTGTTATTTTTTCTTCTTAAAAATCTTAAAACTCTAATTGAACATATTTTTCAACAAAACCAAAATAAAATTATGTTTCTTTCAAATTTTTAACGTAGGTTCTATTTCATTCAAAAAGCCTTAAAAAACACCTTTTCTACTTATAAAAACTTCAATCCATTTGTTTAAATTCATAAAACTTCATAAAATATCAAATTGATTTCTAAAACCCTAAAAATTACTCATTACCCGTAACCCAAATTTCAAAACCCTAAAATCCAAAATTCAACTTTTAAACCTAAAATAATGAACCCTAATCCTTTTAAAACCTTAAACCATAATTTTTATGAACCCTAATCCTTTTAAAACATTAAAAAACATAAAAACTCAAAAATTACACAGTAGCTTAAAGTTCAATAAACCAAAAATCACAAATTAAAGTATTTTAAGGTATTTAAAACCCTAGTTTCATGATTTCATTATTCAAACCCTAATTTGATTAATCAAAGAGTCTTACCAACCTTTTAAAAGATAAAACCCTAATCTATTTTTGTCACATGTAGTCACGTGCATAGCGAGAGTAGGGGAAAGGAGAAGATAATTTTTGATAACAGCCCTATATAAGGTTGTATGACCAAAGATACCTAGTTGTAATTTTTAAAAGTTTTGGGGAAGTAGATTTAATTTTAAAAAAAGTTGCACCGGATGTTCTTAATAGTGCATATAACAGGTTCCAAAAATGGAATGTAGAGAAAAATCGGATCGCAACGACGTGTAACGGTTTTTCCAGGAAATGTCCCGTTAAAGAAAAATGAAGAAATGTTGACTAAGGGCATTTTGGTCATTATCAATTAAAGTTATACATGAATTTAGGGTAGGAAATAAGGACGTGAGTACGTAGAGAATGGCGAGAGGTTAAATATGAAATGATCGCCAGTAGAAACGAAGCCGGAGAAAACCCGAGCAAAAATAGGACCTAAAGGGAATTTTGTAAAAAGTTGAGGGCTTATCGGTAATTTTTTAAAATGACTTGGAAACCTAAAATAGACCTTATAAATAGAAAGTAGAGGTCGAGAGGATCAAAACTATATATAGTTTGACTCGTGGAACTATACGGTTTAAAAGATATGATGATTAATCGCCGGAACGTAAAGTGGGCCCGGTTTGATGTCGGGACCGGATGAGTAACCCGGGACAACTTTATGAGATCCAATGGGAAGGGGGATAAGTGGAAAGAAGTAAAGGAAAAGAAAACTAATAAAAATCTAATGTTGGCCAATCAAAAGAAAGCATTTAGCATGTGTAATAAATGTGTAATAAATGAAGAAAGAGAAAAAGTGGACAAGTGGTCTTAAGAGGTTAACCAACACCTAAGGTGATCATCATTTCCTTTGTATATAAATATATGTGAAATGAAGAGCAAATTCTCTCTTTTTCACTTACAAAATTCGGCCAACAAAGGGAAACACCAAAGGACTTCCAAGTTTCTTCAAAATTTGATTTTTAAGGTTTATGTTGTATCTTGAATTCATTGAAAGAGAAATAAAGAATTAAGGAAGGAGAAGAAGGAAAAGCTAAGGGGAAGTACAAGAATAAGGTTTGGTACTTTACCTTTGAATAATTACTTTTGATTTGGTACTTTACCATAAAAGAAATTCTATTTGCTTACAAACTTTGGTTTATGGAAGTTTTGAAATTGATGTTTAAATATATTGATTGAGTTTAAATTAATAATTTGAATTATGATTTTACATTATTGAAAGCATATCACACTGAATGTATCATGATTTCTATTGGGATAAAGTGGGTTGTTAAATTTAATTGAAACCAAATGTTTTGAGAAAATTTGGCAAGTTGATTTAGTAAGTTGTTTGGACTTTAATTAGTTTGATTTGAGTTAAACTTGCAAAAATTGCTAAAAGGAAGTGTTTGAATCTTCACTTTACTATTAAAGAAGCCTTAATATTGATTTGCAAAAGAAAAATAAACTATCCTATGCATTTCAAATGTTTGGGCCGAAATGGTCCCAAAGTGACAGCTTCTGGACTATTTTTGTGGCAATTGTTTGGGGCAGCAAACGAATGCATTTTTCAACGAAATTTTACATGCAATTAGTCAACATATGAAATAAGTTTTCTGTAAAATTTCAGCCAAAAATAAGATCATTTACTTGGTCAAATGCATAACTGAAGTGGACTGAAATTTTGACGAAAACCCAGATTTTACTATTCATTTGGTCATGCCATTTTGCGTTGCCGATTTTTCTCACCGCAACACTATTCATTTGGTCAATTTGTGATCTTTTGAGGGATACTTTGAAATGTTTGATGTGTTTATTGTGGATGTTAAATATGTGAAAAAGAGTAACGGTTTGACCAAAGAAAGTGGTGCACGGCATAAATAGCAAAATGCAGTGAGAATTTAAATTGATTTCTTGAATCATTCTAAAATGAAGTTGAGACTTAAATTGAATCATTTTAATCTTTTTGCTCTACTGGATAGTGGGAGTGGTAGATAAGGGTATGGTGCACTATACTAACGCATGCAGTACTGCTCATTATTGTGATATGATATTTTATTCAGTGTGAGGCCACTGAAGCCAATGGGGAGGCCCATTGGTTAACCAGGATGGGGAGGCCCATTCCTGTGATCGGATATCGGTGGTGAGGGCCACCTATGTTACAGTGGGGAGGCCCACTGCCTTATCACTATGGTTCCCTATATACCAGTAGAGCATGAATCAAAGACATATTATTTTTCGTTAAACTACGTAATGCAAAATGAGTTTGAATTATGGTTTTTACATTTGTTGAAAGCATATTTACACTGAATGTACAGTAACTTCCATTGGTTTAAGGTGGGTTGATTTATGTTTTAATAATTTCCTTTTATTTCAAATGCTTTCATGTTTCACTTATATTTTCATCGGTAAAGTACCCACTGAGCGTCATTGCTCAGCGAGTTGAGTTTTCTTGACTCGTAGGTTTGGAGCAGTAGATTTCGGTGATTAGCATCGAGCAGCACAACACAGCGCAGCACCTTAGAGTAGTCTTTAGTTTCCATTATGAGTTAACTAGTTGTGGCATGTATATGTATATAAGATTGAGAGTCAATATGTGATACTGAACGTTAGTGGTATGTAATAATAATAAATCTCTACTTTTTTCTGGATTAGAAGTGTGAATTTTTCTTGCAGGTTGTAGTTGAGGGCATAAGGTGGATTCATTGGGAGTATATTGGAAACTGATTGTATTCACATTTGTCTGTGTAAAATGTTTTCAAAAATCAGAAAAACAAGTTTTGTCGACACTTGGGATCCAAATTTCTAGGCAAACCTCTGGCAAAATTTCTGAAAAATCGGAAAAAAAATTTGACTAAGTAAAATTGGTAGCAACATTTGGATAGTGTGGCGCCTCTACTCGGCTTACACATGTAGGTCGGGAAGGGGTGTTACAATTGTGGTATCAGAGCTTCGGTTTAGCCACTTCTGGGTAATCCAACATAGGAGGATGTACATTTTATGTCGGGAGTGGCCATTACCGACGTAAAATGAGATATCCTATAGTAAATAGGAGATAAAAAGTAGGCATCATTCAAGAAGGAAATATAGGAAAATAAATAAGGGTATGTTTGCATATATTTGATTAAGTGTTTTGTCTTTATATACATGCCACATAGGGTTTAGTAGTGCTGCTGAGCTGTGCTGCTTTTGACTGTGAGTTATGTGTTAGAATATAGATGTCGCGAGAGTCCTCTCAAAGAGCCGTAGAGGAGGAAGTTGAATCTCGAGCATCACATATTGTAGAGACGTATGTATCTGAAACCCCGGAGGCTGAGCAACCACCCGCTAATGCTCCTATTCCTAATGAGATGTTGCAACAGATGGCTGCAACGCTGCGACAGATAGCGGGCATTGCCCCGGCACCACCACCAGCGCCAGCACCCATACCAGTACCTGCTGTAGGAGGGGAAAGGAAACCCCCGATCGAAAAGATAAGAAAGTACGGTGCGAAGGAGTTTAAGGCTCAAAGGGACGATGATTCTTCTACAGCCGAGTATTGGCTGGAAGGAACGATACGAGCCCTAGATCAGCTACAGTGTACGCCAGCAGAGCAAGTGGTATGTGCTACTTCCTTATTACTGGAAGAAGCATATATATGGTGGGACACAGTTTACCAACGAGTTCCACCAGAACAGAGAACATGGGATTTCTTTGTGAATGAGTTCAAGAGGAAGTTTATATTGGAGGCATACCTAGATGCCAAGAAAAAGGAGTTTCTACACTTAATGCAAGGTTGACTGACCGTTGCTGAATACGAGAGGGAATTTACTAGGCTGAGTAGGTATGCCAAGAAGACAATTGAAGACGAACATGATAGGTGTAAGCAATTCCAGGATGGTTTGAATAATGAGATTAGGATGCAGCTAATTGCTACTAATATCAAGGAATTTTCCGAGATGGTCACTAGGGCTCTGGAAGTAGAGCAATGTCAGAAGGATGAGCGAAATAGGAGACAGAGGGTAAGACCAAGAAGGGATACCCAGAGTTATTAAAAAATTTCCGGCAAACAAGGAAACAGTTTAGAGAAGGTAGATCCATGGGAGGAAATCAGAGCAGGATATCCAGTCAAAGGTCGATTCGGGGCGGCCCGAGTCAAGCTACCTTTGTAGCTAGTATTGGTAGGTCTGGGAGAGGACAAGGAAGAGGGCATGGCCCAGGGTGGAGGTAACTTTGCTCAGTTCGAAACTATCGGAGGAAGTGAAAACACCCATCCACGCTGTGTTCAATATGGGCGTAGGCATTCAGGAAAATGTTGGGGCAAGGCCTGGGTATGTTTTATTTGTGGAGCGAAGGACCACTTTAAACGAGAATGCCCCTTAAGACAGCAAAACACACTAGATAATATCAAAGGATCTCGAGCCATAGCTGGTAGAGGTTGAGGCAGAGGTCGAGGAGGAAATCCATCGCGGGCACAGTCAGAGACGGTGGATAGACCTGAGCCAAGAGCCCTTGCGAGGATGTATTCAATGAGGGCGCGTGAGGAAGAAGAGGCTCCGAATGTCATAACAGGTCAGCTAATTATGTTTGGAATGCCGATTTATGCTTTAATAGACCCAGGTTCTTCACATTCATATATATATGCATGAAAAATGAAGAATTAAAGGATTTAGAAGTAGAACTTGAAACAGATAGAGTGTTAGTTATAAATCCTTTGGGTAGTGAGATGGTTACCAGGAAGGTAATAAAGGATTGTCCGGTAGAAGTACACGGACACACTTTCTTAGGTGATCTGTTTGAGTTGGCATTCCAGGAATTTGATGCAATACTTGGAATGGATGAGCTGACCAAACATAAGGCATTAGTGTACTATTCGTGAAAAAGAAAGATGGGTCCCTAAGACTATGTGTGGATTATCGGCAGTTAAATAAGCTTACGATTAAGACTAAATACCCGCTACTCCGGATAGACGATTTATTTGATCAATTGAAAGGTGTGAGAGTCTTTTTTAAAGATTGATCTGCGATCCGGCTATCATCAACTAAAGATTAAAGATGAAGATACACCAAAGACTACATTCAAAACCCGATATAGACATTATGAGTTTATCGTAATGCCTTTTGGGCTCACAAATGCACCTGCGGTAATCATGGATTTGATGAACCGGATTTTCCATCCTTATTTGGACCAATTTGTCATGGTATTCATCGATGACATACTGGTTTATTCAATGAATGCAGAGGATCATGGTCGACACTTGAGAATCGTGTTACAAACATTGAGGGAGAAGCAGTTATACGCCAAATTCAGCAAGTGTGAATTTTGGTTAGAAGAAGTGGCCTTTTTAGGACATATTGTATCGGTGGAAGGAATAAGAGTTGATTCTAAGAAGGTAGAAGCAGTATTGGATTTGAAAGAATGTTATTAGTGGCCAGGAATCAAGAGAGATGTGGTAGATTACGTGGCGAAATGTTTAACCTGCCAACAAATAAAGGTAGAACATCAACTACCCTCGGGACTTCTACAACCTATTACGATTCCAAGATGGAAATGGGGTCGCATAACTATAGATTTTGTGGTGGGACTACCAATGACAAGAGACAAACATGATGCAATATGGGTGATAGTAGACCAGCTAATTAAGTCAGCTCAATTCTTACCAGTAAGGATGGACTACTCCCTGGATAAGTTAGCGGACTTGCACATTAAAGAGATTGTACGACTTCATGGAGTCCAACATCAATCATATCGGAAAAAGATCCACGCTTTACGTCGAACTTTTGGCAAAAGTTCCAAATGACTTTGGGAACTCAAACGGACTAGAGTACGTCGTTTCATCCACAAACGGACGGACAATCAAAGAGGGTAACCCAAATCTTGGAAGATATGTTAAGAGCATGCATATTAGAATTCAAAGGTAGCTGAGAGAAGTATTTAAGCTTAATGGAGTTCGCTTACAACAATAGCTACCAGTCCAGCATACAGATGGCTCCTTATGAAGCACTATAAGGACGAAAATGCAGGATTCCAATTTGCTGGACGGAATTAAGCGAAGCAAAGATCTTGAGCCCGGAGATAGTTAAGTAGACCGAGGAGAAAGTAGAAATTATCCGGGATCGGTTAAAAGCTGTGACGGATAGAACAAAAAAAAAATAATAATCATACGCGGACCTGAAGAGAAGGGACATAAAATTCAATGTTGGTGATAAGGTATTTATTAAGGTTTCACCATGAAAGAAAGTGTTAAGATTTAAACAAAAGAGTAAGTTAAGTTCAAGGTTATTGGGCCTTACATATTCATTGAACGTATAGGTCCGGTAGCTTACCAATTGGCGTTACCACCTGAATTAAGTAAAATACATGATGTTTTCCACGTTTCAATGCTAAGAAGGTATCGTTCAGATCCAACCATGATATACAAGCTCAAGATATCGAGATTCATCCCGACCTGACATACGAGGAAGAGCCGGTAGAAACCCTAGCACGGGAAATCAAAGAGTTGCGAAATAAGAAGATTCCATTGGTCAAAGTGCTTTGAAGAAATCACAAAGTAGAAGAAGCTACATGGGAACGCGAAGAAATTATGAGGAAGCAATACCCATACTTGTTTTCACTTGATGAGCTTCAGGATGAAGCTTAAATTAACGAGGAAGGAACTGTCACATCCGTCTACCTCAATTATGCAGTGTAGTCACGTGCATAGCGAGAGTAGGGGAAAGGAGAAGATAATTTTTGATAACAGCCCTAGATAAGGTTGTATGACCAAAGGGACCTAGTTGTAATTTTTAAAAGTTTTGGGGACGTAGATGTAATTTTAAAAAAAGTTGCACCGGATGTTCTTAATAGTGCATATAACAGATTCCAAAAATGGAATGTAGAGAAAAATCGGATCGCAACGACGTGTAACGGTTTTTCCAGGAAATGTCCCGTTAAAGAAAAATGAAGAAATGTTGACTAAGGGCATTTTGGTCATTATCAATTAAAGTTATACATGAATTTAGGGTAGGAAATAAGGACGTGAGTTCGTAGAGAATGGCGAGAGGTTAAATATGAAACGATCGCCAGTAGAAACGAAGCCGGAGAAAACCCGAGCAAAAATAGGACCTAAAGGGAATTTTGTAAAAAGTTGAGGGCTTATCGGTAATTTTTCAAAATGACTTGGAAACCTAAAATAGACCTTATAAATAGAAAGTAGAGGTCGAGAGGATCAAAACTATATATAGTTTGACTCGTGGAACTATACGGTTTAAAAGATATGATCGATTAATCGCCAGAACGTAAAGTGGGTCCGGTTTCGTGTCGGGACCGGATGAGTAACCCGGGACAACTTTATGAGATCCAATGGGAAGAGGGACAAGTGGAAAGAAGTAAAGGAAAAGAAAACTAATAAAAATCTAATGTTGGCCAATCAAAAGAAAGCATTTAGCATGTGTAATAAATGTGTAATAAATGAAGAAAGAGAAAAAGTGGCCAAGTGGTCTTAAGAGGTTAACCAACACCTAAGGTGATCATCATTTCCTTTGTATATAAATATATGTGAAATGAAGAGCAAATTCTCTCTTTTTCACTTACAAAATTCGGCCAACAAATGGAAACACCAAAGGACTTCCAAGTTTCTTCAAAATTTGATTTTTAAGGTTTATGTTGTATCTTGAATTGATTGAAGGAGAAATAAAGAATTAAGGAAGGAGAAGAAGGAAAAGCTGAGGGGAAGTACAAGAATAAGGTTTGGTACTTTACCTTTGAATAATTACTTTTGATTTGGTGCTTTACCATAAAAGAAATTCTATTTGCTTACAAACTTTGGTTTATGGAAGTTTTGAAATTGATGTTTAAATATATTGATTGAGTTTAAATTAAATATTTGAATTATGATTTTACATTATTGAAAGCATATCACACTGAATGTATCATGATTTCTATTGGGATAAAGTGGGTTGTTAAATTTAATTGAAACCAAATGTTTTGGCAAGTTGATTTAGTAAGTTGTTTGGACTTTAATTAGTTTGATTTGAGTTAAACTTGCAAAAATTGCTAAAAGGAAGTGTTTGAATCTTCACTTTACTATTAAAGAAGCCTTAATATTGATTTTCAAAAGAAAAATAAACTATCCTATGCATTTCAAATGTTTGGGCCGAAATGGTCCCAAAGTGACAGCTTCTGGACTATTTTTGTGGCAATTGTTTAGGGCAGCAAACGAATGAATTTTTCAACGAAATTTTACATGCAATTAGTCAACATATGAAATAAG
Source organism: Garcia nutans (assembly GCA_947685225.1). Taxonomy (NCBI): domain Eukaryota; kingdom Viridiplantae; phylum Streptophyta; class Magnoliopsida; order Malpighiales; family Euphorbiaceae; genus Garcia; species Garcia nutans. Next base: position 43,820,411 of record CANTUV010000043.1, read on the forward strand.
TTTTCTGTAAAATTTCAGCCAAAAATAAGATCATTTACTTGGTCAAATGCATAACTGAAGTGGACTGAAATTTTGACGAAAACCCAGATTTTACTATTCATTTGGTCATGCCATTTTGCGTTGCCGATTTTTCTCACCGCAACACTATTCATTTGGTCAATTTGTGATCTTTTGAGGGATACTTTGAAATGTTTGATGTGTTTATTGTGGATGTTAAATATGTGAAAAAGAGTAACGGTTTGACCAAAGAAAGTGGTGCACGGAATAAATGGCAAAGCGCAGTGAGAATTTAAATTGATTTTTTGAATCATTCTAAAATGAAGTTGAGACTTAAATTGAATCATTTTAATCTTTTTGCTCTACTGGATAGTGGGAGTGGTAGATAAGGGTATGGTGCACTATACTAACGCATGCAGTATTGCTCATTATTGTGATATGATATTTTATTCAGTGGTGAGGCCACTGAAGCCAATGGGGAGGCCCATTGGTTAACCAGGATGGGGAGGCCCATTTCTGTGATCGGATATCGGTGGTGAGGGCCACCTATGTTACAGTGGGGAGGCCCACTGCCTTATCACTATGGTTCCCTATATACCAATAGAGCATGAATCAAAGACATATTATTTTTCGTTAAACTACGTAATGCAAAATGAGTTTGAATTATGGTTTTTACATTTGTTGAAAGCATATTTACACTGAATGTACAGTAACTTCCATTGGTTTAAGGTGGGTTGATTTATGATTTAATAATTTCCTTTTATTTCAAATGCTTTCATGTTTCACTTATATTTTCATCGGTAAAGTACCCACTGAGCGTCATTGCTCAGCGAGTTGAGTTTTCTTGACTCGTAGGTTTGGAGCAGTAGATTTCGGTGATTAGCATCGAGCAGCACAACACAGCGCAGCACCTCAGAGTAGCCTTTAGTTTCCATTATGAGTTAACTAGTTGTGGCATGTATATGTATATAAGATTGAGAGTCAGTATGTGATACTGAACGTTATTGGTATGTAATAATAATAAATCTCTACTTTTTTCTGGATTAGAAGTGTGAATTTTTCTTGCAGGTTGTAGTTGAGGGTATAAGGTGGATTCATTGGGAGTATATTGGAAAATGATTGTATTCACATTGGTCTGTGTAAAATGTTTTCAAAAATCAGAAAAACAAGTTTTGTCGACACTTGGGATCCAAATTTCTAGGCAAACCTCTGGCAAAATTTCTGAAAAATCGGAAAAAAAATTTGACTAAGTAAAATTGGTAGCAACATTTGGATAGTGTGGCGCCTCTACTTGGCTTACACATGTAGGTCGGGAAGGGGTGTTACAATTTTAATTCCATAAAAAGTTACAGTAGCCATAATTGAACTTTTATTTGCTTTATTCAATTCCATATTTATTTATACCTTGATTTATCTCTTGGATGAGTTTCCATTTATTTGGTTTGTTTTGTTTGGACATTGCTTTGATTTTAATATAATGATGATTTCTTTTTATTGTGTGTAATATGGATAATGTTATTATATTTAAGAATTTTATAATATTAAGTCCTGTAAAGGAGGCCGGTTCCAATGAACCAGGCGTTGTGGGGGTGCTGGGCCATTTCTCACCTTCCCCACACGTGCCCAACTTTTCGAACCCATTAGGGGGTTGGGGATTCCTTAGGAATCGAGTCATTCGCCCCTTTATTTTTTCCCGGCCCGTCCGGGTGGCGACTCCATTTTCTCCGGACTTAGGTCCTTGTTCTCTAAGGCCCCGAGCCTAAACAGTGCCGAAGTTGCAAGAACCATTCCACCGTGAGTGGGGGTGAAAATCCCTGCTTACATTAATGAATATTATATTCCGTGAATGATTAGGAATGAACCATAAAAACTTCTATAAATAAGACCAAAAGCAACACAAAAAAGGGAGGAGAAATCGGAGGAGAAATTTGAACAAAAATTGGATCCGAAACTAAATAGGAAAGGCAGTGAATCAATTTGATTTTTTTTTGGAGAGAGCAGAAAAACAATTCAAGCAATTCAAAGGCAGCAAAGCCTGTCCTTGATTTTGCTTATCCAAGAAGAAATTTTTGGTGGAACCAACAAACGAAGGTATGCATCAATTATTTAAATTTTATTCTTCACAGTAGCTAGATCATCCCATTATTTCTTTTAATTCAAAAACCTAAGAACCCTAATTCACCTTTTCTGAAGTTTGAAAACCTTAATTCGTTGCTTTGTTTTCCAAAAAGTTTAAAGTTATTTGTTTTGTTTCTTCAAAACTCCAAAATCATAATTTGTTTTCCAAATATTCAAAACCCTAAATTGAGTTCTGTTTCTTTTCAAAAGCCCTAAAAACATCTTTTTTGCTTTTATAAACTTTAAATCACTTTGTTTAATTTCATAAAACTTCATAAAATTATCAATTGTTTTTCATAATTCTAAAAATTAACTCATTACCCAAAACCCTAATTCAAAAATCCTAAAATCCTAATTCAACTTCAAAAACCAAAACAATGAACCCTAACCCCCCTTAAAACCTTAAAGCCTAATTTTTTCTAAACCTTAGTCCTTTAAAACTTTAAAAACCATAAAAATGCAAATGTTATAATTTTACACAGTAAGCTTAAAATATAATTCAATGAGTAATCGTAAGTCATAAATCAAAAGTATTTTAAAGTGTTCAAACCCTAATTTCATGATTTCACCATTCAAACATTAATTTGGTTAATCAAAGAGTTTTACAAATTTTTTAAAACATAAAATCTTAATCTATTTTAATTCCTTTAAAGACTCACAATAGCCTAATTCCACAAATTCCAAAACCCTAAACACATGAAATAAAGAACCCTAAATGGAAACAGTAGCTATAATTTAGATTTTTATTTGCCTTATTCAATTCTATATTTAATTATGCTTTAATTTATTTAAGTTCAATGCTTGATTTATTTAATTTATCATGGATAGATGTTTACTTTTCTATTGATGTTTAATTCCTTTGATGAATGATTTACTTATGATGAATGGTTATTTACTTTTGTCAATTTATTTAGATTTCCAAATGTTGTAAGAGGTATGTTTCCACTCGGTGGGTACCTCATTAGTTAAATATCATGTAATTTAATTTGCTTTTCTATTTTAGAACCAATGTAAAGGACATGTTTTCTACCTTTCGGTGGGTGTCCTATTTAGGCATGGATGTAAGGGTATGTTTCCATCCTCGGATGGGTGTCCATTTATTTATTTTGTTTGGACATTGTTTTGATTTTAAATACATCGATGCTTTATTTTAATTATTGTGTGTAAGATGGATAATGTTGTTATATTTAAGAATTTTATAATATTAAGATCTATAAAGGAGGCTGATTCCAATGAACCAGGCGTTGTGGGGGTGCTGGGCCATTTTTCACCTTCCCCAAACGTACCCAACTTTCCGAGCCCATTAGGGGGTTGGGTATTCCTTAGGAATTGAGTCATCCACCCCATTCTATTTTCCCAGCCCGTCCAGATGGCAACTCCATTTTCTCCGGACTTAGGTCCGTGTTCTCTAAGGCCCCGAGCCTGAACAGTGCCAAAGTCACAAGAACCATTCCTCCAGGAGTGGGGGCAAAAATCCCCGCTCACAACTGTGACAACCAAACAAATGACACACTCACTAGCTTGGGCGTGCTGGTTTTTTTTTAAGGCATGACCAGGGACACGGGCGTGTCACTGGGCATGTCATAGCTACTGTTTCTCATGCAAAATGACACGCTCAGAGACGCGGGAGTGTCACTGGTCATGTTGTAGCTACAGCCTGTAAAAAATAATGACAGGCCCAATGACACGGGCATGTCTCATACTAAGCTCAATTTACTCCTCAAAATCAAATTTCTTCTATTAATTCTAATGAATGCAAGGAAAACAAAGAACCAACCAATGATAAAAGAATAAAACTAAAGCAAAATGATGACACAAACCAAAGACACAAAAATCAAAGACATAAAAATAAAAGAACGAATAAAACGGTGGGTTGTCTCCCACCCAGCACTTCTTTAACGTCGTATTAATTGGATGGCAGGGCAAATTTCCCTAGTCTTGGAGGTGTAAAACCTCCTTCAAGTCCTGTATTTCCCCTCCAAGGTATAATTTGAGCCTGTGCCCATTAACTTTAAAATCTCCTTTTTTCGGGTGAGTTATTTCAACCACTCCGTAGGGGAAAACTTCCTTGATAGTAAAAGGACCAAACCATCTAGATTTTAACTTACCTGGAAAGAGTCGAAGCCTCGAATTTTACAATAATACCAGATCTCCCACTTGAATCTATTTTCGGTCCTTAATGCGAGCATCATGTCATCTCTTGGTATGCTCCTTATACATTCTCGCATTGTCGTAAGCTTGCAATCTCCACTCATCCAACTCATTTACCTACAACTTTCTCCTTTCACTTGCATGAGCTACGTCAAGGTTAATTTGTTTAATAGCCCAATATGCATTATGTTCAATTTCGACAGGTAAATGATAAGCTTTTCCATATACCAGCCTAAATGGCATAGTGCCCACAGGAGTTTTAAATGCAGTTCTAAAAGCCCATAGAGCATTGTCCAGTTTCTCAGACCAATCCTTTCGGGATCGCTCTCCAGTTTTTTCCAAAATTCTTTTAATCTTCCTATTCGTGTTCTTAACTTGGCCACTAGTTTGGGGATGGTAAGGAGTAGCAAACTTATGTGTAATGCCTAATCTTTTGAAAACTTTCTCAAGATGAACATTACAAAAGTGAGTACCCCTATCACTTATGATTGTTTTCGGTGTACCAAATCGAAAGAACAACTTCTTCAAAAACTTCATCACTACCCTGGCATCATTGGTTGCCAAGGCTTGGGCTTCAGGCCATTTAGAGACATAATCTATAGCTACAAGAATATATTTGTTACCAAAGGAATTTGGAAACGGCCCCATAAAATCGATCCCCCATACATCAAAGACTACACACTAAAATTCCATTTTGGGGCATCTCATCACGAGATGAAATATTTCCAGTCCTTTGGCAATGATCACAGCGGTTCACAAATTCATAGCTATCTCTAAACAAAGTGGGCCAATAAAATCCTGATTCTAGTACCTTTTGAGCAGTCCTATTGGCTCCCATATGACCACTAGCTGGTCCAGCATGGCATTGACTAAGAATGTTCATTGTTTCAGGCTATGCCACACATCGTCGGATCATGTGATCCTTAGATAATCTAAACAAAAAGGGATCCTCCCAAAAATAATACTTTAAATAAAAAAAGAATTTCTTCTTTGCTTGATAAGTTAAGTCTTTACGAAGTTCCCTAACAGCTAAATAGTTAGCAAAATCTGCAAACCAAGGTGCTTTAAAATTTAAATTACTTACCTCACTTACCATGGTGTACAGCTGCTCATCGGGGAAGTGATCATCAATGTCCCCTTCTTCAAACCTCTCAAAGGTTGGATTCTCCAAGCGAGAAAGGTGATCTGCTGCAAGATTTTCAGCTCCCTTCTTGTCTTGAATTGTGAAGTCAAATTCCTGCAACAACAAAACCCAATGGATTAGCCTAGGCTTAGCATCAATTTTCGCAAATAAGTACCTCAAAGTCGAATGGTCTGTATAAATAATCACTTTTGACAAGATTAGATATGATCTAAACTTGTCAAAAGCAAAAACCACAGCTAGCAGTTCTTTCTCTGTAGTTGTGTAATTAGCTTGAGCTGTGTTCAGAGTCTTGCTTGCATAGTAGATAGGCTGGAAGTATTTCTCCTTGTGTTGACCCAAGACTGCTCCCACTGCAAAGTCACTTGGATCGCACATTACTTCAAATGGTAGATTTCAATTGGAAGCTATCATGATTGGAGCATGGGTCAATTTCTCCTTAAGAGTTGTGAATGCTCTCAAACATTCCTCATCAAAAACAAAATCCATATCCTTCTCAAGGAGTCTTGTCAATGGACGGGCATTCTTAGAAAAATCTCATATGAACCTCTGATAAAAGCCTGCATGTCTTAGAAAATTTGGATGGCCTTCACAGATGTGGGTGGTGGTAACTTCTCAATGGTGTCTACCTTAGCCCGATCCACCTCAATGCCCTTGCTTGAAATTTTGTGTCCCAAGACAATTCCTTCTTGAACCATGAAATGACACATTTCCCAATTAAGCACTAAGTTGGCTTCCTCACATCTTATCAAGACTGTTTCTACAACAACTGGATAAGCTTTTCTTTCTGCTCAGAAGATAGGTGGGAACTCAAATTTATTTGTAATTTCTTCTTCTCCGCCAGAAATCCATACTCAAGGTGATCTAGAAGGGGCTTTAGTTCCAAGTTGGGTGGATCAATCACCGATGGTTTTGGCTTTTCTTTCTTTGGCATCTCAATAGTCTCATATGCCCTGCATTGGAACGATTTGCTTGCTTCAAGAAAAGCAAGCTGCTCCCTTGCTTCTTGATCCTCAACATTTTCCTACAATAAACACAACTCAAGGGGATCCTTGGAAATAATGTTAGTAACACAATTTATGATCCCATGCTCAGTAACATCATTGCATGATTCCGCCTCATCAAGTGAAAGTGAATGTTTCATAGTATCATGTATCCTAAAAATAACTTTCTCACCACCCACTCTCAAAGGTGCCATCATGAACATCGATAAGGGCTCGGGCTGTTTTAAAAAATGGCCTATGAAGAATTAGTGAAACATCCGAATCCTCATCGATATCAATGACAACAAAATCATTGGGGAAAATGAAATCCCTAACTTTTACCAACACATCTTCTATAATGCCACGAGGGTGGACTACTGACTTATCAGCAAGTTGGATGGTCATAAGTGTTGGTTTGGGTTTACCAATGCCTAACTCTTTAAACATTTTATAGGGCATAACACTTATGATAGCCCCCAAATCAGCTAATGCACTTTTAACCTCAAGGTTACCTATCAAACATGGAATGGTAAAACTACCTAGATCTTTTAACTTCTTAGGTAACCTCCTTTGCAAAATTATCGAACTCTTTTCAGACAAATGCACTAAAGACACTTCCTCAAGTTTCCTTTTGTTAGAAAGGATATCTTTCAAAAAGTTAGCATATTAAGGCATCTGTGACAAAGCCTTAGCAAATGGAATGTTAATATGCTATTGTTTAAAAAGTTCATGAAAATTACCGAACTGAGCATTAATCTTGTCCTTGTTCAACCTCGCCAGATATGGTACTCTAGGTCGGTATTCCTTCATTATGGGGCTGTTGTCTTTTGGCTGCTTCTCTTTCTCACTTTCTAGTGCAATTTTCTCTCCCGAAGTGATAGGGAGATCGTATTCTTTTTCATTTTCTTGTACTTTAGCCTTTTTCTCTGCCACTTCTCCTTTTTTCTCATCCACATTACCCTTGATATCTTTTTCACTCCTTAGTGTAATTGCCTTAAGCTGCTCTTTAGGATTTGCCTCAGTGTTGCTAGGCAAACTTCCTCATGGTCTCTCACTGAGCAACTTGGCAATTTGCCCCACCTGATTCTCCAAATTATGAATAAAGGCTTGCTGATTTCTTAGGGTGGTTTCAGTTGATTGGAACCTGGTTTCAGAAGCTGCTATAAATTTCTCCATCATGTCCTCCAAATTACTCTTTCTTGGAGGGGCAGCTTGTTGATGTTGGGGCTGCTGGAATCCAGGGGGAGGTCGTGGATTATTCTGATTATTCCATGAGAAATTAGGATGATTTCTTCACCCCGAATTGTACGTGTTGTTGTAGGGGTTATTCTGTTGTTGCCTTGGCATGTTTCCAACATAATCTTCTTGCTCTTGCCTAGCAAACATGTTGCCACTTTGGCAATCTTGACTTTGATGTCCACCCCCACACCATTCACAGCACATCACTTGTATCACTTTCCCCAAAGAAGAAGAAGAAGCTAAAGAATCAATCTTTTTGTTCATTGTTTCCAACTGTGCTGACAAAGCAACTACGGGATCAATTGATGTGAACCAGCAGCCCTTAATCTTCCTTGTTCCCTTGGGGTTTGCCACTGATAATTTGTAAGGGCCATGTCTTCAATCAAATCCCTTGCTTCTTCAGGTGTTTTATTATTTATGGTATCTCCGCCGGCTGCATTGATGGACTGCTTACTTGAGTAACTCAATCCATTGTAGAAAGTTTGGATCTAAAGCCACAGCGGAAGCCCATGGCGAGGACATCTTCTCAATAAATCCTTAAATCTCTCCCAAGCATCATATAGGGTTTCACCATCTAGCTGGAGAAAAGAAGAAATATCATTCCTTAACTTAGCAGTCTTAGACGGTAGAAAATACTTCTCTAAAAATTTTTCTGCTAGTTGGCCCCATGTAGTGAACGTGTTAGGAGGAAAAGACTTAGCCACTTCTTTGGTCGGTCTCTGAGCATGAACGGAAACAACCTCAGCCTAATTGCATCTTTAGAGACATTCTGTATCTTAAATGTGTCACATATTTCCAGAAAAGTTTCAATGTGTGCATTAGGATCTTCATCCAGAAATCCATCAAACTGACATGTCTGCTGCACCATTTGAATGACATTTTTCTTTATCTCGAATTTATTTGCAACAACCAGTGGTTTTTGTATACTTGATCTAGTAAAATCTTGCATTGTCCTTGGCTCATTTTCTGCCATTTCTTCTTCTAGGATTAGATCTTCAAAGTTCGGCTCCATCTCTGCCAGAATTGTTTCCTCTTCTTCCTTTCGCCTTCTTCTCAATGTTCTCTCTAACTCTTGATCTAATTCAAAAAGATGGGAAGAGCTAGCTCGGGTCATAAATAGGAATAAGTACCTAGAATGACAATCAAAAAGTAAGAACTTATGCTAAAATAAAATAAAATAAAAACTAAATCAATAGTCTTAATTATATTACTAATATGGAAAGCCGTTGTCCCCGACAACGGCGCCAAAAACTTGGTGGCAAGAACCTATGCTATTGTAATACCGCAAGTTCACAGGTCACTCAAGTAATAAAGTAGTAAGTGAGTTATCATTCCACTGAGGACAAGGCCAAGTACTAGTGCAAATTTTAACCGTTGTTCAGCAAATCAATAGTTTTGTGAAGTTTTATAATTATAGATAATTAAATTAATAAATGAAAATAGAGAGAGATTGAGTGTTGAATGAATTGATTGATGATGAGAATACTATCCAGATATTGAATCCCCCTAGCCACAATTATATTTATGAAAATCAATTCAATTAAACCAAATAATAGAGTTGAATTGGTATTCCTCTAAATTAGACTAAAACCTTTCTCAAGTAAATTAATCCCTAATCACTAAGTAGAATGCTGGAATCTCTTCTCAAACATAATTAAATAGATCTTACGTAAAGAATAAGGAATTATAAACCTAAGGATCTTGTAAGTCTATCTCTAGTACTCCAATCAATCCTCAATCCTTATGAGTATTCAATTCATATCAAGCTTTCTCAAGTCAATAATATGAAAATTGTAACCAATCAATAAGCATGATATTATCAATTGGAAATAGATTATTAAGCATCATAAGAATAAAACTATAACACTCCTATACTCTATATAAGTACTATACATATACCTTGTATACATACAATACGTATATAAAGTATAAGGATGTCACTTTTCATTACAGATTAAAACCTTTACCTTAGTTCCAAACAATAATACATTTCATTTAAAGAACATTTACAAAATCATTATACTTTTGATGATATTACATATATATATAAATTACCTTGTCTTTTCCAAAATTCATTTATGTATATATATACATTTTTATCAAAATACAACATAATCAAATTGTACATGTATGCATCACCTTCTAGTTGGTCTCGAAATACTCTTACCCTTCTCGTGGCATAACGGTATGACTCCCAGATCAACCATCTACTCACCTGCGCGATTTACACAACCGTGCTAAGCTTAAAAGCTTAGTGGTATAAATAAATATTATAAACATGTATTACAAAAAAATCGTACTCCTATACTCATTTCATGTATCATCATTTTCTTATCATGTTTTTCCTTTTCAATGCACTCTTCATATATTTCCACTAATCTCATAATTTATATAGATATACACATAAATCATTACAACAAACCACAATTCAATGACTTATCAGAACATTCATGAAATAATACTCACAATTCCCACATCCATATACATATTACTCATTATCTTGTATTTTCATAATCTCATCATTAAGCATAATTTCTCAAGCCACATTCATTTTCAGTCATTTGCTTATGTATTGTAATCATCTCATTCTATAATTTACATTAAAGCAAAGACAAGCATGGGCCCAAAGAAACTAATATGCCATTCAACTTCCAGAGTTAATGTTTTGGTTCAATTATCACATTTATGATCCCAACCAGGCTTCAAGGACTAGGCCCAACCAAGCTTCAAGGGGAGCGAAGCATGCTAAGCATCAACCCAACTTGGCTTCAAGGACCAAGCCCAACCCAGCTTCAAGGGTTTGTAACATCCCAACTAGGCTTCAAGGACTAGGCCCAACCAAGCTTCAAGGGCAGTTAAGCATGCTAAACTTCAACCCAACTTGGCTTCAAGGACCAAGCCCAACCCAGCTTCAAGGGGAGTTTAAGCATGCTAAACTTTAACCTAACTTGGCTTCAGGGACCAAGCCCAACCCAACTTCAAGGGATTGTTACTTTTAGGCATGCCACCAATAATAAAACTCAAAAAATTGAATAACATATTAGGCACACAATTCTTTTCTTATTTCATTATCAATTCCATTCTCATGTTCTCATAATCATCTAGGCAAACATGCCCCAATTATTTCATTTGCCTCATTATAGCCAAAAACAATGGCTTCACATCTCATCATTAGGGTATACATAACCAATTACGTTGTACATACATTTTGAATGCTCATTATATCTTTCATATTTCATATTTCACCTTTTTATCCATTAACAATAGTTTCATATTTCATCATTGAGAGATACATAGCAAATTTCATATATTTAGAATCTTCAACATACATTCCACATAGTACACATAATACAAATCATAGCACATTTCTCACACATCAACAATATAATAAATAACTTAACACATTTTTCAATCAAATGTGTTAAGTCCCATAGTCATGAAATTATATACAATCATATAAGATTTGTACTCACCTCTAAGAGCAACTCACACCAATTCCAAACTCCTCTTCCAAGAATCCTTTAACATTTGGATTAGGGCAACTCAAATCTCTTCAAAACCTAATTCAAAGGTGATTATACACACTCACTTAATAATACACATAAGAAAATAAGAATAAGAACTAACTAGGGAAAACTCTACACATGACACACTCAACAACACGGGAGTGTCCCTGATCGTGCCTTAAACCAACAACACAAAAGCTTTGACAAGCTCAGTAACAAGGGCGTGTCCCTGGACGTGTCACTCATTCTACCCCATAAAAACATTGACACACCCAACAACGCAGGCGTATTCATGGCCGCATCAATTACTTTATCTCAAAGTAGCTATGACACGCCCAATGACATGGTCGTGTTAATGGTCGTTTCACAAACGTTAATCTTAGCACCGTTGACACGACCAACAATATGGCCATGTCAGGCAAAAATTATGCATTTCGGACTCTCATCTATGTAAACACAATCACTCCAAAATCCATACTATAACAGCCTTAATCAACATCTTAGTTTATATTCATAAAGCACTTATCAATTCAACACTTATATAACTTCAACATATCATAATAATAATCATTATATACATCATCCATGTACCAATTACTCAATTCCCCAACTCATTTATACTAAACCCTTACTAAACAATTTCAACAACTCATCATCATCCTCACAAATAAGGATTCTATGGTTAAATGATGGATTAGATCAAGTTTGGTTAGAATTTGGGACTTATAGTGTTGAATTTAGGGTTTTGGAAGATAATTCTTAAAGTTTGGATATTTATTTGATTTTAATGTATAAATCATGTTATTAAATGATTTAAATGATGGAAATGGGCTTAGATTAGTATTTAGAATGGGTTGGAATGAAGAATTACAAATGAAAAGCCTTAGGACACATTTTAGGTTATTGTTAAAGAATTTGTATTTATTTGATATAATTGTTCAAAACATGTTCTAATGTAATTGTAGTAATAAAAATAAATTTAAAACACCAATTAAAATGGATTTGAATGGAATTCTAATAATAAAGTGAAGTAAGGTAAATTTTAGAAAATTGGTAGGAATGATAATTAGGGTTTAATATTTGAAATGCCTTGAAATGTAATTCTAAATGATTATATTTAATCACATTTTGACTAGGCATTAAGTGGATGTAATTTGCCCAACCTTAGTATTGAAGGGAATATTGGAAGTAAAGGATAAAGAGTGACATTAGCTTGGATTTGGGTATTAATTAAGGTATGTACATACCTTTGATAGTTTGGAAGTGATTGCATTTAATTTAGCTTAACACATTTTAAATAGAAAAATGTGTTAAGGTACTTGGTTATTTGAATATTCACATACATTGTGATATGACATATAAAATGATGTATATACATGATGTGCATTATGAAAAGCCACTGTTAATGGCTAAAATGGGTGGAATGTGGTTTATGTGAATTATATGAGAATAACCTAAAAATGTTTGGGTAATATGATTGTAATATTAAATGACATACATTTGTTGATAAAGTGATCTGGCATTGTTATGAATGAGAAAAATGAGTAAAAGATGCAATGTGATAAGAAAATTGATTATGAAATTTTTTATTAAAACTAAAGTATGACATTCTTATACTGTATATGCCTATTTTATATATATTAGGAATATGTGCTATATGTATACAAGGTATAAGTGTGTTACATTTATTTTTGTATCAGAGTCTAGGTTTGAGATTCTCAACCTATGTAGGTTTTTTGGAGAGAAAAAATGGGGATTTTAAATGTGGTTTTAAATTGTGATATATGCATTAGCACTAGCATTTTATCTGATCCCTGATATGGCAATCTCTACTTTATTTACATATATGTAGTCATGGCATCTATGACGCACCAATCTACTCTAGAAGAGAGTATAGTTGGAGCTAGCACTGAGATTACTTGGGAATCATCTACGCCAATTAGGCCAACATTTGAGGAGGTTCCATAGGGCTGGGTGTGGCATATGATGGAGGTGTTACGACAGGCTTTGGTATAACAGCCGCAACAGCAGCCGCCGCCATAGCAACAGTTGCCGACTCAAAAATATGATAAGCTAAGGAGTATAGAGCCATAGATTTTGTTCGCACTACTGACCCAACTATAGCATAATAATGGCTCTACAGGGTCCAGAGAGTGCTTATATAGTTTTAGGCAAGTGCAGAGGAGAAGTTTGATTAGGTTATGTCTCTTCTGTAGGGGGATGCTTACGAGTGGTGGAATACAGTTCCCCATGGAATGGCTGATCATTCGATGCTGACATATGATGATTTCCTACAGGTATTCGAGAAGAAGTATAGCCCCAGAGAGTATAAAGATGCTAAGAAGAAGGAATTCTTAAATTTAAAGCAAGAGAGGAAGATATTGAGTGAGTATGAGATAGAGTTCATTTGGTTGAGCCCGTATGTAGGGGGCTTATATCAGATGAGGTTGATAGATGCCACGGGTTTGAAAAGGGGCAAAGACCGTCTATCACATGCCTAATTGTAGCCTCATGATATGAAAATTTTTCAAAGTTGGCCGCAGCTGCTAAATGTGTATAGAAGGCACAGGGACTTACAACAGCTGCCAGAGTAGAGGAGAGCAGAGCTAGGAGATTCCAGGGTGAGGTAGGGTATTCATCATTGAAGAGAGGCTAAGGGCGATATCAACATAGGTTTAGTAGGAGCTAGGGGTAGCCTAGTAAGTCATCTAGCAGCAAAGAAAGAGATCCGTAGCCTCAGTGGCTGGTGCCCTGACCCTAGTGACCCAGAGGCCTATTCCACCTACTTGTGATAAGCGTGGTAGGGCACATGGTGGATTTGTTGGAGGACTGGTGCATCAACAATATATTTTAGATGTCGATCACCAAATCATTTTGTCAGAGACTGTCCAGAGCCACCAGATGATAGATAGTCTGATATAGCAGCATCTAGGCCCAATGTCAGAGGGGTTTGTGGTGGTAGAGGTAGTGTCAGGGGTTTTAGACCAGGGTTCATTTAGAGAGGAGGTTCTACAGAAGGGAGTAGACCAGATGATGCAGGGCCATCATAGTGGGTATATGTGATGCAAAGGCAACCAGATGCTTCAGCTATCATAGCTAGTATTTTTTACTTTATTTGGCACTTCAGTTCATGCATTGATAGACCCTGAATTGACGCATTCATATATCAGTGCATCCATACTGCATGTGAGTGATATGCATTCAGAGTCCCTAGGATTTGATGTATTTGTTACCAATCCTTTAGGGCACAATGTCATTGTTAGTAAGTGTGCCAAGATAGTCTAATTGTTATTAGAGAGAAGAAGTTTCTTAGTGACCTAATTGAGATACTTTTTAGGCAGTATGATCTAATTCTTGGTATGGATTGGTAGACTATCAGCAAAAATATGTTACTTTAAAAACATGTGATGGTAGAAATGTGTGGTATCTAGTGAGCAAAGACACCTCTCATCCATTTTTATCTTAGCTATATTAGCTAGGTGGATGATCTAGAAGGAGTGTGAGGCATATTTAGCTCATGTTGAAGATACCAGAGCAGTGGGGTCTCAGCTTGATATTATACCTACAGTTGTCGAGTTTGCAGATATTTTCCCTGATGAGTTGCCAGGTTACCTCCTGAGAGAGAGGTGGAGTTTTTTATCGATCTGATTCCTGGTACCACTCCCATCTCTATTGCCCCTTATCGAATGGCACCTGCAAAATTAAAAGAGTTAAAGGTGCAGTTGTAGGAGTTACTTAATAAAGGGTTTATTAGCCCTAGTGTCTCCCCATGGGGAGCACAAGTTCTATTTGTGATGAAGAAGGATGGCACCTTGAGATTCTGCATTGACTACCGGCAGCTGAGTAAGGTGACCATCAAGAATAGGTATCCATTACCTCATATAGATGATCTCTTTGATCACCTGAAGGGAGTAATAGTATTCTCTAAGATTGATCTAACATTAAGGTACCATCAGTTGAGATTTAGAGATGTGGATATACCCAAGACTGTTTTTCAAGAGGTATGGGCATTATGAGTAGTTGCGCTTAAATTAACACTATCACAAAGCGGCACTCGCAAGTATACGAGGCTATTGCAATGACGGTGATCACCCCAAGGTCATCTCACAAGGAAGGAATTGCGTGTAATAGTTCGATTAACATGAAATAATAAACTTGAGTGTGTGATTGGATTGGTGAATTATAATTAACCTTAGAAATGAAAATGAGTGATTTTATGCAAGATAAATTCTATTATGGAAATAATGCCTAGAGTTGTAGGTCCATTTAATCAAATGTTTAATTATCAAATTATCCATTAATATTACCTTGTACCTTAATTTGTTCCTTAAGATTAATTAGTCAATTATCAATTCACTAGTTTTCACATTTATTAATTAACAACAACCAATTATTTTACATTAGCAAATTAATAAACCCTAGAACTTATATTTCTAATTCATTCTTAGGGCAGTCAATTGCATAGTTCCGATAATAAACTTCTCCTCTCGGTCCGTCATTCAATATTAAGTGATCAATAGGTGGCCAATCTATCAATTTACCTTTAATTTCAATGCAATCAACCAATAATAAGGTATATCAATGGAATCATCAAATCAAGTCATTTAATCAAATATACTACAACCCAAAGCATGAGTAAATTAGCTCATCATATTCTTTAAACAAATGCTCATTTCAATATAAACCAAATCAAAGTTATTCATTGCAATTAATGTTCTTAATACAACAACAATAAATAAGAAATGGATTAAAAGAAAGAGTTGGAAAAACCCCTTTTGGAGATGCTAAAAATTGAACTCCTTGTCTCTTTCGTAGCTCCCTCTTTGATGTGTGATGATGAACTTCCGAGCTCTCTTGAACCAATGGCTCTCTTCTTAAAGGATGAATGATAGCTCTCTCAAGTTCTCAACTCTCCAATCAAGCCTCTTAAAACCCTAATCCTCAAGAACTAGCTGCTCACTTCAAATCCAACGATTGTCTTTGCTCTCGATGTGTGAAAGGAAATGGTGAATAAAGAATGGGGAGAATGGTGTCTTACTCTCTCAAGCAAGAACCAAGGAAGAAGATGATAATGGTGTAGAGAATGTCCACTCAATATATTCAATCTATTTTCTATTCCCTCCATGCTCTTCCACTTTGAATTTTTAAGACACCCATCACTCTTTGTCTCCCACTTTCCAATTTCTTTATATATTTCTTCAACAATTCCTTCCACCTTTCACTCCCTTTTATCTTTTATTCCCCACTAATTCACATTAATCCATACCTCGTGCAAGCATATCAACTGACCCAGGGTGACACGGCCAATCTTGTTGGCCGTGTCTCTTGGATTTTCTTTTCTTTCTTGGGACACGGCCAAGCTTCTGGCCATGTCCCTTGCTACTTGATCTTCTCTTTGTGTCCAAGGGGTGACACGGCCAAGCTCCTGGCCGTGTCATGTGACACGACCAATGGCTTGGTCGTGTCTCTTGATGGTGTCAGTCTTTGCTTCTTTCTTTTCTTTCTTTGCCTTTTGTTCCTTTGGTGAGACACGGCCAGTGGCTTGGCCGTGTCTCATGGTCGTGCCTGCTTCTGGACATGTTTGCTTGAGGGACATGGCCAAGCTTGGTTAATCCTGGCTGTGTCCTACCTTGTCTTTGATTTCTTCTTCTTTTGATGAGAGACACGGCTAAGCCATGTCTAGCTTGGCCGTGTCACATGTCTTTTCTTCAACAAGTCCACCAAAATTTAGTTAAAAGCTCCATCAAATGTACTTCAACCTAAATCAACAACTTTAAACAAACATAGGTACAAATTAACATGAAAATTAACTTAAAATCAACAAAAACATCCTAAAAATATATACAAAATTAATCTAAATAATTACCCCACACTTAATCCTTTGCTTGTCCCCAAGCAAAGTTAAAATCAAAACAAATAAAACAAGATAAATATTGTAAAGTTCAAGAGTTATAAGGATGCATTAGACTCCCATCTTATTAAATCCACAATCATAATCGAATCAAGAATAATTGGTACTCAAGCAACTTAATGGTCAATCTATGCATACCAAAAATTGTCACTCCCTCACAAACCTCTTAAGTTTTTAATTGGGTAGTGTTTAAGCTCTCAACATTCAATGAAAGATTAGGACTATAGGCTTGCTTACCAATCAAATCTCCACCACCTAATCACAATCAACCATCAGTCATAAGGTCTTTTATTTGGTTGTAATAGGGCTAAGGGAAAGGCATGACATTTGGGAGAGTGAGTTTGCTCATTTAGGTCAAGAGTACTTCAAGAGTGAAGCAAGCAATGTAGTATGATTAAAAATCCCAAAATTCCTCTCAATCACTTAGCACTAAGCATTTAATTACTTTTAAGGAACTCCATTTGTTTAATTAGCAAAGATAATTTCCAAACTCATTACAACCCCTCCGACAAGAACAACAACTATTATTTTGATTTTCATTATTCATTTCATTTTTTTTATATATATACATATATTAGGGTATTCAACTAAAAATACAATAATTTGTAATTTAAAGCCCATTGAATTCAACCCCACACTTTATTTAGCACAACACTCCATTAATGCTCTTGATCTAATGAATGGGTAGAGTTAAAATGCAATGGTTCAAGCTGATGGTGTTGTGATAAAGAAAGAAGGGAAAAATGAAATAAGCTCAAAGTTGGCGAACTAAGGTCAGATGTAAGGTTGGTCTTTTTAAGCCAAAATGGGTTACCCTAAATTGCCTTAATCATATTGATGCCTAATTGAAATCTTTATGTAGTCTTAAAATGCATGTCAAAGCAAGTTCTAGTAATTCATCAATCAAAGATGTTCACACATAAAAAGAATGATAAGTTGATGGCTCAATTCCTCACTAGTTTAATGGCAATGCAAAGAATAACCATCAAAATTGACAATAAGTAGTAGTTCTAATCAATTCTCAAATTCATGCTTCAAAAATTCAAAAGTCATCTATCAACAATCTTATAACAATTGAACTTATCAATATCCATCAAAATCAAATATAAAACAAAACACAAAACTTAACAAAACACTTACGAAAATAGACAATTTATATTCATGAACAAAAGGCTTAGCACACACCCCACACTTAAAGTTTTACATTGTCCTCAATGGAAACAAGGTTAATAAAGAAAAAAAAAAGTTAAGGTACAATATGCTTGCCATCGTTTCCTTGTGATGCAAGTGCTACCTTTTCATCCACAAACAATAATTGTTCAAGAACAAAATACAATATATATAAAATAAACACAATATAAAGAGTTAACATTAAAAACAATAACAACAAAAATATGCAATAACTAAAAATAAGGAAGTAACAAGTGTTTTCAAAAGGTTGGAGTTGATTGGATCTATGGTGATGGAGGATGGGACGATGATGCAGCTGAAGGATGGAGACTCAGGATCTTAGCAAGGTTGCTATTGATTTGGTCCAACTGTTCCATGACTGCAGCATGGTTACGATTGACCTTGCTTTCCAGTGCTTCAATCCTATTAAGGATCTCCTGATTATCCGGGATTGGAGCATCTTCATCCAAATATAGAGAATCCGAGTTGGACTCCTCCTCGACTCGTGTTCTCTTTTGACGGCCCTCTGGTACCTCTGGCTCAACTGAAGCCATAACATAGGCCCCTCCTTTTCTTAAAACCATACGCATCTTCTCGAGTGTGGCAAGATCTAATGAATCATTACTCGAGATCTTTATCATCCGACACTTGCTCGGGTCAAAATCATGAGGAAGTGTCATTGCTAAAGTTGTAACTAATCCTCCGATGCAAATGGCACCCCTCTTTTTATTTGCCACACTGTCAAACACATTAGCTAATCAATAGCCGGTACAAATGGGTATGGCATTGCTAGCACAGTCTAAGAAAAATAGTTTGCTAAGTTCCACAACACCTGTGCTCTCCTTTCGTGCAAAGAATCCACATGACATGAAGCGATGTAAATATCTTAGGGCGGAATTTGCCAATTTTGCTGCTTTGGCCTATTTGGCCATATAGGTTCTAGAGCCCAGTGCTCCCCATGCAAATTGTTGTTTAAAACTCTTAGGTACACATTGTTCCCCTTGTTGATGGAAACCAAATATATCGTTCAACTGCTCAATACTAAGGACAATTGGTTTCCCAAGCAATTTAAAATGTTACCTAATGCAAATCCTTTTGTCATCTCTTTCAACCTTAAGAGAGGTTAAAAATTCCAATGTAAGCTCTTGAAATTGCAAAGGTTTAAGGGAAACTAATCTCTCCCATCCAAGGTTTTGAACAAATCTATAAAAATTATCCCTAATATGAAGAGCATTGAGGGATTCTTCGCTTACATACCTCGTTGGAAAGAAACCCCTAGCGAGAAGAGTCGCTCTCCTTGAAGATGATGATGATGAAGATGGAGCTGAAGGTGGAGGTGGCCTCCTCTTGTGGTGAGACAAGAAGATGAAGCTTAAACGGTTTTAATTGCTTTTTAATGAGAAAAGAAGAAGATTGGATGAGTTTAAATTAGTTTTGGTTAAGAAAAATGGAAGAGTTAATAGGATTTTGGAGCTTTAAGAAAGTGGTTATGGAGGTTTTGAGAGAGGGAGTTGAGAGAGAGAGAGAGAGGAGAGAAAGGGGAGTTAGGGATTTAAAATGAAGAAATGGGCTGAATTCGTGTTTTTTAAACTCGAAAATTGATGTGACACGGCCAAGCTTGGTGAAGCTTGGCCGTGTTTGATGGATTTGAAGGGACACAGCCAGTGGCTTGGCCGTGTCCCTTGAACGTGTTTGATGGGATTGGAGGGACACGACCAGTGGCTTTTCTGTGTCCCTTGAGCGTGTTTGATACTGGAACAAAAGAAAATTGCAAGCCAAATGAAAGGGACACTGGGAGAAGCTTGGTCGTGTCTATGTGACAGGGCCAAGCCCTTTGGCTGTGTCTACCTCTGTGTGATTTTGGGTTTGCTTGACATGGCCAGTGGCTTGGCCGTGTCAAGTGGCCGTGTCTTACACTGCCAATTTGGTTTTGAATTTTTTTTAATGGTTTATTTGTGTTACCAAATCACAAAAATGCAATCTTCTTCCTTGCTTAACCCTAAAACACATTCAAGAAAAATGAAAATCGATAAAAGTACCCATTCCATTTTATTTAAACTCAACATGAAATTAAAATTGCTAAATATAAAATTGTAATTATGAAAAGAAATGCAAACCGATGGGTTGACTCCCATTTAGCGCTTCTTTAATGTCGTATAGCTGGACATTATTGCATTATTCATCAATAAACACCAAGCTTTCCACCATTTGTGCAACTTCGATTTCTTAAAAGTAGGGCTTCACCCTTTGTCAATTGACCTTGAACTCTCATTGGTTTTTAAATTAAGCAACTCAACAACCCCATATGGGATTGTTTGAGTAACTTGAAAGGGTCCACTCCAACGTGACTTTAACTTTTTGGGAAACAACCGCATTCTTGAATTGAAGAGAAGTACGTTTATTCCTGGTTCAAAAGTCCTTCGAAGAATCATCTTGTCATGAATAGCTTTTGTCTTTTCCTTGAAGATCCTCGAACTCTCGTAGGCCTCATTCTGAAGCTTATCAAGCTCGAAAATCTGAAGCATTCTTTGCTCCCTTGCTTCATCTAAGTCCAAATTCGTGGTCTTTATTGCCCAATAAGCTTTGTGCTCCAATTCTACCAGGAGATGGCAAGCTTTGCCAAAGACCAACCTATAGGGACTCATTCCCATTGGGGTTTTAAAAGCAGTCCTATAAGCCCATAATGCTTCCGAGAGTCGAATTGACCAATCCTTCCGAGCTGTGCTCAATGTCTTTTCCAAAATCCCCTTAATTTGCTTGTTTGAGATCTCAGCTTGCCCGGACGTTTGGGGATGGTATGGAGTTGCCACTTTGTGTCGGATGCCCATCTTGGTCATCAACTTTTCAAACCATTTGTTGCAAAAATGGCTTCCTCCATCACTCACTATTGCCTTGGTGGTTCCAAACCTGCTCAAAATATTCTCCTTCAAGAATTTCAACACAATGTTAGCATCATTAGTCCTAGTGGGGATAGCCTCAACCCACTTGGACACATAATCCACTGCTAGAAGGATATATTCAAAACCAAAGGATTTGGGAAATGGCCCCATGAAATCAATTCCCCATACATCAAAAATGTCAACCACAATAAAAATATTAAGGGGCATTTCATTCCGTTTGCTAATGTTTCCTACTTTTTGGCATTTATCACATCTTATACAAAAATGATAAGCATCCTTAAAAAGTGTAGACCAATACAAACCACTTTGAAGAACTTTCTTGGCGGTCTTTTTTCCTCCAAAATGTCCCCCGCAATACATATTGTGGCAAAATTGTAGCACTTGCTTTTGTTCCTCTTCCGGCACACATCTTCTTATCACTTCATCCCTGCAAATTCTAAACAAGTAAGGCTTATCCCAAAAATAATACTTACATGTATGCAGGAATCTCTTCTTTGCCTGGAAGCTCAAATCCTTTCTCACTACACCACAAGAAAGATAATTCGCAATATCCGCATACCGTGATGCTTGAGTTAAAGAAAACAAGAGTTCATCCGAAAATTTTTTGAAAGCATTTTCACAAGGAATTTCAGCATCATTGTCATAAGAGTTAAGTCTAGAAAGATGGTCGGCCACTACATTCTTGCTTCCTTTCCTATCTTTGATTTCAACATCGAATTCTTGTAACATCAACACCCACCTAATGAGCCTAGGTTTAGCTTGTGGTTTGGTCAACAGGTATTTCAATGCCGTATGATCAGAAAATACTATGACCTTAGAACCTATCAAGTAAGATCTAAATTTCTCCAATACAAACACTACAACTAACATTTCACTCTCATTGGTTGTGCAATTTACTTGTGCATCGTTTAAAGATAAACTTACATAATAAATTACACACATCAACTTATTCACTCTTTGGCCCAACATCGCTCCAATGGCAAAATTTGATGCATCGCACATGATTTCAAATGGCAAATCCCAATTTGGGGCAACAATTATAGGGGCAGAAGTTAATTTCTCTTTCAAAATTTTAAAAGCTTCTAAGCATTTTTCATAAAAAAAAACAAATGGGACATCTTTTCCTAACAAATGACACAAAGGGCGTGAAATTTTTTAAAAATCTTTTATAAACCTCCTATAAAATCCTGCATGTCCCAAAAAACTTCTAATTCCCTTAACTGATGTGGGTGGAGGTAGGTTCACAATTAATTCAACCTTAGCCTTGTCTACCTCAATCCCTTCATGGGAAATAACATGCCCTAAAACAATTCCATGATCAACCATAAAGTGACTCTTTTCCCAACTCAATGTAAGATTACATTCAATACACCTTTCAAGTACTAGAGTCAACTTTTCCAAACAATCATCAAAGGAATTACCAAAAACAGAAAAGTCATCCATAAATACCTCGATGCACTTGTCCAACATATTAGAAAAGATGGAAACCATACACCTTTGAAATGTTCCCGGTGCATTGCAAAGTCCAAATGGCATCCTCCGAAATGCAAATGTCCCAAAGGGACAAGTAAATGTAGTCTTTGGTTGATCTTCTGGTGCTATCGGGACTTGGTAGTAACCTGAAAGACCATCAAGAAAATAGTAAAAAGCATGTCCAGATAACCTATCAAGCATTTGATCAATAAATGGCAAAGGAAAGTGATCTTTCTTGGTGACATTATTTAATTTCCTATAATCTATGCACATCCGCCACCCAGTTTCTGTTCGTGTCGGTACCGACTCTCCTTTATCATTCTGGACCACTGTTAACCCTATTCTCTTAGGCACAACATGAACAGGACTAACCCATTCACTATCAGCAATAGGGTGAATTACCCCTTCATCTAGTAGTTTAAGGACCTCATTTTTAACGACCTCGCTCATGTTAGGGTTTAGCCTCCTTTGAGATTCTCTCACCGGTTTAGCCCCTTCCTCTAAGATGATCATATGCATGCACACAGAGGGACTAATACCCTTAATGTCACTCAATCCCCAACCTATAGATTTCATGAATTTTTTCAACATCGTTACAAGCTTATCTTCTTCCTCAGTGGTAAGGGTAGCAGAAATTATCACTGGTTGAGAGTTATTCTCCCCAAGAAAAATATATTTTAAATGCTTGGAGAGTTCTTTAAGTTCAACCCCTTGTAGTTGAACTTTCTCTTCTTCAACTTCAAATTCCTCCTCAACACTCTCATCGTCCAAAATGGAATTGTCTTCTTTATTCTCCCCATTGGAAATCTCTGCTTCTTCCTACAATTTTAGAGCCCTTTCTAGATTGTTTTTGCCATTATCCTGCAAGAAAACTTCTTTAACAGCATTATTATAAAAATCAAGAAAGAGCAATCTTCATATAAAGCACTAGTGGGAATGGGGGAAGTGTTAAAAATTGAAAATTCTACAGTTTGTCCCAATATGGTCATAGTCAATTTTCCTTTTTTAACATCAATTAAAGTGTTAGCTATGGCCATAAAAGGCCTCCCTAATAAAATTGCATGCTCGGTATCCCGTGGGATTTCTCCCCCCATAACTAAGACAATGAAATCGACGGGTATAATCAAACCTCCTACCTTAACTAGAACATCTTCTATGATTCCCTTAGGGTATCTAAGAGTTCTATCTTCTAGTTGCAAAATCATTTTAGTCGATTTGAGTTCCCCGAGCTCTATTTTTAAATAAATTGAGTATGGTATTAAATTAACACTAGCTCCAAGATCACACATGCCAATGGTCTCTTTCGCATTCCCCATAGAGATTCTCACTATAAAGCTCCCAGGATCTTTTAGTTTAGGAGGTAACTTATGTTGTAAAACAGCACTTGTTACTTTCGAAACTATCACCTTCTCATCCAACTCATACCTTATTTTCTTAGTGTTTAGCTCTTTTAAGAATTTGGCATAAGATGGCATATTCTTTATTACCTCTAGTAAGGGTAGGTTGATACTTACGTTCGAAAGCATGTTATAAATTTTAGATATTTCATTTTTTAACCTGCTGGGAAATGGAATTGGTGGTCTATATGGATTTGGAGATTTGTGCAGCTTTGGTGCAGCGGATGCCTCCTCTCTATCCTCTTTAAGCTCGTTTGGTTCAGCTTTTTCCTCTTGCGTTTCCTTGACATTATTTTGCATTGTACCTGCATCAAAGGAATTATCATTGTTATTATCACCGATTTTATTATCAAGTACCTTACCACTTCTTAAAACAGTTATTGCTTTGGCCTGCTCCGGTTGGCTTGGAAATTTCCCTTTTTGATTGGCTTGAAGTTGATTAGCCAATTGACCCACTTGAGTTTCAACCTTCTTAAGCGATGCTTCTAAAGAGTCAAACCGCTTATTGATCAATTTTTGATTTTGAGTGCTTACTTGAATGAAAGCATTCAAATTGTCTTCAAATGAAGGTTTCTTGACCTGCTCTTGATTTGAGGTTGCCCTTGAAATTGGGGACCTCTTTGATATGGTTGGAAAGGTTGTTGAGGTGGAGCATGTTGTTGATTTTTCCATGAGAAATTGGGGTGATTCCTCCAACCGGGGTTATAAGAATTTGAATATGGGTCATTCCTACCCCTTTGTTGGAACCCTTCAAAAGCAAAAGCTTGTTCTTGCTCCTCTTGGAATGTATCAAAATTTGAGGGGCACACATTTGCTTAATGGCCTACAAGACCGCATGATGCACATGACTCTTGGCTTTGTCCCGACAAGTTTCCTTTGGCATTCAACAATTTTACTTGTTTTGTCAGTTCTACAATTTGCCTAGCCATTTCTGAGTTTACATTTATCTCATGTGCTCCTCTTCTCCTTTCCCCAATACTCTTTTGTTTGGAATTTGCCCCTGACATTTTGAATAATGCAACTGTTTCTGCAGCTATTCTTTCAACCATTGCTCCCCTTGCTGCATTATCCACTAAGTTTTGACATTGTTGAGTTAGCCCATCGTAGAAGAATTGATTGAACAACTGTTGTGGATAGTAGTGGTGAGGGCACTGAAATAATAAGGATTTGAAGTGATCCCATGCCTCATGAAATGGTTCTACATCAAATTGGGTGAAAGTTGCAATACTCCCCCTAAGCTCCTTTGTCTTTTGGTGTGAATAAAACTTTCCCATAAATTTGTTGTAAACCTCTGTCCATGTGGTTAAAGAATTCTCTGGCAGGGTCATCAACCACGCTTTTGCTCTATCTTTCAAAGTATATGGGAAACATCTCAATTTGAGTTCATCTTTTGTTAGTGTTTGCAAAGGGAATGTATGCAATGTTGAGTAAAAATCCCAAATGAAGTTGAGAGGATCTTCATTCGGCAGTCCATGGAAGGATGGCAGCATACTATAGTGAGTATTTATGAGTTCATAATTTCTCGCTGCATTGCTCAACCGGATACAAGATGTGGTCACTCCGATGATCTGTCGGGCAAACTGCTTCATATGTGGTTCTTGTGCATCACCCATCTATGTTTCTATGCTCTCCTCAAATTGCTCTTCAGTATTTTCCCTTTCTTGCTCAACGGGATTTGGTCCCTCGGGTCTTGGAAGTCTATAGATGTTGTCTATAAATGAAACAAGTTCATTTCCTTGAGACCTTCGTTCGTGCATAAAGTACCTAAGCAATTCAAAAAGAACACTTTAAACGATTTAACAAATAAATTAAAAGAATGAAACTATTAACAAAAATTGCCTTCCCCGGCAGCGGCGCCAAAAACTTGTTGCGCTTAAATTAATACTATCACAAAGCGGCACTCGCAAGTATACGAGGCTATTGCAGTGACGGTGATCACCCCAAGGTCGTCTCACAAGGAAGGAATTGCGTGTAATAGTTTGATTAACATGAAATAATAAACTTGAGTGTGTGATTGGATTGGTGAATTGTAATTAACCTTAAGAATGAAAATGAGTGATTTTATGCAAGATAAATTCTATTATGGAAATAATGCCTAGGGTTGTAGGTCCATTTAATCAAATGTTTAATTATCAAATTATCCATTAATATAACCTTATACCTTAATTTCTTCCTTAAGATTAATTATTCAATTATCAATTCACTAGTTTTCACATTTATGAATTAACAACAACCAATTATTTAACATTAGCAAATTAATAAACCCTAGAACTTATATTTCTAATTCATTCTTAGGGTAGTCAATTGCATAGTTCCGATATTAAGCTTCTCCTCTTGGTCCATCATTCAATATTAAGTAATCAATAGGTGGCCAACATATCAATTTACCTTTAATTTCAATGCAATCAGCCAATAACAAGGTATATCAATGGAATCATCAAATCAAGTCATTTAATCAAATATACTACAACCCAAAGCATGAGTAAATTAGCTCATCATATTCTTTAAACAAATCATTTCAACTCAAACCAAATTAAAGTTATTCATTGCAATATT
This sequence comes from Garcia nutans, assembly GCA_947685225.1. Lineage (NCBI taxonomy): Eukaryota > Viridiplantae > Streptophyta > Magnoliopsida > Malpighiales > Euphorbiaceae > Garcia > Garcia nutans. The sequence continues at coordinate 43,846,953 of CANTUV010000043.1, forward strand.
AATGTTCTTTATACAACAACAACAAATAAGAAATGGATTAAAACAAAGAGTTGGAAAAACACCTTTTGGAGATGCTAAAAATCGGACTCCTTGTCTCTTTCGTAGCTCCCTCTTTGATGTGTGATGATGAACTTCCAAGCTCTCTTGAACCAATGGCTCCCTTTTGAAGGATGAATGATAGCTCTCTCAAGTTTTCAACTCTCCAATCAAGCCTCTTAAAACCCTAATCCTCAAGAACTAGCTACTCACTTAAAATCCAACGATTGTCTTTGCTCTTGATGTGTGAAAGGAAATGGTGAATGAAGAATGGGGAGAATGGTGCCTCACTCTCTCAAGCAAGAACCAAGGAAGAAGATGATAATGGTGTAGAGAATGTCCACTCAATATATTCAATCTATTTTCTATTCCCTCCATGCTCTTCCACTTTGAATTTTTAAGACACCCATCATTCTTTGTCTCCCACTTTCCAATTTCTTTATATATTTCTTCCACAATTCCTTCCACCTTTCACTCCCTTTTATCTTTTTGTTCCCCACTAATTCACATTAATCCATACCTCATGCAAGCATATCAATTGATCCAGGGTGACACGGCCAAGCTTGTTGGCCGTGTCTCTTGGATTTTCTTTTCTTTCTTGGGACACGGCCAAGCTTCTGGCTGTGTCCCTTGCTGCTCGATCTTCTCTTTGTGTCCAAGGGGTGACACGGCCAAGCTCCTGGCCGTGTCATGTGACACGACCAATGGCTTGGCCGTGTCTCTTGATGGTGTCAGTCTCTGCTTCTTTCTTTTCTTTCTTTGCCTTTTGTTCCTTTGGTGAGACACGTCCAATGGCTTGGCCGTGTCTCATGGCCGTGTCTGCTTCTGGACATGTTTGCTTGAGGGACACGGCCAAGCTTGGTTAATCCTGTCTGTGTGCTGCCTTGTCTTTGATTTCTTCTTCTTTTGATGAGAGACACGGCCAAGCCATGTCTAGCTTGGCCGTGTCACATGCCTTTTCTTCAACAAGTCCACCAAATTTTAGTTAAAAGCTCCATCAAATGTACTTCAACCTAAATCAACAACTTTAAACAAACTTAGGTACAAATTAACATGAAAATTAACTTAAAATCAACAAAAACTTCCTAAAAAATATATACAAAATTAATCTAAACATGAGTTTCTTGTGATGCCATTTAGACTAACGAATGCACCAGCAGCATTCATGGATTAGATTAATTGAATCTTTCAACCATTTTTTTGATCAGTTTGTAGTGGGTTTCATTGATGATATTCTGGTGTATTTGCGTAATAAGGAAGATCATGATAGGCATCTATGGATTGTACTGTAGTCATTGAGAGACAAGCAATAATATGATAAGTTGTCTGAGTGTGAGTTATGGCTAGATCAGGTGACATTCCTTGGACATGTGGTGTCAACAGAGGGTATTAGAGTTGATGCAAGTAAATTCAAGGCTATCCTGAATTGGAGTCTACAAAAAAATGTGACAGAGGTTAGAAGTTTTCTTGGTTTGGCAGGCTATTATTGTTGATTTGTGAAGTTTTCTATGATACCTATAACACTTACCAAATTACTTCAAAAAGTAGTTAAATTTGTGTGGACAAATCGATGTTAGGTGAGTTTCGAGCAGTTGAGAGACATGTTGACATAGGCTCTTGTCCTTACCCTGCATGCTGAAAGTAAACCCTATGTGATATATAGTGATACTTGATAATGTAGTTTAGGCTGTGTTTTGATGCAGGAGGGTAGAGTCATTGCTTATGCATCTCGATAGTTGAAGCCTCATAACTTGAATTACCCGACTCATAATTTGTAGCAAGCAGCCATAATTTTTGAATTCAAGATTTTGCAGCATTATTTGTATGGGAAATAATGTTTTATTTACATGAATCATAAGAGTTTAAAGTATCGAGTGTTAAGAAAGAGTTGAATCTTTAGCAAAGACAATGGCTGGAGTTGATAAAAGACTATGATTGCTTGATCAATTATCATCCTGGCAAGGTCAATGTAGTTATAGATGCCTTGAGTCAGAAGTCCATGGCAGATTTGACTACCTATTCACTCTCATTGCTTGTTGAGTTGAAAGCATTGCATGCTATATTTGATTTATGTCATAATGGTACACTGATGGCAGAGTTACAGTTGAGGCTAGTGTTATTAGATCAGGTTAAGGAAGACAACAAGCATACGAGGAAAACCAAAAGATTGTAAAGGACTGCAAAAAAGGGGGAGAGTAGAGACTTTCATGTGAGAAATGATGGTAGTTTATGGTACGGTGATAGATTGTGCATTCCTGATGATATGGAATTGAAGAAGAAGATTTTAGAGGAAGCACATAAATTATTATATGCTATGCACCCTGGAAGTACCAAGATGTATCAAGACTTGAAGCAGCACTACTGGTGGTCAGGTATGAAGAGGGATATAGCAGAATTTATATCCAGATGTCTTACTTGCTAGAGAGTGAAGGCTGAACACCAAGTTCCTTCAAGGTTGCTTCAGCCATTGTCAATACCTGAGTGGAAATGAGTGTAACACCCCCATATCCAATGCACACACACTACAACCACAACAATGTAGCATAAGTGCACCAAACATAGGGATGCTACAGTTTTCTTAATATTCAAAACACTTTAAACTTGATACAATACCTTTATCATTATACATTATAGAAAAGTAAATCATTTACTGATAAAACAAAACATATTAGTTATATATATATACATTTAAATATTACACAGCGGAAGTTATAAAATATGTACATATTTACACATTAAACATTTCTTTACAAAATATACAGAAGTATACATGATTGGCAATTCTCTTCTGATCTTTAAGTTCCCAAAATCAACTCTTCAAGGTCTACTCTCACTTGGTCTTGATGAACTCTCGGGTTCAACTCTATCAACTCTATTAACTGCGCGATTAAACACTATCGCGCTAAGCAACGGCTTAGTAAGATAAAACATGCTAATGTTATGCTTTAATGTAATGCAATTTCACATATGTTAATGATAAGATCAACATCATACATATAAAGTTAACCACATAATTATGCATTTCACAAATCATAGTCATATGAGCATACCACATTTCAACATCTTTCCACGTTCAACATTAATCAATCATACTCAATAAACAACATCCCATTTCATTAGCTCATAACATTATTTAGGACATTCATATAACCTTGACACCTATGGGCCCAATAAGTATTTAATACGATATTCAGAGTTCAGAGTTACTGATTTGGTTCATAGTCACAATAATCACGCCTGTAGGCAATGTATATACATGTATCTCTATCCATGGATAGTGTAACAGACCCAGTCTCTTGGACCATCACTCAACACATATGAGGAGATCCTCAACCCGGCAAGACTATTACAAATCATATATCTTATATTCAAAATTCTCATAGTGTAACAGACCCAGTCTCTTGGACCATCAACTCAACACATATGAGGAGATCCTCAACCCGGCAAGACTGTTACCTTTCATCATTTCTTAGGCATGCCACCCAAATCCAGAACTCTGAAACTGAATAACATATTAAACAAACAATACATTTATTATATAGTTACCATTTCCATTCTCAAATTCTCATCATCATAGCCAATCACAATGGCATTGTCTCATATCATATCTTATTTGAATTATCATTGCATCTTTGATATACATTTCAATTTCAAGGTATATTACTCATGAAACACATTACCATTCGCAATGCATAACATAACATTGTTCAATCTCAACAATGCAATTAGGGCAAAGAACAATTGATATGATTCATAGTTTTAGGACCTTACACATGCATTTGATTATATCATTCACAACCTAATCCAAAAGGAATATTAGCAAAATGACCATATGAATAGTACATTCTGGTTTTAGACTCCATTTTATCCTTATTTTGAAAAATTGTATAAAATAATCTACTTGACTAAAAATTCTAAAATTTTTACAGAATTTAGTTTTATATCTTAAAATCATTCCTTTAAAATTTCAGATCAAACTGAACACAAAATCTTGGTCAAATAGTTCACCTAACCAGACTGCCCCAATTGCCCTGCATCCTGGCAGCAGTTCTGAACTTTGTGAATTCCATAAATCAAATTCAATCAACGTGGTTCCAAATTATTTTTCTCAAATACTAGACTCACTAAGCAACAACATATCCAAAATTCAATTGGATATGATTTTTCTACATTTTATTAAAAATCCCGAAATATAGCTGTCTCAGTTAAGGTACCTGCTGGAACAGGTCTAATAAAAATAATCTTTCTAAACTCATAACCATTCCAAAATCGAATCAACATATTTTTCAGTCATTCTAGACTCATAGAGGCACAACATATCAAAAATTCACTTCAAGAACATTTTTCTATAATTAATTAAAAATCATACAAGTCACAGCCTTTACTAATTGTAAAACAGAAAGAAATTTCACTAAACACAACTCTTACTCAACACAATCACTTCCAACACCTTCACCAACTCAACTTCTCATCTATCAAGCAAAATCAATACTTAAAATCACACCCTAAGCAACTTAATCATACCATCATCAAATCACAACTCAACTCAAGCATAACTTCAAAAATAACAAGGGTAAACAAGAGAAAACTTACCAAATAATGAAATTCCTTGAAACTCCAACTTGTAACTTTGAAAACTTCCTTCACTTTGAGCTTGAAATCATCAAAACCATCACTTGTTCTCTTGCTCTCTTGTCTCTTTGGTGAGCCGGCCACACAACAAGAAGAAGAAGAAGAAATGATGAAGAAACACAAAGTCAATAGGCATTAAATACCCATCCAAAATAAAATTACTATAATACCCTCATCCATTTAACTAAGCTTTTGTCATATCTATACCCATTTAAGTAATTTCACAACCAACACAAAAATATCCTCTTTCCTTGACTTTCCATTTTGACCACTTTATATGTTATATATATCACCATATAAGCAACATATACAATTATCTCTAAACCCTATTTTCTTTCCCAACCACCAAACAAAAACATTCTCTTCCAATTTCTTATCAACTTATCATATATACATAATTCAAGTGCAACAACAATAACACCAAGACTACTAGGGCATAATTAGGGATATTACAATTCTCCCCCTCTAGAAAGAAATTTCGTCCTCGAAATTACCTGAAATTAACTCTGAAATAACTGAGGATACTGGTCTCGCATGGTATGCTCACTTTCCCAAGTTGCTTCCTCTCTTGCATGATTCTTCCACAGAACTTTTACCAAAGGCACATTCTTATTTCTTAACTCTTTTACATCACATGCCAAGATAGCAACTGGTTCCTCTTCAAATGTCAAGTCTGGGCTCACTTCAATAGATTCAAATGGCAACACATGAGATGGATCCGACCTATATCTCCTCAACATAGAAACATGGAATACATTATGAATACGATCCAACTCAAGTGGCAAAGCAAGTCGATACGCCACTTGTAATATCCTCATTTATGCCCTAGAAGTTTTGAGTATGTTGTTGTTATTGTGGTTGTTGATATATATATTGGGAAGTGAATGTTTGTGCATATATGTGTTAAATTGTAAGAGAAAAGAAATGGGAAGAGAATGTATATGTATATGTGTTTTGGAGAAGAAATTTAGGGTTTAGAGACAAATGTATATGTTGTTTATATGATGATATAATTAACATATACATTGGTCAAATGAAGAGTCAAGGTGATGGTTAAGTGGAAGAAGATATTTTTGGTTGTTAATGAAATTACTATAAAGGGCTTATATGAGACAAAGAGTTAGTTATATGGTTAAGGGTGTTTTGGTAATTTTCCTTGTAAGATGCATGGTGGAGATTAAAAGAAGAAAAGGTGTTTGACTTGTGCATTTTCTTCTTTCTTTCTTGAAGTGGCCGGATTCTCCATAGACAAAGAGAGAAAGAGAGGTGATCTTGAGGTTTGAAGCATTTTGAAGAAAGAAACAAGGGTTTTGGTTAAAGATTTGTGGATTTCTTCATTTGAGGTAAGATCTTTTCTTTAATTTCTTCAATTCTTTTGAAGTGGTGTGAGAAAGGAATTAGGGTTTGTTGGTTTGATGATGAGAAGTTGAGTTGGTGAAGGTGTTGGAAGTGATTGTGTTGAGTAAGAGTTGTGTTTAGTGAAATTGTTTCTGTTTTACAATTAGTAAAGGCTGTGATTTGTATGATTTTTAATTAATTATAGAAAAATGTTCTTGAAGTGAATTTTTGATATGTTGTGCCTCTATGAGTGTAGAATGACTGAAAAATATGTTGATTATATTTTGGAATGGTTATGAGTTTAGAAAGATTATTTTTATTAGACCTGTTCCAGCAGGTACCTTAACTGAGACAGCTATACTTCGGGATTTTTAATAAAATGTAGAAAAATCATATCCAATCGAATTTTGGATATGTTGTTGCTTAGTGAGTCTAGTATTTGAGAAAAATAATTTGGAACCACGTTGATTGAATTTGATTTATGGAATTCACAAAGTTCAGAACTGCTGCCAGGATGCAGGGCAATTGGGGCAGTCTGGTTAGGTGAACTATTTGACCAAGATTTTGTGTTCAGTTTGATCTGAAATTTTAAAGGAATGATTTTTAGATACAAAACTAAATTCTGTAAAAATTTTAGAATTTTTAGTCAAGTAGATTATTTTATACAATTTTTCAAAATAAGGATAAAATGGAGTTTAAAACCAGAATGTACTATTCATATGAATCATATCAATTGTTCTTTGCCCTAATTGCATTGTTGAGATTGAACAATGTTATGTTATGCATTGTGAATGGTTATGTGTTTCATGAATAATATACATTGAAATTGAAATGATAATTCAAATAAGACATGATATGAGGCAATGCCATTGTGATTGGCTATGATGATGATATTGAAAGAAAGAAGGCATGTTTGCCTAAATGTGATGAGAATTTGAGAATGGAAATGGTAACTATATAATAAATGAATTGTTTGTTTAATATGTTATTCAGTTTCAGAGTTCTGGATTTGGGTGGCATGCCTAAGAAATGATAAAAGGTAACAGTCTTGCCGGGTTGAGGATCTCCTCATATGTGTTGAGTTGATGATCCAAGAGACTGGGTCTGTTACACTATGAGATATATGATTTGTAACAGTCTTGCCGGGTTGAGGATCTCCTCATATGTGTTGAGTTGATGATCCAAGAGACTGGGTCTGTTACACTATCCATGGATAGAGATACATGTATATACATTGCCTACGGGCGTGATTATTGTGACTATGAACCAAAGCAGTAACTCTGAACTCTGAATATCATATTAAATACTTGTTGGGCCCATAGGTGTCAGGGTTATATGAATGTCCTAAATAATGTTATGAGTTAATGAAATGAGATGTTGGTTATTGAGTATGATTGATTAATGTTGAATGTGGAAAGATGTTGAAATGTGGTATGCTCATATGACTATGATTTGTGAAATGCATAATTATGTGGTTAACTTTATATTTATGATATTGATCTTATCAATAACATATGTGGCATTGCATTACATTAAAGCATACCATTAGCATGTTTTATCTTACTAAGCCGTTGGCTTAGTGCGAATGTGATTCTTCGCGCAGGTGACAAGGAAGAACCAGAGAGTTCCTCTAGGCCGAGTCGAGCCTAGATTTTGAAGATTGAATAGTGGGCTTTAAGATCGAAGACTGACTGCCAAACATGTATAAATTTTATGTGTTGTAAAACTTGAGTTTTGATGTATATGAATTTGTAAATATTGTTACTTTCCGTTGCATAGTGAACAAAGATTTTATCTGCTGTATTTCATAATAAACCTTTACTTTATTTTGTACTAGAAGTGTAAATCCTTTTTGCAGGTTGTAGTTGAGGTTATAAGGGGGATTTATTGGAAGTGTACTGAGAATGATTTTGTTTGCATTGGTTTGTGTAAAAATGTTTTCAAAAATTAGAAAAAAACCAGTTTTGTCGACACTTGGGATTGAATTTTTAGGCAAAACTATGGCAAAATTTCTATAAAAATCGGAACAAAAATTTGACTAAGTAAAAGTGGTAGCAACATTAGGATAGGGTGGCGCCTCTACTCAGCTTACACACGTAGGTCGGGAAGGGGTGTTACACCACTGGCCCAACTCTTTCTAACACTTCATACGGCCCAATGAAATGAGGACTCAATTTTCCTTTCCGACCGAACCTCAAAATCTTCTTCCAAGGAGACACTTTCAGAAATACCTTATCTCCAACATCAAACTCTATATCTCTCCTTTTCAGATCTGCATAAGACTTCTGTCGGTCTGAAGCTGCTTTTAACCTGCCTCGAATCAACTTTACTTTTTCTTCAGTTTCTTGAATCAAATCAGGACCAACCAACTTATTATCTCCAAGCTCATTCCAACAAAGAGGTGTCCTACACCGTCTGCCATACAATGCTTCAAACGGTGCCATACCAATGCTGGATTGGTGACTGTTGTTGTAAGCAAACTCCACAAGAGGTAAAAACCTATCCCAACTTCTAGAGAAATCGATGACACAGCTTCTCAACATGTCCTCAATAATCTGTATCACCCTCTCTGACTGTCCATCCGTCTGTGGATGAAAAGCAGTGCTGAAATGCAGTCGAGAACCTAAAGCACTATGCAAACTCTTCCAAAATCTGGAAGTAAACCTAGGATCTCGATCAGACACTAAAGAAGTTGGAACACCATGCAGTTTCACAATCTCATGGATATACAGCTCAGCCAACCTTTCCAAAGAATAATCCATTCGAACCGGAAGGAAATGAGCTGTCTTAGTCAATCTATCCACAATCACCCATATAGCATCATGCTTCTTTTGTGTCAATGGCAAACCAGACACAAAATCCATTGTCACTCTTTCCCACTTCCATTCTGACACTGACAATGGTTGAAGCAACCCGGTTGGAACTTGATGCTCTGCTTTAACCTTCTGACAAGTGAGACATTTTGATACAAACTCAGCAATGTCTCTCTTCAACCCCATCCACCAATAATGCTGTCTCAAATCATGATACATCTTCGTATTACCCGGATGCATAGCAAACATTGACTGATGAGCTTCTTCTAAAATGACTCTTTTCAAATCAGCATCATCGGGTACACACAATCGGTTCTTAAACCAGAGACTCCCATCATCTTTCACAACAAAATCTCTAGTCTTCCCATTCTTGCAATCTGAAATAATCTTCTGAATCTTCATATCAATCAACTGAGCCTCTTTGATCTGATCTAACAAAACTAGTTTCAAAATCAACTGTGCCAACAATGCACCATCGTCACAAACTACAAAACTGGCATGCAATGCTCTCAACTCAACAAGCAACGAGAGCGAGTAGACTGTTAAACCAGCTAAAGACTTCCGACTCAAGGCATCAGCAATAACATTTGCTTTACCTGGATGATAGTCAATCAAGCAGTCATAGTCTTTAATCAATTCTAACCATCTCCTCTGACGAAGATTGAGTTCTTTCTGGACACCCAAATACTTCAAACTCTTGTGATCAGTGTAGATGAAACATTTCTCCCCAAACAGATAGTGGCACCAAATCTTTAATGCAAACACAATGGCAGCCAATTCCAAATCATGGGTCAGATAGTTAAGCTCATGCGGTTTCAACTGCCGAGATGCATAAGCTATAACTTTCCCTTCCTGCATCAATACACACCCTAAACCTCTATGTGAAGCATCACTGTAGATCACATATGGTTTGCCTTCAACAGGTAAAGTAAGAACAGGCGCTTGAGTCAACATATCTCTCAACTGTTCAAAGCTCGCCTGACACTGATCTGTCCACAAAAACCTCACTCCCTTACGAAGCAATCTGGTGAGTGGAGTAGCTATCAAAGAAAACCCTTTCACAAACCGCCGGTAATAGCCTGCCAAACCCAGAAAACTTCTAATCTCTGTCACAGACTTGGGTGGACTCCAATTTAAAATGGCTTCAACTTTGCTCGGATCAACTCTGATGCCTTCTGCAGAAACAATATGTCCGAGAAAAGCTACTTGATCCAACCAGAACTCACACTTCGACAATTTGGCAAATAACTGATTCTCTCTCAAAATCTGCAACACAATTCGCAGATGCATGTCATGCTCCTCCTCATTCCGCGAATACACCAATATATCATCGATGAAGACCACTACAAACTGATCCAGATAGGGCCTAAACACCCTATTCATCAAATCCATAAAAGCTGCAGGTGCATTCGTCAGACGAAAAGGCATAACTAAAAATTCATAATGCCCATACCTGGTCCAAAAAGCGGTCTTAGGAACATCTTCAGCTTTGACTCTCAACTGATGGTACCCAGATCTCAAATCAATTTTAGAAAACACAGCTGCACCCTTCAATTGATCAAAGAGATCATCGATTCTAGGCAAAGGATATTTATTTTTAATGGTCACCTTGTTCAATTGCCTATAATCGATACACAACCTCATAGTACCATCTTTCTTTTTCACAAATAGCACAGGAGCTCCCCAAGGAGAAACACTGGGGCGAATAAATCATTTGTCCAACAACTCCTGTAATTGCACTTTCAACTCCCTCAATTCTGCTGGTGCCATTCTATAAGGAGTAATGGAGATAGGAGTGGTATTAGGCAACAATTCAATACCGAACTCCACCTCTCTCTCAGGAGGTAACCCTGGCAACTCCTCTGGAAATACATCCGGGAACTCAGCAACTGTGGCAATGCTATCAATAGGGGAACCCTTCACTCTAGTATCCACCACATGAGCAAGATAGGCTTCACACCCCTTTCTAATCAACCTCCTGGCTGCAACAACTGAAACAAATAAGGAGGCTAGCTGTTCCTGCTCATTAGATACTATCACCTCTCTACCATCACCCGTTCTCAAAGAAACAATTTTCTTTTTACAATCTACCACAGCTCCATGTCGAGATAGCCAGTCCATGCCTAAGATCACATCATATTCTTTAAATGGCATCTCAATCAAATCTCCAAGAAACTCCTCACCTTGCACCCTCACAACACTATCTCGGTGCACCTTACTCACAACCACACTATGCCCTAACGGATTTGTCACCAACACATCAAATCCTAGGGACTCAGCATGCACATCAAATACAGGCAAAACAGATGCACTAATATATGAATGCGTGGAACCCGGATCAATCAAAGCAAGTACTGGAGTATTAAATAAAGAAAAAGTACCAGCTATGACTGCCGATGTATCTGGCTGCCTCTGCATAACATACATCCTCTGGGAAGATCCAACCTCCTCTGGTCTACCCTCCCTGGATGTAGCACCTCCTCTAGAACTGAATCCTGGTCTACCTCCCCGGCTGGCACCTCTGCCTCCTCTGCCTCCCCTCACACTAGCTCGAGAAGCAGCAGAATCAACTGGCATCTGCTCCTGCCTCTCAGGACAGTCTCTCACAAAGTGGTCAGGTGATCCACACCTGAAGCATACCCCTGATCTACTATGCCTCCAACAAACGCCCCCATGTCTTCCACCACACTGGTTACACACAGGTAAGGTGGATCTCTGAACTCCAGGAGTAGGAGCACTCGCTACTGAAGCTGCAGGTCTAAATCTCTGCCTCTGGAACTGCACTGACCTACCCGCTGGTCTCTGGCTCCTACTACTCCGAGGAACAAAACTTCCTCTACCCCTCTTTGCAGAAGAAGACCCTGCCTCAAACTGGGGCCTCCTAACCCTAACCTCTTCCTCTGAAGCAGCTGCAATAACTTGAGCTCGCTCTACACTTCGAGCTGCTGCCACCAGCTGTGGGAAATCCTGATATCTGGATCCAGCCACTAAGCACATGATTGAGGGCCTCAATCCCTCCTCAAAATGCCGACATCTATCAATCTCATCAGCAATGATACCCCCAGCATACTGACTCAGCCGAATAAACTCAACTTCATACTCAGTTACAGTCTTGCTATCTTGCTTCAAGCTTAAGAACTCCATCTTCTTCATGTCTTTATACTCCCTAGGAGTATACTTCAACTCAAATTCCCTCAGAAAATCAGTGTAAGACAGTGTTGGAGGATCATCCATAGAATGGGGCACCGTCTTCCACCAATCGTAGGCATCTTTCTGCAGCAAAGATCTTGCATAGTCAAATTTTTCCTCAGGGGTAGCTTGTAACTGAATAAAGATCCTCTGAACTTTGTCAAGCCACTGCTCTGCTACAGCTAGGTCAGTAGTACCAATGAAATCCTCCGCTCCATACTTCCTTAATTTGTCATAATGCCTCATCTGTACCTGAGGCTGAGGTGGTGGTGGAGGTGGCTGCACTGGTGCTTGTCTCATTACTTCCATCATATGCCTGAACCAAGCTGATGGAACCTCATCACCAACTGGTCTCCCTGACACAGAGGCAGGTGCCTCCTCAACACTATCAACTCTAGCTCCCTCAGCAGGAGCAATACTCTCGGCACTGCCCTCAATCGACTGACATGAGTGAGAATCAATCACAACCTAAGTCTGCAAACACAACATACTACATCTTATTAAAGATCAGAGGTTGCCAATCCCAAACATGTATATTATTTCAAAACCAACTTTTTAAGTAAAATATTCTTTTTATTACATTTTACCTAGGCTGAGAATCTCAAACCTAGGCTCTGATACCAAAACAATTGTAACACCCCCATATCCAATGCACACACACTACAACCACAACAATGTAGCATAAGTGCACCAAACATAGGGATGCTACGGTTTTCTTAATATTCAAAACACTTTAAACTTGATACAATACCTTTATCATTATACATTATAGAAAAGTAAATCATTTACTGATAAAACAAAACATATTAGTTATATATATATACATTTAAATATTACACAGCGGAAGTTATAAAATATGTACATATTTACACATTAAACATTTCTTTACAAAATATACAGAAGTATACATGATTGGCAATTCTCTTCTGATCTTTAAGTTCCCAAAATCAACTCTTCAAGGTCTACTCTCACTTGGTCTTGATGAACTCTCGGGTTCAACTCTATCAACTCTATTACCTGCGTGATTAAACACTATCGCGCTAAGCCAACGGCATAGTAAGATAAAACATGCTAATGGTATGCTTTAATGTAATGCAATTTCACATATGTTAATGATAAGATCAACATCATACATATAAAGTTAACCACATAATTATGCATTTCACAAATCATAGTCATATGAGCATACCACATTTCAACATCTTTCCACATTCAACATTAATCAATCATACTCAATAAACAACATCCCATTTCATTAGCTCATAACATTATTTAGGACATTCATATAACCTTGACACCTATGGGCCCAACAAGTATTTAATACGATATTCAGAGTTCAGAGTTACTGATTTGGTTCATAGTCACAATAATCACGCCCGTAGGCAATGTATATACATGTATCTCTATCCATGGATAGTGTAACAGACCCAGTCTCTTGGACCATCACTCAACACATATGAGGAGATCCTCAACCCGGCAAGACTGTTACAAATCATATATCTTATATTCACAATTCTCATAGTGTAACAGACCCAGTCTCTTGGACCATCAACTCAACACATATGAGGAGATCCTCAACCCGGCAAGACTGTTACCTTTCATCATTTCTTAGGCATGCCACCCAAATCCAGAACTCTGAAACTGAATAACATATTAAACAAACAATACATTTATTATATAGTTACCATTTCCATTCTCAAATTCTCATCATCATAGCCAATCACAATGGCATTGTCTCATATCATATCTTATTTGAATTATCATTGCATCTTTGATATACATTTCAATTTCAAGGTATATTACTCATGAAACACATTACCATTCACAATGCATAACATAACATTGTTCAATCTCAACAATGCAATTAGGGCAAAGAACAATTGATATGATTCATAGTTTTAGGACCTTACACATGCATTTGATTATATCATTCACAACCTAATCCAAAAGGAATATTAGCAAAATGACCATATGAATAGTACATTCTGGTTTTAGACTCCATTTTATCCTTATTTTGAAAAATTGTATAAAATAATCTACTTGACTAAAAATTCTAAAATTTTTACAGAATTTAGTTTTGTATCTTAAAATCATTCCTTTAAAAGTTCAGATTAAACTGAACACAAAATCTTGGTCAAATAGTTCACCTAACCAGACTGCCCCAATTGCCCTGCATCCTGGCAGCAGTTATGAACTTTGTGAATTCCATAAATCAAATTCAATCAACGTGGTTCCAAATTATTTTTCTCAAATACTAGACTCACTAAGCAACAACATATCCAAAATTCAATTGGATATGATTTTTCTACATTTTATTAAAAATCCCAAAATATAGCTGTCTCAGTTAAGGTACCTGCTGGATGGTTTAGTAGCAGAAATGGTACTGGATGGTTCTCGCTGGCTCTCTTAAGTGGGAGGTCAGGGGTTCGATCCAGGGAGGCGACTCCTTAGGGAGCCAAATAAACAAATTCCTGTTGGGTGGGCCGCGAGGGCTGTCCAGTACTGTAGCGATCGCTTGCCTCTTGCGGACTCCGTGCCCAGGTGGTGAAAAGGCCGGGCCGTAAGCCACTAGTGGGCCGGGCAGCCGACCTGGTCGGGGAGGGTCGTTACAATGAGAGCGAGTGACCATGGAATTTGTGACTGGACTTCCTTTGACCCAAAAGAAGCAAGATGCAATCTAGGTGATAGTTGATCAAATGACAAAAGATAGCTCATTTCTTTTAGTTAGGATGGACTACTCACTTGATCGGTTGACTGAGCTGTATATCAGACTGAGAGTGAGATAGTGAGATTGCATGGAGTCCCATTTTCTTTTGTATCAGACCGAGATTCCCATTTTACATGGAGATTTTGGAGGAGTTTGCAGGATACATTAGGTTTTTGGTTACACTTTAGTACTGCTTTTCATCCATAGATAGTTGGGCAGTCACAGAGAGTGAGACATGTTCTAGATGATATATTGAGGAGCTGTATCATTGATTTTACTATAAGCTGGGATAAGTATTTGCCACAAATTGAGTTTGCCTATAATGATAGTCATTAGTTTAGTATTGTAATGGCACCATACGAGGCCCTATATGGTAGGAAGTGCATAACACCATTATGTTAGGATGAGGTTGGAGAAGGTAAACTGATAGGTACTAATTTGATTAAGGAAACATAAGAGAAAGTGAAGATAATTCAGGATCATTTGAAAGAAGCATTAGACTGACAATACTATAAGGGACACCATTAAGTATACGAGGTCATTGTAGCAACGGTGATCGCCCCAAGGTCATCTCACAAGGAAGGAATTATTTTGCAATAGTTTGATTTAAACAAATTAAATGAAATTGAGTGTGTGTTGTTGAATTGATGAGTTATAATTAAAATTTGAAAGTAAAAATGAGTAGTAGTTGTGTAAGGTTAATTCAATTCTAGGAATGGTGCCTAAGGTTGTAGATCAATTTAATTAAATCTTGATTCTCAAATTATCCATTAATATAACCTTGTATTTTAATTTATCCTTTAAGTTCAATTAGTAATTACCAATTCATTAGTTTTCACATTTATGAATTAACAACAACCAATTATTTTTAAATTGCAAATTAAATAGACCCTAGAACTTATATTTCTAATTCATTCTTATGGTGGTTTATTACATTGTTTTGATATCGAATTTCACCTCTCAGTCCATCATTCAATATTAAGTGATTAATAGGTGACCTATCTATCAGACTAACTTTAAGTCCAATACAATCAACAAATAACAAGGTATACTAATGGAATTATCAAATCAAGTTATTTAATCAAGTCTACTACAACCCAAGGCATTAGTAAATTAGCTCATTGTCAATTTAAAAAAATATCCATTTCAATATTCATCAAATCAAAATTATGCATTATAATATTAATTTTCATAATAAAACAACAACAATCTAGAAATGAATTAAAAGAGAGAATATGAAAAACCCCTTGTAGACGCCGAGAGTTGAACTACTTGTCTTCCTCCTAGCTTCCACCTTGATGTATGATGAACAACTTCAAAGCCCTCTTCAATAAATGGCTCTCTTCTTGAATTGTGGAATGGTAACTCTCTCATGTTTACAACTCTAATCAATCTTTCTTCAAACCCTAATCTTCTAAGGTGCTTGGTCACTCAATTTAATACCCAAACTTTATTAAGTCTTGTCTATGGAAGAAATGAAAGATGAATGGAAATGAAGATGAAGAGACAATGGTGTCTCACCCTCCCAAAAACAAGAACCACAAAATCTAAGAACTAGCTAGCTCTCAAAAAAAGCCAAACGTGTATGTCATTCCATCCCCCCACTTCCAATTCCATTCAATTTTTTAAGACACCAACCATGTCTTGCTAACTCGCACACCACTCTTTACCTCCCTCTTTTTCTTTGTTTAATATTTCTTCCCACAAATCCATCCACCATTTACTCATTTTTAATATACCTTTTTAAAAAGAAATAGTCTTTTGTCCCCCACTTCGTGCAAAACAATTCAAAGGGACCATATGAGATACGGCCAAGCCTTGACTGACTTGGCTGTGTCACTCATTCTTCTTGGGGCATAAACAAAGGCTTGAGGCCATGTCCATAGCTACCCATATTTCTTCTTCTTTCCAGGTGTGACACGGCCAAGTATGACATGTCCAGTGGCTTGGCCGTGTCTTCTGCTTGTGTTCACCTCTACCATTTTCTTTGCTTCCTTTATTCTTTTCTTTCATCAAGTGAGAAATGGCCAAGGCCTTTGCCGTGTCTCTTGCCAGTGTCTGCCTTTGCCCAATTTTTCTGAAGGACACGGCCAAAACAAGTTGTTTCAGCCCATGTCCTGCCTCTTGCTTGACTTTAATGATTGACACGGCCAAGCTATGTGGTGTCTTGGCCATGTCTCTTGATTATCCACAAACTTTGATTCATCACTTCATTGTTTTGCATTTCAATCTAAATCAAATAGTTCGAATAGTCTTTAAACACAAATTAATTGAAAAATTATGTAAAAACCAATAAAATTACCCTAAAAATATAAACATAAATGATTGAAACAAATTCCCCACACTTAATTCTTTGCTTGTCCCCAAGCAATGTTAAAATTAAAATAAACTAAACAAGAAAACTTAGTCAAATTCAAGAGTTATAAGAGTGTATCAAAACTTCCAATTTATTAAATCTACAATCAATATCGAACAAAACAAAATTGATACTCATACAATTTAGTGGTTCTCTATGCATAACCAATGTTTTCACTCCCTTACCAATTCTGTAAAGTGTTTAATAAGGTAGTGTTTACACTCAAAACATTCAATGAAAGATTATCACCATAAGCTTACTTATCAATCAAACTTTCACCACTAAATTCCAATCAATCATCAATCACAAGATCTTTCATTTGGTTGTAATGGGGCTAAGGTAAGGGCATGACATTTGGAAATGTGAGTTTATCCACTAAGTTCAAGAGCACTTTAAGAGTGAAGTAAGCAATGTAATACAACCAGCAATCCCAACGTAATGTACCTCCCAATCACTTAGCACTATACATCAAAGAACTTTTTAGGAACTCCACTTATTAAATTTGAAAAGATCATTCCCAAACTCATTTCAACCCTTCCAACAAGAGCAACAATTTTTTTTACCATTATTATTATTATTATTATTTTCTTTTTTTATAGTTTATGATTTGCAACTAAAGAACACAATGGTTTCCAATCATAAACCCACTAAATTTAACACCACACTTATTTAACACAACACTCAATTACTAATTCTCTTCAAATGCTCTTGACTTATTGAAAAGCTAGTAGTATTGTGAAAAGGAAAGAAAAGCATAAATGAAATAGGCTCAAAATTTGCTAACTAAGGTTGAATATAAGGTTGTTCTTTTTAAGCTAAAATGGGTTCACCTAATTGCCTTAATTATATTGATGTCTAATTGAAATTTTTAAGTAGTCTCAAAATGCATGTCAAAGCAAGTTCTAGCAATTCATCAATCAAAGATGCTCACATATAAAAAATATATTAAGTTCGCTAAGAAATTAATAGGTTCAATTTCTCACAAGTTTAAGAAGGCAATGCAAGGAATATCCACCAAATAGACAATAAGCACCAATTTTATTCAATTCTCCAATTCCTGCTTCAAAAATTAAAAGGTCATCTATTAAGAAACTTATAACAATTGAGCTTAAAAAATATACTTTAAAACAATATGTAAAGTAAGGAAAAACACTTATAAAAAATGACTAAAACAACGGCTAAAACAAAGACATAAAAACAACAACTAAATTATGAAAAACAAAAGCTTAGTATCGCACACTTTAAGATTGGCATTGTCCTCACTGGAAACTAGGATAATTTAAAAGAAGTAAGAGTTAAAGTGCAACCTGATTTCCATCATTTTCTTTGTGAAGCAAGTGCTACCTTTCATCCACAAAACATTAATTGTTCAAGATTAAAAAGCAATAAATATAAAATAACCAAAAACATGAAGTTTTAATAACAAACATTGATAATGAAAAATAGCAACTAAAATGTTCAACAACTGAAAAATAAGAAAATTAAGCAGTGTTCTCAAAAGGTAGAAGCTGATATGATCGATAGTGATGGACGATATGAAGATGATGCTGTTGAAGGGTGAAGGCTAAGGATCTTGGCAAGTTTGCTATTGATTTGTTCCAACTGGTAAAGGACTTCAACATGATTATGATCTACCTTGCTTTCCAATGCTTTAATCCTACTAATAATCTCTTAATTTTTTGAAGCCAAAGCATCTTCATCCAAAATTAATTAATTTGAGTCAGACTCCTCATCAACTCATGGTCGCTTTTGCTGGTCCCCTGGTGTAACTTGATCATCTGAAGCCATAACATAAGCCCCTCCCCGTTTTGTAACTATGTACATCTTCTCCATGGTAGCAAAGTCTAATGAATCGCTTTCAAAAATTCTAGTCATATGGCAAGCGCGCGGGTCAAAACCATCAACAAGTGCCATAGCTATGGTGGTCACCAATCCACCTCTACAAATTGTGCCCCTTTTTCTATTTCCTATGCTATAAAAAACATCGGCTAACCAATAGCCGGTATCACGGGTATAACATTGCTAGCACAATCTTAGAAAAATAGCTCGCTTAGTTCCACCACGTCTATACTTTATTTCTGTGCAAAGAACCCACATGACATAAATCTATGTAAATACCTCAAGGCGGGATTTATCAATTTTGTTGCCTTGGCTGATTTGGCCACATACATTCCACCCTAGCCTATTTCTCCCCATGCAAATTGTTGTCTAAAACCTTTAGGCACACATTTTTCTCCTTTCTTAATGGAAACCAAAAATAGCATTCAATTGTTCAATATCAAGAACACATGGTTTTCCAAGCAATTTAAAGCTAAACCTATTTCAAATCTTAATTTCATTTCTTTCAACCTTAAGAGAGGTTAGAAATTCTATGGTAAGTTCTTAGAATTACTAAGGATTAAGGGAAACTAATTTCTCCCATCCATGGTTTTGAATATATCTAGTAAAATTTTCTCTAATTTGGAGAGTATCAAGGGATTCTCCACTTAAATACCTTGTTGGAAAGAAACCCCATGCTAGAAGAGTCAATCTCTTTAAAGATGATGAAGAGGATGATGAAGGTTGCCTCCTTTTGTGATAAGACACAACTTTTGTTCTAGGCATCTTGATTCTTTGGTGAAAAGTGAATCTTTGATGGATTTTATTGATTTTTTATTAGAAAATTGGAAGATTTAATGGGTTTAATTGAGTTTTTGGTTAAAAAAAATGGAAGATTTGGTGAAATTTTGAGATTTTTAGGGATGGGAATGGAGGTTTTAGAGAGAGAGGGGAGAGAAAGAAGAGAAAAAAAATGCAATAGAGGGTTTTGAAAATGATGAGATCGGGTAAATTTGGGTTTTAAAAAAGAGGTGACACAGCCAAGCTGGGAATGGCTTGGCCGTGTTTGAGTCTTTAGGAGGGACACGGCCAGTGGCTTGGTCATTTCTCATGGGTGTGTCCACTACTGGGTTTTGTCCACAGGGGAAAGAAATAGGGACACGGGCTGGGCGGCTTGGTCATGTCTAGGTGACACAACCAACGACACAGCCAATCCTTATGGCCGTGTCCATGCCTGGATTTTCTTGGCTCGTTTGACACGACCAAAAGCTTGGCCGTGTCAAGTGGCAATGACCTTCACTACCATTTTTGCCTTTTCAATTTTTTTTTATGGAAATGTGTTACCCAAGTCTAATACATGCAACTTTTCTTCTTGGCTTCACCCTGAAACTCCATCAAAAACAAAATTCGATCAAAGCACCCGTTCTATTCTCTTAAAACCAAAAACAAAATTTAAATTGCAAAACACAAAAAATTTAACTATGAAAAGAAATACAAACTGATGGATTGCCTCCCATTGAGTGCTTCTTTAATGTCGTGTTGTTGGACATTGTTTCATCACTCGTTAAAGAATACCATACTTCATATGGTATTTTGCAGATTCAATTTCTTCAAAATAGAGCTTCACCCTTTGTCCATTCACCTTAAATGTCTCATTGGTTTCCAAATTCAATAATTCAATAAATCCAAATGGAAGTGTTTGAATGAATTGAAATGGTCCACTCCAATGGGACTTCAATTTAATAGGGAACAATCTCATCTTTAGGTTAAACAAAATGTCTTTCATTCCCAATTCAAGGGTTCTACTAGGGATCATTTTATCATGCATCACTTTCATTTTTTCTTTGTAGATCCTTGAGTTAATAAAGGCTTCATTCTTGAGTTCATCTTACTCAGAATGTTTCAACACTCTATGAAGAGTATATGTCCCAAAGGTGTAGGTGAAGGTCACGTGGGGTAGATTCTTCTCTTCTATCTTTCATTCCTCAATTTACATTTTAGATATTTCAACTTCTTCTCTCTAGGGCAAGGACTTATCTAGCTTGCCTTTATTAATTTTCTGGATGAAAACTTCTTTAACCACAGAATTAGAATAATCAATAAAAGAACAATTTTCACGGATAGCAATATTGGGAGTAGGGGAAGTGTTGAAAATTAAAAATTCCACAGTTTGTCCTATGACAGTTATGGACAGTTTCCCATTTTTAACATCTATCAAGGTATTAGTTGTAGCCATGAAAGGCCTTCCTAACAAAACTGTATGTTTAACATATTTAGGGATATCTTCCCCCATATATAGGACTATGAATTCCACATGAACTATTAAACCTCCAACTTGCACTAGAACATCCTCTATGATTCTCTTAGGGAACCTAAGAGTTCTATCAACCATTATAAGACCATCTTGGTTGTTTTAAGTTCCCCAAGCTCTTATTTCAAGTAAATTGAGTAAGGCATTAAATTTATTCTAGCTCCCAAATCACACATGCCAGATGCTTCTTTCCCATTTCACATGGAAAGGTTAATTACAAAACTCCAAGGGACTTTAAGCTTAGGAGGTAACTTGCACTGTAAAATAGCACTTGCCACCTCCAAAACCATCACCCTTTTATTTGGCTCATATCTTCTCTTTTTGGTGATCAATTCTTTGAAAAATTTTGCATAAGTCGGGATGTTCTTGATCACTTTAAGTAAAGGAAGATTTATACTTACCTTGGAGAGCATTTTAAAAATTTTAGAAAATTGCTTATTTTGCTTCTCACTTTTTAACCTGCTCGGGAATAGAATTTGCAGTCTGTAAGGATTTGGAGATTTGTGCAACTTTGGTGCAACTGATGCCCCCTCACTAACTTCATTCGGCTCACTGGGTTGATCTTTTCCCTCTTCAATGTTCTCATCATCTTCTTCAAATGTTCCTACATCGAAAGAATCAACAATGTTATTATCACCGATTTTATTATCAAGTACCTTACCACTTCTTAAGACCATGATTGCTTTGGCTTACTTCGATTGACTCAAAAAATTTATTTTTTGATGAGCTTGAAGTTGATTAGCCAATTGACTCACTTGAGTTTCCACCTTCACAAGTGAATCTTCCAAAAAGTCAAACTGCTTGTTATTCACCTTTTAATTTTTAGTGCTTATTTGAATGAAAGCATTCAAATTATTTGCAAGTGAAGGTTTCATTATTTTCTCTTAATATGAAGTTGCCCTTGAAATTGGGGTCCCCTTTGATAAGGTCTGAATGAATGTTGAGGTGGAACTTGTTGTTGGTTCTTCCATGAAAAATTAGGGATTTCTCCAACCGAGATTATAAGAATTTGCGTATAGATCATTCCTTCCCCTTTGTTGGAACCCTTTAAAAGCAAAAGCTTGCTCTTGCCCTTCTTGGAATTGGTCAAAGTTTGAAGGACATACATTTGCATTGTGTCCTACTGTAATACCCCGATTTTTTATGTACTTTGGAATAGTAGTTGTGAGAGAGTATGTTGGTGAAATATGTAAAGAAGATATTATAAGAGATAGATGTATATGAAGGATGATATGTATATATTGTATTTGAAAAATATGGGAAATATAAATACAATATATAAGACATATACATATATTAACATATACACCACATACACATGATGTATATATATTGGTGTAGGAAAAGTAAATTGTAAATAATTAATTAATAATGATAATGATAATAATGACAAGAGAAAAAGAAGAAAAGAAAGTCAAAGGATGGATTAATTTTGTGGTGAAGAATTTTTAGGTGTATTTAATTATATTATTATATATATATATATAAGATAAGGATGAGATGTTGACAAGAGAAGACTTTCTTTCTTTCTTCTTCTTCTTCTTTTTGAATGTGGGAGAGAGAGAGAGAGAGAGAGAGAGAGAAAAGAGTATGATTTTGTTCACATACACATCAAATTCATAAGGGCTTTAAGAGAATTGAGGGTGGATATTGAAGATTTGGCAAAGAATTCAAGTAAGTGTTCATTTCCTTGTGTTGATTTCTATAGATTGAGCATATAATTGATATGGTTAGTGTGTGAAGGTGATGATAATGAAAGATTGAAGTATATATATGTGTGTTGAATTAGTATTTAGATGATGATAATATGGGTATTTGTGAGGATGATGATGAGTTGCTGAAATTGTTTAGTAAGGGTTTAGTATAAATAAGTTGGGAAATTGAATAAATTGATACATGGATGATGTATATAATGATTATTATTATGATATGTTGAAGTTATATAAGTGTTAAATTGATAGGTAATTTATGAATATAAACTAAGATGTTGATTAAGAGTGTTGTAGTATGGATTTTGGAGTGATTGTGTTTACATGGATGAGAGTTCGAAATGCATAATTATTGCCTGACACGGCTAGTGACACGACCATGTCATTGGGCGTGTCAACGGTGCTGAGCTTAACATTTGTGACACGACCATTAACACGGCCATGTCATTGGGCATGTCATAGCTACTGTGAGATAAAGTAATTGACACGGCCATGAACACGCCCATGTTGTTGGGAGTGTCAATGTTTTTGTCAGGCAGAATGAATGACACGTCCAGTGACATGCCCATGTCACTGAGCGTGTCATAGCCACTGTATTGAGGAAGGATTAACATGGCCAGTGACATGCCCATGTCACTGAGAGTGTCAAAGCTTTTGTGTTGTTGGTTTAGGGCACGATCAGGGACACGCCGGTGTTGTTGAGAGTGTCATGTGTACAGTTTTCCCTAGTTAGTCTTTATTCTTATTTTCTTGTGTGTATCACTAAGTGAGTGTGTATAATCACATTTGGATTAGGTTTTGAAGAGATTGAGGTTCCCTAATCCGAGTGTTGAAGGATTCTTGAAAGAGAAGTTTGGTGTTGTGTGAGTTGCTCTTGAGGTAAGTACAAACCTTTCATGATTGCATATATTTATATTAATTTGGAACTTAACACATTTGGTTGTAAATGTGTTAAGTAATCTATTACATTGTTGATACAATTGATTAATGTTATGATTTGCATAATGTGAAAGATAAAATAATCATTCAAAATGTATGTACAATGCAATTGATTATGTATACCCTAAGGATGAGATGTGAAGCCATTGTTGTTGGCTATAATGATGCAAATGAAATAATTGGGGCATGGTTGACTAGATGATTTTGAGAAAATGAGAATGGAATTGATAATGAAATAATAAAAGAATTGTGTGCCTAATATATTATTCAATTTTCAGAGTTTTGTTATTGGTGGCATGTCTAAAAGTAACAATCCCTTGAAGCTGGGTTGGGCGTGGTCCTTGAAGCTAAGTTGGGTTGAAGTTTAGCATGCTTAACTTCCCTTGACGCTTGGTTGGACCTAGTCCTTGAAGCCTAGTTGTGATGTTACAAACCCTTGAAGCTGGGTTGGGTTTGGTCCTTGAATCCAAGTTGGGTTGATGCTTAGCATGCTTCGCTCCACTTGAAGCTTGGTTGGGCCTAATCCTTGAAGCCTAGTTGGGATGATAAATGTGATAATTGAACCAAAACATTAACTTTGAAAGTTGAATGTCATATTAGTTTCTTTTGGGCCCATGCTTGTCTTTGCTAAAATGTGAATCATGAATGATGAATCAATTGAATAATATAATGAAATGTAATGTTATGAAATATGATATGATTACAATACATAAGTACATTATTGAAAAGGAATGTGGCTTGAGAAACTATGCTGAATGATGAGATTATGAAAATACAATATGACGTGCAATATGCATATGGATGTGGACATTGTGAGTATTATCATATGAATGTTCTAATAAGTCATTGAATTGTGGTTTGTTTTAATGATATATGTGTATATGTATATAAATTATGAGATTAGTGGAAATATATGAAAAGTGTATTTAAAACGGAAAACATTATAAGAAAATAATGATACATGAAGTTAATATATGAGTATGATTTTCTGTAATGTATGTTTATAATCTTTATTTGTACTACTAAGCTTTCAAGCTTAGCGTGGTTGTGTAAATCGTGTAGGTGAATAGATGATTGATCTGGGAGTCGAAACATTATGACACGAGAAGGGTAAGAGTATTTCGAGACCAACTAGAAGGTGGTGCATACATGTACAATTTAATTATGTTGTATTTTGATAAAAATGTATATATATACCTAAATGAATTTTGGAAAAGACAAGGTAATTTATATATATGAGATATCATCAAAAGTATAATGATTTTGTAAATGTTCTTTAAATAAAATGTATTATTGTTTGGAACTAAGGTAAAGGTTTTAATCTGTAATGAAAAGTGACATCCTTATATTTTATATACGTGCTGTATGTATACAAGGTATATGTATAGTACTTATATAGAGTATAGGGGTATTACACCTACCACACCACATGATGCACATGATTCTTGGCTTGGCACCAACAAGTTTCCTCTAGAATTCAATAATTTAACTTGCCTTGTCAACTCTGCAATTTGCCTTGCCATTTCTGAGTTTGCATTCAGCTCATATGCTCCTCTTCTTCTTTCCCCAATACTTTTTTGTTGAGAATTTTCTCCCAACATTTCAAATAATGCAACCATTTCAGCAACTATTTTCTCACCCATTGCCCCTCCTGCAGTATTATCCACTGTGTTGTGACATTGTTGAGTTAGCCCATCATAGAAGAACTGATTGAGCAGTTGTTATGGATAATAATGATGAAGGCATTGAAACAATAAAGATTGGAAGTGATCCCACGCCTCATGAAATGGTTCACCATCAAATTGGGTGAAAGTTGAAATACTCCCCCTAAGCTCCTTTGTCTTTTGGTGTGAATAAAATTTTCCCATGAATTTTTTATACACTTCGGTCCAAGTGGTCAAGGAATTTTTCGGTAAGATCATCAACCATGCTTTTGCCCTATCTTTCAAACTATATGGCAAACATCTCATTTTGAGTTCTTCCTCTATTAATGCTTGCAAAGGGAAAGTATGCAATGTTGTGTAAAAATCTTGAAGGAAGTTGAGAGGATCTTCATTCGACGGCAGCATACTATAATGAGTGTTTTTAAGTTCATAATTTCTCTACCGGATACATGATGTGGTTATTCCAATGATCGATTGGGTGAACTCCTTCATAGGTGGTTCCTCTACGCCAGCCATTTCTGCTTCCATGTTCTCCTCAAATTACTCGTTGGTTTCTTCTCCTTCCTGTCCCAAGGGATCTACTCCTTCAATTTTTGGGAGTCTATGAATATTGTCTACATATGGAATAAGTTCATTTTCTTGAGACCTTCATCATTGCATAAATCACCTAGGCAATTCAAAAATAAACACTTTAAACAATTAAAATAAAAGAATCAAACTACAAACAACAATTGTCTTCCCTGGTAGCGATGCCAAAAACTTGTTGTGCTTGACTAACACTACTACAAGCGACACTCGCAAGTATGCAAGGTTATTGTAGCAACGGTGATCACCCCAAGGTCATCTCACAAGGAAGGAATTATTTTTCAATAGTTTGATTTAAATAAAATAAATGAAACTGAGTGTGTTTTTAAATTGGTGAGTTGTAATTAAAATTTTAAAGTAAAAATAAGCAGTAGTTGTGTAAGATTAATTCAATTCTAAGAATGGTGCCTAGGGTTGTAAATCAATTTAATTAAATCTTGATTCTCAAATTATCCATTAATATAACCTTGTATTTTAATTTATCCTTTAATTTCTACCAATTCATTAGTTTTCACATTCATAAATTAACATCAACCAATTATTTTAAAATTGCAAATTAAATAAACCCTATAACTTATATTTCTAATTCATTCTTAGGGTGGTTGTTTATATAGCTCCGATAGCGAATTTAACCTCTCAGTACAACGTTCAATATTAAGTTTTTAATAGGTGGCTAATCTATCAAACTAACTTTAAGTCCAATGTAATCAACCAATAACAAGGTATACTAATGGAATTACCAAATCAAGTCATTTAATCAAATATACTACAACCCAAGGAATGAGTAAATTAGCTCATCATCAATTTAAAATAAGTATCCATCTCAATATTCATAAAATCAAAATTATACATTGTAACATAAATGGTCATAATAAAACAACAACAATCTAGAAATGAATTAAAAGAGAGAATATGAAAAACCCCTTATAGACTAGACGCCAATAGTTGAACTACTTGTCTTCCTCCTAGCTTCCACCTTGATGTATGATGAACAACATTCAAGCCCTCTTTAATCAATGGTCTCTTCTTGAAAGGTGGAATGGTAACTCTCTCAAGTTTACAACTCCAATCAAGGTTTCTTCAAATCCTAATCTTCTAAGGAGCTTGCTCACTCAATTTAATCCCCAAACTTCATTATGTCTTGTCTATGGAAGAAATGAAAGATGAAAGATGAAGAGAGAATGGTGTCTCACCCTCCCAAAAACAAGAACTCTGAAAACTAGGAACTAGCTACCTCTCAAAACAAGCTAAACGTGTATGTCATTCCATTCCCCCCATTTCCAATTCCTTTCAATTTTTTAAGACACCAACCATGTCTTGTCAACTCACACACCACTCTTTGTCTCCCTCTTTTTCTTTGTTTATTATTTATTCCCATAAATTTATCCACCTTTTACCCATTTGTCCCTCACATCATGCAAAATAATTCAATGGGACCATATGATACACGACCTGTAACACCCTTATACCCTATATACGTACAATAAATATTTCTAGCATATGTAAAATACGCATATACGGTACAAAATTATCACCGACCGGTTTAATAAAAAAATTTTACATTTCAAATTTAAAATTTCAAATACTAAATATATAAAATTAAATAGTATATAAATATTCTTTGCTCGTTATAGGAACCCAAAATAAACATTTTATATGAAAATCTCTGGGGAAAATTTCGCCAGAATTTTATCTGTAATTTGGGCGATCCCAAAATTTAATAAAACACAATCTGCAAAAAGAATACACTCCCAAATAATTTCAATTCACCATCTCAACCATACTCCTCAATTTCACCAAATTTCTCAAACATTTATATATATATAATTTAGAACACATTTACACTCCCATTTCAAATAACTTAACCCAAATTTTCTTTATAGTTTCAATAAATAAAATCCAAAACATAATATATTATTCATAATACTCAAATTTTACAGTAATATAAAATATATACATGCTGCTGACAGTGTTTCTGATCTCAATATAAACTCTACACGCTCAACCACAACTCTAGACCCGACCTGGTCTAGAAGAACTCGCTGGCTCAGCTTGACACATCCGCCCACCGCATTTATGCATAGTAGTCACGTGCACAGTGAGAGAAGGGGAAAGGAGAAGATAATTCCTGACAATGGCCCCATATAAGGCTATAGGATCAATGGGACCTAATTGAAGAAAAATGCAAAGTTTTAGGGAGGTGACTGTAATTTCAAAAAGCTATGGGGAGGTGACTGTAATTTAAAAAAGTTTTGGGGAGGTGACTGTAATTTCCAAAAGTTGTACTGGAGGTTCTTAAT
Organism: Garcia nutans; assembly: GCA_947685225.1. Taxonomy (NCBI): domain Eukaryota; kingdom Viridiplantae; phylum Streptophyta; class Magnoliopsida; order Malpighiales; family Euphorbiaceae; genus Garcia; species Garcia nutans. Next base: position 43,875,350 of record CANTUV010000043.1, read on the forward strand.
AGTGCACATAACAGACTCCAAAAATGGAGAGTAGAGAAAAATCGAGTCGCAACAACATGTAACGGTTTTTCCAGGAAACGCCCCGTTAGAGAAAAACAAAGACATGTAGACTAGGGGCATTTTGGTCATTTTAATTAAAATTTATACATGAATCCAAAGTAGAAAATAAACACATGAGTGCATAGAGGACGTCGAGGGGTTGAATATGAAATGATCGACAGTAGAAACGGAGTCCGGGTAAAACCCGAGCAAAGAAAGGACTTAAAGGGAATTTTGTAAAAAGTCAAGGGCTTATTGGAAATTTTTTAAAATGACTTGGAAACCTAAAATAGACTTTAAAAATAGAAAGTAGAGGTCGAGAGGATCAAAACCATATGTGGTTTGCCTCGTGGAACTGTACGGTTTAAAAGTGATGATCGATTAATCGTTGGAGGGTATTTTGGTCTTTTCACACCTTAGACCATAAAATTTCAGCACAAAGAGGTTAAGGGGCCAAAGTATAATTAAAAGAAAGTCTAAGGGCTTGGGTTTTAAAAAAATAAAAGAAAGGGACATATGGACTAATGAAAATTAGCCATTTAGAGTTTATAAAAAGAAGAAAAGAAAAAGGTGTGGACAAATGGTCATAAACCATTCATCCAACCCAAAAGTGGACATCATTTCCACTAATATATATCACAGCATGAAGAGCAAAATCTCTCTCTCAACTCTCCCAAAATTTCAGCCACCATAGGAAGAACACCAAAGAGTTTCAAATTTTTGTCAAGTTTGATTCAAGTTCAAGGTAAGTTTTAAGGTTTTAAAGCATGTAGATTTCAATTCTAGTATCAATTTTGAGTATTTATATATCTATTGAAAGATTGGAAATTAGGGTTCTTATTGTGGATTTGGGAAATATTTTAAGTAGTGATGATATTGATTAATTAAATGGAAGAATCAAGGTTTCTAAGGTTTAATAAGGTTAGATTAGGATTTAGTTTGAAAAGAAATGGAAGGGTAGTGCATGTTCTAAATTTCTAAGGTTTATGTTTAAGGTTGTGTTCTTGAATTTCTTGAAGGAAAAATAAAGATTAAGGAAGGAGAAGAAGGAAAAAGAAAAAGGGAATTAAAAGAACAAGGTTTGGTACTTTACCTTTGAAGAATTAATTTTCCTTTCATTTTCTTACCAAAACTTTATCTATGGAACTTTTGCTATGGATGCATAAATGTGTTGTTTGAGTTTGAATTAAATTGTTGAGTAGTATTTTTTAACCCATGTGGTGATTGGATTGTTTAAATTCAAAGGAAATCTAATGTTTTCAATGATTTTGGTAAAAGAGTTTATGAACTCTATTTAGTCCAAATTGATTTAAACAATCAAGTTATTTTAAAAGGGAAGTGTTTGAATCTTCACTTTATCATTAAAGAAGCCTTCATATTGATTTGAAAAAGAAAAATAAACTATCCCATGTATTTCATATGTTTGGGCCGAAATGGTTCCAAAATGGCAGATTTCTGGACTCTTTTTGTGGCAGCTGTTTGAGGTAGCAAATGAATGAATTTTTCAACGAATTTTTATATGTAATTAGTCAACATATGAAATAAGTTTTCTGTAAAATTTCAGACAAAAATAAGATCATTTACTTGGTCAAATGCATGACTGAAACGGACGGAAATTTTGACGAAAACTCAGATTTTACTATTCATTTGGTCATGCCATTTTGCGTTGCCGATTTTACGTGCCGCGACACTATTCATTTGGTCAATTTGTGAATTTTTGAGGAATGCTTTGAAATGTTTGATATGTTTATTGTGGATGTTAAATATGTGAAAAAGGGTAATGGTTTGACTAAAAAATGTGGTGCGCGGCGTAAATGGCAAAGTGCAACGCAAATTAAAATAATTTCTCGAGTCATTCTAAAATGAAGTTTGAGACTTAAATTGAATCGTTTTTAACCTTTATGCTCTACTGGGTAGTTGGGAGTGGTAGATAAGGGTATGGTGCACTATACTAACTTATGCAGTACTGCTTGATATTGTGATTGAATTGTTATGATCCAAACTCAATGGTGAGGGCCATCAGGTGCCAATGGTGAGGGCCATTGGTTATAACCAGGATGGTGAGGGCCATTCCTGTGATTTGATATCGGTGGTGAGGGCCACCTATATTACAGTGGTGAGGGCCACTACCTTATCGCTATGGTTCCCTATACCAGTAGAGCCAAAGTCCGGTTATTATTTTCTTTAAACTACGTAATGTAAAATGAGTTTTAATTATGGTTTTTACATTTGTTGGAAGCATATTTACACTGAATGTACAATAATTTCCATTGGTTTAATGTTGGTTGATTTATGATTTAATTATTTCCATTTATTTCAAATGCTTTCATGTTTTAACTATGTTTTCATCGGTAAAGTACCCACTGAGTGACATTGCTGAGCGAGTTAAGTTTTCCTTGACTCGTAGGTTCGGAGCAGTAGCTAACTCTCGAGAAGCGACGACCAGACCCACAGTATCTCAGGGTAGATCTCTTAGTTTCCATTATGAGTTAGCTAGATGTGGCATGTATATGTATATATAAGATTGAGAATTTCTATGTTATACTGTACGTTAGTAGTAAGTAATAATAATAAACCTCTACTCTATTTTGTATTAGAAGGGTGAACTCTTCTTGCAGGTTTGTAGTTGAGGTTATAAGGTGGATTAATTGGGAGTGTATTGAAAATTGATTATGGTTGCGTTGGTTTGTGTAAAAATGTTTTCAAAATTCAGAAAAACCAGTTTTGTCGACACTTGGGATCCAATTTCTAGGCGAACCTCTGGCAAAATTTCTTTAAAAACTGGAACAAAAATTTGACTAAGTAAAATTGGTAGCAACATTAGGTTAGCGTGGCGCCTCTACTCGACTTACACATGTAGGCTGAGAAGGGGTGTTACAATTCTTGGTATCAGAGCCAGGTTTTGATCCTGGGACCTGTGGGTTATGGGCCCACCACGCTTCCGCTGCGCTATTCGCGACATCTAAAGAACAGAGCAAAAGTTCCATAGATAAAGTTTTGGTAAGAAAATGAAAGGAAAATTAATTCTTCAAAGGTAAAGAACCAAACCTTGTTCTTTTAATTCCCTTTTTCTTTTCCTTCTTCTCCTTCCTTAATCTTTGTTTTTCCTTCAAGAAATTCAAGAACACAACCTTAAACATAAACCTTAGAAATTTAGAACATGCACTACCCTTCCATTTCTTTTCAAACTATATCCTAATCTAACCTTATTAAACCTTAGAAACCTTGGTTCTTCCATTTAATTAATCAATATCATCACTACTTAAAATTTTTCCCAAATCCACCATAAGAACCCTAATTTCGAATCTTCCAATAGATATATAAATACTCAAAATTGATACTAGAATTGAAATCTACATGCTTTAAAACCTTAAAACTTACCTTGAACTTGAATCAAACTTGACAAAAATTTGAAACTCTTTGTTGTTCTTCCTATGGTGGCCGAAATTTTGGGAGAGTTGAGAGAGAGATTTTGCTCTTCATGCTATGATATATATATAGTGGAAATGATGTCCACTTTTGGGTTGGATGAATGGTTTATGACCATTTGTCCACACCTTTTTCTTTTCTTCTTTTTATAAACTCTAAATGGCTAATTTTCATTAGTCCATATGTCCCTTTCTTTTATTTATTTAAAACCCAAGCCCTTAGACATTCTTTTAATTATATTTTGGCCCCTCAACCTCCTTCTGCTGAAATTTTATGGTCTAAGGTGTGAAAGGACCAAAATACCCTCCAGCGATTAATCGATCATCACTTTTAAACCGTACAGTTCCATGAGGCAAACCACATATGGTTTTGATCCTCTCAACCTCTACTTTCTATTTTTAAAGTCTATTTTAGGTTTCCAAGTCATTTTGAAAAATTTCAATAAGCCCTTGACTTTTTACAAAATCCCCTTTAAGTCCTTTCTTTGCTCGGGTTTTGCCCGGACTCCATTTATACTGTCGATCATTTCATATTTAACCCCTCGACATCCTCTATGCACTCGTGTGTTTATTTTCTAATTAAAATGACCAAAATGCCCCTAGTCTACATGTCTTTGTTTTTCTCTAACGGGGCGTTTCCTGGAAAAACCGTTACACGTCGTTGCGACCCGATTTTTCTCTACTCTCCATTTTTGCAGTCACCTCCCCAAAACATTTTGAAATTACAGTCACCTCCCCAAAACTTTTTGAAATTACAGTCACCTCCCTAAAACTTTGCATTTTTCTTCAATTAGGTACCATTGATCGTATAGCCTTATCTGGGGCCGTTGTCAGGAATTATCTTCTCCTTTCCCCTTCTCTCACTGTGCACGTGACTACTATGCATAAATGCGGTGGGCGGATGTGACACAGCGGAATCAACCCTGTCACCTGTGTGATGTAAACAATTGCGCTAAGCTACAGCCTATTGGAACAAACTTTGATAATAACAAAAATCAAATACAATGCCAATGCACAATGCTTATGAATATCACATCATTCCATTTTCTTATACTTTTCAAATATTTTGCATAAAAACAAATACAAACATGGGCCCAAAGATAACTAATATGCTATTCAAATTTCAGAGTTACTATTTTGGTCTATAATGACACCATGTGTCTAGCCCCGTAGGCAATATATCAATATAATAATCCAACTAGGCCTGAGCTTATGACCGGGTCATTTCACCCAATCTAGCTTTAAATATTTATTTTTGAAGTTTACGACCTGGTCATTTCACCTCAAAAACATTTTCACCATGACACCCAGCGTCTAGCCTGTAGGCAATCATAGGCATGCCGCCAAACACAAAACTCTGAAAATTGAATAACATACTAGACAAACTTGGATGGAGCAAATCAACCTCCCTCAATGCCTAAACCAAATGCGATAGCAAATAATCATTTAGTATCACATTCAATGGCATTTCTAATATTAAACCATAATTAAACATCACTCCTACAAATTTTCAAAAATTTAGCCTTTCCTTAATTTAACATTAGAATTCCATTCTATTCCATTTAAATTAAAGATTTAAGTTTATTTACATTATTAAAAATATATTTCAATACATTTAAACAATTTACATTACAAAAACACATTCTTATACCCTAAAATGGCATAACCTTCCCCCATTGAAGGTTTTCCATTCCAACACAATCCATTAATCATTTCAAGCTTATTTTCATCACTTTTAACACTAAACAACATGCTTAAACAAATAAAATCATACAATTCAACAACTTTGGAAAATCACTTTTCCACCTTAAATCTCCACTTCCAATCTCAAACTCCAACCAAACACAACCAAATCCAATATTTGACTTTAAAATACTTGTTTATGCATCAAAACAACTCATTTGGAAACAATTTGCACAATTAAAGCTCATGTTTTTACAAACCCAAAAGTTCCATAACCCTAAATTCTCTCTCTTCACCATTCTTTATCCAAACTCCATCATCTCTTCAATCTAACCTTAAAATCATTGTTAACTACCCAAAATAACATCATACACACCAATTCCAATAATTATAACATGCTACTTCAAAAATCTAAAACTGACATAATCCAAATTTTCATGGAATTCAAAAAAAAAAAAGTTGGAAACTTACCAAATTTGGTGGAAATCACCAAAAATCCACTTAAAACTTGTTAAATCCTTCAATTTGTGGAGTATGGAAGAATCAAATTCCTTGGTCTATCTCCCATGGAAATTTGGCCTAGATGAAGAAGAAGATGAAGATGAAGACTTTCTAATTTTCTTTTTCTTTTCATCTTTATTTTTAAACCATATATATACATATTAAAATAATTTAATAATTAATTATTTAATTTTTTATTTAATAAATTAAAAGTCCTAAATTTCATCTTCCATTCAAAAATAATTTATTTTTGAATTATTTTATTAATTTTAAATTTCTAAAATTTATTTACAAAAATGCCATTGGACTTTGACTTTTCTTTTAAACAGTGGACTTTTATATGTTATGTATATTTTACATATATATCACATATATATTCCACTTTTTTATTTAAAATCCCTTCATTTTTCATTTAAAATTATTAATTTAATTTATCCTTTAAAATTATAATTTATTTTATCAAATTTTCCAAAAATTAAAATTTTTTTAAAATTTTGGGATATTATAATTCTCTCCACCTAAAACAAATTTTGTCCTCAAAATTACCTGTTCTCAAGTCTGGAATAATTGAGAAAACTGACTCTGCATTGCCTGTTCACTTTTCCATGTCGACTCATCAGTGGCATGATTCCTCCAATGGACTATCACAAGTAGCACCCTCTTATTCCTCAATTCTTTAACCTCTCATGCCAAAATCGCGACTGGTTCTTCCTCGTAAGTTAGATCTAGACTCACCTCAATAGACTCCACTGATATGATATGGGATGGGTCAGACCTGTATCTTCGAAGTATAGAGACATGGAAGACATTATGAATTCGATCCAATTCAGGCGGCAAAGCTAGCCTATAAGCCACTGGACCAACTCTCTCCAACACCTCATATGGTCCTATGAAAGGAGGACTCAACTTTCCTTTTCGACCGAACCTCAGAATCTTCTTCCATGGAGATACATTCAGAAACACTTTATCTCCTATACTAAACTCTATGTCTCTTCTCTTCAAATCTGAATAGGATTTCTGTCGGTCTGAAGCTGCTTTCAAATGACCCCGAATCACCTTCACTTTCTCTTCTGTTTCCTTAATCAAATTAGGACCGACCAGTTTACCTTCTCTGACCTCATCCCAACACAAAGATGTCCTGCATCTCCTGCCATATAAGGCCTTATAAGGAGCCATCCCAATACTGGATGATGACTGTTGTTATAAGCAAACTAAATTAGTGGCAAAAATCTATCCCAATTCCCGGTAAAATCAATGATACAGCTCCTCAACATATCCTCCAAAATCTGTATCACTCTCTCTCTAATTGCCCATCTGTCTGACGATGGAAAAAAAGTACTAAAATGCAATCGAGAACCCAAAGCATCTTACAAACTCTTCCAAAACCTTAAAGTAAATCGGGGATCTCGATCCGACACCAAAGAAACTGGGACTCCATGCAACCTCACTATCTCATTGATATACAGCTCAGCCAACCTCTCAAGAGAATAATCCATTTGAACTGGAAGAAAATGAGCTATCTTCATCATCCGATCAACTATCACCCAGATTGCATCATGCTTCTTCGGGATCAAAGGCAGTCCAGTTACAAAATCCATTGTCACTCACTCCCATTTCCACTTGGGCACTGATAAAGGTTGGAGCAACCCTGAAGGAACTTAGTGCTTAGCCTTCACTTTCTGGCAAGTGAGACATTTGGATACAAACTTTGCTATGTTCCTCTTCATACCTGACCACCAATAATGTCGCTTCACGTCCTGATACATTTTGGTAGTCCTAGGGTGCATAGCAAAAAGTGAATGATGTGCTTCCTTTAATATCATCCTTTTCAATTCTGCCTTATCACGAATACACAACCTATCTCTGTACCATAGATTGTCATCATCCCTCACATAAAAGTCTCGACACTCCCCCTTTTGAAAAATCAACACAATTTTTTGAATTTCCTCATCTGCCAACGGAGCCTCCATAATATGATCAAACAAGATTGTCCTCAACTGCAACTGAGCCATCAAAGCACCATCATCACAAGACTTAAATCTAGCATGCAATGCTCTCAACTCAATAAGCAACGAGAGCGAATGAATAGTCAAACCTGCCAAAGACTTCCAACTCAAGGCATCAGCAATAACATTTGCCTTGCCAGGATGATAATCAATCAAACAGTCACAGTATTTAATTAACTCTACCCATCATCTCTGCTACAGATTCAGCTCTCTCTGAACACCCAGGTATTTCAAATGCCTATCATGATCCTCCTCATTATGAGAATACACCAAAATGCCATCAATGAAGACCACCACAAACTGATCTATATATGGTATGATCACTTTGTTCATCAAATCCATAAAAGCTGCTGGTGCATTTGTCAATCCAAAGGCCATCACCAGAAACTCATAATGCCCATACCTCGTGTGAAAAGCTGTCTTGGATACATCCACATCTCTGTCTCTCAACTAATGGTACCCTGATCTTAGATCAATCTTAGAGAATACTAATGCTCCCTTCAACTGATGAAAGAGATCATCTATCCGAGGCCAAGGATACTTGTTCTTGATGGTCACCTTATTCAACTACCTATAATCAATACACAATCTCATGGTGCCATCCTTCTTCTTCACAAACAACACAGGTGCTCCCCACGGGAACACGCTAAGGTGAACAGATCCTTTTTTCAACAACTCCTGAAACTGCACCTTCAACTCTCTCAACTCAGTAGGTGCCATCCAATAAGGGGTAATAGAGATAGGAGTGGTACTAGTCAACAAATTGATACCAAACTCCACTTCTCTCTCAGGAGGTACCCCTGGTAACTCATCAGGGAAAACATCTAAAAACTCTGCAACTGAGGGTATACTATCAAGCTGGAACCCCACTACTTTAGTATCTACAACATGAGCATGATAAGCCTCACCTCCCTTTTGAATAATCCTTCCAGCTGTAACAGCTGAAACAAACATAGATGAAAGATACCTCTGCTCACTAGATACCATCACATCCCTACCATCATGTGTTGTCAAAGTAACACATTTCTTCTGATAGTCTACCATAGCCCCATGCTCGGATAACAAATCCATCCTAAAATCATATCATACTCCCTGAAAGGCATCTCAATTAGGTCATCGAGAAACTTCTTATCCTAAATAACAATTGGACCATTTCAGTGCACCCTGCTCACCACAACACTATGCCCTAAAAGATTTGTGACCAAAAATATCAAATCCTAAGAACTCAGAATGCAAATCACTCACAGGCAAGATGGATGCACTAATGTAAGAATGGGTAGACCCAGGGTCTAATAATGAAAGAATTGAAGTACCAAATAATGTAAAAGTACCAACAATAACTGCTGAAGCATCTGGCTGCCTCTGCATCACATAAACCCACTGTGATGGTCCTGCCTCATCTGATCTACTACCTCCAGCTGAAGAACCTCCTCTCAAACTAGACCTAGATCGACCACCTCTACCAAAACCTCTGCCACTATGACCCCCTCTGACACTAGGTAGAGAAGCTGCAGTATCTGCCTGTCTATCCTCTGGTGGCTCGGGACAATCTCTGATAAAATGGTCTGACAACCCACATCTAAAACACACTCATGAAGTATCTCTCCACCAGTAGACACCTCCGTGCGCTTTACCACAATGAACACAAGTAGGTGGAACTTTGCTGCTGTACTGACCTGCCAAATTGTTCCTGGCTCCTATTGAACCTTTGAACATATCCCCCTTGGCCTCTCTTCAATAATGAAGACCTTGCCTCACTTTGGGGTCTCCTAGTTGTGGTCTCCTTAACCCTAGCAGCTGCTGCAAGATCCTATGCTCTCTCAACACTCCTGGCAGCTGCAACCAACTGAGAAAAATCTTGATACCGAAAGCCTTCTATGATACATATGATAGGGGGTCTCAGTCCCTCCTCAAATCTCCTGCACCTGTCAAACTCGTCAGAAATGATCCCACCAGCATAGTAACTCAACCAGATAAACTCGATCTCATACTCTGTCACTGTCCTGGTATCCTGTCTCAGACTGAGAAACTCCATCTTCATTGCATCCTTATACTCCCTCGGAGTATACTTCTACTCAAATTCCCACAGAAAATCATCATAGGTCAGGACTGGTGGATCATCCAGAGCATGTAGAACCATCTTCCACCAATCATATGCATCCCTCTGTAGAAGAGATTTGGCATTATCAAACTTCTCTTCTGGACTAGCCTGCAACTGAATGAACACTCTCTGAACCCTGTCTAGCCACTACTCTGCTACAATAGGGTCTGTAGTACTAACAAAGTCCTTAGCTCCAAACTTTCTCAGTTTACCATACTGCCTCACCGAAAACTGTGGATGTTGCTGTGGCTGCGGTGGCTATATCAAAACAACTCATTTGGAAACAATTTGTACAATTAAAGCTTATGTTTTCACAAACCCAAAAGTCCCATAACACTAAATTCTCTCTCTCTTCAACATTCTTTATCCAAACTCCATCATCTCTTCAATCTAACCTTAAAATAATTGTTAACTACAGAAAATAACATCATACACACCAATTTGAATAATTATAACATACTACTTCAAAAATCCAAAACTCACATAATCCAAATTTCCATGGAATTCAAAGAAAATAGTTGGAAACTTACCAAATTTGGTGGAAATCACCAAAAATCCACTTAATACTTGTTAAATCCTTCAATTTGTGGAGTATGGAAGAATCAAATTCCTTGGTCAAGCTCCCATGGAAATTTGGCCTATATGAAGAAGAAGAAGAAGATGAAGACTTTTTAATTTTCTTTTTCTTTAATCTTTATTTTTAAACCATATATATATTAAAATAATTTAATAATTATTTATTTAATTATTTATTTAATAAATTAAAAGTCCTAAATTCCCTTTTCCATTCAAAAATAATTTATTTTTGAATTATTTTATTAATTTTAAATTTCTAAAATTTATTTACAAAAATGCCATTGGACTTTGACTTTTCTTTTAAAAAGTGTTGACTTTTATATGTTATGTATATTTTACAATTATATCACATATATATTCCACTTTTCATTTAAAATTGCTTCATTTTTCATTTAAAACCATTAATTTAATTTGTCCTTTTAAATTATAATTTATTTTATCAAATTTTCTAAAAATTAGAAATTTTCAAAAAATTTGGGATATTACACGGCCAAGCCTTGAGTGACTTGGTCGTGTCACTCATTCTTCTTGGGACATGGTTAAGACTTGAGGTCATGTCCATAGCTATGCATATTTATTCTTCTTTTCCAGGTGTGACACGGCTATGTCACTAGCCGTGTCACGTGACAAGGCTAGTGGCTTGGCCGTATCTTCTGCTTGTGTTCACCTTTGTCATTCACTTTGCTTCCTTTATTCGTTGGTTTTATCAAGTGGGACATGGCCAAGGCCTCATGACACAGCCAATTTCTTGGCCGTGTCTCTTGTCCGTGTATGCATTTGCCAATTTTCATGAAGGACATGACCAAGCCATGTTGCCTTAGCCCGTGTCCTACCATTTCCTTACCTTTGATGATTGACACGACCAAGTTAAGTGGTGTCTTGGTTGTGCCTCTTGATTATCCATAACCTTTGATTCATCACTCCATTGTTTTCATATCAACATAAATCAAATACTTCAAACAATCTTTAAACACAAATTAAATGAAAATTTAACTAAAAGCCAAAAAAATTACCCTAAAAATATAAACATAAATGATTGAAACACCCCTAAATAATGTTAAGTGGTCAACTTTTTATGTGTTAAGTATTCATTCACTCTCCACCTTTAACAAATGAAAAAATATAAACTTTAAAATAATTAAATACAATAAGTACAAGTCAATAAAAATAAGCTTTCATTAAGATCAAATAAGAAAATAACAAACATCATTAACAAGACAACATGAAAGCAATCAAATAAGAACAAACAAAAAATAAAAAATCTAAGCATCATCATCACTTTCTTCATCATCTCCTTCTTCTTCATCCCCCTCTTCTTCTTCATTGCCTTCTTCTTCTTCATGTTCCCCTTGCTCTTCATCTCTAGGTTGAGAGGCAGCAACTTCTCCTTCCTCTTATTGAGGGTAAGAACTATGAATAGAAGATGATAGGCTTGGTTCATCCTCAAAGCATTTTGGCAAGCCTAAGGGTTCTTGGATGGTTTGGATGTCAAGGTGAAGATGAGAGATATCTTGGGTGATTTTGTCAATCCATGACCTTTGTGAGCTCATTTTCCCATGGATATTTTGAAGAAGTTGAAGGATGGAGGATTGAGGTCTTAGAGTAGTGGGTCTAGGAAATTCCATTTGAAAATTTTCTGCACTTTCTGCAACAATCCTTGGTCTGTTTCTTTGTTAAGCCTTAGCACCTAGTGCTCCCAAGAGATAAACATAGGTCCCATTGTCCTCCCTAATTTACTTAGCATGTTTTAGGTAGCCTATGTTTATAAATGTTTTGGTGGGATCTAAAAGATTGGTGAGAGTTGCTTTGTTGTTGGTGTAAGAGCACCAACATACTTAGGAATTTGGGTCACTTGTGAAGAGAGAAGGATAAGTCCGGATATTTTTTCCTAAGGTGTATGAAAGTGTCAATTATGAATTTTCCAGTTTAGATTGGTTGGTCTCTAAGCATGCAATAAAGAAAGAGTAAATCATTTTGGGTTACTTTCTTATTGCTCCCCATCTAGTACTAATAGAGTAAGTGATAATCCTATGCAACATCCAATAGGTAAGGGTCATAGGGTGTTTGGCATTAGATAGTTTGTGGAGATTGATTTCTATGGAAATTTCGTTCCAAAATTTCTTTTGTCTTTTGGTGGTGAGAATGGTGTTGGTTAATGTAATGTTTAAAATTTTAGTTACTAAACTTTTAAATTAATAGTGATAATTAATAGTGAATTGTGATATAAGAGATATGGATAAGTGATGTAAATAGTGGATCTCAAATATTTACCAAAGTAAATATTTATTTTTACTGTTTTACGAGATTTAAAATCGAATTAGAATCAAAGGATAAGAAAGAGGGTACACCATAACTAAGATGAGATTGGCTACACCAGATTAATATATATATATATAAGTGTGTGTAGGTGTGTGGATAGGTGTTATGCTTAGAGGCATTTCTTTCTTTCTTTCCTCTTCTTCTTCCCACGTTCACCACCATTCTCACCATCAAAACTCCTTCTTGCATCCTTCCTTCCAAGATTTTGATCAAAACCAAAGAGAAACTAATGTTTAGTTATAAGTTTTGAGAAGATTAAGATAGAAAGTTGGGATTATTAACAAGTGATTATAGAAAAAGAAGAGTTTGAAGACGTATGTGCTTTTGATTTATAATTTGCAAATATATGAATTTTTATGAGTTTTAATGATCTATTCTTTGTAATGATATATTTCTTGAAAATATTGATCAAATGGATTGTTGAGTGAAAAATAACCTTTATATGATGGGTTTTGATTCTTAACTCAACCTTTATGAGAAGTGAATGGTTTGATGTTGTTTTTATCCATATGAAATGATTAAAAGTTTGATGAAGTGAAGTTGCAGTAACATAGTTGATATGAATTCTTTTTATGTCAAAATGTTGAGTTTGATATATTATTATCTTTGATTTTCAATATGACGGTGTTTCATTAAGTTGAAAGTGCAGAAGACATGATTTTGGGATGCCACGGGCGTGGCTTAAAGGTGCCACGGGTGTGGCATCAAAGTTGGAATTGTTGTAGGAAGAATTATCCGAAAACAGACCCAAAATCAATGCCACGGTCGTGGCAAATGAGTGCCACGACCATGGGATTGAAAACGTGACTGTTTCTTTAAGAATTTTGATAAAATAGAGCCATTCTCAATGCCACGGCCATGGCCCTAGAAGGCCATTACCGTGGGGGTCTTTAAAATCATTTTACAGCTTCATTTTGTATCCCACGGGCATGAGGTTGAGATGCCACGGCTGTGGGGTACGTAAATGATGTTTTTGACTTGTATTTTGTGGTATAGGGCCTAGTATGAGGCTAATATGTTTATGTTTATTACTTTTGTATTGGGAATTCATGTGTAAATGTTGAAGTGATAAACTTTGAATTTTTGATAAATATATATAATACTAAATGTTAATGAAAGTATTGTTTCATTGAAATGATATATACAATTCAGTGTTAACTACAAACTAATGAATTGCCCTAATCATACTGATTTTATATCTAGCTTGGGATTGAATGGCTAGCCAAAAGAGAGGATATCCAAAGTGTTAGTGGGCACTCTATGCCATTAAAAGATACTCTGTGTCATCATACTCAGTGGGCATTCGTGCCATAGTGGGCCATTGGCCAAAATTCTATACAGTGGCATTAAATTGCCATTAGTGACCCGTTATCCAAATCTAGAATCTAAGTTCAGTGTGTATGGGTGTAATTAAAATAGTTATATGTAATGAAAACAAAGTGTTATTCAGTTGTCAATAAATTACTCAATTCTGAATCTAATCGTGCTTAGTATTTCAATTTATAATGAATTTAGTTAATTTCTTTATTTAACATTCGAAAAGTAATGCAATTCGATGTTTCTAAATTATTTAATTCCTAGACATCTTTTTATTAAATTTTCTTGCATATTATAAATACATAAGCACCATTAAGCTTTGCTTAGCATGTTATAATTATTTTCTGACGCGCAAATCAAACAATGAGAGTTGAGACCGTAGAGTGAGAGACTTGCGTTCTTGTTCAACTGAATCATCAAGGTTCAATGAACAATATTGTAATCTTTATTGTTGTTTTATTAGTTTTTGTTGTAGATTTGTGTCTTGTTTATTATGATAATTATTGTTTTATTTAGGTATTTTGTTAGTTTTTATCGGTTTGTTGTGTGTTTTTATTAATTTTGGTATTTTAGTTTATTTCACTGTTTATGTTATTTTTTATCTAGTTTTTAGTATGTGTTTGTGTTTTGTTGGTTATTGTCTATTTATTTCTTGTTTAAAGTTTTTTTTGAGTTTGGTGTTAGGTTAAAACAGACAAGGAAACAAGACTAAAAGGAAAAATGGACAGTAGCTGACACAGGCAGAGGACACGGCCAAGTCACTGGCCGTGTCCCATATCAAGCTGAAAAGCAGCCACAAGACACAGTGATGGACACAGGCAAGGGACATGGCCAAGTCACTGGCCGTGTCCCTCCAAAAAGCTCCAACATGGCCAAGTCACCTCTAACATGGCCGTGTCATTCAACCAAAGAAGAAAAGAAGAAAAAAAGCAAGCAGAAGTGAACACATGCAAGCGACATGGCCAAGTCACTGGCCGTGTCCCTCCAAAATGATCTAACATGGCCATGTCCCTCCAAAAATGCTCAAACACGGCCAAGTCACCATCAATTTTGCCGTGTCTCACCTAAATCCAAAGCAAAGAAGAGTAATTCTCACAGTAGGTGACACATGCAAGCGACATGGCCAAGTCACTGGCCATGTCCCTCCAAAATGGTCCAACTTGGCCGTGTCACCATCAACTTTGCCGTGTCTCTCCCTCAAATTCACCTCCAACACAGCCAAGTTCACTCTAACTTGGCCGTGTCACTCAAGGATCAATAAAGACGCGCGAAGGATTCGTATAAATATTAAAGTTAGGGTTTTTCTTTACACTGTTGAGATTTTGAGAGCTGATTTAGCCGTCAAGAGTGAAGTTAGGGTTTGAACATTTGTTTTCTTTGATTTTGATTTCACTTTGGATTAAACTAGCCTAGATTAGATTGTTCTAGCCATTGATACATCCTTCTTGCAAGATTTGATCAAGAGATTCTTTAGAAACTTCAAGGAGTTTGTAACCTGGTTTTGTTCTCGAACTTATTCTCTTTATTTTCATTGAAATTGTATTAATGGATATTATCATGTCTAATTTGATTTCTTTGAATATTAATAAGATGAGTATGTTTGATTGCATCATGAACTAATTTGATCTAGTCTAGGGTTTGTATGGATCTGCTATGATTGTATGAATTGGTTATTCTCTCAGCTAATGATTTCTTTAGCCTTGATTGAATGAAATATTTTAATATATAATTGATTGGCCACCAATTATGTATTTTAGGTATTAGATGATGGATTGAGAGATGAAGTCTAATGCTGGATCAATTCAATTAGGGACTTAGGTGAATTAGAGATATAACCTATTAAAAAGATTGTTTCAATTATAACAAGATTAGTTGTAAGAGGTTTGAATGCGAGAACTTATTTTCTTGACTCAATTAATTAAGTTGTTTGAGATTTAATCTTTGAAATTGAATTAGTTAAGAGAAATAATGATTCATACATACAAGTAATAGAGAAGTGCAAACCATAGACCTTTTTATCAAGTGAATCAAAACATCAGTTCTAGTTTACTTTTATTCATTTTAAACTTTAATCAAACTTCTTCATTATTTAGCAATTTAAATTTCTTTATTACTTTTTATTTATAATCTGATAATCAATTAGCCACTTTAGATTCCTTGTGAGACGACCTTGGGGCGATCACCTTTGCTACAGCTACCTCATATACTTGCGAGTGACGCTTTGTGGTAGAGTTAATTTGAGTGCAACAAGTTTTTGGCGCCGCTGCCGGGGAGGCTAATTGGCGAAATTGTTTATTAGGCAAAAATATTTTAGATTATTTTTTATTGTTTATTTTTTATTTTATTATGTCTTTTGCTTTTAATAATTTCTTTTTCTAGAAAAATTCTGTTTATGCAAGGCAGTAGATTGCTCGAAGGAGAGCTACATCCATTCATTCCAGAAATTCAGAGAGTGAAAAGGAGCAGAGAAGAGTTTGAGCTCTACACTGGATTTGATACAGAGGAGGACACTTCTGAATTTGAGTCAGATTCTGCACAATCAGTTAAAATGGCTAAAGAAAGACAAAGAACCATGAGAGATTTTGCTAGACCTCTCATTGGGACTTCCACATCTTGTATAAGGTTGAAAGATGCAGCAAGGAACTATGAGTTGAAGAACATTCATTACAACATGCTGCCATCATTCTATGGAGTTCCAAATGAAGATCCTTTGAACTTTATTAGGGATTTCTACTCCACCCTCAACACTTTTCCTTTGGGAGGACTAACAGAAGATCAGTTGAGGATGAGATGTTTCCCTTATACTTTGAAGGATAGGGCAAAGAGCTGGCTCATGATGTTGCCTAAAATTCACCGACAACTTGGGAGCAAGTTTATAACAAGTTCATAGGCAAGTTCTATTCACACCAAAAGATAGCTGAGTTGAGAGGGAAGATTGCTACATTCTCTCAATTTGAAGGAGAGCCATTTCATGAGGCTTGGGACAGATTTAAGATGCTATTGATCCAGTGTCTGCATCATCACTACCCACTTCAACTCCTTAATCAATTTTTCTATGATGGTCTAACCCAGCAATTTCAGAACACTATTGATAATGCAGCTGGGGGAGCCATGGGAGAAAAGATAGCTGATGAGACTTATGAGATCTTTGAGATGTTGGGAGCTAATTCTCAACAAAAGAGTGTAAGGGGAAGAAGTAAAGGGGTGAATCAACTGGAGGCCAATAGTGAAATGGTCAGTCAAATAGCTGAATTGACAAGGCAGTTTCAGATGCTAAACATGAAGAATAATATTTCTTCATCTACTCAAGAAGTGTGTGGAATCTGTGGGACATTTGGGCATGGAGCAAATATATGTCTCTCTGCATATGAGTCTTTTGGGAATGAAGCTGATCAAGTTAATGTTATGGGGGGATTTCAACCAAGAGCCAGGAATGATCCTTACTCCAACACTTACAATCCTGGTTGGAGGAGTCACCCCAATTTTTCTTGGACAACAAATAATGCTCAACAGCCTTTCCATTTGCTCCAGAGACAGAACCAACAGCAGGGCCAATCCTCAAATCAAGGTCAGCCTAAGAGAGAGAGTTTGGAAGAAAGTTTACAGGCTTTTATCCAGGTCAGTGCTAAAAATCAGGAGATGAACAACAAGAGGCTGGATTCCTTAGAAGCATCTTTTAAGAAGGTGGAGACCCAAGTAGGGCAACTTGCTCAACAGATTCAGATTCAACAAAAGGGGAAGTTCCGAAGTCAACCTGAACAGGCACAATCAGTGACTATTCTTAGGAGTGGCAAGGTAATTAATAAAAATGTTGAAAATAATTCTCTGAATGCAGGTGAGAAAGAGAATAAAAAGGAAGGAGAACTAGAGAACAAAGGTGCTGAAGAAAGATTAATGGAGAAGTTACCTACAGTAGATTTGCACAAGGCAAGCAATCCATACCGGCCACCTATACCATTCCCCAGCAGGTTGAAGGATGATAAAAAAGATAAGCAATTTTCAGATATCTTCAACATGCTGTCTAAGGTAAGTATCAACTTACCCTTACTTGAAGCAATTAAGAACATGCCGGCTTATGCTAAATTCTTCAAAGAACTGAATACCAAGAAAAAGAGGTATGAGCCGAATGAAAATGTGATAGTTTCTGAGGTAGCTAGTGCTATTTTGCAGCATAAACTACCTCCTAAGCTAAAGGATCCTGGAAGTTTTATTATTCAAATTACTATAGGAAATGGAAAAAGTACTGATGGCATGTGTGATTTAGGAGCTAGTGTGAATTTAATGCCTTATTCTGTTTATCTTGATTTGGAACTAGGGGAACTTAAACCAACAAAAATGGTGTTGCAATTAGCTAATAGATCTCTTAGATTCCCAAAAGGGGTTATAGAAGATGTTTTAGTTAAAGTTGGTGGTTTGATAGTACCTGTGGATTTCATTGTTCTTGATATGGAAGTAAGTAATTCTTCACCATCTGCACACACCATTCTGCTGGGTAGGCCTTTTATGGCGACTACCAACACTTTGATAGATGTTAAAAATGGTAAATTATCAATGACTGTTTTGGGACAAACTGTGGAATTTTCTATTTTTAACACTTCTCCTATTCCTACAACTGCTTTATATGAGAATTGTTCTTTCATTGATTGTGTTGATGCAGTTTTTTCAGATGTTTTCTTGCAGACAGGATCCTCTGATAAATTGGAGCTAGCATTGACCTTAGATAGTGATTTGGAAATTTTTGATGCATAAATAACCAGTTGTCTTGAGACCTTAGGAAGTGCTGAAATAGAGGAGCTTAAGGAGGACCCAATTTGTGAGCTTCCCTCCATTCAAAAAGAAGAGAAGAACCCCTCACTAGAGTTAGAGCTGAAAGAGTTACCTAAGAACCTGAAATATGTGTTTTTAGGAGATCACGACGCTTTACCTGTGATAATATCTAGTGAACTTAGTGAAGGGGAGGAGATGAGATTGGTGAGTGAGCTTAAAAGATTAAAGAGAGCAATAGGATGGGGATTGAGTGACATCAAGGGTATTAGCCCTTCCATGTGCATGCATAGAATCACTTTAGAAGAAGGAGCTAAACCTGTGAGGGAGACTCAAAGGCGCCTTAACCCAAATATGAGTGAAGTGGTTAAGAAGGAAGTGCTCAAATTGCTAGATGAAGGAGTAATTTATCCAATTGCTAATAGTGAGTGGGTGAGCCTAGTACATGTAGTTCCTAAGAAATCTGGAATCACTGTGGTGAAAAATGAGAATAATGAATTGGTTCCTACTAGGACTACTACTGGGTGGAGAATGTGCATCGATTATAGGAAGTTGAACAATGCTACAAAGAAAGATCATTTCCCTCTTCCTTTTATTGATCAGATGTTAGATAAACTTTCTGGGCACTCACATTATTGTTTTCTGGATGGCCTTTCAGGTTACTATCAGGTGCCAATAGCTCCAGAGGATTAGTCCAAGACAACCTTTACTTGTCCTTTTGGGACTTATGCATTTCGACGTATGCCCTTTGGCTTGTGCAATGTACCTGCAACTTTTTAGAGATGCATGATGTCTGTCTTCTCAGATATGATAGATGATTTTATTGAGGTATTTATGGATGACTTTTTTGGTAATTCTTTTGATAATTGCCTCAATAAACTTGTTCGTGTGCTTGAGAGATGCATTGAATGTAACCTTACTTTAAGTTGGGAAAAGAGTCATTTTATGGTTACCCAGGGCATTGTTTTAGGTCATGTGGTGTCAAGTAAAGGGATTGAGGTGGATAAGGCTAAAGTTGACTTGATTGCTAAATTTCCCCCACCTACCTCTGTTAAGGGAATAAGAAGTTTCCTAGGGCATGCAGGATTTTACAGGAGGTTTATTAAGGATTTTTCCAAAATAAGCCAACCATTGTGTCATTTGTTGGGGAAAGATGTTCCATTTGAATTTACAGCACAATGCATGCAAGCTTTTAATTCCCTTAAAGAAAAGTTGACTAGTGCACCAGTGATTGTAGCTCCTGTTTGGACTTTAACTTTTGAAATCATGTGTGATGCTTCTAATCATGCAGTATGAGCTGTTCTTGGGCAAAGGGTTGATAAATACTTGAGAGTAATATATTATGCCAGTTTGACCCTGAATAGTGCACTAATGAACTACACCACAACTGAAAAGGAAATGTTAGCTGTTGTTTTTGCTTTAGACAAATTTAGAGCATATTTAATTGGGTCAAAAATTATTGTGCATTCTGACCATGCAGCTCTAAAATATCTTTTAACAAAACAACATGCTAAACCGCGCTTAATTAGATGGGTGTTGTTATTGCAAGAATTTGATTTCCAAATCAAGGATACTAAGGGTAGTGAGAATGTTGTTGCTGATCATTTATCCAGATTACCCTACTTTAGTGACAATCTTGCATCTGATAGCATTCATAAAAATTTAGAAGCATTTCCTGATGAGCAACTTTTTGTGGTATTTGATGCACCTTGGTTTGCAGATATTGCTAACTATCTTGCCTATGGTATATTGCGTACTAACATGTCATTTCAGGAAAAGAAAAGGTTTTTACACTTGAGTAAGTTTTATTTTTGGGATGAACCTTATCTATTCTGGATCTGCAAAGATGAGATAGTTCGCAGGTGTGTATCTGAGGAAGAACAACTGAGTGTTCTTCAATTTTGTCATGACTGCAGAAAAGGTGCTACAAATTGGTTTTTACTGGCCTACTTTATTTAAAGATGCTCAAGAGTATTGTAAGCACTATGATCGTTGCCAAAGAGTAGGTAACATCTCATATATTGTTGTTGAACTGTTTGATGTGTGGGGAATAGACTTCATGGGTCCTTTCCCCAAGTCTTTTGGATATGAGTATATTTTAGTTGCTGTTGATTATGTTTCCAAATGGGTGGAGGCAATCCCCACCCGTACTAATGATGCTAATGTAGTTGTTAAATTTGTGAAGGAAAATATTCTTAGCAGATTTGGTACGCCAAGGGTGATAGTCAGTGATGGGGGGAGCCATTTTTGCAACAGGCTTTTTGAGAAATTAATGCATAAATATGGTGTTAAGCATAAAGTGGCAACCCCATATTATCCATAGACTTCTGGACAAGTGGAAACATCCAACAAGCAGATTAAGGGAATTTTGGAGAAAACAGTCAACACATCAAGGAAGGATTGGGCAAACAGATTGCATGATGCACTATGGGCTTATCGGATTGCTTTCAAGACTCCTCTTGGTATGAGTCCCTACCCATTGGTTTTTGGAAAAGCTTGTCACTTGCCAGTGGAGTTGGAGCACAGAGCGTATTGGGCAATCAAGACTCTGAATTTTGACTTGGACAAAGCGAAGAGAGAACGATTTCTACAAATTTCAGAGTTAGATGAGCTGAGAAATGAGGCCTATGAGAGCTCGAGAATTTACAAGGATCGCACAAAAGCACTTCATGACAGAATTATAGTGCGAAAGACATTGAGTCCAGGTATGAAGGTTTTACTTTTTAACTCACGACTCCGTCTTTTTCTAGGTAAACTCAAGTCTCGATGGAGTGGTCCTTTCGAGATAACTCAGGTGTATCCTTCTGGTGCCATTGAATTACTTAACTCTCGAACAAGTGAGACTTTTAAAGTGAATGGACAGAGAGTTAAGCCATACAATGAAGGATTTCAGGAAGTGAGGATCATTGACAGCACTTTGATTCATGATCCATAGGCCTTGCATGATGTCCAGCTATATGACATTAAAGAAGCGCGAAATGGGAGGCAACCCATCGGTTTGCATTTATTTTCTATAGTTGTAATTTTAAATTTGGCAAGTTTTGATTTTAATGTTTAGTCTAAATAAATGGAATTGGTGCTTTGATCAGTTTTTCTTTATTTTGTGTTTCAGGGTGTTTGAAGAAGAAGGTTTGCAAAATCTTTAAGAATTGAATAAAATAAAAAAAAGAGTCAAAAGTTAATAAAAGGTAGTAGGTGACACGGCCAAAGGACTTGGCCGTGTCACACACTGGACACGGCCACGCTTCATCAAATTTCTTTCGTTTTTGCAAATTTTTATACAGAAGAGGACACACCCATGGGACACAGCCAAGTCACTGGCCATATCCCTCCAAGAGCATTAGACGCGGCCGTGTCATCTTGACTTGGCCGTGTCTCTTCACTTTCACACACCAGACACGGCCAAGTCCACCCCAACACGGCCGTGTCCCTCATTTTTACACTTTTAAAAACCCTGATTTTGCCCAGTTTCTTTTCATTAGATCCCTAATTTCCTGTTCTTCGTCTCTCTCGCTCTCTCGCTCTCTGTATCGAAAAATTCATAGCTTGTGATTCAAAACTCCAAATCTTCCTTTAAACATCGAATTTCTTCACCAAAACTAGAGATAATCACTTAAAACTTCTTCTTTGCTCATATAATTTTGATTTAATCAAGTTTTGGGTTTGAATTTTCAGATTTCTAAGGATGCCGAGAAGTAAGACTGTTTCACACCACAAGACGAAGAGGCCTACAACCAAAGGAGCTTCTTCCTCTTCATCATCTTTATCTTCGAAGAGAGCAAGTCTTTTGGCTCGGGGTTTTTTCCCGACAAGGTATGTTAACGATGAATCTCTTGATGCCATGCAAATTAGGACTAATTTTGATCGATATGTGTAATTTCTTCCATGGGAAACTCTAGTCACCTTGAGACCTTTGAAGTTTGAGGAACTTACTTTAGAATTTTTGACATCTCTCAAGGTTGAAAGAAATGATAAGAAAATATGCACTAGACTGATGTTTAAATTGCTGGGTAAATCTTATGTGCTTAATATTGACCAGTTAAATGATATATATGGTTTTCATCAGCATGGGGAAAGGTCAGTACCCAAAGAAATTAAACAACAATTTGATTGGGGAGCTTTAGGCTCAGGTACTTATGTGGCCAAATCGGCCAAAGCATCTAAATTAAGAAATTTTGCTTTGAGGTATTTGCATAGGTTTATGGCTTGCGGATTCTTTGCTCGGAAGGAGAGCCCATGTGTGGTTGAAGTGAGTGAATTATTTTTCCTGGATTGTGCTTTTAATGCAATGCATGTTATTGCCGGCTATTGGTTAGCCGATATTTTTTATTCTGTGGCTAACAAAAGAAAGGGGGCAATTTGTGTTGGGGGGTTGGTTACCACATTAGCAGTAGCCCTTGTTGAGGATTTTGACCCGAGTACTAGTCGCATGACTAGAATTTTGGGTAATGACTCTTTGGATTTAGCTACACTTGAGAAGATGCACATGGTGGTGCATAGGAGAGGGACTTATGTGATGCCTTCAGCTGAGCCTGCAGCACCGGGGGACAGGCAGAAGAGAGCACGGGTCCAAGAGGAGTCCGACTCGGATTCTCTTGACCTAGATGAGGATGCTCCGGTTTCGGAAAGTCAAGAGGTACTTCTTAGGATTGAGGCCCTGAAGGGCAAAGTGGATCGACTGGATGGCAAGGTGGACCGTAACCATGCTGAGGTTTTACAGCAGTTAGAACAGATTAATAGCAACCTTGCAAAGATCTTGAGTCTCCATCCCTCAGCTGCATCATCTTCACGCCAGCCTTTTCCATAGATTTTGAGTTCCTTGTTTTATTTTGTTTAGTATATTTTTGTTTTTATTTTTCGTTTTTGTTTTCATGTTAACATTTTTATATTTGGATATTTTATTTTTATATATATTGTACTTTTGTTTTTGAACTTTTGTGTTTGTGATGGAAAGCTAGGGTTTTGCCTCACCAGGTACGATGGAAGACAGGTTGTCCTTTAACTCTTTTTATTTATTATTCTTGTTTCACATTGAGGACAATGTAAATTTTAAGTGTGGGGTACTCTTTAAGCTTTCCTTTAATTTTTTTTTGTTTTGCTTATTGTGTCTGTTGTGCATGGCATAATTGTTGAAATCTTATTGATCTTTTCTTTGACTCTAGCATTATAGTTGAGACTTTAGTTTCGGCATAGAAATGAGCATTTGAATCCATTCAGGATCAATTTTCATATTCTGCAATTCATGACATATAAATCTTTGTGAACCCACCTGTGTGAGTTTTGAGCCTCATAAATTTGATATTATTGTCAATTGATTTTCTTTTCTTAAGTGTGCACCTTCATGATTTGGCATCTCTAGAGTTTGCTTTTGCATACTAATTGAACTCACATTATGATTTAATCTCAAGTTTTAAAATGATGAAGGCAAATTAGGTTAGCCCCTTTAGCTTAAAAAGATTTCCCTTAATATTGATTTCCTTAGTGAGCCAAGTTGAGCCATTGACCGATTCTTGTTTGATCAACACAATTCTCAACTTAACATGTTCTTATTATCATCATACCTATGCATTAAGGAATGGAGTTTTATGATTTGACAATAGGGTAGTTTATTTCAAAGTGTGGGGTAAGTAAAAAAAATTGTATTGCTATTTGGGGTTGAAATGCATACTTTGCACATTGTATTTGATTAAGAGTCATTATTCTTTTCCTCTAC
This sequence comes from Garcia nutans, assembly GCA_947685225.1. NCBI lineage: Eukaryota > Viridiplantae > Streptophyta > Magnoliopsida > Malpighiales > Euphorbiaceae > Garcia > Garcia nutans. The sequence goes on from CANTUV010000043.1 coordinate 43,899,797, forward strand.
ATTTTAAGCTAGATGTTCCATGCAATTCTTAATTTTGTATATATATATATTAAATGTTGGAAAATTATGGTGATTACCACTCTATTCCCTTAAACCAGATTAGTAGGAGAGCGAAAATAAATGTTGAATATTAACACAGAATTTGATAACGGAGTTCGGCCAATTATGCCTACGTCTCCGGAGCTGCTGCAGACTTATATTAATGAGAAAAATACAATGTGTTTACAAACACTAACAACCCTCACTCAATTATGAACAAGAATTTTTCCTCAAAAAATTCTCTCAAAGACACTCTCTTCTCTTTACTTCTTCAATTTTAAGGTGTATGCTCCAAATGAGGGAGATGGGTTTATATAGGCTTCAAAAAACATGGGTTGGTGAAATTAGTCAATAAATTAGGCACCTCCATTTTGTAATTACCTAAATTAGCCACCTGCATTTTTGACTTTGACAATTCCCCAAATTAGGCACCTCCACTTTTGACAATGTCCTAAATTAGGCACCTCCATTTTTGACAATGTCCTAAATTAGGCACCTCCATTTTTGACTAAAAAATGGTTGGTGCCTACTTCTTTGACAATCTCCCACTTGAAGACTGATTTCAATCTGTCTTCACATCTTGATCAATGCAACAGCTCTTCTACGACCTTGATACTAGTGTAGGCCAACTGAAGCTGAGCACAACATCAGTTTATCAATAGTCACCGTCTTCATCAACATGTCTGCCGGATTTTGAGTTCCACTAATCTTCTCAAGTTTCAAAATCCCATTTTCCAAAAGTGACCTGATAAAGTGATACCGCAACTGTATGTGCTTTGTTTTGGCATGAAAAGACGAATTCTTCGCTAGATGTATGGCACTTTGACTGTCACAATACAAGACATTATTTTTTTGCTTCTTGCCCAACTCCTCCAAGAAACCTTGGAGCCAAACCATTTCTTTGCTGGCTTCCGTGACAACGACATATTCTGCTTCAGTTGTGGAGAGAGCAACTATCTTCTGTAATTGAGAGACCCAACTTACTGCGGTACCTCCTAAAGTATAGACATACCCTCTAGTGCTCTTTCTAACGTCAACATTTCCAGCTAAGTCAGCATCTGCATAACCTGCTAGTGTCGTATCTCCATTTTTAAAATAAAGCGCCTTATCTGTGGTACCTCGAAGATATCTGAGAATCCATTTGACTGCTTCCCAGTGTGCCTTGCCTGGATTATTCATGTACCTGCTAACAACTCCCACTGCTTGAGCAATATCTTGTCTGGTACAAACCATGGCATATATCAAACTCCCAATTGCTGAGGCATATGGTACCTTCGCCATGTGTGTACGTTCCTCCTCTGTCTTCGGTGACTGTTCTTTGGAGAGTCTGAAATGAACACCTAAAGGTGTGCTCACTGATTTAGCATCTTGCATGTTGAATCTTGCTAGTACTTTGGTTATGTACTCAGCCTGTGATAACATCAAAGTCCCCGACTTCATGTCTCTCTTGATCCTCATTCCAAGAATATGCTTTGCGGCGCCCAGATCTTTCATTGCAAACTGTTTTGACAATTCTTGCTTTAAATTTTTAATCTCTTGCATGTCTGAACCTGCAACGAGCATATCATCGACGTATAACAATAAAATAATAAAGCTATTGTCAAACTTCTTGATGTAGCAACAATGATCTGCTTGGCATCTTGTGAAACCGCTGCTGCTCATAAAACTATCAAATTTTCTGTACCACTTTCAGACCATATAAACTCTTCTTCAACTTGCACACTAGATTTTTCTTGTCTGCCTTAATGAAGCCTTCTGGTTGCTTCATGTAGATCTCTTCCTCCAAATCTCCATGAAGGAATGTTGTCTTTACATCTAATTGTTCAAGATGTAAATTTTCTGCGGTTATAATTTTCAATACCAGTCTGATTGTCGTAAGCTTCATGACTGGAGAGAAAATTTCAGTATAGTCAATACCTTCCTTTTGTTGAAAAACTTTTACAACCAATCTTGCTTTGTAGCGTTTACTTCCATCATGCTCTTCTTTGATCCTATAAATCCACTTGTTGTGGAGTGCTTTCTTGCCTTGTGGTAGTTCAGCTAATTCCCATGTATGATTTGACATAAGTGAGTCCATCTCATCTTTCATGGCAGACTCCCACTTGATTGAATCCTCCACTTGTATTGCTTCATCGTAGCACTCTGGTTCACCATTGTCTGTCAGCAACAAGTAATGTAAAGAAGGCGAGTAACGTTGGATTGGTCTTGTAATTCTGGAGGAGCGCCTCAATTCCGGCGTGCTTGGCTCCTCTACTTCAGGACTATTCTGAACATCATTTCCAGAAATATCCTCGAACTCAGCAAATTCCTTATTTTCAACATCTATCTTGGAGCTATTTGATTCTGCATTTAATCTGTCTTTGTACATCACGTTCTCATTGAATATGACATCCCGGCTTCTAATGATCTTGTGATTTTCATAATCCCAAAATTGGTAACCGAACTCATCACCACCATATCCATCAAAGACACATTTGTTTGACTTGGCATCCAATTTACTTCTTCCAGCAGAATCTATATGTATGTAAGAGATACAACCAAACACTCTTAAGTGTGAAAGGTTTACCTCTTTTTTGCTCCATGCTTCCTCTGGTATTCCACCATCTAGAGGTACTGAAGGCCCACGGTTGATTAGGTAGGCAGCAGTGTTGACAGCTTCAGCCCATAAATTCTTGGGCAAGTTAGCATGTATCCTCATGCTTCTGGCACGTTCATTCAGAGTTCTATTCATGCGCTCAGCTATGCCATTCTGTTGCGGTGTCATGGGAACTGTTTTCTCCATCTTGATTCCGCTGTTTGGGCAAAATTCTTTGAATCTTCTATCTCTATACTCTCCTCCATTATCAAGCCTCAATCGTTTGACTTTCAAACCAGTTTCATTTTCTACCATGGCCTTCCATTTTCTGAATGTATCAAAGACTTCTGATTTCTTTTTCAAAAAATACACCCATACCTTTCTTGTTGAATCGTCAATGAATGTGACGTAATACAATGAGCCTGCAAGAGATGGAATTGGAGATGGTCCCCATACATCGGTATGGACCAACTCTAATTTTTCTGCCTTGGGTGTCTTGCCAATCTTTGAAAACTGACCTTCTTTTTTTTTTCCAAAGATACAATCTTCACATAGGCCGACATTGATACTTTTCAGTTCTGGCAACTTTACTTTTGACAAAAGCGTCTTCATCCCTTTCTCGCTCATATGGCCAAGCCTTTGGTGCCATAGGTTTGATTTTTCATCTGCATCTGCTACTGAAATAACATTCTCTAAGTTTGAGGTTACATAGAGAGTGCTAGTTTTCTTACCACGAGCAATGACGAGTGCTCCTTTGGTAATCTTCCATTCACCGCTTTTGAAGGTTGTACCATAACCATCTTCATCAAGTTGTCCTACAGAAAATTCCTTTTAACACCAGGAATATGTCTTACTCCTTGCAACTTCCAGGTATTCCCGTTTGATAACTTTAATCGAACATCCCCTTTTCCTACGATCTTTAAGGTTTCATCATCAGCTAGATGAACCTTCCCGAAATCACCACTGACATAGTTGTCCATGATTTCTTGGCATGGAGTGGCGTGAAAAGATGCCCTAGAATCTAAAATCCATGATTCAATTGGACTGTTGACACTTAGAATCATGGCATCACCTGCTTCCTCGGTCACATTTGCAGATCCCTGTGCACCGCTATCTTTCTTTGGCGCCCGGCAATCTTTCTTAAAATGACCCTTCTTGCCGCAGTTATAACACTTGAAATCTTTCTTCCCCGATCTAGATTTTTCTCTTCTAGATTTTGATCTGCCACGATTTGAACTTTTTTCTTAAGTTCCCCCTCTAGATTTTGTGTGTAAAGCTGAAGAGGTAGATGCTTCACCCAATTCTCTTCGTCGAATTACTTCACTCAACACCAGATCTCAAACATATTCAAATTTTAATTTGGTTTTTCCCGATGAGCTGCTGATCGCTGTAATGGTAGCATTCCAACTATTTGGTAGAGATGATAAGAGAATTAAAGCCCGAATTTCAGCATCAAATTCAATTTCTACTGAACTCAACTTGGTTGTGATTGTGTTGAATTCATTCAGATGTTGGGCCACTGATGCCCCTTCTGCCATTTGCAAATTGAATAACCGCTTCATCAAATGAGCTTTGCTTGAAGCTGATGGCTTTTCATACATGTTGGAGCGAGCCGCCATTAGACCTACTGTGGTCTTTTATTTGGCGATGTTGAAAGCAACATTTCGTGATAATGTCAATCGAATAACTCCAAGGGCTTGTCTGTCGAGAAGATTCCATTCTTCATCTTTCATGCCTTCTGGCTTTATTCCTGAGAGAGGTTGATATAACTTTTTCTGGTACAGATATTCTTCAATCTGCATCTTCCAGAAGCCAAAGTCTGCACCGTTGAACTTTTCAATTCTCACTTTTCCTTCATCTGCAGCCATCGTTCCCACTCGAATCTGGACTCCTTTGGATCATTTTTGACTGTTTCTGCAAACCACTGTGTACTGCCGACAGAATTTCACTATTCACAAATTTCACTATTCATATGAATAGTAATCTTGCAAAAAATTGACAGAATTTATCACCCAAAGCTCTAATACCAATTGTTGGAAAATTATGGTGATTACCACTCTATTCCCTTAAACCAGATTAGTAGGAGAGCGAAAATAAATGTGGAATATTAACACAGAATTTGATAACGGAGTTCGGCCAATTATGCCTACATCTCCGAAGCTGCTGCAGACTTATATTAAGGAGAAAAATACAATGTGTTTACAAACACTCACAACCCTCACTCAATTATGAACAAGAATTTTTCCTCACAAAATTCTCTCAAAGACACTCTCTTCTCTTTACTTCTTCAATTTTAAGGTGTATATTCCAAATGAGGGAGATGGGTTTATATAGGCTTCAAAAAACATGGGTTGGTGAAATTAGTCAATAAATTAGGCACCTCCATTTTGACAATTACCTAAATTAGGCACCTCCATTTTTTACTTTGACAATTCCCCAAATTAGGCACCTCCACTTTTGACAATGTCCTAAATTAGGCACCTCCATTTTTGACAATGTCCTAAATTAGGCACCTCCATTTTTGACTAAAAAAATGGTTGGTGCCTACTTCTTTGACATTAAAAAAAAAGTGAAAGAAAATAAAAGAAAAGTTATATATATATATATGCAAAATTCATATATGTTCTAGCATTGGTTATCAAAAGAGGAATGTTGACTCATGTATTTATGCAAGTATGTGAAGTATTAATGGATTGGTGAGTATGCCATTTGAGGGAGTTGTGAGTTTTTTTAAGTAAGAGTAGTGTCTAATTTAGATACTCCATTTGTTGATGCTCCAGCCTAAATGTCTTTTCTCACACCTTTACCTTAGCCCCATTACATCCAAATGAAAGACCTTCGGATTATTTCTTGAGAAAATCAGTGAGGGAGATTGGATAATTAAGCAAGTTTATGGTAGTATGCAATCATGAGTGGTTTGAGTGATTAACTTTTGAAATCAAGTGAAACACTTAGATGAGAGATAAGATTTGTATGTCTGGATTAATGAATGAGTTAAGAAAATCTTGATTGAAAGAAATTGCAATTATTTATGTCTGATGTCTTGAAGTATTTCATCTATATGCTGGAATTATAGTTAAGGTTGTTTGAGTTTTTAATTTATGCCATGTGAATTTGCTTGAGGACAAGCAAAGTTTTAAGTGTGGGGTAGTTGTTTTATTAGTTTTTGTTATAGATTTGTGTCTTGTTTATTATGATAATTATTGTTTTATTTAGGTATTTTGTTAGTTTTTATCGGTTTGTTGTGTGTTTTTATTAATTTTGGTATTTTAGTTTATTTCAGTGTTTATGTCATTTTTGATCTAGTTTTTAGTATGTGTTTGTGTTTTGTTGGTTATTGTCTATTTATTTCTTGTTTAAAGTTTGTTTTGATTTTGGTGTTAGGTTAAAACAGGCAAGGAAACAAGACTAAAAGGAAAAATGGACAGTAGCTGACACAAGCAGAGGACACGGCCAAGTCACTGGCCGTGTCCCATATCAAGCTGAAAAGAAGCCACAAGACACAGTGATGGACACAGGCAAGGGACATGGCCAAGTCACTGGCCGTGTCCCTCCAAAAAGGTCCAACACGGCCAAGTCACCTCTAATATGGCCATGTCACTCAACCAAAGAAGAAAAGAAGAAAAAAAGCAAGCAGAAGTGAACACATGCAAGCGACATGGCCAAGTCACTAGCCGTGTCCCTCCAAAATGATCCAACACGGCCAAGTCACCTCAAACATGGCCATGTCCCTCCAAAAATGCTCAAACATGGGCAAGTCACCATCAACTTGGCCGTGTCTCACCTAAATCCAAAGCAAAGAAGAGCAATTCTCACAGTAGGTGACACATGCAAGCGACATGGCCAAGTCACTGGCCATGTCCCTCCAAACTGGTCCAACTTGGCCGTGTCACCATCAACTTGGCCGTGTCTCTCCCTCAAATTCACCTCCAACACAACCAAGTTCACTCTAACTTGGCCGTGTCACTCAAGGATCAATAAAGACGCGCGGAGGTTTCGTATAAATATTAAAGTTAGGGTTTTTCTTTACACTGTTGAGATTTTGAGAGCTGATTTAGCCGTCAAGAGTGAAGTTAGGGTTTGAACATTTGTTTTCTTTGATTTTTATTTCACTTTGGAATAAACTAGCCTAGATTAGATTGTTCTAGCCATTGATACATCCTTCTTGCAAGATTTGATCAAGAGATTCTTCAGAAACTTCAAGGAGTTTGTAACTTGGTTTTGTTCTCAAACTTATTCTCTTTATTTTCATTGAATTTGTATTAATGGATATTATCATGTCTAATTTGATTTCTTTGAATATTAATAAGATGAGTATGTTTGATTGCATCATGAACTAATTTGATCTAGTCTAGGGTTTGTATGGATATGCTATGATTGTATGAATTGGTTATTCTCTCAACTAATAATTTCTTTAGCCTTGATTGAATGAAATATTTTAATATATAATTGATTGGCCACCAATTATGTATTTTAGGTATTAGATGGTGTATTGAGAGATGAAGTCTAATGCTGGATCAATTCAATTAGGGACTTAGGTGAATTAGAGATATAACCTATTAAAAAGATTGTTTCAATTATAACAAGATTAGTTGCAAGAGGTTTGAATGCGAGAGCTTATTTCCTTGACTCAATTAATTAAGTTGTTTGAGATTTAATCTTTGAAATTGAATTAGTTAAGAGAAATAACCATTCATACATACAAGTAGTAGAGAAGTGCAAACCCTAGACCTTTTTATCAAGTGAATCAAAACATCAGTTCTAGTTTACTTTTATTCGTTTTAAACTTTAATCAAACTTCTTCATTATTTAGCAATTTAAATTTCTTTATTATTTTTTATTTATAATATGATAATCAATTAGCCACTTTAGCTTCCTTGTGAGACGACCTTGGGGCGAACACCTTTGCTACAGCTACCTCGTATACTTGCGAGTGACACTTTGTGGTAGAGTTAATTTGAGCGCAACAATTGTTCACATAGAAAAACTAATTTTGTATGACAGTTGTACTAGTTTAAGAGTAGTTTGAGAATTTTATCATAATGTAAGTTTTCATTAAGAGTGCTTTGTAAATATATGGATATATGTGTAACATAGAAAACTTAACAATTGCATTATTGCTTAAAGGTTTTATGACTTTATTTCTTTAGTACATACATCTAACAATTGTAAATGTTAGGTGACATCTCCTATGTAGGTAAGTGTATGGTCTATGTAGGGGGTGTTACCGTTATAGGAGAAATTCCCTCTAATTGGAAACCCCAAATGGAGGAAAAGTCTTCTAATGTGAGGCCATACTCTTGATTAAATAAGCTAAAAGAAATTCAATAGTTTCCTAATGGATTAGTGCTCTTCTTACTAACTACCAAAGTGGTGAGAAATTCCTTAGTCAAGCTTTCCCAACCTAAATCATCACATTCTAAGAAAACAAATTTCTCCCAACTCAAAGATCTAAGACAACCCCTAATGTCATTCTCAATACCTAAGGATTACAGAGTCAGGGTAGAGAATAGACGGTTAGGTTATATGGTTTTATCTTTGATAATTTAATACCTTTTACTTTCTTCCTCATCTTTTAACCTTATTTTATGGCTTCTTCTTGTAGGTTCTTCTTATTGAGATGGGGCAACAATTCCATTCCTTTTTTCAGCTCTTGAAGCCTTCTTCTTGTGTTCTTTAGGAACCATCAAGTAGATCAAGAGAAAAGATGAAGAGAAAATTTGAATTTGAGAGAATTTGAGTACTTTGAGAGTGTAGATGCTTATAGTTTGAAAACAAAGATGTAAATACTAAATTTGGAGGGTATTTATAGTGTTTTAGGTGAGAACTAGCCTTTTATAGCTGTTAGAGACAAATATGCACATTTTGATTGAGTTCCAACAGCTAGAAATTTTTTATTTCAGAGTGAAAGTAAGGTCGGACTTTCATGAGTCCGATCGTGACTTTTGAAACAATTTAAAAAGTTCAGTTGGACTGTGTGAAGTCCAAATGGGAATATTGTTTTAGGCACAACGATCATAAAAATTTGAAAAATTCCTGTCGTACCTTGAAAGGTATGGTTGTACTTTTATGAAAACATTTGAAATCAAGAATTATCAAAAGGCGCGGGCAGACTAGGGATAGGTACCAAATGGGAAATATTCAAAAGTGTAGAAATTTTGAGAAAACAAGTACTTTTCATTTAAGAAATGAAGATTTGATCAAAAATAGCAATTAATGTAAGATTTTTGTGAAAAGAAATTTGGTTTTTATGTGATTTTAAGTTCATGAAATTGTGCTTCAATCCAACAATCCCAAATGTTGTTTTATGAAATTCATTCTCTCTTCATTCAAAGGTTTAGTGAAAAAATTAGCAAGTTAGTTTTATGTATCAATAAATTCTAAGATAATATTTTACTTTTGGACATTATCCCGTAGGAAGTGGTGCCTAATGTCTATAAGTTTTAACCTAGAATGTTGAATTGGGTTCTTAGATAGATTTATGGTACTAGTGTTATCAAACAATTATTGTTTCAACCAGAGGACTTGAGTACAACAAAAACATGCAGCAACATATTCTGCTTCGGTGATAGATAAGGCAACCGGCACTTGTTTCTTGCTAAACCAAGAAACTAAGCGTTCACCTAGAAAATGACAAGCTCCAGTTGTACTTTTCCAATCTAAGAGACTACCAACATAGTCCACATCAAAAAAACCTAATGTCAAATGATGTGTTTCTAAAATGCCAAAGTCCTAAATGCAATGTGCCATTCAAGTATTTCAAAATTCTTTTAGTGGCATTCAAATGTGATTCTTTTGGCCATGATTGAAATCTAGCACAGAAGCATACACTATACATAATATCGGGTCTAGAAGGAGTTAAATAGAGTAATGATCCGATAATTCCTCGATATTTCTTCTCATGTAATGCCTTACCACTTTCATCTTTATTCAATTTCAATGATGTGCTCATAGGAGTCTTGATAGCCTTGTAACCATCCATTCCAAATTTCTTGAAGAGTTCCTTTATGCATTTGGATTGGTTGATGAATATCCCATCTTTGCATTGCTTGATTTGTAGTCCAAGGAAGAATTTGAGTTCACCCATCATGCTCACTTCAAATTCCCTAGTCATACAAGAAGCAAATTCCTTGCACAAAGATTCATTAGTTACCCCAAATATTATGTCATCAATATAAATTTGCATAATCAAGAAGTTTGTGAGCAGGGATTTTCGCCCTTACTCCCATATGGAATGGTTCTTGTAACTTCAGCATTGTTAGGCTTAGGGCCTTAGAGAACACGGGCCTAAACTTAGAGAAAATGGAGTTGCCACCTAGACAAGCCGAAAAAAAGAAAGGGTTGGATGACTCGATTCCTAAGGAATCCCCAACCCCGGTTCAAAAAGTTAGGTATGTGTGGGGAAGGTGAGAATGATCCAGCACCACCACAACGCCTGATTCATTAGAACTAGCCTCCTTTTAAGGTCTTAATATTATAAAATTCTTAAATATAATGACATTATCCATACTACATGCGATCATAAGAATAAATAAATACTTTATTAAAATTCATAGCAATGTCAAAACAAAATAAATAAATGGACATCCATCCAAGGATGGAAACATGTCCATACATCATCCAATGTCTAAAACTAAATAGGACGCCCACCAAAAGGTTGAAACATATCCTTTACATTAATCCCAAAATATAAAAATAATTTTAAATTACATGAAGCTTAATTTAATGAGGTACCCACAAGGTGAAAACATACCTCTTACATAATAAAAATAAAGGAAACCAATAAAAGGCATTCAACCATTCATCATGAAAGTAAACCATATATTATAAGCAAAATAAAGATCAAGATATGAAGATGTAAACTAAGTGTAATATCCCAATGCATGCCCTATAAAATCCCGAATTCCAGATTGGTAAGAAACAGACATTGAGGATATGAATTAGGCTTAGAGCAAAGGAGTTTAGAACATGACCTATAAATTGAACTCGAATTTCATCCAAGTTAATGACTAAATTAGATAGTCTCAAATAATAATTAATTGTTTATTTGTTTCTTATCTAGATTTATAACTTGAAATTACTCAATTTGGAGTTGTACAGAATAAGATATGATGGATTTAGTAGACAATGTGCAAGCTGCCTCAGGACAGCATAGTAGGCTTGAATTCGAAGGACCGTCAAAAATAGGATATAACTCGGATCGACCTGAAATTTTGACACAATGTAACCCCGGATGTCTAGTTTCAGTGGAAATAAGAATTACTTAATTTAGAGTTGTGACTAAAAAGATATTAATAAAGAGAGACATCAAGGTCAAGAAGGGATATCAAAAGGACCTAAGTGGAAATTTCTCAAAAGTTAGGGGCAACTATGTAAACTTAAAAATTAAGTGTCGGAAGTTCTTAATAGTGCCCATATCCGACCCCGGAAGAATATTCTCGAGATTAATCGGGTCATAACAGTGGGTTTCAATTTTTCCTGAAAACGCACGGTTTGTAAGTTACGGGCGATTTTCCGATAAGGACATTTTGGACATTTCCACTGGAGGGGCGATTTTGTAATTAAATATAACTTTGGGGGCAAAATATTAAAAGAACAAAAAACCACTTTCAAGTGGCCAAATCCTAGCCATTAAATCCAAATGTGTTGGCTAATAAATTAAATGGAAATTAAATTATAAATAACTAATTATGGTCTTCCAAACACAAGTAAGGATCAAAAAGACACCACCATCACCACTTTTATTCTTCTTTAAGTCGTGCTCCCCCTCCCTTCCATTTTCAAGGAGACAAGTTTCAAGTCCAAGCCATTTCTCAAGTGAAATTCAATAGGAAATAAGGTAAGATACCATCCTAAGTCTTATTCTTTCATTAGAATTAGGTATTAGGCTATGTTTAGGAAGATTTGATATTATGTTCATGTTGGGAAAGAATTAGTAAGTTGATGATTATGTTGAAAAATGATAAACTACTTAAAGGAAATGATGAAAATGGTGATTATTAGTAAGAATAAGTAAAGGATTGTTAGAAAATCATAAGGTAGCATCATGTTCATATCTAGGGTTTGTTCTTACATATGTGACATATTAAATTCATAGGAAATCAAGGAGATTAGAGAGGAAAGGAAGTGAAATAGATAAGAAGAGCAAGGAAAAGCAAGGTTTGGTACTTTACCTTTGAATAATTACTTTTGATTTGGTGCTTTACCATAAAAGAAACTCTATTTGCTTACAAACTTTGGTTTATGGAAGTTTTGAAGTTGATGTTTAAATATATTGATTGAGTTTAAATTAAATATTTGAGTTATGTTCTTGTTTTCTTATGGCAATTTGGGTTGTAAAATTTAATTGAAACCAAATGTTTTGAGAAAATTTGGAAAGTTGATTTGGTAAGTTGTTTGGACTTTAATTAGTTTGATTTGAGTTAAACATGCAAAAATTGTTAAAGGGAAGTGGTTGAATCTTCACTTTACTATTAAAGAAGCCTTAATATTGATTTGCGAAAGAAAAATAAACTATCCTATGCATTTCAAATGTTTGGGCCGAAATGGTCCCAAAAAGACAGCTTTCTGGATCTTTTTGTGGCAACTGTTTGGGGTAGCTAATGAATGAATTTTTCAACGACGTTTTACATGCAATTAGTCAACATATGAAATAAGTTTTCTGTAAAATTTCAGCCAAAAATAAGAACATTTACTTGGTCAAATGCATGACTGAAGTGGACTGAAGTTTTGACGAAAACCGAGATTTTACTATTCATTTGGTCATGCCATTTTGCGTTGCCGATTTTTCTCACCGCAACACTATTCATTTGGTCAATTTATGATCTTTTGAGGAATCCTTTGAAATGTTTAATATGTTTATTGTGGATATTAAATATGTGAAAAAGGGGAATGGTTTGACTTAAGAATGTGTTGCGCGGCATAAATGGCAAAGTGCGATGGGAATTAAATTGATTTCTTGAATCATTCTAAAATGAAGTTGAGACTTAAATTGAATCATTTAAATCTTTTTGCTCTACTAGATAGTGGGAGTGGTAGATAAGGGTATGGTGCACTATACTAACGCATGCACTACTGCTCATTATTGTGATATGATATTTTATTCAGTGGTGAGGCCACTGAAGCCAATGGGGAGGCCCATTGGTTAACCAGGATGGGGAGGCCCATTCCTATGATCTGATATCGGTGGCCACTGAAGCCAATGGGGAGGCCCATTGGTTAACTAGGATGGGGAGGCCCATTCCTGTGATTTGATATCGGTGGGGAGGCCCACCTATGTTACAGTGGGGAGGCCCACTGCCTTATCACTATGGTTCCCTATATACCAGTAGAGCTTGATCCAAAGTCTTGTTTCTTTTAAACCACGTAATGCAAAATGAGTTTGAATTATGGTTTTTACATTTGTTGGAAGCATATTTACATTGAATGTATAGAAACTTCCATTGGTTTAAGGTTGGTTGATTTATGATTTAATTATTTCGTTTTGTTTCAAAGGCTTTCATATTTTACTTATATTTTCATCGGTAAAGTACCCACTGAGCGACAACGCTCAGCGAGTTAAGTTTTTCTTGACTCGTAGGTTCGGAGCAGTAAATAAATCTTGGGGAAGCAACGACCAGACCACAGCAAATCTCAGGGGTAGATCTTTTAGATCCATTATGAGTTAGCTAGTTGTGGCATGTATATGAATAATATAAAAGAGAATTTCTATGTTACAATGGTATGTTAGTAGTGTGTAATAATCATAAATCTTTACTTTATGTTATATTAGAAGTGTGAACTCTTCGTGCAGGTTTGTAGTTGAGGGTATAAGGTGGATTAATTGGGAGTGCATTAAATTTTATGGTATTCACATTGGTCTGTGTAAAATATTTTCAAAAATCAGAAAAACAAGTTTTGTCGACACTTGGGACCATAAATTATAGGGGAAATTCTGGCAATTTTTTTTTTAAAATATGCACTTAAAATTGGCTAAGTAAAATATTAAGACACAACTACCAGGAGATAACAGTCCATCTTGGTCTATAAACGTAGGCTAAGATGGGGTGTTACAATTAGTGGTATCAGAGCAAAGGTTTAGCCGGTTCTGGGTAGTTAGTTGAACTAAACCTTAAATGTAGGACACATAGGGTTAGAATAGGGGTTTTAATTATATAGCTATACATATGTGTGTTATTGTTAGTTATGTTATTCAAATTATACAAGAGTAATAATGGGTAATCTAAATGAGGTGAGGGAGCTAAGGATAGAAGTAGAGAGGTTGAGACAACTAGTGCGGGAGCAAGATGAGACTATAGAAATTTTGGCCGATAGAAGTATACATGATCGTGAAGACTTGAGAATAAAAGATGAGATGATTTCCTCCTTGATGGATGACGTGCAGATGTTAAAAGAAGACAGGCTTAGTTATAGAGCGGAGTTGGATAGTGTCGGTAGAAGCCTTGGGGTAGCACATCAAGAGATTCGAGCTTTACAGGAGAGGGTTCAAGGCTAGTACTTACCTAGTAAAGCATCACATGACCCAAATTTTGATCCCGAGATAGAAGAGTATTTTTCAGACAGTGCCACTTCACCTAGGACACCTACTCACTGAGTCTTGAGATGTATTGCTGTTTGGCAATTCTCTTAGTTATATACATATGTGATATAGAGGTATTATGTAAATATTGTATGGTAGTATAATATGATGATATAATAGTAAGGAGTCCTAAATTTTGGAATGTACATAAGGACTTCCTAGTATTGTAAAACTTTGTGTTTAGAAATAAATAAAAGTTGTGTTGTATATGTGTTATTTAAGAATTTTATATTTATATACATGCCACCTAGGATAAGATAATGCCATTGGTCTGGGTCGTTACGTATGATGGGATTGTATACATTTTGCTCTGTTCTTAGATGTCGCAAGAAGCGCTAGACGTGATTGCAGGTCAGTTGTCTATGTTTGGAGTTCTGCTTTACGTTTTAATAGATTTGGGTTCTTCACACTCATATATATGCACAAAAAAAAATTTGAGAAATATATGCAATAAAGGTTAAGGCAATTATGAGAGGTAAGTAGTAAAAGCACCGAAAGAATAATAACGAATAGAATACAGACCATAATACAAGAGTCTAAAATTGAAAGAGTGAAGTATAATAGTACGGCAAAAAAAATCATAGAAAATAAAATTGAGAACTAAGAAAAGGAAGCAAAACTAGTTAGATTCTCCAGGATTAATGCTTTACCTGGTTGAAATCATGTGTTCCTTATATAATGAACTATTTAAACTTGTGTTGGAAATGTTTGGTAATGTGTTCTGACAACTTGAGAATTTTTGTGCCTATGTGTGCATTGATATGAATGAAGGAAAGAGAATAAAATATTAGAAAGATATGCTTACCTTGGTAATTCAGATTGAATCAGAGTTGAGATGAGTGTATTTATATGACATTAACATTTATACTCAATGGTGAGGGCCATTGGGGCCAGTGGTGAGGGCCACTGATTTGATATTTATCTGGCACCGATATATATACTCAGTGGTGAGGGCCACTGGGGGCCAATGGTGAGGGCCATTGGTTTGATGAAAAAGGTGGTGAGGGCCACCTGTGCCATGGAAATGAAACGGTGGTGAGGGCCACCCATGCCATGCTGGTTCCATATGGTATTGTCTCATCCCACTTTGATTCTACTGTTATTACCTTGAGGAGCTAAGTAAGAAAAATATGTGATAATATACAGATGAAAAAAAAAGTATATATGAAAATAAACAGAAAGTGAATTGAAACATATTCGAAAAAGAAATGAAAGAAAGAGTTTTAAATGTAATAAAAAAAAAGAAAGATGTTCTCACCTTATGTTGGGCTCGGCCGTAACCAACATAGAGCGAGACACGTAATGAAATAAATAGTACTTCGAGAATAATGGTATCATGGACTGATCACCCATGAGCTATTATTCGAGATGTATATATGACAACACAAGGAAAGTCAGATGAGTTGATACTTAAGGAATGCTACCACACTGCACGAATATAAATAGGACATACAAATTCAGTAAGAAGTAAATAAAGAATAAACACAATGCAAAGAGAAGGAAGCTTAGAAATGAATACATTAGAAAGTGAAAAACGTACAAGAAGGAATAAGAAAGAACAAACATGAATCAAAGTTAAAGGAAATACAAGAGAAGTAATAGTGATGTTTCAAATGAGAAATCGTGACAAAAGTCAAAGCATGTTGAACCACATAATAGTCTATTGGATAATCTTGTAGAATAATAAACAGCAAGTGAACAGATATGGGAAGAAAACAGTATACAAAAGGTAAAACATGTTGAATCTTAAAATAGTTAATCTCAGTCAAAATAAGGCAATACGTAAACAATATAGAAAGATGACAAAGAGCAATCAAGTTAATAAGGTGAAAGAGTGGCAAAAGCAATAGACAGTAGTTAAAGAACATCAAGTATATAGAATGAGTAAGTTTTGGGATGAAACTTAAATTAAGGGGGATAGAATTGTAACATCCCGAATTCCAGATTAGTAAGAAACAGACATTGAGGATATGAATTAGGCTTAGAGCAAAGGAGTTTAGAACATGACCTATAAATTGAACTCGAATTTCATCCAAGTTAATGACTAAATTAGATAGTCTCAAATAATAATTAATTGTTTATTTATGTCTTATCTAGATTTATAACTTGAAATTACTCAATTTGGAGTTGTACAGAATAAGATATGATTGATTTAGTAGACAATGTGCAAGCTGCCTCAGGACAGCATAGTAGGCTTGAATTCGAAGGACCGTCAAAAATCAGATATAACTCGGATCGACCTGAAATTTTGACACAATGTAACCCCGGATGTCTAGTTTCAGTGGAAATAAGAATTACTTAATTTGGAGTTGTGACTTAAAAGATATTAATAAAGAAAGACAGCAAGGTCAAGAAGGGATATCAAAAGGACCTAAGTGGAAATTTCTCAAAAGTTAGGGGCAACTATGTAAACTTAAAAATTAATTGTCGGAAGTTCTTAATAGTGCCCATATCCGACCCCGGAAGAATATTCTCGAGATTAATCGGGTCATAACCGTGGGTTTCAATTTTTCCTGAAAACGCACGGTTTGTAAGTTACGGGCGATTTTCCGATAAGGACATTTTGGACATTTCCACTGGAGGGGCGATTTTGTAATTAAATATAACTTTGGGGGCAAAATATTAAAAGAATAAAAAACCACTTTCAAGTGGCCAAATCCTAGCCATTAAATCCAAATGTGTTGGACAAATCATTGCCATTGAAAATAAACCAAATCCTAGCCATTAAATCCAAATGTGTTGGACAAATCATGGCCATTGAAAATAAACCAAATCCTAGCCATTAAATCCAAATGTGTTGGACAAATCATGGCCATTGAAAATAAACCAAATCCTAGCCATTAAATCCAAATGTGTTGGACAAATCATGGTCATTGAAAATAAATAAATAAATTAAATGGAAATTAAATTATAAATAACTAATTATGGTCTTCCAAACACAAGTAAGGATCAAAAAGACACCACCATCACCTCTTTTCTTCTTCTTTAAGTCGTGCTCCCCCTCCCTTCCATTTTCAAGGAGACAAGTTTCAAGTCCAAGCCATTTCTCAAGTGAAATTCAATAGGAAATAAGGTAAGATACCGTCCTAAGTCTTATTCTTTCATTAGAATTAGGTATTAGGCTATGTTTAGGAAGATTTGATATTATGTTCATGTTGGGAAAGAATTAGTAAGTTGATGATTATGGTGAAAAATGATAAACTACTTAAAGGAAATGATGAAAATGGTGATTATTAGTAAGAATAAGTAAAGGATTGTTAGAAAATCATAAGGTAGCATCATGTTCATATCTAGGGTTTGTTCTTACATATGTGACATATTAAATTCATAGGAAATCAAGGAGATTAGAGAGGAAAGGAAGTGAAATATATAAGAAGAGCAAGGAAAAGCAAGGTTTGGTACTTTACCTTTGAATAATTACTTTTGATTTGGTGCTTTACCATAAAAGAAACTCTATTTGCTTACACACTTTGGTTTATGGAAGTTTTGAAGTTGATGTTTAAATATATTGATTGAGTTTAAATTAAATATTTGAGTTATGTTCTTGTTTTCTTATGGCAATTTGGGTTGTAAAATTTAATTGAAACCAAATGTTTTGAGAAAATTTGGAAAGTTGATTTGGTAAGTTGTTTGGACTTTAATTAGTTTGATTTGAGTTAAACATGCAAAAATTGTTAAAGGGAAGTGTTTGAATCTTCACTTTACTATTAAAGAAGCCTTAATATTGATTTGCAAAAGAAAAATAAACTATCCTATGCATTTCAAATGTTTGGGCCGAAATGGTCCCAAAAAGACAGCTTTCTGGATCTTTTTGTGGCAACTGTTTGGGGTAGCTAATGAATGAATTTTTCAACGAAATTTTGCATGCAATTAGTCAACATATGAAATAAGTTTTCTGTAAAATTTCAGCCAAAAATAAGAACATTTACTTGGTCAAATGCATGACTGAAGTGGACTAAAGTTTTGACGAAAACCCAGATTTTACTATTCATTTGGTCATGCCATTTTGCGTTGCCGATTTTTCTCGCCGCAACACTATTCATTTGGTCAATTTGTGATCTTTTGAGGAATCCTTTGAAATGTTTAATATGTTTATTGTGGATATTAAATATGTGAAAAAGGGGAATGGTTTGACTAAAGAATGTGTTGCGCGGCATAAATGGCAAAGTGCGATGGGAATTAAATTGATTTCTTGAATCATTCTAAAATGAAGTTGAGACTTAAATTGAATCATTTAAATCTTTTTGCTCTACTGGATAGTGGGAGTGGTAGATAAGGGTATGGTGCACTATACTAACGCATGCACTACTGCTCATTATTGTGATATGATATTTTATTCAGTGGTGAGGCCACTGAAGCCAATGGGGAGGCCCATTGGTTAACCAGGAATGGGAGGCCCATTCCTGTGATCTGATATCGGTGGCCACTAAAGCCAATGGGGAGGCCCATTGGTTAACCAGGATGGGGAGGCCCATTCCTGTGATTTGATATCGGTGGGGAGGCCCACCTATGTTACAGTGGGGAGGCCCACTGCCTTATCACTATGGTTCCCTATATACCAGTAGAGCTTGATCCAAAGTCTTGTTTCTTTTAAACCACGTAATGCAAAATGAGTTTGAATTATGGTTTTTACATTTGTTGGAAGCATATTTACATTGAATGTACAGAAACTTCCATTGGTTTAAGGTTGGTTGATTTATGATTTAATTATTTCGTTTTGTTTCAAAGGCTTTCATATTTTACTTATATTTTCATCGGTAAAGTACCCACTGAGCGACAACGCTCAGCGAGTTAAGTTTTTCTTGACTCGTAGGTTCGGAGCAGTAAATAAATCTTGGGGAAGCAACGACCAGACCACAGCAAATCTCAGGGGTAGATCTTTTAGATCCATTATGAGTTAGCTAGTTGTGGCATGTATATGAATAAATATAAAAGAGAATTTCTATGTTACAATGGTATGTTAGTAGTGTGTAATAATCATAAATCTTTACTTTATGTTATATTAGAAGTGTGAACTCTTCGTGCAGGTTTGTAGTTGAGGGTACAAGGTGGATTAATTGGGAGTGCATTAAATTTTATGGTATTCACATTGGTCTGTGTAAAATGTTTTCAAAAATCAGAAAAACAAGTTTTGTCGACACTTGGGACCATAAATTATTGGGGAAATTCTGGCAATTTTTTTTAAATATGCACTTGAAATTGGCTAAGGAAAATATTAAGACACAACTACCAGGAGATAACAGTCCATCTTGGTCTATAAACGTAGGCTAAGATGGGGTGTTACATGCCCTAAAAGTTTTGATAATGTCTTTGTTGTATATTGGATTGAATGTATATGTATGTGATAAGAAAATAATTTGGAAAAGAATGTTTATGTATATGTGTTTTGGGAAAGAAAGAGGGTTTAGAGAGAAGTGTATATGTTGTTTATATGATATATATATATAACATATAAGTTGGTCAAATATGTGGTCAAGGGAAGAAGATATTTTTAGTTGAGATTTGTGAAATGACTTAAAAGGAGAAGTGATTGTAAGGAAATCAAAACATGTGGTTAAAGGGTGTTTTGGTAATTGCTTGAATTGAAATACTTGGTGGAGATTTAAAGATGAGTTGACTTTGGGCTTCTTGATTGTTCTTTGTGTTTTCTTCTTCTTTCTCCTTCATCTTGGCCGGCTCTTCCATGGACAAAGGAAAGCAAAAGACAAAGTGAAGATCTTGAGGTGTTTAACTCAAATTGAAGGAAGATTGAAGTGATCTAGCGGATGATACAAGAAGTCTTATAACTTTGGTAAGTTCTCTTGTGATCTTTGTGCTTATTTGAAATGATATTTGAGTTTGATAGATTTTTAAGAGTGTGTTGGTTGATTTTGAGATGTGAGAAGTGTTTGAGTGATTTGATGATGGATTTTGAGTATGGATTGAAGAAAAGAGTAAGTGGTTGGAAGAGATGATGTTGTATATGTGGTGAGGGTTTTGAGATGATTTTGTGTTTTGTGTTTGATGTGTGTTTTGGCTTGTTTTGGTGTGTTGCAAGTTTTAGATGAGTTTTGAGTATGTTTTGTTAAGATGGTGTGAAGTGGATGTTGATGGATAAAAGTGTTTTGTTGAGTGTTTGGTTGTTTTGGCCGGAATCTTGATTTATGGCCGGACACGCCCATGAGCATGTCCAGGGTTTTTAGGCGTGTCAATTGTGTTGGAGGCAGTAGGTTTGACACGACCAGTAGCACGCCCGTGTTATTAAGCGTGTCATAGCTACTGTAAGATTTGAGAATTTACACGCCCAGGAACACGCCCATGTTGTTGAGTGTGTAAATACTTCTGTGTTTTGGAGTTAGGGCACGGTCATGAACACGCCCGTGTGGGTGAGCGTGTCAGGGTTAGGGTTTGCCCTAATTAATTCCTAATTGGATTATCTCTTGTGTATCCCTAAGCAAGTATATGCTATTACTTTTGATTTAGGTCTTGAAGATAGTGATTGATCATTGATCTAAGAGGTAGAAGGATCTTGAACAAGGAAGTGTTAAGAGTGGTGTGATTTGCTTTTGAGGTAAGTACAAAACCTATATGATTGTATGTAAGTACAAATGTGGCATTATTACATTGTAAATTTATATGAGCAATGTGTGTTGTTATGTTTATATCAATGATGATATATATATATGAATAATGTGAATGACATGATGATGCAAATGATTGTGTATATGAACGATTGAAATGCTATGATGTGAATTGAGATGAAATGGAATATAAAGCCATTGTGATTGGCTATGATAATTCAAATAAAATGTAGAGCCATTGTGATTGGCTATGTTGATTCATTTGAGAATGAAATTGATAATAAATTAATAAATAAGTTGTGTGGCTAATGTGTTATTCCATTTTCAGAGTTTGTTGTTGGTGGCATGCCTAATGGTAGTAACAATCTCTTGAAGTTAGGTTGGGCTTGATCCTTGAAGCCAAGTTGGGTTGATGTTTAACATGTTTTACTCCCCTTGAAGCTTGGTTGGGTCTAGTCCTTGAAGCCTAATTGAGATGTTACAACCCTTGAAGCTAGGTTGGGTTTTGTTCTTGAAGCTAAGTTGGGTTGAGACTTAGCATGCTTTGTTCCCCTTGAAGCTTGGTTGAACCTAATCCTTGAAGCCTAGTTGGGTATATGTGATAATGATAAATGTGATAAAACCAAAGCATTAACTCTGAAAATTGAATAGCATATTAGTGTGTTTTGGGCCCATGTGTGTCTTTGTTTAAATGTGATTTATTAAGATGAATTGATTGAATAATGAGATATAGAAGAACTTGTGAAATGTGATATGTTTATATGATCATGAATGGTGTAATGCAAAGGTATGATGTTGTCTCTATTATTAAGATGTGTGACATTGCATTGCATTTAAAGCATGATAATAGCATGTTTTGTATTACTAAGCCGTTGGCTTAGCGCGATAGTGTTAATCGCGCAGGTGATCAGGTTGAACCTGAGAGCTCTTCGAGACCGAGTGAGAGTAGACATTGAAGAGATTACTTTGGAACTTAATGATCAGAGAAGAACTACCAATTATGTATAACTTATTTATATTTTGTAAATTATTGTTTATAATGTAAATATGAATTTAAATGCTTTTATATATGTAACAAATCTTTAAATTCCGCTGCGTATTAAGTAAATATGTTTATATCTATTTTGTTTTTATATTACAAGTTAATTACTTATTTTCTATAAATATGTAATGACAAAGATTATGTTGTCTTTATAAATGATTTGAATATTAAAGAAAATCGTAGCGTCCCTATGTTCAGTGCATGGATATTACATTGTGGTAATTGTAATGTGCATGTACCGGATGTGGGGGTGTTACAGTTGTTTTGGTATCAGATCCTAGGTTTGAGATTCTCAACCTAGGTAAAGTGTAAGAAAAAGAGTGTTTTGATTTTAAAACATGGATTTTTGAATAACATACATGTTTGGCATTGGCAGTCTCTGATCTTTAATAGGAGGTATTCTGCTGTTTTTGCAGATATAGGTTGTGATGGATTCTCACTCACGTCAGTCAGTTGAGGGTAGTGCTGAGAGTATAGCTCCTGATGAGATTAGAGAGGGAGCTAGAGTGGATAGTGCTGGAGAGATACCTGCTTCTGTATCGGGGAGACCAGCCGGTGAGGAGGTTCCACCAGTTTGGCTTAGGTATGTGGTAGAGGCTTTGAGACAAGCACCAGTGCAACCACCTCCACCACAGCCTTTGGTATCAGTGAGATAGTATGATAAACTAAGGAAGTATGGAGCAGAGGATTTCTTAGGTACTACTGATCCAGCTGTGGCTGAGCAATGGCTAGATAAGGTACAAAGAATCTTCATTCAGTTGCAAGCCACTCCAGAGGAAAAGTTTGATTATGCAAGATCATTGTTGCAGAAAGACGCATACAATTGGTGGAAGACAGTGCCCAATGCTATGGATGATCCACCAACTTTGTCCTATGTTGATTTTCTAAGAGAGTTTGAATTGAAGTATACTCCGAGGGAGTATAAAGATGGGAAGAAAATTGAGTTTCTAAGCTTGAAGCAAGACCACCGGACTGTGACGGAATATGAGTTAGAGTTTGTACAGTTGAGCCAGTATGCTGGGGGTATTATATCTGATGAGATAGATAGATGCAGAAGATTTGAGGAGGGATTGAGGCCCTCTATCATGTGTCATGTGGCTGGATCTAGATATCATGATTTTTCCCAGCTTGTGGCAGCAGCTAGGAGTGTGGAGAGAGCCCAGGCTATTGCAGCTGCTTCAGAGGAAGAGATCAGGGTTAGAAGGCCCCAGTTTGAGGCAGGCTCTTCGTCTGTGAAAAGAGGTAAAGGAAGTTTTGTTCCTCGGATTAGTAGGAGTCAGAGGCCAGCGGGTAGGTCAGTATAGTTTCAGAGGCAGAGATCTAGACCTATAGCTTCAGTGGCGAGTGCTCCGACCCCAGTGACTCAGAGATCCACCTTACCCGTATGCATTCATTGTGGCAGGCCACATGGTGGTACTTGTTGGAGGACTAGTGTGACAGGGGTATGTTTTAGATGTGGATCACCTTATCATTTTTTTAGAGATTGTCCTAAGAGACAGGAGCAGATGTCAGTGGATACTGCAGCTTCTCGACCTAGTGTGAGGGGAGGTCGAGGAGGCAGAGGGTTCGGCAGAGGAGGCGGATCTGGGTTCAGTTCTAGAGGAGGTTCTACATCTAGGAAGAGTAGACCAGAGGAGGCTGGATCTTCTCAGAGGATTTATGTGATGCAGAGGCAACCAGATGCTTCGGCAGTCATAGCTGGTACTTTTTCTTTATTTGATACTTCAGTACTTGCTTTGATTGATCCGGGTTCCACACATTCATATAGTAGTGCATCTGTTTTGCCTGTGTCTGATGTGCATACTGAATCCCTAGGATTTGATGTATTGGTGACAAATCCGTTAGGGCATAGTGTGGTTGTTAGTAAGGTGCACCGAGATTGTGCAGTAGTGGTTCAATGTGAGGAGTTCCTTGGAGATTTGATTGAGATGCCTTTTAAGGAATATGATGTGATTCTAGGCATGGACTGGTTATCTAGACATGGAGCTATGGTTGATTGCAAAAAGAAAGTTGTTACCTTGAGAACCAGTGATGGTAGAGAGGTGATAATATCTAATGAGCAGGAACAGCTAGCATCCTTGTTTGTTTCAGCGGTTGCAGCTAGGAGATTGATTAGAAAGGGGTGTGATGCTTATCTTGCTCATGTGGTGGATACTAGAGTAAGGAGTCCTCAAATTGATAGCATTGCCACAGTTGCAGAGTTCCCAGCCGTGTTTCCAGAGGAGTTGCCAGGGTTACCTCCTGAGAGGGAGGTGGAGTTTGGTATTGAATTATTGCCTGGTACCACTCCTATTTCTATTACTCCTTATAGAATGGCACCTGCTGAGCTGAGAGAACTGAAGGTGCAGTTGCAGGAGTTGCTAGATAAAGGGTTTGTCCGCCCTAGTGTTTCACCTTGGGGAGCTCCTATTTTGTTTGTAAAGAAGAAGGATGGTACTATGAGAATGTGTATCGATTATAGGCAATTGAACAAGGTGACTATTAAAAATAAATATCCTTTGCCTAGAATTGATGATCTCTTTGATCAGTTGAAGGGTGCAGCCGTGTTTTCCAAAATTGATTTGAGATTAGGGTACCATCAGTTGAGGGTCAGAGCTGAAGATGTTCCTAAGACCGCTTTTCGGACCAGGTATGGGCATTACGAGTTTCTAGTTATGCCTTTTGGTTTGACGAATGCACTTGCAGTTTTTATGGACTTGATGAATAGGGTGTTTAGGCCCTATTTGGATCAGTTTGTGGTAGTGTTTATTGATGACATTCTGGTGTATTCGTGTAATGAGGAAGAACATGACAAGCATCTGCAGATTGTGTTACAAACTTTGAGAGAGAAGCAATTGTTTGCTAAACTGTCGAAGTGTGAGTTTTGGCTTGATCAAGTTACTTTTCTCGGTCACATAGTTTCATCAGAGGGTATTAGAGTTGATCCGAGTAAAGTTGAAGCTATTTTGAATTGGAGTCCACCAAAATCTGTAACTGAAGTTAGAAGTTTTCTGGGTTTGGCAGGCTATTACCGACGGTTTGTGAAAGGATTCTCTTTGATAGCTACTCCACTTACCAGATTACTTCGAAAGGGAGTTAGATTTGTGTGGACAGATCAGTGTCAGACTAGCTTTGAGCAGTTGAAAGAAATGTTGACTCAAGCGCCTGTTCTTACTTTACCTGTGAAAGATAAACCATATGTGATTTATAGTGATGCTTCACATAGTGGTTTGGGTTGTGTTTTAATGCAAGAAGGTAAGGTGATAGCTTATGCTTCTCGACAGTTGAAACCGCATGAGCTCAATTATCCGACTCATGATTTGGAATTAGCAGCCATTGTGTTTGCATTGAAGATTTGGCGACATTATCTATATGGGGAGAAGTGTTTTATCTATACTGATCATAAAAGTTTAAAATATTTGGGTGTCCAAAAAGAGCTTAATCTTCGACAAAGGATATGGTTGGAGTTGATTAAAGACTACGACTGTTTGATTGATTATCATCCAGGTAAAGCAAATGTTGTTGCTGATGCCTTGAGTCGGAAGTCTTTAGCAGGGTTGACTGTTTATTCACTCTCGTTGCTTGTTGAGTTGAAAGCATTGTATGCCAGTTTTGTATCTTGTGATGATGGTGCATTGTTGGCACAGTTGCAATTGAAACCAGTATTGTTGGATCAGATTAAAGAGGCTCAATTGGCTGATGAGAAGATTCAGAAGATTGTTTCAGATTGCCAGAATGGAAAGAGTCGAGATTTCATTGTGAGAAGTGATGGGAGTCTTTGGTTTAAGAACAGATTGTGTGTACCTGATGATGCTGATTTGAGAAGGATTATTTTAGAAGAAGCACATCAGTCAGTATTTGCTATGCATCCGGGCAATACCAAGGTGTATCATGATTTGAAACAACATTACTGGTGGTCCGGTATGAAGAGAGACATAGCGGAATTTGTATCCAGATGTCTCACATGTCAGAAGGTAAAAGCAGAGCATCAAGTTCCAACCAGGTTGCTTCAACCTTTGTCAGTTCCTGAATGGAAATGGGAGAGAGTGACAATGGGTTTTGTGTCTGGTCTTCCATTGACACAAAGGAAACATGATGCTATTTGGGTGATTGTTGATAGATTAACCAAGACAGCTCATTTTCTTCCGGTTAGGATGGATTATTCTTTGGAAAGGTTAGTTGAGCTGTATATTCATGAGATTGTGAAGTTGCATGGTGTTCCAACTTCTATAGTGTCTGATCGAGATCCCCGGTTTACTTCCAGGTTTTGGAAGAGTTTACATAGTGCTTTGGGTTCTCGATTACACTTCAGTACTGCTTTCCATCCGCAGAAAGATGGACAGTCAGAGAGAGTGATACAGATTATCGAGAACATGTTGAGAAGTTGTGTCATTGATTTCTCTGGAGGTTGGGATAGATTCTTACCACTTGTGGAATTTGCATACAATAACAGTCATTAATCCAGCATTGGTATGGCACCATTTGAGGCATTGTATGGTAGACGGTGTAGGACACCTCTATGTTGGAATGAGCTTGGTGAAGGTAAGTTATTTGGTCCTGATTTGATTAAGGAGACTGAAGAGAAAGTGAAGCTGATTCGAAATAGATTAAAAGCAGCTTCAGACCGACAGAAGTCTTATTCAAATTTGAAGAGGAGAGACATAGAGTTTAATGTGGGAGATAAAGTATTTTTGAAAGTGTCTCCTTGGAAAAAGATTTTGAGGTTTGGTCGAAAAGGAAAGCTGAGTCCTCGTTTCATTGGACCATATGAAATTTTAGAAAGAGTTGGGCCAATTGCTTATAGGCTTGCTTTGCCACCTGAGTTGGATAGGATCCATAATGTATTCCATGTTTCTATGTTGAGGAGGTACAGATCAGATCCATCACATGTGTTGCCAATTGAATCTATCGAAGTGAGTCCAGATCTGACAATTGAAGAGGAACCAGTTGCTATCTTGGCTCGAAATGTGAAAGAGTTGAGGAATAAGAAGGTGCCTTTAGTGAAGGTTCTATGGAAGAATCATGGAAGAGAAGAAGCAACTTGGGAAAGTGAGCAAACAATACGAGAGCAATATCCTCAATTGTTTCGGACTTGATATCAGGTAATTTCGAGGGCGAAAATTTTTTTTTAGAGGGGGAGAATTGTAATATCCCAATGCATGCCCTAAAAATTTTGATTATGTTGTTGTTGTATATTGGATTGAATGTATATGTATGTGATAAGAAAAGAATTTGGAAAAGAATGTTTATGTATATGTGTTTTGGGAAAGAAAGAGGGTTTAAAGAGAAGTGTATATGTTGTTTATATGATATATATATATAACATATAAGTTGGTCAAATATGTGGTCAAGGGAAGAAGATATTTTTAGTTGAGATTTGTGAAATGACTTAAAAGGACAAGTGATTGTAAGGAAATCAAAACATGTGGTTAAAGAGTGTTTTGGTAATTGCTTGAATTGAAATACTTGGTGGAGATTTAAAGATGAGTTGACTTTGGGCTTCTTGATTGTTCTTTGTGTTTTCTTCTTCTTTCTCCTTCATCTTGGCTAGCTCTTCCATGGACAAAGGAAAGCAAAAGACAAAGTGAAGATCTTGAGGTGTTTAACTCAAATTGAAGGAAGATTGAAGTGATCTAGCGGATGATACAAGAAGTCTTATAACTTTGGTAAGTTCTCTTGTGATCTTTGTGCTTATTTGAAATGATATTTGAGTTTGATAGATTTTTAAGAGTGTGTTGGTTGATTTTGAGATGTGAGAAGTGTTTGAGTGATTTGATGATGGATTTTGAGTATGGATTGAAGAAAAGAGTAAGTGGTTGGAAGAGATGATGTTGTATATGTGGTGAGGGTTTTGAGATGATTTTGTGTTTTGTGTTTGATGTGTGTTTTGGCTTGTTTTGGTGTGTTACAAGTTTTAGATGAGTTTTGAGTATGTTTTGTTAAGATGGTGTGAAGTGGATGTTGATGGATAAAAGTGTTTTGTTGAGTGTTTGGCTGTTTTGGCTGGAATCTTGATTTGTGGCCGGACACGCCCATGAGCACGTCCAGGGTTTTTAGGTGTGTCAATTATGTTGGAGGCAGTAGGTTTGACACGACCAGTAGCACGCCCGTGTTATTAAGCGTGTCATAGCTACTGTAAGATTTGAGAATTTACACGCCCAAGAACACGCCCATGTTGTTGAGCGTGTAAATACTTCTGTGTTTTGGAGTTAGGGCACGGTCATGAACACGCCCGTGTGGGTGAGCGTGTCAGGGTTAGGGTTTGCCCTAATTAATTCCTAATTGGATTATCTCTTGTGTATCCCTAAGCAAGTATATGCTATTACTTTTGATTTAGGTCTTGAAGATAGTGATTGATCATTGATCTAAGAGGTAGAAGGATCTTGAACAAGGAAGTGTTAAGAGTGGTGTGATTTGCTTTTGAGGTAAGTACAAAACCTATATGATTGTATGTAAGTACAAATGTGGCATTATTACATTGTAAATTTATATGAGCAATGTGTGTTGTTATGTTTAAATCAATGATGATATATATATATGAATAATGTGAATGACATGATGATGCAAATGATTGTGTATATGAAAGATTGAAATGCTATGATGTGAATTGAGATGAAATGGAATATAAAGCCATTGTGATTGGCTATGATAATTCAAATAAAATGTAGAGCCATTGTGATTGGCTATGTTGATTCATTTGAGAATGAAATTGATAATAAATTAATAAATGAGTTGTGTGGCTAATGTGTTATTCCATTTTCAGAGTTTGTTGTTGGTGGCATGCCTAATGATAGTAACAATCTCTTGAAGTTAGGTTGGGCTTGATCCTTGAAGCCAAGTTGGGTTGAAGTTTAACATGTTTTACTCCCCTTGAAGCTTGGTTGGGTCTAGTCCTTGAAGCCTAATTGAGATGTTACAACCCTTGAAGCTAGGTTGGGTTTTGTTCTTGAAGCCAAGTTGGGTTGAGACTTAGCATGCTTTGTTCCCCTTGAAGCTTGGTTGAACCTAATCCTTGAAGCCTAGTTGGGTATATGTGATAATGATAAATGTGATAAAACCAAAGCATTAACTCTGAAAATTGAATAGCATATTAGTGTGTTTTGGGCCCATGTGTGTCTTTGTTTAAATGTGATTTATTAAGATGAATTGATTGAATAATGAGATATAGAAGAACTTGTGAAATGTGATATGTTTATATGATCATGAATGGTGTAATGCAAAGGTATGATGTTGTCTCTATTATTAAGATGTGTGACATTGCATTGCATTTAAAGCATGATAATAGCATGTTTTGTATTACTAAGCCGTTGGCTTAGCGCGATGTGTTAATCGCGCAGGTGATCAGGTTGAACCTGAGAGCTCTTCGAGACCGAGTG
This sequence comes from Garcia nutans, assembly GCA_947685225.1. NCBI lineage: Eukaryota > Viridiplantae > Streptophyta > Magnoliopsida > Malpighiales > Euphorbiaceae > Garcia > Garcia nutans. The sequence goes on from CANTUV010000043.1 coordinate 43,928,946, forward strand.
AGAGTAGACATTGAAGAGATTACTTTGGAACTTAATGATCAGAGAAGAACTACCAATTATGTATAACTTATTTATATTTTGTAAATTATTGTTTATAATGTAAATATGAATTTAAATGCTTTTATATATGTAACAAATCTTTAAATTCCGCTGCGTATTAAGTAAATATGTTTATATCTATTTTGTTTTTATATTACAAGTTAATTACTTATTTTCTATAAATATGTAATGACAAAGATTATGTTGTCTTTATAAATGATTTGAATATTAAAGAAAATCGTAGCGTCCCTATGTTCAGTGCATGGATATTACATTGTGGTAATTGTAATGTGCATGTACCGGATGTGGGGGTGTTACACTAAGTATGTATAACTAGATTCAAATAACAATTAAAGGCTTAATATACAAGCTAAGATTTTATGAATTATGGTTTAGGAAAATACAATTAAGGTTTAGGATTTCCCTTTTTTAAAAATAAGATTAGGGTTACAAAGTTTTAGGGTTTATATTAAAATCTAGGGTTTTAGGGTTCATACCATGCAATTTAGGGTTTTGAAATTTATAAAATAGGATTTTAGAAAAAATAATAATCAAAGCTTTGAAATTGAACAAGCTACTGTTAATAATTTTTGAGAAAAATTAAATGTCATCACAAAAAAAGAACTTTAAATAAAGCTATTAGCATGCTAGCTAAATAATCATGTATTTGGAAGGATTCATGCTAATAGGCTACTAGATTCAATTTTAATTAAAGATAATACATGTTCTACGTTAAAACTATCAAAAGCATGTTATAATGAATTAATTAAGAAAATACCGTCATTTGTTGGCTCCACCACAATTGCACCATTGGAATTCTAGGGAAGCTTTGATCAAGACAACACAACCTTGTTGCCTTGGGGATGGGTGTGTTCTTTTTGTTCTTGGCTGCTTCGGGTTACTTCAAAATTCAAAAGTCCAATGGTAATTCTTGAGTAATTTTTGTCATCTTGTGTTTAAGACTACTATTTGGAGAATTTAAAATAAAACCTAATATGTTAAGGAAGTTCAAACTATTTAGGAACCTAAATGACGTTTCTGAGTAAAAAAAAAAAATTTGACAGAAATTGGCCAATGCACTGGCATGGGCTGCTGAAACGCAAGCAACGGGCGAGAAATAAGGTTGGAACGTGAATTAGGGCAGGCCAATTCGCCGCAGCTGGCACCTGCAGCGAACTGCCTTGCCGCCCATCGCTCACCGATTGGTCCATCCAATTTTTATCTTTTATATTATATATATATTTATTTTTTAAAAAAAATAAATAATAAAAAATAATAAAATAATTATTAAAATAAATAATAAATACTATAAAAATTATTTCAGACTCATTTTAAAATATTAGACTGGACTTAGTAAAAAATTAAGGGTCCATAGTTTACCCCCTGCTTGAACGACTGAGACTTTTAGTAGAAGAGAGTAAAAAGCAACATGAATTTGAGCATATAAGGATGGGTTCTGGACCCGAGATGAATTCTAAAATAAAAAATAATTTGGGTTCTAGACCCGGGATGAGTTCTATACTCAAAAAATGATTTGGGTTCTGGACCCGTTGGTGAGTTCTTGACTCCAAAAATGATTTGGGTTCTGGACCCGTTGGTGAGTTCTTGACTCCAAAAATGATTTGGGTTCTAGACTTGTTGGTGAGTTCTGGACTCGAAAATGATTTAGGTTCTAGACCCATTGGTGAGTTCTAGACTCGAAAATGATTTGGGTTCTGGACCCGGGATGAGTTATGGACTCAAAAATAATTTGGATTTTGGACCCGTTGGTGAGTTATGGACTCGGACATGATTTGGGATATGGACCCATTGGTGGGTTTTGGACTCAAAAATGACTTGGGTTCTGGACCTGGAATGAGTTCTGTACTAAACAAAATATGGGTTCTAGACCCGTTGGTGAGTTCTAGACTAAAAAATAATTTGGATTCTGGACCCGTTGGTGAGTTCTGGACTAAAAAATGATTTAAGTTCTGAACCCATTGGTGAGTTTTGGACTACAAAATAATTTATGTTCTGGACTCGTTGGTGAGTTCTAGACTCAAAAATAATTTGGGTTATGGACTCGGTGGTTGCAAAAGATAATTGTAGTTATAGCGTATTAATAAAAAACCTGCAAAATTGAAAAAAAAAATATCTATTTTTTAGCTATTTTTTCCAATGCCTATATCCTCTTGCCCTCTGCTTGGTAAAATAATTTTTAAAAGTACAAAAAATATTTTTAGACACACAAATAGTTGAATAATTGAATAGAATTATTTGAATTCACTATTTATACACTATTTAGAAACTGTTGATTACTATTTTTTACTATTCACTAACAGTGATTTTTTTTTGGGTTCATGGAATTACTATTTCTTTTTGTCTTTTTGTCTTGCCATTTGGCTATGTAAAGGCTCTCAGTTTCCTCCATTTCATTCACTTTTATTCAATTATAAGTTATAGATTTGAGAACAAAGAGTTTAGCCATCAAATGGAAGGAAGACATGCTTCAAGATCCAGACCTCGATCTAATGCTGAATTGCTAGAATTTATTCGATAATATGAACGTGGAACTATCAATCCATTAGCTGGGATGCAACTTCATCGTAGTTCTAGTCTAAAGACTGAGGTCACACTATAACTTTATCATTTTATTTTATTATTATTTATTATTATTATTTTTATATTATTTATTATTTTTATTTATTATTATTATTTTATAATTCAATATATTAGCGAATGGATAGTAGAAAATATTCTAATGCTAAAAATAAAAAAATTAAAATAAATAAATACAGTAATGAGTAATTTCAGACTTTGAAACAATAGGAGTTGTGAGATGATATGCTTACCTCGTATTGGCTTACCTTGTTTGGTTTTAGAGTGATCATTGCATTGTCCGGGATAGAGGGTGTGTCTCTAAAGCCCGACAATGGTATGATGTAGCACCCTCTCGGGTAACACGAATCATTCGAGAGTGCGGTTTTGAAAGCTTTATTCTGCAATTACCATCCAAGGAATTTCCAATAGATCATAGTGTAGTTCAAGTGCTATCAGAGCGGTGGATGGACACGACCCATACTTTCCACCTACCTGTGGGAGAAATGACTATTGGCCCAGTCGATTTTTCAGCCATAACTGGTATCCTGTACCATGGCCTTCCGGTTCCTCTTACCAATGATATCCTGACACACGAAGATATTTAATAGTTAATCGGTATGGAACAGTCAATCAAAGAGCCCTTCAAGATAAAAATTGAGCTGATTCGGAGTTATTAGATGAGCTATGATGAACAGGTTCATAGAGAAATAGTCAAATAATATGCTCAGGGATTTTCATTGTATTTGCTTGGGTCGACTATTTTATGCAGCACCGAATCCACCATCCATTTGTCGGTGTTTGGGGTTATGGTGCCGCTTTATAGTTGGGGTGAATCTGGCCTTGCCTATCTCCATCATGGCCTAGACAAGATTTGTAGGAATAAGAAGTCTTTCATTGGCTTCATAGTGATTGTCGATGTACAGTCTCCTGCCATTGCTAATTCAACTCATATATTTGCATGAATTGGATTTCCATTATTATTACAGATATGGGCTTATGAACATAATCTCATAAGGGTGCCTGATATATCTCGAGAGAAAGTCGGATATCCAAGGTTAGGTTTTTGGTTGTCCGATCATACAACAGTTCTCGGCTCTCATCATGTGGACACCCAGCGTTATCACTTGAGTTGCCTAACCTAGGACCAGGTAAAATAGTATTAGTATGCTATATAGTTTATGTAAAAAGTTTACTTACCTTTTGTCATCCTGCAAGTCGACTTGGCTTGGTGGAAAGTTGAAGAGCGGGCTAATTGGACTCCTTTTATGAATGCTGCACTGCCTTACCAGCACTCCCGCCGAATCATTGCTGGTCCTGTGTCTAGTGGCTAGTTTCTCGGAGAAAGGGTGTATGAATGGTTCCTTGGTCCTGAGCAGTGGACCCCATGTATTATTTGAATATTACATCAATGCTGAAAATTCATGGCGGTTAGCTCGAAATGGCTATAATGTTGAAGATTATCTTTGTGTACCAGGCGCATCATATACACAATTCATTCAAACACAACTCTTGAACTTTATTGTGTCTCCAATTGGCGTTTGGGGATTTCCCAAGGAGGAAAAAGGAAATGATGAGGAAACCAGTGATGAAGAGAAGGAGAGAGAATCTATCTCTTATTCCAAGGTTGGAACCTCTCAGATAAATATGCGTCATTCTATCATTTTCAATTGCTTCTTTTCAACTTATTTTGATTGTTCTCATGATTATTGTAGGCTGCCGGCTCATTTGATAATGAGGCTAGACCTTCCTCTATTGTTCCTCCATTTGCTCCTTCTCACCAACCGAAAGTGCCATCTCATCCGTAAGGCTCTGATACTAGTTATCTGATGGGTCATCCTATTTCCTGATGATTTATGCTATATGTATGCATGATTATGTATGTTCTTACCCTTTTCTTTTATGACTCACAATGAATGCTTGAAGAACAAAACAAGAAAGTGCAGGAAGAGTTAGCCGCTAACCGCCAACAGATCACTCATCTCGAAAGATTGTATCATCAGTCGGAGCAAAACTTCTGAGACTTTCAGTTCCAAGAAATGAGGGATCCTAGTGCTTCATCTTTTAGGGGGCCCCAAACTATAGACCATGAGAGTCCTTCATCTACTCCAGATGATTACTGCTATAGGCCTGAATTCTAGGGTAGAGGTTCAGTCGTTCCTTCTTCGGGTGGACTTGGGACAGATGATATGCCTCCTTCTCCAACAAGCGACGACTTTCTCAGAGATTTATTTGATTATGGACCATCTCCTCCTTCTTAGTGATCCTTGTATTAATTGAGGAAATATTATATTATTATTAACGATAATAATAACATTGATGATAATAATTATAATAATAATAATTTTTACTTTGACTACAACTATGCCTTTTTTTCTTCTTCTTTTTTATATAATTTTGTATTATTATTATTTTCACAGTATACCCGAAATTCCCTCTCACAATTCAAAATCCTAAAGAACCCCTGATTTGCAAATCCAAGTGTGACGTGGCAACTCAAAATCTTTTAAATTTCCTTTCCTTATGCATCTCGGCCCGAATTATTGCTCTTTCATTGTCAACCTCAGTGGACAAAGTAATTCATTATATAAAGCTGCTTTCAGTGCTATAATTCCCAACAAAAACCAAGAAATTCTCCATGAAATTTTGTTTCAGTATCAAAATTCCCTATCAATAATTTTAAATTTTTTCTTTAATTTCAACAATGACAGAACTCAATTTGAAGAAAATTAAAGGTTTATTTAAAAAAATGAAAGCTATTCATTAGGAGCAAATATCTTGGTCTCAAATTAATACTTTAAAGTGGTTTCAAAATGTTAAATTAGACTATTCTTTTCTTCATGCCATGTTTTCCTTTTGGGATGTGAATTCTAAGACATTCAAGGTAAATGACTTTTAGATATGTCCCATGATTGAAGAATTGAAGTCATCCTTGGATATCCAAGCAATCAAGCAATGGCGTTGCCCATATTCATTTCCAAAACTCAACAAAAAGATGCAAATGTTGTTTCAAATTTCATAGCCTGAAGCCTTGCAATTGACTAGAAGTGAGAAAATTCTGCTTGGTCGCTTGATTGACTTTTGTATTTCTCATTTGGCTCCCACCAAGGCATGGAGATGCATTTTTTGTTTATGCTTGCTTGGACAATTCTTGCTTGTTTCTCCTAATGGGGACATCGATCCACGAATAATAGACATCGTGGACTAAATGGAAGGAGGCTTGTCACCGATACCCGTCCTCTTGGCTGAGACCCTAATTGGATTGATCAATTTAAATTAGAATCTTTGCAGAGATTGGCCAGAAGTCCCTTGCTGCTACAAGTAATTACCTAAATAGCTCTTTCGAGTTTTCAATTTAGGCCTTTTTCTTTTTATTTTTATTGCTCTAATTTTTCCCTAGTCCGCCCTTGCGGGTTTTCGAAACTAGCGAGCTGTCCCAACCTTTACCTAAGTCGCCCTTGTGGGTTTTCAACTTAGCGAAACCTTTTTCTTCTTATTTTATTATTGGTTCTAATTTTTGCCTAGATAGCCCTTGCGGGTTTTCAGAACTAGCGAACCGCACTAACTTTTGCTTAGGCCGTCCTTGTGGATTTTCAACCTAACAGGCATCATCATTTTTTTTAAATTATTTTATTGGGCTTACAGATTTGGCTTCAAGAGCACCTCTGCTTGCTTGAGATTCCATCCATGGATTTCACTAGATATCTACGGTGACATCACTTTGCTAGGAAACTATCCCATCCTGCTTCTTCATATACTGACTGGATTGATTGGATCCACACATGTGCTACTGTCAACATCCGTTGGTTAGTACCTTGGTGAAAGATATCTCATATCACCATTCGAACGTATTTGATGTATGTTCCTCTTACTAGTCTTCGTTGAGGTACTTGCTATGATCCTCATCGGCTTGATAGTCAATAAAGAGCTGAGCCTCGAGGTTTTTGAGTTTACTCCTGACTTGGACATGCCTCATCTGACTGAAGCCTTCTTGGATCGGTTGAAGGAAAGCTGGCCTACACGTTACACTTATATTCTACCATAGATTTTCATTTTGTTAATTCTTTAGAAAGAACAATGTTAGGATGAAAAATAATAAAAGATATTTCTTTTCCTTTTATAATTTTTCATCACCTTTTCCTATTGTGTTATTTATTTTACCATATTTGGTTAAATACTTGAAATAGTTCACATTGAAAAATTTCAATATTAACTCTATTTTATTAATTGGGGAACAACCAAACATTAAGCTAGCATACACAATATCACTCATGTTGCCAACCAGCCCTTTTGGGTTTTCTAATTGACAATTTTCTCTCCTTTAGCCCTAATTGTTGCCTAGTCTGCCCTTTCGGGTTTTTGGATCTAGCGGACTGCTCTAACTTTTGCCTAGGCTACCCTTTTTGGGTTTTCAACCTAGAGAGCTCATTTTTTTCATTTACACATAAAATCTCTTCAACTTGTCCATGTTCACCAGCTCACTAAACTCATTCCTGTCCGTGTTTGATATTTTAACTACACCTTGCTCATGACTTGTTTCATAATATATAGTCTTTCCCAACTAGACCTAAATTTTCCTCTTGGATTAGAGATATTAGGTTTACAATGCTTCAAGACTAAGTGGCCGATTCTAAACTTTTCAACCTTAACCCTTCTATTGTAGGCTCGAGCTATCTTCCTTTGGTATAGCTGATGATGATATAGTGCTTTCAACCTCATCTCTTCTAATAAGCTAACTGTGTGTATCTACTTACTACCCACTCTGTCTCAAGCTTTTTGGCTTCCAGGACCACTTTTAATGACTTGATCGCTATTTCAATTGGTAACACTGCTTCCATCCCATAAACCAAGGAAAATGGTGTCATTCAAGTAGGCATTCGTACACTTGTTCTGTATCCCCATAAAGTAAAAGGAAGCATTTTTGACCAATCCCTGTATGTCTTGGTCATCTTGGACAAAATCTGCTTAATTGTCTTGTTTGTTGATTCTACTGCACCATTAGCCTTTGGTCTATGAGGAGAGGATCAATGATGTTGAATTTGGTACTTTGAGAATAAGTCCTTAATTGCTCATTGAAACTGTACCCCATTGTCCGACATCACACTGTGTGGGACCCCGTATCTACAAATGTGATTCTTTTTAATCAATCTTGCCATTTTCCTTACTCCCAGCTTATTGAAAGATTCAACTTCAACTCATTTTGAAAAATAATCCACTGCTATTATGATAAAGCGGTGACCATTTGAAGTCGTCGGATGTATCTCTCCTATAATGTCAATTCCCCAAGTTGCAAAAGGCTATGGTGAAGACATGGAATGCAATTCTTCAGGAGGCATGTGATTCAAATTACCATGCATCTGACATTGCTGGCACTTCTTCACAAACTCAATGCAATCTCTCTCGATGGTTAACTAGTAGTAACCTTGTCAAATTATCTTCTTAACTAGGGATAAACCACTCATGTGTGGACTACAACTTCTTGCATATATTTCTGACATGATACACTCAGCTTCAAGCTTTCTCAAGCATCTCAAGTGCACCCCATCAGGCCATCTTTGATACAACTCTCTATGAAAGGTGATGTATTGTAAGGACCATCACCTTATGGCTCTTCTGTCTTACCTTGTTGCCCCCAACAGGTATTCCTTATTCTCCAAAAGTAGTCTTATGATGTCATACCATGCGTCTTGGTTTGTATTAGTTTTCATGATTGTCTCACATTCATAGTAAGGAATTGATGAACTAGTCAAAATCAGAGGCTTAAGAAATAAATTTATAGGATTCTCCCATACCGAAGCCAATGTGGCTAGGTCATCGACCATCTGGTTCTCTTCTCTTAGTAGGTGTATGAACTTGCACTCCTTAAAGTTCTTCTTCATAATGGTCAAGTAATGGTGGTATGATTTTAATTTCTCTTCTTTCAACTCCCACTCTCCATTCACTTGGGATACTACTAGCAATGAATCACTAAAGACTTGCACTTTATCTACCTTCATAATCATTAGGGTTTCTAAACAAAAAATGCATGCTTCATATTCCACCATATTATTGGTTGCCCTGAATTTCAACTTCTTATCTAAAGGGATAAGCTCCCCTTTAGGTGATTCTTGCATGACTTCCAAACCTACTCCTTTCCTATTTACTGCTCCATCGAAATACATGTTCCATCCTTATACTTCTATGGCCTCTAAATGTTCATCAGGAAATTCCAAGACTACCTTTTCATTATCCGGCAATGGTTACTAAGCCAGGAATTCTGCCACCGCTCTACCTTTGATTGTTTTCCTAGTTACATACTCAATCTCAAATTCTTCCAAAATTATTAACCATTGGCCATATTTTCCGATCAAAGAGGGTGTCTCCCTTAAGTACTTCACTGGATCAAACCTAAAAATTGCTTGCACACTATAAGATTGAAAGTAATGCCGCAACTTTTTAGAAGACCAAACCACAGCTATGCAAGTCTTTTCAATAATACTATACTTAATCTCAGAAGGTAGGAGCTTTCTACTCAAATAGTAGACTGTGTGCTCAACCCCTGACTTGTCTGCATGGGCTAGCATAGCTCCTATCGACTCTTCCTCTACTGCTAAGTATAGTAATAAAGGTTTATCGAGTTTAGGTGGTTTCAAAACCGGTGAATTTAGTAGATACTCCTTTATACGTTCAAAGACCTTTTGACATTCTTCATTCCACTCGACTGGCTGATTCTTTTTAAGCAATTTGAAGATAGGTTCACTGATCGTGGTGAGCTTTGCTATGAACCTGCAAATGTACTGTAACCTACCAATAAATCCCTAAACTTCTCTCTATGTCTTCGGTGTTGGCATATCTCTGATTGCCTTAACCTTGTCAGGGTCAATCTCAATGCCATTTGGACAAATCTTGTGTCCCAACAACTTGCCTGAAGTAACCCCAAATACACACTTCTTCGGGTTTAACCTTAGCTTATACTTCACTGCTCTCTCAAAGAATAACTCTAAGTTATAGAAGTGTTATTCCCTTATATCCGACTTTACCATCATATGATTGACATAGACCTCAACTTCTTTGTGCATCATATCATGAAACAAAGTGGTAGCCATCCTTTGGTTTGTTGCTCCAGCATTCTTTAATCCAAATGGCATCACCCTATAACAAAATATTCCCCACGTAGTGATGAAGCGAGTTTTAGCCTTATCCTCTTGGGCCATTAACACTTGGTTGTATCCAAAAAATTCATCTACAAATGAGTATAGCATGCTAGAGGCTGCATTATCAATAAGGACATGAATATGGGGTAAACAAAAATCATCTTTAGGGGAAGCTTTGTTCAAGTCTCTATAGTCTACACAGACCCTAATTCTTCCATCTTTCATTGGCACGAGTATTATATTGGCTAGCCAATCTAGATAACCTATCACTTCAAGGAACTTTACTTGTATTTGTTTAGTGACCTCTTCTTTAACCAATTCAACCCATTCTAGTCTTAGTCGTCTAAGTTTTTATTTGGCAGGTTTCGTGGAGTGTTGGTAGGAATCGAATGTTTAGCTATGTCTCCATCTATTCTAGGCATATTCTCATATGACCAACCAAAAACTTCTACATATTTTTTAAATATTTTTTCAAATCTCTCTCTCTCATCAGGAGTAAGGTCGGATGCTATGTTAATATTTTTAGGATCATCGGTTGTTCCCAAATTTAATGATTGTGTATCTATAGAGTTAATATTAAAATTGCTTATGTAACCACTATTTGAATGTATGCAACCATTAGGAAAACATCACACAAGTAAGCAAATTCAGACTTTATTGCATTCATTTTGGAAAAGAAAACATTATCATCCTCATACAAAGCAGACAAATTAAAATCAAAACATCATTGTTCTCAAAATCATAAGGCAAGACATCTTCAAACTTATCTTCAACTAAAGCAGCAATTTCCTCAGGAGTCATCTCGGCTTTCAAGACAACTTCCTTCTTTTCTTTCAAATTAAGCTCCTTGTCGGCTGGTAAGGTGAACTCTTTCTTTACTTGTTCCACTAATTCAGCAACATCGGAAAAAATCTCAAAACCCGGGATCAATTTTCCCATGAACATGACTGGCTTGGGCTTCCCTTGGAGTGGTCCGATGTTTGGAGCTTTGAAAAAAATTTCTTCAAGTGGTGGAAAGCTCATCTTCTCATTCTTCTTTAGCTAAACATTTTTGCTAGCTTCTTCATACCCCAACCCTTTCTTGGAAGCTTGAGTCTTGAAGTTTGAAAGCTTTGTCACACCGGCCTTACCCTTTCTAAGACGAGCACTAGGAAGGTAGCTCATATTCTTCATCATTTTTAGGACCTTGGGGTCCACTATTCCATCATCAGAAATTATGGCTACTTGGAAACCATTGAGAGGTCTCTCAATAATTAGATCATTGACCACTTCATTATCCTCAGCCTCGATAACCACCGTCTCATCTCTGTTTGGGAACTTGATCTTTTGATGGAGTGTTGAAGAAACTCCACCAAGAGGATGAAACCAGGGTCATCTTAATAGCAGTGCAAAAGTAACAGGTATGTCTAAAACCACAAATTCTACCATAGACTCAATAGGACCAACCTTCACAACAGCTTTGAAAGTACCTTCAGCATGCCTTTTAGCATTGCCATAAGCTCTAATGGTGACTTCAGTTGGGCTTAGATCTCTTGTTGACATAGCTAGCTTTGGCAATATTTTAAGTGGGCAAACATTTGTGGTAGACTTATCATCAACCATCACACACGGAGTCCTTTTTTCTTTGACTTCTACCTTGATAAAGAGTGGGTGGATGTGATCTCTCCCCTCTTTCGAAAAATTCGCATCCGAGAATGATACCATTCCCATATCAACTTCTCTCTTCTTTTGAATATCTTTGCATTTCATCACTCCTTCAACTTTCACGAAGTTAACTAGCTCATCTAGTGTTATGGAAGTGGAAATCAGCATGCTAGCCAGAGCCTTGGCCATAGTACGGTGATTCTTGAAAGTGACCAATAAGTCCCAAATACTAACACTTGCTTAGGTCTTCTTCAATTGCTTAAGAACAATGTCATCTTCTTTTTCTTTATTCCCAACTTCTACTTCCTTCCCTTTATTAGCTTCTACTTCCTTGGGTGGTGGCCTTGCATAAAGCTTATCATATCTAGTGTTCATCACCCCATTTTTTTTCAGACACGGACCAGGTCCATTCCTCCTTTCTGGGTTCAAGACCATCATCACTATCGCTTGAGTCCCAAATTCATTCACAAAATAGATTGCTACTTCTTTACCAACCATAGCTTGTTTAATTTTGCTAAACACCACTTCTTCTTTGGTTGCTTCTCCATCTACATCTTGCAAAGAAGATATGAAAAAACTTTAATGCAAACCTCCTCCAATCATGAAGGTCACCGGTGGTGGTACTCTATTAAATCTTATCAATGGATTGTCTTTGGTATTTGGCATATTGGGCTCGGGTAATTTCCCATTATTAATCAAATTTTGGATTTCGTGCCTCAACCTTAAACATTTATCTGTGTCGTGTCCTTACATTTGATGAAATTGGCAAAATGCCTTAGTGTCAAAGTTAGGTGGAAGAGGAATAGGCAAAGGATGAGGATTCAAGGGCTGCAATATTCCCTTCTTATATACCCTATTGAGAACCCAGGACAGCGGGCTTCCCAATTCTAAAAACTGCCTTCTTGCTCCTTGGATAGTGGCATTAACATCAACTGCCTTTTGCATGCTTTCTTTACCAGACTGGTAGTTTCCTTTCTCATTCCTTCTTGCCAAAAAGCAATTCTTCTCCCTTTCCCACTCTTCAATTTGCAAACCAACTTGCAAAAGGTCCTTGAAATCCTAGATAAGTGTGTGAGACATTCTTTCATGAAGGCTAGGCAACACTCCTCTTACAATCATCCTAATCTGATCTGATTCATCGGTCCTCCTTTTTAGCAAAGCCGCTTTGTTCCTCCACCTCTTCACATAGTCTATGAAGTTCTCATTCGGCCTTTGTCTAATGGACTCCACCTCCATTAAAGTAACCTCCAATTCAGCATTGTATCCATATTGTTGGATGAAGGCATTGTATAGTAAATCCCATCTCTTTTGAGTGCCATCATCTAAGGTATTGAACCAACTTTTGATAATAGGATCCAATGAGAGCATGAAGTATCTTAGAGTTTAAGCCTTAGTAGCTCGGACATACTGCTTCACATGAAGGTGAGGATTTCTAGTTTTGTCAAATTTTGCAAAGGATAGCATCTTGAACTTGTACAAAACCTCTTCATCTAGCTCAAACAACTTGTCGACCTCAAACATTTCTTCAGTTTTCAGCTTCTTTTCAAACTTCTTTTCCAGGTCAGCGGTCAACTTCTCAACATTTGAAGTTTTAGTCTTTTCCATGTCTGATCTTCCAACAACCTTCGGCTCCTTCTTTCTTGTCTTGAGAATCTAGAAAGTATTGAGCCCAGTCATCATTATCAATGACTACCTTGCCTTCATCAAAAGCTACTTCACCAACTTTAGCCTTTCCCTTGTCTTTCTTGGTGCTTGCGGATGCTTCATCAGTGTTCCCAAACATTGTAGCCATTTGACTCTTCATGATCTCAGCTAGGGCCCCCTTTAGTTCTTCCATCTTTACTTCAAGGGCATCATCCAACAATTTTTGATTCTGCTTAGGTTCCATTGCTTTTGGTGAGAAGCTAACTGAGTTGCTGCTGAATTCTTCATCTTCAGCATAGGTCAAATTATCGTATGCTTTTGAACTGTTGTAATCCAGGGCTACAAGCCATAGAGAATCAATGATATGAGATGAAAATGTATGTATTCATGTATGCATGTATACATAAACAACAAACAAAGATAATTAGGACGTTCCTTCCAACCTTATAACTTCCACACATGAATGGTGAGTCTCTTTTCCTAGGCATATGGTTAACAAAATACCAACATGAGATATCTTGTTTTCGAATAATTCCTGAGGATGTTTCAACCAATACTTATATTCTTAAAAATGGAGATCAGTTCACGATAATTCCCATTAATTAGGCTTTAATACATCCAATCAACTAAAGCAGCTTTTATGCTATATTGGATTAAAACTAAATTAAGAAGTTTATTATAAATAGGTTTCTCACTTGAAAAAGTAACTAATGATTCATACCAAAAGCAAGCCCATGATGAATAATTCTTAGTATAAACTAGGCTCACAATTGATTTTTGGTATTTTCATAAGTGATCTACATATTCATGCCAAAAACAAGCCCATGGTATTTGTTTCTAAGCCCATTGTAAAAAGATTTTAGAAAAATTGGATTTTGGGCTTTGTATTTGGGTCATGAGAAAAGAATTTTTGACTTCTTTTTAGAAAAGTATTATTTCCAAAGACCATTTCAAAAATTTTGAAAAAAGTTTTGGTCTTTTGGATTTAGAGAAAAAAATTATTTGAGCTCACAATGTAATTAGGTCATATTAGAAAAAGAACAAACCAAATAAGCAATGATTTAAACCAAGATAAATTAACCATAGTCAAATAACAAGCATTTGGTAAAAAAAACCTAAGGAAAGTAATTAGGCCAATTACATGAGCTTTAATCTTTTGGTTGAAAGGTTCGGGCTCCAATAGCAAGTATATACCAAAAGGTGCAAGGCTATGAGTGGTTATGCCATGCTCAATCTCCATACCATGAGACAAAATATGGTATCCATTACATAACACAACACAGGTTACACGGGAATCCTAACTCACGCACATGATGCAATCTAATATGATGCAATGGATAATATCATGATAAGAAAGAATATAATAATATAAATATAAAGACCAATTAAATCAACTTCTCTTATCCCCAATGGAGTCACCACTGTGAGCGGAGATTTTTATCCCCCATGTGGAATGATTCTTGTGACTTCAGCACTGTTAGGCTCAAGGCCTTAGAGAACACGGGCCTAAACCAAAAGAAAATAGAGTCGCCACCTTGATGGGCCGAAAAAAAAGGGGGTCGATGACTTAATTCCTAAGGAATCCTCAACCTCTATTGCGTTCGAAAAGTTGGGTACATGTGGAGAAGGTGAGAATGACCCAGCACCACCATAACTCCCGGTTCATTGGAACCGGCCTCCTTTTTAGGTCTTAATATCATAAAATTCTTAAATTTAATGACATTATCCATACTACATGCGGTCATAAGAATAAATAAATGCTTTATTAAAAATCATACCAATGTCCAAACAAAACAAATAAATAGACATCCATCCAAGGATGGAAACATGTCCTTACATCATCTAATGTCTAAAATTAAATAGGCCAACCACCAAAAGGTGGAAACATATCCTTTACATTAATCTCAAAATATGAAAATAATTTTAAATTACATGAAGCTTAATTTAATTAGGTACCCACAAGGTGGAAACATACCTCTTACATAATAAAAATAAAGTAAACTAATAAAAGACATTGAACCATTCATCATGAAAGTAAAGCCATTCATTATAAGCAAAATAAAGATCAAGATATGAAGATGTAAACTAAGTATGTAAAGCAGGATTCAAATAACAATTAAAGGCTTAATATACAAGCTAGGATTTTATGAATTATGGTTTAGGAAAATACGATTATGATTTAGGATTTTCCTTTTTTAAAAATAGGATAGGGTTCTAAAGTTTTAGGGTTTATATTTAAAAACTAGGGTTTTAAGGTCATACCATGCAACTTAGGGTTTTAAAATTTATAAATTAGGATTTTTGAAAAAAAAATAATCAAAGCTTTGAAATTGAACAAGCTACTGTTAATAATTTTTGAGAAAAATTAAATGTCGTCATAAAAAAAAACTTTAAACAAAGCTATTAGCATGCTGACTAAATAATCATGTATTTGGAAGGATTCATGCTAATAGGCTACTGGATTCAATTTTAAATAAAGATAATACATGTTCTACATTAAAACTATCAAAACATGTTATAATGAATTGATTAAGAAAATACCGTCGTTTGTTGGCTCCACCACAATTGCACCGTTGGAATTCTGGGAATGCTTTGATCAAGACAACATAACCTTGTTGCCTTGGGGATAGGAGTGTTCTTTTGTTTCTTGGCTGCTTCGTGTTGCTTCAAAGTTCAAAAGTCCAATGGTAATTCTTAAGTAATTTTTGTTGTCCTTATTTTTTTTAAGACTACTATTTGTAGAATTTAAAATAAAACCTAATATGTTAAGGAAGTTAAAACAATTTAGAAAATTAATTGACGTTTTAGAGTAAAAATAGAATTTTAGCAAAAATTGGCATGGGCTGCTGAAATGTGAGCAACGGGCAAGCAACAAGGCTGGGATGCAAACAATCGGACAAGCGCTTATGAGGCACTGCCCAATTTGCCACAGCTTGCACCTGTGGCAAATTGGGGTAGGCCAATTCACCGTAGGTTACGCCTGCAGCGAACTACCTTGCCGCGTGTCACTCACCAATTGGTCTGTCTGATTTTTATTTTTTTCATTATATATATATTTATTTTTTAAAATAAATAAATAAAATTAAAATAAATATTAAAATAAATATTAAAACAAGTATTAAAATAAATAATAAAATAAAATAAATAATAAATGGCATAAAAATTATTTTGGACTCATTATAAAATATTTGGCTGGACTTGGTAAAAAATTAAGGGTCAACAATGTTATGCTTATTCTTTTTAACAAAGAGAGTTGTGTCCTCTTTACTTTTTGAAAAACCATTTTCAAACAAATATGTACTAAGTCTATCATACCATGCTCTTTGGTAAAGCTTTGGTAAGTTTGAAACCATTTTTATAAAGCTTTGGTAAGTTTGAAAACATGATTTGGGAATTTATAGTTTTCAAAATTGGGTGCTTGTTCAATATAGACTTCCTCATTTATAAATCCATTTAGAAATGCCCTTTTAACATCCATTTGAAAGAGTTTAAAATTCATATGACATGCAAAAGCAAGTAGAATTCTTATAGCTTCTAATCTAGCTATGGGAGCAAATGTCTTATCATAGTCAATGCCTTCATCTTGGTTATAGCCTTTGGCAACCAATCTAGGTTTATTCCTAGCAATGAGACCATTTTCATCAAGCTTATTCCTATAAACCCATTTGCATCCTATAATTGGATGATCTTTAGGTCTAGAAACAACTTTCCATACATTATTTCTTTCAAATTGGTTGAGTTCATCTTGCATTGCAATCACCCAACATTCATCATTAAGAGCCTCCTCGATAGTCCTTTGCTTAATTTGAGAAACAAAAGCAATATTAGAATCTAAATGCTTAATTTTGGATCTAGTAATTACTCCCTTTGATATTTCACCAATGACGAGCTCTTTTGGATGATCCTTCTTGTATTGCCAATCCTTAGATAGTTCTTGAGTCTCTTCTTCTAGTTCATCATGATTGTTCCTTGGAACATCAATTATTTCTTGTGGTTCAAGAGTACCTACAAAATCATTAAGAGTACTATCTTTCCTTTGATCAAGTTTAGAGGATTCATCAAAGAACACATGCATTGATTCTTCAACCACTAGTGTTTTCTTATTAAACACCCTATATGCTTTGCTAGATGATAAGTATCCTAAAAACATGCCTTCATCCGATTTGGATGAGAATTTTCCAAGATTATCCTTGGTATTCAATATAAAGTATTTGCATCCAAATACTCTAAGAAATGAAATTTTGGGTATTCTTCATTTCCATAGCTCATAAGAAGTTTTGTTTATTAAAAGCCTTTTGTAAACTCAGTTTGAAATATAACAAGCAGTATTAACTGTTTTTTCCCAAAAATAAGATGCTAAATCATATTCATTGAGCATTGTTTTTAGCAATTTCATCCAAGCTTCTATTTTTCCTTTCAACCACACCATTTTGTTGTGGTGTTTTAGGAGCTGAAACATAATGTGAAATACCAAATTCATTGCAAAAGCTTTCAAAATATTCATTTTCAAATTGTTTGCCATGATCACTTCTAATAAATGTGATTACATAGTCTTTTTTTATTTTGAACTCTTTTTGCAAATACTTTGAAGTGACTAAAAGCTTCATTCTTTTGACCTAAGACATTAACCCATGTAAATCTAGAGTAATCATCAACAAGAACAAATGCATATAACTTGCCTCCTAGGCTAGCAACTCTATTTGGTCCAAACAAATCTAAGTGAATGAGTTCTAAGGTTCTCTTACAATATTTTTAGACTTAAATGAACTTTTATGCTGCTTACCAAGTTGACAAGGTTCATATGTTATATCTTTATCAAATTTTATTTTAGGGAGACCATCAACTAGTTCTTTATTACTAATGCATTTTAAATGATCCATACTAGCATGTGATAGCCTTCTATGCCATAACCAAGCATCATTATTAATGGAAATCAAACATTCAAATGCATCATTGGAATGAATGTCAATTTTATATGTGTTGCTAATTCTAGCTCCTTTGAATGCAATTTGACCATTTCAATTAGTAACCTTGCATCCTTTGGAGTCAAAATTTACATCATATCATTTATCACACAATTGACTAACACTAAAATTATGCTTCAATCCATCAACAAGCCATACATTTTCAATCAACTTTTTACTAAGTATGCCAATGGAAACACTACCAATGATTTTACCTTTAGCATTGTTTCCATAGGTAACACTTCCTCCAAGTTTGTAAGTAAGACTTTTAAAGAGTTTTGCATTCCCCGTCATATGCCTTGAGCATCCACTATCCATAAGCCATGTGCTTTCATTGATAGTAGATTTTAGACATACCTACAAGAATATTCACCTTCTTTTAGGTACCCAAATGAACTTGGGTCCTTGGGAGTTAGTAGTAGAAGAACCTCTAACTTGAGATGAGCATTTCTAATGAAGCAAAAAGTGTTTTTATGTCTAAATTTCATGCAATATGTGCATTGAAACAATGTTATATATTTATGCACTTTCCTATTGATATTTAATATGTTATGCATATAATTGCAAGTGTGTGATTGCTTTTGTGCATCTTTGGGCCTATGTGTATGTCTGGTGTACATGAATGCATAATTTGCTCTTGGAATTTTGGTTCTATTGCCTAGTGAGCCTTGAGTAGTCTTTTTGGGACTTTTACGCTTAGTGTGTGCATTTTTGACCTTTACAACTTCAACACTAGAAGTTTGAGTTGTAGAAGCTTTTACAAATGTTGGTGTGCTAGATGTAGTGTTGGTTGATCCATTAAATCCTAATCCGTGTTTCAAAGAGGGTGATCTTTGATTATCAATTAATGTGTCTAAAACTTCTTTTCCTTTATGAAATTTTGAAATTGACTCTTTTAGTTCATGCTTCAAAATTTCATTTTCTTTGATTGCATTTTCTAAGCCATGTGAATTTCTATTTAATTCATCTATAGATTTCAACAAGTGTTCATTTGAGGTCTTTAATTCTAGTGTAGAATTTTTTAAGCAAACAAATTCTTTTTCTAACTTAGAACACTTCTCCTTATAGAATTTAATCTTAGAAAAATACTTTTCTACTCTAAGGTTCATATGCTCAATCATGTCACTATCATCTAAAGCATCAATATCATTTTATCATATGCAATTAAATTCAATGATTGAGTACCTACCTCATTGGATTCATCCTCAATAGCCATGAGACATAGATTTGCGATTCCTTCTTCCTCATTCTTCCTTTTATTCACTTGAGGAAGAGTCATCCCAGGTTTGAGAGATTTATTCTTTTCTTTTTCCCATTTCTTCTTGTTTTTAAACTTAAAGCAATCCAATTTGATATGACCAGATTTGCCACATTCATAACATTTCACTTCATTCTTTTTATCTTTATCTTTAAAAGAGAATTTAGAGAATGTACCTTTGTTCGCTTGCAATCTTCTACTTTTTTCCAATCATTCATCCTTTTTGAAAATAATGCCATTTCTTCTTCATTATCACTATCTTCATTTCTTGAGTTCTTAACTTCTTTTCTTGTTCACCTTGTTCTTCTTCTCTTTTGGTGTGCAACTCAAAGGTGAGTAGTTTTTTGACAAGTTTATCAGTTCTCAAAGAGCTAAGATCATGTGCTTCTTCAATTGAAGAAACTTTGGATTCAAAGTTCTTCTTTACTCTAAGTGCTCTCAAGATTTTTCTATTGACATCATCTTAATCATACACCTTGCCATATTTCTTCAATTCATTTACGATGGCAAGTAAGCAATTTGTCATGTCAGTAACATTTTCGTTGAGCTTCATCTTGAATAGCTCATACTCATGAATGTGCATTTGCTTCTTGGTGAGCCTCACTTGGGTAGTATCCTCATGATAGTTCTCAAGAGTTTTCCAAATGCAATGATTGGACTCTCCCACCTTCTTCTCTTGAAATATAATTCAACAAGATGGAGGCTACCCTATGGTTTCCAAATTGATCCCTTGTATTCATACTTGACCATTATGGTTTGAGAAGAGAAACTTGGACACCATCAACTTCATGAGTTGGAGGTTTCCACTCACTTTCAATATAATCACAAAGCTCAATTCCTTCACTATCTAGGAACAAGAACATTTTGTGTTTCCAATAGGAATAATCTTTTCCATCAAAATAGGGTCTTAGGATAGAGTTGAGATTTCCATGAGAGTTTAAGATCGATGAAGAAGTTGCCATTGTGGATCAAATTTCACAATTAATTTTAAGAAATTTTTATGCTCTGATACCAATTGTTGTCCCAAGATGGCAACCAAGAGGGAGAGGGTGAATTGGTTGGCCTGAAGAATGATGGAAAATTAAAAATTCAAAACTCAAAATTCAAGAAATGTAGAAGATGTAGAAGATTAAATAAAGTGTATAAGAATGAACACAAAGGATTTATAGTGGTTTGGATTTTTCTTGATCCTACATCCACTTCCTTAACAACTTGTTAAGATTCCACTAGCTTTGTGTTTTTACAAGCTTAACTCTAACTTGGTGTTTTCACAAGCTCACATCAAACTTACAATGGTTTGAGATCACACACCTCATAACCCTTACAAGAGTTTTCCCAGGCTTACTCGAATAACCTAAGTATTTCCAGGCTCATACTCAAACTTAAGATGGTATTTAATGGTCACACCCAACACTCAATCAATACAAATATGTAATTTTGATGCAAAGAAAGGAAATAAGTTTAAGTAGGTTATTACAAATTCAATCACTATTAAAATCCCTTCACAAATGAAGTTACATAAGGTATTTATAGCCTGCAAGCCATAAACTAGCCATTTGAGGAGTGGTCCAACATGTTTGATTCTTGTCTTCCACTGATTCTTTGGCTAGAGCAATTTCATAGTCGGAATTCCTTAATCCCAGTCAGGAAACATTACAGTCTGGTCAAAATATTTGACCTTTTGCTTAATGCTCATCTAACGGTTGTTCCATGTGGCTTCGACTAATTAAGTGGAGGTTCAATAGATTCTGACTTCTGAATTATTTAAACATCCCTATCAGACTAAATCAGGGTCTGATAGGAATAATTGTGGTCCAACCAAAAATTGCCTGTTCTTCTGGTCGGGAACTCTACAAGATGATTTTAAGAAAATTTTCCTTGACAGTCTGGTCGGTACATCATGAGGTCCTGTCACACTTTGCGTGGTACGGTGAGATTTTGAGAGTACTTTCAACCGTGAATCTCTCTGAGTTTTGCGACTTTTTTGTCCAATAGTCTGGTCATACTTCTCGGTGGTCCAGTTGGAATTTTTAAGGTACATTGAGATTTACAACGTACCTCTAACCATGAAACCTTTTGAGTGAATTTTCTCAACTTGGCATTGAAGGTCCGGTCGGGATTTAGTATGGTCCAATTGTACTTTTGATATTTTCTTCAAAAATATAAGTTCTTGCAAAATGTAACTTGATAAGAGCATTAGTTTAATTCAATTTGATTTCTCAAGATAAAAAATATATTAATTGGGCAAACAATGATACTGCTCCTATACATATGTATATTCTATTGCCCCTTATTTCCCTAATATCTTGTCTTATAGATATTGTCGCATTTGATACTCCTTGAATATTGAATCTTGTCTTATAGATATTGTCGCATTTGATACTCCTTGAATATTGAATTTAGTGCTCTCATTAGATCATGTATATACCCATCTTATTCAACTAATAGATCTTAGAAGATGTTCTTGTGCGAGGAGATTATTGACTTCGATGATCTATGGAATATCAAACTCGATAGCTTCACTTAAACGGTATATACTGATTTTATTTCACTGTCCAACCCACAGGTTATTCTCAAATTCGATAACTCCAATGATTATCGAGTTTGATATTACTAGAACTCATTTTCTTTCTTTCTTTCTTTCTTCCATACTTTTACACTTGTCTTTTGTTGTTTTATTATTATTATTAAATCTATAACATCAAGCATTCATCTAACATACATTCATATTTTCTTTTTTAGATACATTGTATATAGGAAACGATGTAATTTTCTCTTTGGAGATTAATTAATGTAAAGAGCATGTTTCTACTTTGGTGGGTGCTCATAGGAATTTTCTATATGATCACGCATCATGTGTATCATGACCTGTATATGTTAATTTTATTGATTATTTACTTTATATTGTGATGATCCTCATCTGATATTCTGAATAACCCTTAATGATACATGGATCATAGAGGAGGCCGATTCCTCGAATCGGGCACATGGGAATAATGAGGATTCTCATCTAAGTTATTCTCATATATATCTAACTTTCTGAACCCAAATTTCAATGGGATCAGGGATTCCTCAAAAAATGGAATTAAGAGAATGCTACCCCTTATCATTTTTCAGTTCTGCTGAGTGACTACTCCATTTCACACAAGTCTTACGTGTCAAATCCCTAAGATCAATAGCCTAGCAGTGGATGGGTCAGGCACCAATAGGGACATGTGAGAAGTTGATTTTGTTGATTTATGTATTAGTAATCTTTATTCAAATTATTAGAAAATAGTAGCATTTGCAGTAGTTGCATTATGTGTGTGCCAGTTAGGATACCCAAATTTCTTGTGTTTTGTGGTGAAAGGGATACCATATACTTCATTCAATATATGTAGAACGAACACCACGTAACCACTGTCATGCCTCATACCTTCGCGTATATTCCTGCTGCAGGAGCCTAAGACTTATTAACCTTAGACTAAAGCACATATAAGAAGCTTAGAAAAATTTTCCTTTAGGGATGCCAAAGCATATATGGTTAACACATTTTTAGATTATCTTGATAAAATCCTTGTCTTTGTAATTATAAACAAAATGATGGATCTATTAATAAAAGCTTAAAATCCGCTACCCATAAGAGAACTTATCGATGAGACTTTTCTTTGACATGGCCGAAATAAGAAATGAAGATCTTATGGAAAATCACCTTTTCTAATAAATTCACATAAGAAATGGATTTATCAAAGTAAAAGTCTCAAATGAGAGTCTTAGGTTTTCCATCACATGAATTGCCTCCTAATAGTAATAATTGTAAACTAAAAAACCTAGGAAAAGAGACTCACATTGAACATGTGTTTGGTGGTAGTGTGAGGATCCGCTAAAAATTAAGGTAGAAGCTTCATCGAACAGACTAGTTATGCACTCTAAAGCATTTTTCTTTGACATTTGAATCATTCATTCATTTTGCTGGTTTTCATACTTGGATCAAACAAGTGTAGAAGCCACTGACACAGCTACCTCTAAAGAAACTTCAACTTCAACAGAGTTAGTTACCAACACTCTCAGGGACATGGATGAAGAGAAAGTTAAGGCTCTAATAGGGTCTGAGGTAGCTGAAATCAAAAGCCAAATTGCCCTGGTTCTAAAAATGCTCAAAAACAATGGTGCATCCACTAAACCTATAGAAGGATCATATAGTAACATGAAGAAGAAAGGAAAAGTGGTGACCAAGGAGCAAGATAATGACATGTTTGATGACTTGGGAGAAGAATATTATAGACAATTAAATTTGGACCTAAGCCAGTTCAATCACGATTGAAAAACGCTAATCTAAATTTGGTCCAATTTTAAATGATTAAAGCTAGTTTATAGCTTTGAAATCGGTCAATCTAGTTTTGAAAGGCCTAAAATAAGTTGGTTTGATTTTTAAAGCCCTAAACCTAGTCCAGGTTATTATTTAATGTTTAAAACAAGTTTGATTCAACTTTTAAATACACAATTAAGCCAAACTAGACCTAAAATGTAAAATCATGATGAATTTGCTTAGCCAATTCACCATGGTGTGATGTCCATGGAGAATTGGTAAGCTAATTTGGCATGAACACCCATACATGGCGAATTGGCAATGCCCATTTCGCCATGGATGGCATACCATGGCGAATTGGCATTAGCTAATTCGCCATGGTCCTTTAATCTGGTAGTAACTCTATTTATTAAGTTTTCTAATTAAGATTGAATTTTGTTTGACCATCAGATTAGTGTATTAGGGTTTTTGTTTTAAACTTTCTTTGCACATAAATAGCAACAATTAATAAAATAAAAAGAATGAACAGAGAGACAATGAAATTAACACATAAGCAATAACAAGCAGAAATTAACATCCAACAATTATCCGAGCAATTGGCTGAGCTCATCAAAACCTAAAATTTACTCAGGCAGTAAGGCAGTAACTTGGATCAACAATCTTTCAATTTAGTGTAGCCAACAACGAAGGCTTGTTCCCTATGTTTAACTCATTTAAAATTACAATGATCATTTTTATTATTTCATTCAATGATTTGCAGTTACTTAAAATTCCCATAGAAGTTTTTATTCTTTAATATCATCATACATTATGCTTAATTTCATCTAGTAGTAACCTATATATCCCGGACATATATTTATCTAAATTAATATTCAATAGCCATACGTTTATATAATCATAGTTCCCAAATTTCAATCATCATACCCTAATCTCCAAACCCTAATCCTCAAAAACCCTATTCCTAATCTATAAATCCTAAACCAAAACCTAATCCGTAAAATCCTAATCCTAATATGTAAAACCAAAACATAGACTTCAAACCTTAAAACCCTAATCCTAATCCAAAACCATAAAACCCTAATTTCCAAATTAAAACCCTAAAATCCTAATTTCCATACCAAAACACTAGTTTTCTATCCAAAACCATAATTTCACCCAAAAACCATAATTTTCCATCAAAAATCCTAATTTTCCATCGAAAACCCTAATTTGATCCAAAAACCTAATTTCATCCTAAAACCCTAAAATTCATCCAAAAACCCTAATTTTCCATCTAAAACCCTAACTTCATCCTAAAACCCTAATTTAAAATGAAAATCCTAATTTTATGCATTTAATAATTTACTTAAGATTAAAACATAGATTTAATTAATTTGTTCATTTTTATGTTCTTGTGATGAATTGTTTATTGTTATTTTTGCCAATGATAAATGTTTGAATGACTTAAATTACTTTCAGTTAATTATTTAATTTCAATAATATAAGAGGTATGTTTCCATTTTTTGGGCACCTCATTTATTAGTCCAAATGTAATTTAATTTATCTTAAGTTTTGGGATTAATGAAAGTGACGTGTTTCAACCTTTTGGTGGGTGTCTCAATTTATTTATTTTCTTTTGGACATTAGACTTTATTATAAGGGCATGTTTCCATCATGTATGGGTGCCCATTTTTATTTGTTTGTTTGGACATTCTTTGATTTTAATATAACATTTGTTTATTTATTGCATGTAGTGTGGATGATGTTTTAATATGTTAAGAATTTAATAACATTTAGACCTGAAAAGGAGGTTGGTTCCAATGAACTAGGTGTTATGGGGGTGATGGGTTATTCCCACCTTCCCCATACATACCTAACTTTCCAAACCCAATAGAGGTTGGGAATTCCTTAGGAATTGAGTCATCCACTCCTTTTTTTTACTTCCCAGTCTGTCTGGGTGGGGACTTCATTTTCTCTATATTTAGGCCCGCTCATAGTGGCAACTCCAATAGGGATAAGAGAAGTTGATTCTGTTGGACTTTATATTATTTTATTCTTTTCTTTTTATGATATTATCCATTGCATCATTTAGATTTCACTATGTACGTGAGTTAGGACATTCATGTTACTCGTGTTATGTTATGCAAGGGATACCATACTTTCACTTAAGGTATGGAGATCAAGCATGGTATAACCACCCATAGCCTCGTACTTTTGGGTATATACTTGCTATAGGAGCCTAAAATTTTCAACCCAAAGACTAAAGTTTATGTAATTGGCCTAGTTAATTTTCTTACATTTTTACCTGAATGCTTATTGTTTTATTATTATTTGTATATCTTGGTTTGAACCATGGCCTATTTCTTTTGTTCTTTTTCTACTATGACCTAATTATATTGCAAGCCCATAATAATTTTATTCTTTTAAAGCCCAAAAGACCAAAATTATTTGAAAACTCTTTTTCAAGATGGTCTTTGGACATAAAGTCTCTTTAAGATGGGTCAAAAATATTTTTTTCCTCATGGCCCAAGATCAAAGCCCAAATTCATTTTTAAACAAAACTTTTTCAATGAGATTTATAAACAATTTGTAAAAACTCTTCTTAAATAGGCTCACAACAAAATATGTCAATTATGGAATATTAAAATTAATTGCGGGCCTGATTTATACCAAGACTTATTGATCATGAGCTTACTTTGTGGCATGAATCATTAGTTGCTTTTCCAAATGGGAAATCTATTTATGATAAACCTTTTAATTTAGTTTTAATCCAATATAGTATAAAATCTATCTTTTTTGTTAGTCCAATTGATTAAGACTTAATTAATTGAAATTATCATGGACTGACTTGTAAGTTTAAAAATACAATTATTGGTTAAACCGTCCGAGTGAATTTTTCAAAAAACAAGGTATCCCATGTTGATCTTTTGTTAACCATATACATAGGAAAAGAGACTCACCATTCGTGTGCAGAAGATATAAGGTTGGAAGGAACGTCTTATATATCTTTATTTATATGTTACTTGTGCATCCATGAATACATGCATGCATGCATTGCATTACATGTCATTAATCTATTCTAGCTCACAGCCGTACAGTAGTTCATGAGCTTATGACAATTCGACGTACGCCAGTGACATAGAATCCAGTAATGACTTAGTCAACTTTTTGCCAAAAGCAATGGAAACTAAACAGATTCAAAAGATGGCAGATGATGCCCTCAATACCAAGATGAAAGAAATAAAGGGGGGGTCATAATTGAAATCATGAAAAATCAATTGGTTGCACTATTATGGAATACTGTTGAAGTATATGCAAGTACTAAGAAGCATAAAAATAAGGGAAAGGCCAAGGCTGGTGAGGTAGCCTTTGATGATGAAAAAATTGTAGTTGATGATGATGATAACTTAGCTCAATACTTCCAAGATCCTCAAGAAAAAAGAAAGAACCGAAGGTAGTGGAAAAATCAACTGTGGAAAAGACTAAAACTTCATATGTGGAAAAGATGATTGTTGATTTAGAGAAGAAGTTTGAAGAGATGCTAAAAACTAAAGAGATGTCATAGGTGGAAAAATTGTTTAAACAAGATGAAGAAGTCCCTTACAAGTTCAAGATGCCCTTATTTGCTAAGTTCAATGGAATTGGGAATCCTCATCTTTATGTCAAGTAATACATCACTGTTATATAGTCTACCTGAGCTATTAAAGCTCAAACTCTAAGGTACTTCATGCTCTCATTAGATCCTATTGTGCATTAATAGTTCAACACCTTAGAGGATAGTACTAAAAAAAATTAGGATTCATTGTATATGCCCTTCATCCAGCAATATACGTATAATGCCAGGTTGGAAGTCACTTTGATGGAGTTTGAGTAAATCATGCAAAAAAAATGATAATTTTTTGACTATATAAAGAGGTGGAGAAACAAAGCTGCATTGCTAAAGAAAAAGGCTAGGTGAGTTAGATCAAATTTGGATGATCATAAGTGGACTGCTGCTTAATCTTCATGAAAAGATGTCCACACCCTTATCAGGGATTTTAAAGACCTTCTCCAAGCTGGATTGTAAATAGTATAATGGAAAAGGGAAAAGAATCATTTTTCTACAAGAAGGAATGAGAAAGGGAACTATTAGTCTAGCAATCAAAGCATACAAAAGGTGGTTGATGTTAATGCAACTGGCCAAATAGGTAGGAGGCAATTTTTAGAGTTAGGAAAACCATTGTCCTATGTTTTCAATAAACTATGAAAAGAGATGGCTATTAGAGTCATTGACTCCCCGACCTTTGCCAAATCCTCTACATCCCATTTTTTATGCTAAAAATTTGAGATAAAAAATTTGATTAATAGTGGGAAGTTACCCGAACCTAACAAGCCTAGCATGGAGGACAATCTACTGCCAAGGTTCAATAGAGTATCACCACCATGAACTTTTATGATCAGAGGAGGCTTGAATAATAGGTTTGTTTTGTCCTCTTTCCAAGATGTAGGTGGGGAGGCAACTAAATAAGAAGAGATGCTTAACAAGAATAAGCCAGTTGTGATGAAAAGGGATGAAGTGGCCATCTATGTTGTGAATGCATTTTAGGATTCAATCAATAATGATGATGATTCAAAGCACAAGAAGGAAGAGTGGACCTGGTCCGAGCCTGAAGAGGATAAAGTGATCAATACTCACTATATTAAGCCTTGTACGAGGCCTCCGCCAAAAGAAGTAGAGTCGATAAGGGAAAGGAAGTTGAAACTAGGGATAAAGAAGAGGAAGATGATGTTGTCCTTAAGCAGTTGAAGAGAACTCAACCTAATATTAGCATTTGGGATTTACTATGTTACATCTAAAATGTAAAAAGTAACTATGGCAAAAGCAGTGGCAAGCATGTAGATTTCCATTTCTGCGACACCCGATGAACTGATCCACTTTATGGGGGTAAACAAGGATGAAGAAGTAAAGAAGAGTGACGATGCTCAGAAGAAGAACAAGGTTGATGTGGGAATGGTTTCATTTTTGGATGTTGATCTACCAGAGGAGGGGAGAGATCACATTCACCCACTCTTTACCAAGATAGAGGTTAAAGGAAAAAGAACCCCATGTGTCATGGTCAATGGTGGATCTGCCATGAATGTGTGCCTACTCAAGATCTTATCAAAGTTAGCTATGTCAACAAGGGATCTAAGCCCAACAAAAGTGACAATTAGGGCTTATGATAAAAGTAAAGGGCATGCCAAAACTGTTGTGAAGGTTAGCCCTATTGAATCCATGGTAGAGTTTATGGTCATAGATATACCTGTCACCTTCGCACTACTGTTGGGATGACCCTAGATTCATCCTCTTCATGGATTTCCTTCTACACTCCATTATAATATCAAGTTCCCAAATGGGGCTGAGATAGTGATTATCGAGGCTGAGGACAATGAAGTGGTAAATGCTCTGATGATTGAGAGGCCTCTCAATGAATTTCAAGTGGCTGTTATTTCTGATGATGAGATAGTGGGCGGCAGGATTTTGGCTATGATTAAGAAAATGAATTACCTACCTGGCACTGGCCTTGGGAAATGAAAGACAGGTGTGACAGAGCATTTCAAGACTCAAACTCCAATAAAGGGTTGGGATATGATGAATCCGATGAAGGTGTTCTACTGAAAAAGTATGAGAAAATGAGTTTCCCTCCTCTTGAAGAGATTGTTTTCAAAGCTCCAGATATGGGATCACTCCAAGGAAAGTCGAAGCTAATCATGTTCATGGGAAAGATGATTCCAGGCTTTGAGATCTTTGCTAATGTTGCTGAACTGATGGAACAAATGAAGAAAAAGCTTATCCTTCTAGTTTATAAAGAACCTAGTCCATAAGAGAAGAAGAAAGTTAATCTGAAGATCCATAAGACTCCATAGGAGATTGCTTCTCTAATTAAATAACAATTTGAAAGTCTTTTAGTTTATGATTATGAAAGCAATGACTCTTATTTTTATTTTAATTTGTATGTTTTGTATGAGGATGATGATGTTTTTTTTTTCCAAAATGAATGCAATAAAGTCTGATTTTGCTTACTTATGTGATGTTTTTCCTGATGGTTGCATATATTTAAGTAGTGTTTATATGATCATTTTTAATATTAACTCTGTTGACACACAATAATTAAATTTGGAAACAAACGACAATCCTAAAAACATTAGCATGGCATCCGACATTACTCCTGAAGAGAAAGATATTGGAAAACATATTCAAGAATTATGAAGAAGGCTTTACTTGGTCTTATGAGGATATGCCTTGAATTGATCTAGACATAGTTGAACAGATGATTCCCACTTACACTCAAATGAAACCTATTAAGCAAAAGCTCAGGCGGTTAAGGCCGAAATGGGTAGAACTGATTAAAGAAGAACTGATCGTGCGCTTGCCGGGAGTGTGAAAGTGCGCTGGCAAAAAAATTGTTACGGGTGCTGCTGGCTTGGGAGCAGGCCACATGCCAGTTCACCGTAGGATTTTCATGACGCGAATTGGCCCAAGCCAATTCGTCGCCCGCAATGAAAAATTTTCATCGCCGATTCTTTCGTCGTTGATTTTTAGTTATTTATTATTTTTATCCTTTTTATTGTTATCTTTTTTTATTTTATTAAAAATAAATATTATAAGTAATAAATATTATTAAAATAAATATTATTTAATTAAAATACCACAAAAATTATTTTGGACCGTTTAAAAATATCAGACTGGACTGGGTCAAAAATTAAGGGTCTACAATTTGCCCCCTACTTGAGCCATCTGAGACTACATCAAAAGAGAGTGAAAAGTAATGCAATTTTTCACTGGGTTTAGAGCCATACTGGACTCCTTACCCAAGGTTGGTTTGAGTTCTAGACTAAAAAATAATTTTGGTTTTGGACCCAAGGTGAATTTAGGATTTGGGTTCTGGACCCGAGACTGAGTTTGACTGACCTTTTATCAGTTGAGAATTCTAGCTGCTCCGGCTATTCTATTCTTTAAAGGATTGTGGGTCTTCACCCTCAAATTGATCTTCATCGTTGGACCTTGGATCTTCATCCTTAGCATCGAATCTTTACCTTTAAAAATGGATCTTCATCCTTGGAGATCAGGCCTTCACCCTTGTAAATGGATCTTCATCCTTGGAGATTAAGTCTTCACCCTTGAAAATGGATCTTCATCCTTTGGATGTCGGGTCTTCACCCTTGAAATTGGATCTTCATCCTTTTAGCTGGATCTTCATCCTTGGCATCGGGTCTTCACCATTGAAAATGGATCTTCATCCTTTGGTCTTCGGGTCTTCACCCTTTGAAATTGGATCTTCATCCTTGGAATCAGGTCTTCACCTTTAAAAATGGATCTTCATCCTTGGAAATCAGGTCTTCACTCTTGAAAGTGGATCTTCATCCTTTAAGCTAGATTTTCATCCTTGGATTTGGGTCTTCATACTTTAATAGATCTTCATCCTTGGAAATCAGGTCCATACCCTTGAAAGTGGATCTTCATCCTTTAAGCTGGATCTTCATCCTTGGAAATTGGGTCTTCACCCTTGAAAGTGGATCTTCATCCATTAAGTTGGATCTTCATCCTTGGTAGGGTCATCGCTCTTTAAACTGGATCTTCATCCTTGGAAATCAGGTCTTCACCCTTTAAAATGGATCTTCATCCTTGGAAATTGGGTCTTCACCCTTGAAATTGGATCTTCTTTCTTTAAGTTGGATCTTCATCCTTGGTAGGCTCTTCACCTTTTAAGTTGGATCTTCATCCTTGGCAGGATCTTCACCCTTTAAACTGGATCTTCATCCTTGGAAATCGAGTCTTCACCTTTTAAACTGGATCTTCATACTAGAAGGCTTTGTAAAAAAAATTTATAACAAGAAAATAGGTTTTTTCTTTTCTTTTAAAAAAAAATCAAATATTGACTTTGTCAAATCAATGCCATTGTACCTTAGGACTCAATTTTTAGAATTAACATATCTATAACATGACAACCCTAGTTACCATAATAAACTCAGGAAACATTTCTATTTAAGCAAGAATTGTTGCACTTCAGATAGCACATACACATTACTTGGTCAAAGGTCTCATTTGAGTTTGAATATTGTCTATCTCATATGCATGCTTATCCAAACTATATCCACTAATAGACTCTACCTACTAAGAGAGATCAACAGGACTTTGATAGGCTTGAAATGGGGTCTATAAGGGACATTGGTTAAATGAAGGCCTTTTGTAAGTTGCAGCTGTTGTGACACTATGGCCAAACCCTCACACCATGATTTTTTGTTGAAGCCATGGGCAGTTTGAAACATGAAAAGACAAAGCTTTGAACATTTTTCTTTCTCTTTGATGTTAATCTGGATCTTGATTGGGACAGTCTTTGCCTTTACAAAAAGTTTGATACCCATATTCATCATCATTTTTTCTTTTCCCTTTTCTTTCTTTTTCTCTTCTTACTCCTTTTCTTTGAGCATTTTATCATTTTGTCCTTCTCCCTTGTAGGACTGTTAAGTATAAGACTTTCAAGAACTGGATGAAATTTCTCCTTTTTCTCTGATTTTGATTGAATCTTTAGTTGGGTTGGACCAATTCAAGTCAAACTGTCCTTATAAATCAAATGGAAGTCTTTTGCTGCTTTAGGTTAAAGAAAACTCAGTTGGCTTTCTGAACCGTTTTGGATTTTATTTTATTTTATTTTTCTTCTTTTTCTTGTCTTCTTTTTTTCTTTTCTTTTTCTTTTCGTTTTCTTTTCTTTCTTTTTTTCTTTTTTCTCTTTTTTTTTTGTTCTAGCTCTAAAAGAGTTGTCTTATTTGTAGCAACTTGTATTTCTTGTAATGGATGAGTGGAGTGGTATTAATCTGCTTCAGTCCTAACTTTATTAGTGATATTTGGTCTAATTCAGGTGAACCTCAACTACCTTTATCATCTTGAGAACTTCAACTATCCTCATTGTCTTGACTATGCATTCCATTCTTTAACCTTCTTGCCTCTTTACCTTAGTGATCATCAGATTTGTCAAAAGTATAACAACAACTCAAGGTAGGTTGTTGGGATTTGTAAGTCAATGAAAAGAAAGCTAAAATTTTTTGAAGGCTCAAAGGGACAACTAGGGATTGATATTTAATAGGGTAGATACTAGTTGTTGGCTCATCAAACAATGCCTAGATCATTTTTCTCTTAAATAAGCAAAGTTCAATTTTGCCTCAAAAGTCTGTCAAAGCATGTTCTAAGACTGACTAGGACCTAGACAAAGGTCATTATGCAGGAGCCCTCTCTAAATAAGCATGCACAACTCAATGCTATAGAGTAATTCCCTCATCTAGTAAAGTCATTCAAATCATGATGCCTAAACACATTAATTTATGAACATCAAGCTAGATTCCTCATTAGTTGAGCACCAAAATGAGCAAAGACTAACAAAATTTTTGATAAAAGTAATTTATTTCAAGCAAATTTAAATTTGAAAGACACAATTGTTCCAATTAAATATTAAAGAAAGCAAAATAATTAGAGCAAGACTCCAAGCTAAGAGAAGTTTGTTAAATAAAATTTCTCCCCATTCCACGTTTTAATACCTCCATCTTGAAAAAAGGATAAGACAAAATATTCCTCAAATCCTTTTCCTGCATGAAAGTTGCTGGTGGTGGCACTCTGTTGAACCTAGGCAAAGGAATGCTTTTGGCATTGGGTTTATCCGGCTCAGGCAGCTTACCATTGTCCATTAGATCTTGGATCTCATGCTTCAAATAGGTACATCTATCGGTCTCATGTCCTTAAGTCTGATGAAATTAATAAAAAGCCTTAGTATCAAATTTTGGGGATAAAGGATTAGACAAAGGACGAGGAGTCAAGGGTTGTAACAATCCCTTCTTTTGTAGCTTATTGAGAACCCAAGACAGCGACTTCCCTAATTTCAAAACTGCGTCATTCCTCCTTGACTAGTGGCATTAACATCAACTTCTTTTTTTGTGCTTTGATTACCCGACTGGTAGTTCCCTTTCTCATTCCTTCTTATTGAAAAGCGACTCTTCTCCCTTTCCCATTCTTCAATTTGTAGACCAGCTTGGAGAAGATCTTTGAAATCCCTTATAAGGGTGTGAGACAGCCTCTCATGAAGGTTAGGCAGGATACCTCTAACTATCATTATGATATGATATGATTCATCGGGCCTCTTTTTGAGCAAAGATGCCTTGTTCCTCCATCTCTTCACATACTCCATAAAATTCTCATTTGGTTTTTGCCTAATGGTTTCCACCTCCATCAAGGTAACTTCTAGCTTGAAATTGTACCCATATTACTGAATGAAAGCCTCATACAACATTTCCCAATCTTTTTGAGTACTTTCTTCTAAGGTGTTGAACCAATTTTGGACAATGGTCCAATGAGAGCATGAAATATCTTAGATTTTGAGCCTTAGTAGCTCTAGCAAACTGCATAGCAGTGATGTACTGCTTTACATGGAGATAAGGGTTTCCAGTACCATTGTACCTAGTGAAGGAAGGCATCTTGAACTTATAAGGGACCTCCTCATCTTGTTCAAATAGTTTGTCAATCTCGGACATCTCTTCGATTTTTAGTTTCTTCTCAAATTTCTTTTCTAAATCAATAATCATCTTCTCAACATCAGAATTTTTAGCCTTTTAAAAAGTTGTCTTCTCAACAACCTTCGACTCCTTTTTGTCTTGATGATCTTGGAAGTATTAAGCCCAGTCGTCATCATCATCAATGACTACCATGTCATAATCAAAAGCCACTTCACCAACCATAGGCTTCCTTTTGTCCTTTGGCCTCTTGGTGCTAGCAGATGCTTCAACATTGTTCCCTAAAATTGCAGTCAATTGATTCTTCATGGTCTTGGCCAGGGCCTTCTTTATTTCATCCATCATGGCATTGAGGGCACATCAACCATTCTTTGAATTTGTTCAGGTTCCATTGCTTTTGGTGAGAAACTAATTGAATTGTCGTTGGATTCTTTGTCACTGGTGTAGGTTGGATTGTCATAGGCTTTTGAACTTCATTTGTAATCCAGGGCTGTGAGCCAGAGAGGATTTGTAACACCCCTATACCCTATATATGCACACTACACACTACTACATCTGCAATATACGTATACCGGATACAAGAGTGTTAAAGTTTATATATTAAAACAAACCCATCTTTCTTCTTCACAAACAATATAGAAAAATTAAAGCATTTAATTTGTAATTATAAAACAAAAAAAATAGATAAAATGTTTATTGGTTAAGCAGCGGTAATAACATCATAAGAAACCTTCAAATTATATTATAGAGTATAATAGACAAAACGTTCATTTGATACGCAGCGGAAATATAGTGGTATTTACAATTATATATACATCAAAAATCCATATTTACAAAATATAAAGTATATACATGTTTGGCAGTACATCTCTGGTCTTTAAGCCCACTTTCAACACTTAAAAATCTAGACTCAACTCGGTCTAGATGAACTCTCTGGTTCCACCCTGTCACCTGCGCGATGAACCACAATCGCGCTAAGCCTACGGCCTAGTGGTACAAACTACAATAATATTATGCTTCAATGTAATGCCAATGTCACACAATCAAATTTTATAAACAATTCAAAAGAATATTATATTTCAAAACCTTACATTAACCAATAACTTATCAAAACATTCATGAAGTAATACTCACAATTTCCACATCCATAAACATATTACACATCATGTTGTATTTTCATAGTTTCATTACTCAACATAGCTTCCCAAGCCACATTCATTTTCAGTAAGTTACTTATGTATTATAATCATCTCATAACATTATATCTCACTCCATAGTTCATATTAAAGCAAAGACAAACATGGGCCCAAACGATACTAATATGCCATTCAACTTTCAGAGTTAATGCTTTGGTTTAATTATCACATTTATCATTATCATTATCCCAACTAGGCTTCAAGGATTAGGCTCAACCAAGCTTCAAGGGGAACAAAGCATGCTAAGTATCAACCCAACTTGGCTTCAAGAAAGGGTTGTAACATCTCAATTAGGCTTCAAGGACTAGACCCAACCAAGCTTCAAGGGGAGTTAAGCATGCTAGACTTCAACCCAACTTGGCTTCAAGGATCAAGCCCAACCTAACTTCATGAGATTGTTACTATTAGGCATGCCACCAACAACAAAACTCTGAAAATGGAATAACACATTAGACACACAATTCATTCATTATTTCATTATCAATTTCATTCTCATTTTCTCATCATCATTTAGGAAAACATGCCCCACTTATTTTATTTGAATCATTATAGCCAACCACAATGGCATTACATCTCATCATATCTCAAGTCACATTAAAGCAATTCATCATTAAAATATTCATCATATCCAATTGCATTGCACATACATATGAATGATCATTATATCTTTCACATTATACAAATCATAACATTAATCAAATTGTATTAACATTATAGTAAATTACTTAACACATTTACAACCAAATGTGTTAAGTCTCAAAATCATATAAGTTTGTACTTACCTCAAGAACAACTCACACCAATCTATACCCTTCCTCTTCCAAGAATTCTTCACCACTTGAATTAGGGCAACTTAACTTTTTCACAACCTAATTCAAAAAAAATAATACACATAAATCTCCAATACAATTATACACCTATTAATCTTATACTAGACCCATAGATCATAAACTACAAGCCAACATCTCTCTATAGGACCCCACGGTCGTGGCCTCCCAACCCCCACGGGCGTGGGTTAGCAAATGGATCTGCCTCCCTTTCTCCATGGCTTCCAATGGCCAAGGTCGTGGCAGCCAAGGGCCACGGGCGTGGCATCCAAAATGCTTTTGTTTTGGACCAAACTGATGTATTCTATGCTTCTAACTTCATTAAACACCAATATCATGAAGATCTACAAGAATAATTAATCAAACTCAACATCTACAACAATAATCACCAATTCACAACCCTAACACAAACACAACTCATACACTCAACACCAACATCAACCTAACTCCTTATTTCAATTCAAATCCAAAACTCTCAAACACATCACAATCAAACACACTCTTACTATCAACAACAATCTATCAAACTCAAATACAACTTCTAATAAAACAAAAGGAATTAAGAGGGAACTTACCAAAAATGATGAAACTTCTTGGATTTCCAACTTAATTACTTGAAATCTCCTTTAATTTTGATCTTGGAAAATCAAAACTCTCTCTTGCTCTCTTGCTTTGGAAGGAACCAGCCAAGAAAGGAAAAGAAGAAGAGAAGAAGAAAAATGAGAAGCAAAGTCACATACTCAATCTCTTTAAACCTCCACCAAGAAAAAATAATATTAAAATAATCAATTATTTTCCTCTTCCACTCATATTAAATTTCCTTTTAATTATTTAATTAAATTTAAAATAATTATTTTATCTTCTTTTGACTTCCATTCTTGACTTGTATATGTTGTATATATTACCATATATACAACATATACCCTCTTCCCTTTCCAATTAAACACATATACAATTAATCCAAATACAACAATAAATATTCCAAAACTTTTAGGGTGTACTTTGGGATATTACAGGATTAATGATATGAGATGCAAATGTATGTATGCATGTATGCACAAACAACAAACAAACAAAGATAAGTAAAATGTTCCTTCCAACCTTATAACTTCTAGACACGAATGGCAAGTCTCTTTTCCTAGGTATATGGTTAACAAAAATACCAACATAGGATATTTTATTTTTGAAAAGTTCTCTCGGACGTTTCAACCAGTAGTTATATTTTAAAAATGGAAATTAGTTCATGATAAGTTCCACTAATTAGGTTTTAATCCATTCAACCAACTAAAGTAGCTTTTATGATATATTGGATTAAAACTAAATTTAGAGGTTTATTATAAATAGATTTCTCACTTGAAAAAGTAACTAATGATTCATGCCAAAAATAAGCTCATGATTAATAATTCTTAGTATAAACTAGGCTCATAATTAATTTTTGGTATTTCCATAATTGACCTAAATAATTTGTAAGCTCTTTGAAAAGGTTATGAAAATAATTTTATTTCTAAGCCCATTGGAAAAAGATTTTAGAAAAAATGAATTTTGGGCTTTGTACTTGGGTCATGAGACAAGAATTTTTTATTTGTTTTTAGAAAAGTTTTATGTCCAAAGAACATTTTAAAAAGTTTTGAAAATAGCTTTGGTCTTTTGGACTTTAAAGAAAAATTTATTTTGAGCTTATAATGTACTTAGGTCATATTAGAAAAAGAACAAACCAAATAAGCCATGATTTAAACCATGATAAATTAACTATAGTCGAAGAACAAGCATTTAGGGTAAAAATCTATAGAAAGTAACTAGGCCAATTACATGAGCTTTACTCTTTGGGTTAAAAGGCTTAGGTCCCATAGCAAGTATATATAAAAAGGTACAAGGTTATGAGTGGTTATGCCATGCTCGATCTCCATACCTTGAGTGAAAGTATGGTATCTCTTATATAACACAACACGGATAACACGGGCATCTTAACTCACACACACGATGTAATCTAATATGATGCAATGGATAATATCATGATAAGAAAGAATAGAATAATATAAAGACTAACGAAATCAACTTCTCTTATCTCTAGTGGAGTCGCCACTATGAGCGAGGATGTTTGCCCCCACTCCCGATGGAATGGTTCTTGCGACTTCGACACTGTTTAGGCTCGGAGCCTTTGAGAATACGGGCCTAAGCCAGGAGAAAATAGAGTTGCCACTCGGACTGGCCGGGAAAGAAGAAAGGGGTGGATGACTCAATTCCTAAGGAATCCCCAACCCTCTAATGGGTTCAGAAAGTTGGGTACATGTTGGGAAGGTGAGAAATGGCCCAGCACTCCCACAACGCCCAGTTCATTAGAATCGGCCTCCTTTGTAGGTCTTAGTATTATAAAATTCTTAAATATAACTATATTATCCATACTACATGCAACAATTAAAATAAAAGCATCATTATATTAAAATCAAAGCAATGTCCAAACAAAATAAATAAATGGACACCCATCAGAGAATGGAACATGTCCTTACATCATTCAAGGTCTAAAACTAAATAGGACACCCACCAAAAGGTGGAAATGTGTCCTTTACATTAATCCCAAAATATAAAAACAATTTAAATTTCATGAAAAATAATTAATGAGGTATCCAATAATGGAAACATACCTCTTACAATGTTTTGAAACCAAAGCAAATCAATAAAAGTAAACAACCATTCATCATAAATAAATCATTCATCTAATTTAAACAAAATAGTAAGTATATAACTTCAGGGTTTAAGTAAATAAGCTTGAAGCTTATGAAATTAAAATAAAATCTTTAGATATTAGAAAGGAACAAGCTACTATGATGATTTGGAAAATAGAATTAATTACGATTTATGGTTTGAATAAATTAGGGTTTGGGTTTTTTATTTTGAATAAAGCTATTGTATTTTGAATAATCATAATAAAGGAAGTTAAACATAAAAACTTATAATAAACAAATAAATATTGTCCCCTTTGACGAGCTCATATGGCGGTCCCGCTAGCTGGTTAGCGGACGAGGGTCAAAGGGGCAACGCCCCTTGCAGGGTCGGGGCCACGCCCTGGAAGATTTTGAAAATTGGCTTTTAGGGTTGTAGGTTTTTGTGTTGAAAATTATGATTTTAGACTTTAAGATTTAGAAAATAGGGTTTCATAATTGGAAGAAACAAGCTACTATAAATCTTAGAAAAATAGATTTGGTTAGGGTTTTAAGAAAATAGATTATTGTTTTATGGTTTTAGAAAACTGTAATTAGAGTTTTAAATTTTAAAAGTTAGTTTTACAGGTATTAAGGTTTTAGGATTTAAAAAAAAATACATTTTATGATTTTAAATAGAGTTTAGATGGTAAACAAAATAATTGATCAAAAAAATATCATCTATTGTTTGTTTAAAAATTTGATCAATTTGAATGATGAAGCTACTATGAACCTAAATAAGTCAATAGAAAATCAAACATCCATTGTTGGTTCTACCGCAACTTGAATTCTGGTTGAGCAATACCAAAGATAGTGTGGGCCGCCTTTGATGGGTTGTATATTGTTTGCTGCCTTTTGATCCTTCAAGCTTGAGATTATAAATTAATTGCCAAAAGAATTTCAATAGTTCCGAGACCAAAAGTCCTCAAAAATTCCCCTCCTTTTTTTGAAAGATCAAAGTCATTTTTTGTGTGTTTTAATGTGGTTTTTATAGGAAAAAATCAAAACCTAATACTAATCGGCTAAGGAAATAAAATCTTTTTAGGAAATAAAATTAAAAACCAAGTAGAATAAGGTTTTGGCAAAATCGTGCACCAGCTGGGCATGCAAAATTGCGCTGGCAAAAAAAAATTGCTGCAGGTGCTACTTGCTTATGCGTGAGCCACAGGCCAGTTCGCAGCAGGATTTCTTGCGGCGAATTGGCCCAAGCCAATTCATACCGATTCTTCCGTCAACGATTTTTATTTATTTATTATTTTTATCCTTTTTATTATTACCTTTTTTATTTTATCAAAAAATAAATATTATAAGTAATAAATATTTTTAAAATAAATATTATTTAATTAAAATACCACAAAAATTATTTTGGACTGTTTAAAAATATCGGACTGGACTAGGTCAAAAATTAAGGGTCTATACTAGGGTTTGTTGAAAACCCAAGAGTCTCCTAACTCTCCTCAAAAAAATAAAGGTCCAAAGTTTCTTCCAATAATTGCCACCCCAATTCATTTGCTTAATGTTAGTATTTATAGGAAAACAAAAAGACCTAATCCTATTTTAATAATGAAATACCAACTGTTTAGGAAAAAAAATAAAAAATTGGGTAAAATAAGGTTTGGTCAAAATATCAGCAGCAGCTTGTTGTCTGCGTTGGCAAAAATTGCTGCGAGGATTGGTCTAGGTGAACTGAGCTAGCGCCTGTGGAAAACTAGGCAAGCCCAACTGTGGTGAATTGGGCACTGCCTAATTCGCCGCTAATATTTGCTACGGCGAATTGGGCAGTGCCCAATTCGCCGCAAACAATTGTTAAGTTGAAGCCCAGTTGGCAGTGCGCTACCGAATGTCGCTCGTTGATCTGTCTGATTTTTTATTATTTTTATTATTTTTATTATTAAAAATAGCTATTAAATATCATAAAGATAAATATTATACCATAAAAATTATTTTATGACTATCATATTGGACTTAGTCAAAAATTAAGGGTCTACAGGCTCCTTCTTGTTGTCTTAAGGATCTTGAAAGTATTAAGCCCAGTTGTCATCATCATCAATGATTAACTTGTCATCGTCAAAAGCTACTTCACAAACTTTAGCCTTTCTCTTATCTTTCTTGGTGCTTGTGAATGCTTCAGCAGTGTTCCAAAACATTGTAGCCATTTGACTCTTCATCATCTCAGCTAGGGCCCTCTTTAATTCTTCCATCATGACTTCAAGGGCATCATCCAACATCTTTTGAATCTGTTCAGGTTCCATTGCTTTTGGTGAGAAGCTAATTGAGTTGCTGCTGGATTCTTCGTCACTAGCGTAGGTCAGATTGTCGTAGGCTTTTTAACTATTGTAATCCAAGGCTATGAGCCAGATAGGATCAATGATATGTTATGCAATGAGTGTATGTATGAATGCACAAACAACAAACAAAGATAATTAAGATGTCCCTTCTAACCTTATAACTTCCACACAGGAATGGTGAGTCTATTTTCCTAGGTATATGGTTAACAAAATACCAACATGGGATATTTTATTCGCCAAAAATTTCTTGGAAAATTTTAACCTATAATTATATTTTCAAACATGGAAATCAGTTCATGATAATTTCCATTAATTAGGCTTTAATCCAACCAATCAACTAAAGCACCTTTTATGCTATATTAGATTAAAACTAAATTAAGAGGTTTATTATAAATAGATTTCTCACTTGAAAATGTAACTAATAATTCATGCCAAAAACAAAGCCTATGATTAATAATTCTTAGTATAAACTAGGCTCATAATTGATTTTTGGTATTTTCATAATTGACCTAAATATTCGTAAGCTCTTTAAAAAGGTTGTGAAAATAATTTTGTTTCTAAGCCCATTGTAAAAATATTTTAGAAAAAATAGATTTTGGGCTTTGTATTTTGGTCATGAGAAAAGAATTTTTGACTTGTTTTGGAAAATTTTTATGTCCACAAACCATTTTGAAAATAGTTTTGGTCTTTTGGATTTAGACGAAAAACTTTTTTGAGCTCACTATGTAATTAGGTCATATTAGAAAAAGAACAAATCAAATAATCCATGATTTAAACTAAGATAAATTAACCATAGTCAAACAACAAGCATTTGGGGTAAAACCTAAGAAAAGTAACTAGGCCTATTACATAAGCTTTAGTCTTTGCGTTGAAAAGCTTAGGTTCCCATAGCATGTATATACCAAAAAGGTAAAAGGCTATGAGTTGTTATGCCATGCTCGATCTCCATACATTCAGTGAAAGTATTGTATCCCTTACATAACACAACACTGATTACGCAAGTGTCCTAACTCACGTACACGATGCAATCTAATATGATGCAATAGATAATATCATGACAAGAAAGAATAGAATAATATAAAGACCAACGGAATCAACTTCTCTTATCTCAGTGGAGTCGCCACTGTGAGCGGGGATTTTTTGGCCCCACTCCCATGTGGAATGGTTCTTACAACTTTAGTACTATTAGGCTCAGGGCCTTAGAGAACATGGGTCTAAACCATGTGAAAATGGAGTCGCCACCCGAATGGTTCTGGAAAAAGAAAGGGGTGGATGACTCGATTCCAAAGGAATCCCCAACCCCCAAATGGGTTCAAAAGGTTTGGTATGTGTGGGGAAGGTGAGAATAACCCAGCACCCCCACAACGCCCGGTTCATTAGAACTTGTAACATCCCGAATCCCAGATTGGTAAGAAATAGACATAGAGGATATGATTTAGGCTTAGAACAAAGGAGTTTAGAACATGACCTATAACTTGAGCTCGAATTTCATCCAAGATAATGACAGAATTAGAGAGTCTCAAAGAAGACTTAATTGTTTATTTTGTGCCTTAGCTAGATGTATAACTTGAAATTACTCAATTTGGAGTTGTACAGAATAAGATATGATGGATTTAGTAGACAATGTGGAAGCTGCCTCAAGACAGCATAGTAGGCTTGAGTTCGAAGGACCGTCAAAAATTAGATATAGCTCGAAGAACTTTTGACACAATGTATCCCCAGATGTCTAGTTTCAGTGGGCATAAGAGTTACTTAATTTGGAGTTGTGAGTAAAAAGATATTAATAAAGAAAGACAGCAAGGTTAGGAAGGGATATCAAAAGGACCTCAGTGAAAATTTCTCAAAAGTTAGGGGAAACTATGTAAACTTCAAAATTTAGTGTCGGAAGTTCTTAATAGTGCCCATATCCGACCCTGGAAGAATATTCTCGAGATTAATCGGGTCATGACCATGGGTTTCAATTTTTCCCAAAAACGCACTGTTTAAAAGCTACAATCGATTAATCGCTGGAGGGTATTTTGATATTTTCACACCCTAGACTATAAAATTACAGCACAAGAAAGTTGAGGGGGTCAAAATATGAATAAAAGGAAGCCTAATGGCTTTCCAAATAAATAGATAAAAGAAGAAGGCAAGTGGACCAATTAAAAGTGGCCATTTTTGCTATAAGGTGTACCAATTGGAAGTCAACATCAATACTATCATATTTTCACCACTTATGGCTGCCATTTGGATCAAAATAAGCTAAGGAAAGAAAATAAAAGCCCTCTCTTACATGGTGAACTTGTCCAAACCATAAGAGAAGGAATAAGGAGGTGATTTTTCCAAAGTTTAAGGCTTTTGGTTGAAGATTTTGGTGACAAACAAGATTATAAGGTAAGAGAAACCTATCTCTAGTTTTAATTTCATGGATTAATGGTTAATTTAAGAGATTGAAATTAGGGTTCATGTATCTAGATTTGGAGAAAATTCAAGAAATAATTA
This sequence comes from Garcia nutans, assembly GCA_947685225.1. Classification (NCBI taxonomy): domain Eukaryota; kingdom Viridiplantae; phylum Streptophyta; class Magnoliopsida; order Malpighiales; family Euphorbiaceae; genus Garcia; species Garcia nutans. The sequence continues at coordinate 43,972,484 of CANTUV010000043.1, forward strand.
TTTGAAGGATTTGATGAAAGAAATAATGGTTTTAAGGTTAGAGGAGATTAGATTGAGGAAAAATTGGCAAGAAATGAATTGGTAGCTTATGTTTTCAAAACATAGGATGTATGTTTAAAGTGTGTATGCTGGAATTCTTGTAGGAAATCAAGAAAAGCTAAAGGAAAAAGAATAAAAAGATCAAAGATGAGCTAAAGAAAGCAAAGGGGAAAAAGGTTTGGTACTTTAACCTTCTGGAATTAGTGATCTCTTTTGCTTTTGCATTTAGATGTGTAATTGCTATAATTGTTCATGTTCTTGAGTTGTGGTGGTTATGTGGTTGAGATCGATGATGATATAGAAGTGTTTGTTGTGTATTGTCTGATTTTGGGGTTGAGGTTATAAGGGAGGTAAATATGGGAGTGCTATGTTGTGTTGTTTTGTTGCAGCCAGCCATGTGTCCTACATTTTTCTTGAAATTCAACCGACATTTAGACTAGTAAAATGATAGAAATAGAACTTGACAAAGAAGACTTAATTGTTCTCCATTAAGTCATTAAACCATAGGCTTTGTAACCAACTCATTTTCATTTGTGCAATGAAAGTTATGATCAAAATAATACCAGGCGTACAAACTGAAAAACTGAGATTCCTCAGTCAGTAACCTGTGAATTGGGACTACATTTAGGTGACCTTAATGACACATTTAGAAGCTGTGAAAGAAGACTTAAATGTACCATTATGTGTTATAAAACCATATAATTTAGCATTTCCTAAATCCCACTTGTATATAAAAAGATATGATTAAAAGAGTATAACTCATGCACACTGGAATTGTGAAACCGGACAGACTGAGATTTGTGCCTTCAGTCCAGGTTTTGGTCCATTTATCTCAGGAATTAGATGCTGTGATAGAAGATATAAATGAACCCTTGCATGTTGGTGAATCATTGGAGTTGGATTCATCTCGATTGGACTTAAAATGTAGAAGTTACACACGAATGAGTGAACCATGCGCAGGCAGACCCTAGCAGACTGCAGGGATGAATTAGAAATTGTTCCAAAATTCACTTGTTTCCTGTTTTAAGCTGAAAATTTTACTGAATATAGCCTTATTTTCTTAGTTTAATTTAAGATAAGAATCGTCTCAATCCGAGTTGCGTAGGTAAAGTTATAAATGAAATAGTATGCATTGTGCAGACTTGAGTAACCAATTGGCCAGGGAAGAGTTCAAGGAGTCATCAAGAATTATGTGTAACAAATTTAAATCTAGAAATTTTACCATAAGGAATCATATGAGTCTAGTTCGAGTGAAAACAAGAATTTTTACATTCGGATTAGTAGAACAAAAGTTATTGGGGAAATAAGATAACAAGGTACATAAGAAACTAAATGCTAGAATTCACTGTTCATTTGGTAAGAAATAAATGAGGTATAATTGAGATAAAATATTCGTTTGGAATAAAATAAATTATCAAAAATATGCTCTTGAAAGCTTGACCAATTAAGAACAAGATAGCATTTTTCATTTTTTTGAAAATCACATCCCAATTGTGTTTTATTTAGATTTTAAAGCCCATCGAGGGATTTTTGCTGTGTTGTAAAACCCTGTGTGGCCTAAAAAGTGCAGTCCCGCCCAAAGGCCCGGAATAAAAACTTTAAACTATAAATTAGTTCTATTGATCTGATTTAAGATAAAAATAGATAGATTCCTAATCACTAGTGGCCTATGAATTTTTAATAAAATAAATTTCGAACCGTCAAAATATTAAACTCGGCAAAGGGTAATAAACATTATTCAATTGGTTAATTTCTTATATGACTTATCCAAACCTTAAAAAATATATGTGAACTTAATGAAAGGAGCATATGAACACACGAATAACCATTCATGCCAAACTACCGAAGGAAAGCATAGGACAAAGATAGTGAATACACACCTTTAATTCATGCATAAGTTATTTAACAAACGGAACTCAAAACAAGAGAGTATTGGGCCTACAATGATAAAGAAATTATAATGCCATAAAATACAAATGCATAACCATCTGATCGGTAATCAACAACAATGTTAGGCAACTAACAGACATAGGATGAGGTACCATCCAATGGCAGTAAATCAATAGAAATGAATAGCATACTTTCTTAAAAGCTTAACAAATAATAGGAGAAATATAATATGAACCTGAGAATGTTTATATTGATGATTGGGTTGGCTGTGCCATATCTGTAACATTGTGTGGTTTGCATCTAATTTCTATTTAGCAGTTAAAGTACCCACTAAGCTATATGCCTAGCGAGTTTAGTTTTCTAAACTCATAGGTTATGGAGTCCAAGCTGACAAATGGGAAGCTACAAAGGAGCACTAGAGTGCGCAACAGGAGGAGAAGTGAGGAGCAAAGCAAAGTTTAGCTTGGCATGTACTGTTAAGGACTTTCAAAATATAATTATAACAATTAAAGAAATGTGTAAATTATTATTATTTGTAATAAAAAGGAAAAAAATTTTATTTAGTGCATGTTCTGTATACCATGTTGCATATACTGTAGCACACTTGGCTCGGCTGAAAATAGTCGGGTTAAGGAGTGTTACAATTTTTGGTATCAGAGCATTGGTTTAGCCGTTCCTGGGCGGTTAACCATAGGAAAGTACGTGCCAATTAGGATACGGAGGAAAGGTAAACGGAGTGAGATAGAAAGATATCAGGTAGAAAGAGGTTAATGCAATGAGTGAATATGATTAACATGAAACAGTAAGCCCTGTACTAGTTAGAAATTGAGAAATATATGACAATTGGAATAGACGGTCAATAAGAAATGATAAAAAGTAGACCGAAAGGTGCATATATATACAGATACATAGTATGATAGAAAGAAATTAGATAGTGGCAGACATTCAGAAGGTTAAAAAGAATGAACAGTAAGTTAAGAATAGAAACCAAAAATTTATATGAGCAAGATAAATACACATAAGGGCAAAAACAAGTATGTTAAAAACCGAAATATATGCAATAAATGTTAAGGCAATTATGAGAGGTAAGTAGTAAAAGCACCGAAAGAATAATAACAAATAGAATACCGATCATAATAGAAGAGTCTAAAATTGAAAGAGTGAAGAATAATAGTACGGCAAGAAAAAAAATCATAGAAAATAAATTTGAGAACTAAGAAAAGGAAGCAAAACTAGTTAGATTCTCCAGGATTAATGCTTTACCTGGTTGAAATCATGTGTTCCTTATATAATGAACTATTTAAACTTGTGTTGGAAATGTTTGGTAATGTGTTCTGACAACTTGCGAATTTTTTTTGTGCCTATGTGTGCATTGATATGAATGTGATTCAATCATGTTAAATGAGTTTGATTACTATGCCAATATTATGTGATTGACTTATTATGGGAATGTTATGTTGCTGAATTGAAAATAAAGCTAAATGAAATAATGTAGTAAGAAAGTTAGAGGAATTAAAAGTATGAATTTAGATTTTAAAAGAGATTTTAAAATAAGTGAATACCAAAAATCAGAAAGTACAAAATTGATTAGAATGGACATAAGAAGAGCTAACAAACAAAATAAGATATAGATATGTATGATAAGGAATCATTAATCTGAGATCATAAATCGAGTATAAAAGACAAAAGAAATAGACATCAAAGGTTATAAGATAAAATTTGATTTGAATTTAAGAAGCTAATACTAAAAGTCCAGAGATACACGAACAATTTGAAATAAGCATAAGGATAGGCATAGAAATCAGGGAGTAACGATATAAATTACGAATGTGTCATAATAGTTAGATACACTAAAGAAGAAAGATATAGTATGAAATATATAAGAAAATAAATAAACATAAGTTGTCATTAAAGAAAAGTTTATAATGAAGAGACATAAAGTTATTTGGAAATCATTACCACAAGAAGAACACAAAGGCATTCGATAAACAATAATGCAAAATCAATACGTGTTACAGAGATTAATCATTCTGAAAAAGGTAGACTAATTCAAAACTGACAACAAGGAAGGAGTTATTGAAAAAGAGCTATAGGTCATCTCGAAATGATTATTGATGGAATAACACAAAAGTGTAAAATATGACATACTGAAAGAAATTCAAAATACACCAAAGGAAGTGTAAATTTTTTAATAATCACATTATAAGTCAATAATGATAAATAAAGCTATGAATGATTGGACCCGGAAATCAATGTACATGTGATATATCATAAATTGTACAAAGCATATCCATGTGAGACATACCGAACACGGTGCACATAATATCTATACTTATGTGAGACATACTGAGTACTATACATACAATATTTAAATGTCTTCACATAAAACGTAACATATACTGTACAAATAGAAAGACATACCATACATACATAAAGACGTGCTAAATAATACATATGCAGAAAGAGAATAAAGAGATGAAACAGTGGAAAGCCTGATACTTGAAAAATATAAGGCTTATAAAGTATAGCACTGGGGAAATAAATAATATGACAGTATGAGTGAATAAAAATGCCAATGAGCCTGTATATGCCACTGAGCATTGTGAATGAGCTAAGAAATGGCTCGAGATATGATATGGTGACATCCATGCAGTTGTGAATACATATGAAACATATGGCAATCCGTGCATATAGAAAGCAGGAAAGAATGAAGGAAAGAGAATAAAATATTAGAAAGACAAGCTTACCTTGGTAATTCAGATTGAATCAGAGTTGGGATGAGTGTATTTATATGGCATTAACATTTATACTCAATGGTGAGGGCCATTGGGGCCAGTGGTGAGGGCCAATGGTTTGATATTTATCTGGCACCGATATATATACTCAGTGGTGAGGGCCATTGGTTTGATGAAAAAAAGTGGTGAGGGCCACTCCTGTGATATGATGGCAGTGATATGAACTCAGTGGTGAGGGCCACTGGTCCAATGGTGAGGGCCATTGGTTGATTGTAGAGTGGTGAGGGCCACTCCTGTGATATGAAAATGGTGGTGAGGGCCACCTGTGCCATGGAAATGAAACGGTGGTGAGGGCCACCCGTGCCATGCTGGTTCCATATGGTATTGCCTCATCCCACTTTGATTCTACTGTTATTACCTTGAGGAGCTAAGTAAGAAAAATATGTGATAATATACAGATGAAAAAAAAAGCGTATATGAACATAAACAGAAAGTGAATTGAAACATATTCGAAAAAGAAAGGAAAGAAAGTGTTTGAAATGTAATAAAAAAAGGAAAGATGTTCTCACCTTATGTTGGGATCAGCCGTAACCAACATAAAGCGAGACACGTAATGAAATAAATAGTACTTCGAGAATAATGGTATCATGGACTGATCACCCATGAGCTATTATTTGAGATGTATATATGATAACACAAGGAAAGTTAGATGAGTCAATACTTAAGGAATGCCACCACACTGCACGAATATACATAGGACATACAAATTCAGTAAGAAGTAAATAAAGAATAACCACAATGCAAAGAGAAGGAAGCTTAGAAATGAATACATTGGAAAGTGAAAAATGTACAAGAAGGAATGAGAAAGAACAAACATGAATCAAAGTTGAAGGAAATACAAGAGAGTAATAGTGATGCTTCAAATGAGAAATCTTGACAAAAGTCAAAGCATGTTGAACCACATAATAGTCTATTGGACAATCTTGTAGAATAATAAATAGCAAGTGAGTAGAGATGGGAAGAAAACAGAATATAAAAGGTAAAACATGTTGAATCTTAAAATAGTTAATCCCAGTAAATGAATAAGTGTCAAAATAAGCCAATGAGTAAACAATATAGAGAGATGACAAAGAGCAATCAAGTGAATAAGGTGAAAGAGTGGCAAAAGCAATAGACAGTAGTTAAAGAACATCAAGTATATAGAATGAGTAAGATTCGGGGCAAAGCGTAAATTAAGGTGGATAGAATTGTAACATCCCGAATCCCAGATTAGTAAGAAACAGACATAGAGGATATCATTTAGGCTTAGAACAAAGGAGTTTATAACATGACCTATAACTTGAGCTCGAATTTCATCCAAGTTAATGATAGAATTAGATAGTCTCAAAAAGACTTAATTGTTTATTTGTGTCTTAGCTAGATGTATAACTTGAAATTAAACAATTTGGAGTTGTACAAAATAAGATATGATGGATTTAGTAGACAATGTGCAAGCTGCCTCAGGACAGCATAGTAGGCTTGACTTCGAAGGGCTATCAAAAATCAGATATAGCTTGGATCGACCTAAAATTTTGATACAATGTAGCCCCTGATGTCTAGTTTCAGTGGGCATAAGAATTACTTAATTTGGAGTTGTGAGTAAAAAGATATTAATAAAGAAAGACAGCAAGGTAAGGAAGGGATATCAAAAGGACCTAAGTGAAAATTTCTCAAAAGTTAGGGGCAACAATGTAAACTTCAAAATTTAGTGTCAGAATTTCTTAATAGTGCACATATCCGACCTCGGAAGAATATTCTTGAGATTAATTGGGTTATAACAGTGGGTTTCAATTTTTCCCGAAAACGCACGGTTTAAAAGTTATAATCGATTAATCGCTGGAGGGTATTTTGATATTTTCACACCCTAGACTATAAAATTACAGCACAAGAAAGTTGAGGGGGGTCAAAATATGAATAAAAGGAAGCCTAATGGCTTGCCAAATAAATAGATAAAAGAAGAAGGCAAGTGGACCAATTAAAAGTGGCCATTTTTGCTATAAGGTGTACCAATTGGAAGTCAACATCTATACCAACATATTTTCACCACTTATGGCTGCCATTTGGATCAAAATAAGCTAAGGAAAGAAAATAAAAGCCCTCTCTTACATGGTGAACTCGTCCAAACCATAAGAGAAGGAAGCAGGAGGTGATTTTTCCAAAGTTTAAGGCTTTTGGTTGAAGATTTTGGTGACAAACAAGATTATAAGGTAAGAGAAACCTATCTCTAGTTTTAATTTCATGGATTAATGGTTAATTTAAGAGATTGAAATTAGGGTTCATGTGGCTAGATTTGGAGAAAATTGAAGAAATAATTATTTGAAGGATTTGATGAAAGAAATAATGGTTTTAAGGTTAGAGGAGATTAGATTGAGGAAAAATTGGCAAGAAATGAATTGGTAGCTTATGTTTTCAAACCATAGGATGTATGTTTAAAGTGTGTATGCTGGAATTCTTGTAGGAAATCAAGAAAAGCTAAAGGAAAAAGAATAAAAAGATCAAAGATGAGCTAAGGAAAGCAAAGGGGAAAAAGGTTTTGTACTTTAACCTTCTTGAATTAGTGATCTCTTTTGCCTTTGCATTTGGATGTGTAATTGCTATAATTGTTCATGTGCTTGAGGTGTGGTGATTATGTGGTTGAGATCGATGATGATATAGAAGTGTTTGTTGTGTATTGATTGATTTTGGGGTTGAGGTTATAAGGGAGGTAAATATGGGAGTGCTATGTTGTGTTTTTTTGTTGCAGCCAGCCATGTGTCCTGCATTTTTCTGGAACTTCAACTGAAATTTAGACTAGCAAAATGATAGAACTAGAACTTGTCAAAAAATACTTAATTTTTCTCCATTAATTCATTAAACCATAGGCTTTTTAACCAACTCATTTTCATGTGTGGAATGAAAGTTATGATCAAAATGATACCAGGCGTACAAACTGAAAAACTGAGATTCCTCAGTCTGTAACCTGTGACTTGGGACTACGTTTAGGTGACCTTAATGACACATTTAGAAGCTGTGAAAGAAGAGTTAAATGTAACCTTATGTGTTATAAAACCATATAATTTCGAATTTCCTAAATCCCTCTTGTATATAAAAAGATATGATCAAAAGAGTATAACTCATGCACACTGGAATTGTGAAACCGGACTGACTGAGATTTGTGCCTTGAGTCCAGGTTTTGGTCCATTTACCTCAGGAATTACATGTTGTGATAGAAGATATTAATGAACCCTTGTATGTTGGTGAATCATAGGAGTTTGATTCATCTCGATTGGACTTAAAAGGTAGAAGTTACACACGAATGAGCGAACCATGCGCAGGCAGACCCTAGCAGACTGCAGGGCTGAATTAGAAATTGTGCCAAAAATCACTTGTTGTCCTTTTTAAGCTGAAATTTTTATTTAATATAGCCTTATGTGTCTATTTTAATTTAAGATAAGAATCGTCTCAATCCGAGTTTCGTAGGTAAAGTTATAAATGAAATAGTACACTTTGCGCATACTTGAGTAACCAATTGGCCAGGGAAGAGTTGAAGGAGTCATCAAGAATTATGTGTAACAAATTTAAATCTAGAAATTTAACCATAAGGACTCATATGAGTCTAGTTCGACTGAAAACAAGAATTTTTACATTCGGATTAGTAGAACAAAAGTTATTGGGGAAATAAGATAACAAGGTACATAAGAAACTAAATGCTAGAATTCACTGTTCATTTGGTAAGAAATAAATGAGGTATAATTGAGATAAAATATTCGTTTGGAATGAAATAAATTATCAAAAATATGCTCTTGAAAGCTTGACCAATTAAGAACAAGATAGCATTTTTCATTTTTTTGAAAATCACATCACAATTGTGTTTTATTTAGATTTTAAAGCCCACCGAGGGATTTTTGCAGTGTTGTAAAACCCGGTGTGGCCTAAAAAGTGCAGTCCGGCCCAAAGGCCCGGAATAAAAATTTTGAACTACAAATTAGTTCTATTGAGCTGATTTAGGATAAAAATAGATAGAATCCTAATCACTGGTGGCCTATGAATTTTTAATAAAATAAATTTCGAACCGTCAAAATATTATACTCGGCAAAGGGTAATAAACATTATTCAGTTGGTTAATTTCTTATATGACTTATCCAAACCTCAACAAATATATGTGAACTTAATGAAAGGAGCATATGAACACACGAATAACCATTCATGCCAAACTACCGAAGGAAAGCATAGGACAAAGATAGTGAATACACACCTTTAATTCATGCATAAGTTATTTAACAAACGGAACTCAAAACAAGAAAGTATTGGGCCTACAATGATAAAGAAATTATAATGCCATAAAATACAAATACATAACCATCTGATCGGTAATCAACAGCAATGTTAGGCAACTAACAGACATAGGATGAGGTACCATCCAGTGGCAGTAAATCAATAGAAATGAATAGCATACTGTCATAAAAGCTTAACAAATAATAGGAGAAATATAATAAGAACCTTAGAATGTTTATATTAATGATTGGGTTGGTTGTGCCATATCTGTAACATTGTGTGATTTGCATCTAATTTCTATTTAACGGTTAAAGTACCCACTAAGCTATATGATTAGCGAGTTTAGTTTTCTAAACTCGTAGGTTATAGAGTCCAAGCTGACAAATGGGAAGCTACGAAGGAGCACTAGAGTTCTCAACAGGAGCCGAAGTGAGGAGCAAAGCAAAGTTTAGCTTGGCATGTACTGTTAAGGACTTTCAAAATGTAATTATAACAATTAAAGAAATGTGTAAATTATTATTATTTGTAATAAAAAGGAAAAAAAAATTATTTAGTGCATGTTCTGTATACCATGTTGCATATACTGTAGCACACTTGGCTCGGCTGGAAATAGTCGGGTTAAGGGGTGTTACAGAACTAGCCTCCTTTCAGGTCTTAATAATATAAAATTACTACTACTATGAAAATTAAGTAAAAAAAGAAATTAAATAAATTAGGGTTTGATGATTTTAAGGAGCTAATACCATTATATTTTTTGAAAGGATAATAGCTACTGTGAGAATTTCGAAAAATTGATTTAATTAGGATTTTATGATTTTAAGTGAATTATGGCTTGAATTTTTATGAAAGTGGAGTTAAGGTTTTAGAATTAACAAAATAGCTACTGTGATTATATAAAAAAAGGTGAGGTTACTGTGTCTTCAAAAGAAATTAAAATCATTATCCGGTTGTTTTCATGATTATTGCATAAGTTTTTAAAGTTACAATTTTTTAATTTAAATGGATCAATAACTAAAGGATGAAGATGATTTTTGATGAACAAAGTTAGATAAACATACCTATGTTTGAAGGCTCCACCAAAATTGATAGATGAAAAATTTGGAGTAGCTAATCACCAATTGTTTGCTACCTTGATTATTGTCTTTTGATAAAAATATTTTTGTTAAAATTATCCAAGTTTTAGAGTCTTCCTCTGCCAAGAAAAAAAGACTCTCTGCCTCTTTTACAAAAATTTCTCTCGTCCAAGAAATTCTCTAAAGTCCCCTCTGTAATTATTTTAATGTGGTATTTATAAGAAAAAAATTAAAACCCAATACTAATTGGTTAAGGAAATAAAATTGTTTAGGAAATAAAATTTTAAAATCAAGTAAAATAAGGTTTGGTCAAAAAATTGTGTCGGCTGGTGAGGCTGTTGGGCACTGCTGCATGCTGGCCGTGCTGGGATGCTGGGCGCTGGGTGCTTAGGATTTGCTGCGTCGCGGGCTGGGATACTGGGTGGGAAGGCTTGCTATGCTAGGACGGCCAGCAATTCACCACAAGCTTGGGCCTACAGCGAATTGGCTGCCTACAGCGAATTGGCTGCCAACAGCCAAATGGTACTTGCTGTCGTGCGTCGCTCGCTGATTCATCCAATTTTTTTATTTTTTACTTTTTATTTTAATTTGTATTAAAAACAAATATTATTATATTATTAAAAATAAATAAAATAAATATTACAAATAGTAAAATAAATAATAAATAAAAAATAAAAAATAAAATAAATATTATATTATTAAAATAAATAATAAATATTAAAATAATAATAAATACCACAAAAATTATTTCGGGCCATTTTAAAATCTTTGGAATGGACTTGATAAAAAAATAAGGGTCTACAATAATCAATAGACTTCTTCATATCATATATGACATTATAAATAACACATTCGATAAAGGAATATTTAATAATAATAAAATAAAATAATAATAATAAAGAGAAAAAAAAATAAAAATAAAATTAATAAAAAATGAAATGATGATAAATATTTGTTCAGCACATGAAGCAAGTTGAACCACTTAATTGATTGAGATGATATTCGAAATACCAAGCAGGTTTGTCTATGAAACCTTAGATCCACCACCGATGGCATCCCTGACTATAACGTAATAAAGCACGTGCTGATGGGGTCAAAACAAACCATCTCTATAGACATATCTATGAGAAATGATTCTTGAATATCATGAAGGGGCGAGCATGCCCTGTCAACAATCAACCAACCAGATGATGAGCATGTCTGAAGGAGAGGCGAGCATGCCATGTCAACAATCAATCAACTAGAGAATGAGCATGTCTAAAGGAGGGATGAGCATGGTGTAGACCCTTAATTTTTGACCAAGTCCCGTCCAATATATTTTATTTAGTCCAAAATGATTTTTGTGTTGTCTAATATATTTTAATTAGTCAAAAATAATTTTTGGTTTAGTGTCTAATTTTTATTAAGAAAGAATAAAAATAAACAAATAATAAATAAATAAAATATTAAAAAAAAGGTTGGATTGCGGCGAAATGGCCCTTAGGCGTACTTTGCCCGCCCGCAGGCGCATTTCACCCGCAGCTGCAGCAGCCAGCTGCGGCAGCCTTTTTTACCAACGCAATATTTTCTGCAGCAAATTTTTTCGCCAGCACGATTTTTCCGCAGCAGTTTTTTTTTTGCCAGCGAAAATTTTCTGACGTAAATTTTTTGAAACCTAATACAATTAGGTTTTGGTTTCCTTTTCTTATTCTATAATGTTTGCCATGTATAACTAGGAAAAACCAATAAAAAAACCTCTATAAATAACAACACAAAAAGGAGGAAAAATCAATGAGAATTAGGAGAAAAATTGAAAGAGAGTTGGAAGCCGAATCTGTGAAGGATAGGCAGCAAATCAATTTGACTTTTTGAGAGCAACAAGCCACGCATTAACAAACGAATCAAAGGCGGCACTGTCTTTGTTCTTGTTCATCCAAGAATAATTATTTTTGGAGGAATTAACAAAAAGAGGTATGTATTAAATTCTTTGGTTATTTTTTCACAGTAGCTAAAACTAGGAAATTGTGTTTTTCAAAATTAAAAACCTTAGAACTTTAATTTAGTTTTTCTAAAGTTAAAAAATATTAATTCGTTGCTTTATTTTCCAAAAAGGCTTAAAATTGTTATTTTTACTTCTTCAAAATCTTAAAACCCTAAGTGAACATATCTTTCAACAAAACCAAAATTTAATTCTGTTTCTTTCAAAACTTTAAACTTGGTACTGTTTCTTTCAAAAAGCCTTATAAAACATCTTTTCTATTTTTGTTTGGTTTACTTTCATAAAACTTCATGAAAATTGAAAATTTTCTTTCTAAACCCTAAAAGCCAAAACATCCACCGAAACCCTAAATCCTAAAACACTAAACCCAAATTCAACTTCTAAACCTAAAATAGTAAATTCTAATCCTTTTAAAATCTTAAACCCTAACTTTTTGTAAACCTTAATCCTTTAAAACATTTAAAAACCATAAAACACAAATATTTTAAATTTACATAGTAAGCTTGAAATAATCATTTAAAGCCAAAAATCAAAAGTATTTTAAAGTGTCCAAAACCCTAGTTTCATGATTTCACCATTCAAACCTTAATTTGGTTAATCAAAGTGTCTTACCAACCTTTTAAAACATAAAATCCTTAATTTATTTTAATTCTTTAAAAAGTCACAGTAGCTTAAATTCATAAAAATCCAAAATCCTAAATACATAAAATAAAGGATCCCAAATGGAAACAGTAGCTATAACTTAGATTTTTTTATTTGCCTTAATCAATTCTATACTTGATTATGCATTGATTTATTTTACAAGCTTTAATTTATTTAAGTTCAATTCTTGTATTATTTTATTTATCATAGATGGATGTTTACTTTCTATTGATATTTAATATCTTTGATGAATGATTTATTTATTATTAATGGTTATTTACTTTTATCAATTTATTTAGATTTCCAAATGTTGTAAGAGGTATATTTCCACTTGGTGGGTACCTCATTAGTTAAATATCATGTAATTTAATTTGCTTTTCTATTTTAGAACCAATTTAAAGGACATATTTCTACCTTTCGGTGGGTGTCCTATTTAGGCATGTGTAAGGACATATTTCCATCTTCAGATGGGTGTCCATTTATTTGCTTTGTTTGGACATTGTTTTGATTTTTAATATATCGATGCTTTATTTTAATTATTGTGTAATATGGATAATATTGTTATACTTAAGAATTTTATAATATTAAGACCTGTAAAGGAGGCCAGTTCCAATGAACCGGGCGTTGTGGGGGTGTTGGGCCATTTCACACCTTCCCCACACGTACCCAACTTTCCAAACCCATTAGGGGGTTGGGAATTCCTTAGGAATCGAGTCATCCACCCCTTTCTTTTTCTTGGCCCGTCTAGGTGGTGACTTCATTTTCTCCGGACTTAGGTTCGTGTTCTCTAAGGCCCCGAGCCTAAACAGTGCTGAAGTCGTAAGAACCATTCCACCAGGAGTGGGGGCGAAACTGCCCGCTCATAGTAGCGACTCCACTGGGGATAAGAGAAGTTGATTCTGTTGGTCTTCATATTATTCTATTCTTTCTTATAATTATATTATCCATTGCATCATCTTAGATTGCATCGTGTGCGTGAGTTAGGATGCCCGTGTTACCCGCGTTGTGTTATGTGAGGGATACCATACTTTCACTCAAGGTATGGAGAATGAGCATGGCATAACCACTCATAGCCTCGTACCATTTAGTATATAATTACTATGGGAACCTAAGCCTTTTAACCCAAAGACTAAGGCTCATGTAATTAGCCTAGTTAATTTCCTTAGGATTTACCCCAAATGCATGTTGTTTGACTATGATTAATTTATCTTGGCTTAAATCATGGCTTATTTGGTTTGTTCTTTTTCTAATATAACCTAAGCATATTGTAAGCTCAACTTTTCTTTAGAAAATCCAAAAGACCAAAGATATTTTCAAAATTTTTCAAGATGGTCTTTGGACATAAAACTTTTCTTTGGCTCATGGCCCAAATACTAAGCCAAAAATCCATTTTTCTAAAATCTTTTACAATGGGCTTAGAAACAAAACTATTTTTACCCAATCTTTTCTTACAAAGAGCTTGCAAAAATATTTAGGTCAATTATGAAATCAATTATGGGCCTAGTTTACACTAAGAATAAATTAACCATGGGCTTGTTTTTGGCATGAAACATTAGTTACCTTTTTCAAGTGAGAAATCTATCCATAATAAACCTATAAATTTAGTTTTAATCCAACATAGCATAAAAGCTACTTTATTTGGTTGAATGGATTAAAAACTAATTAATGGGAATTATCATGGATTGATTTCCATTTTCGAAAATATAACTATTGGTTGAAACGTCCGAGGGAATTATTCGAAAACAAGATACCCCATGTTGGTATTTTGTTAATCATATTACCTAGGAAAAGAGACTCATGATTTTGTGTGTAGATGTTATAAGGTTGGAAGGAACGTCCTAATTATGTTTATTGATTATTTGTGCATACATGCATACATGCATATATTTGCATCTCATATCATCGATCCTTTCTGGATCACAGCCCTGGATTATGAAAGTTCAAAATCCTACAACAATCCGACCTACGCTGGAGACGAGGTATCTAGCAATGACTCAATCACTTGCTCACCAAAAACAATGGAGCCCGAACAAATTCAAAGAATGGTGGATGAAGCCCTCAATACCAAAATGGAAGAAATAAAAGAGGCATGGCCGAGACCATAAAGAATCAATTAGCTGCAATTTTAGGAAACAATGCCGAAGCATCTGCTAGCACCAAGAAAGTCAAAGGGAAAGTTGATGAAGTAGCTTTTGATGATGATAAGGTGATCATTGATGATGATGATTGGTCTCAATACTACCAAGATCCTCAAGACAAAAAGGAGCCGAAGGTTGTTGAGAAGGCAACTATTGAAAAGACCGAGACTTCTGATGTTGAAAAGATGATTGCTGATTTAGAAATAAAATTTGAGAAGAAATTGAAAACTAAAGAGGTGTCCGAGATTGAAAAATTGTTTGAGCTAGATGAAGAAGTTCCGTAAAAGTTCAAGATGCCGTCTTTTGCAAAGTACAATGGCACTGGAAATCCTCATCTCCATGTGAAGCATTATATCACTGCCATGCAGTCTGGCCGAGCAACTAAGGCTCAAACCCTAAGGTACTTCATACTCTCATTGGACCTTGTTGTCCAAAATTGGTTCAATACATTAGATAAAGGAACACAAAAGAGTTGGGATCTGCTTTACAATGCCTTCATCCAACAATATGGGTATAATGTTGAGTTGGAAGTTACCTTAATGGAAGTGGAGTCCATTAGACAAAGGCCAAATGAGAATTTTGTGGACTATGTAAAGAGATGGAGAAATAAGGCTGCTTTGCTCAAGAAAAGGCCATGAATCTTATCAAATAAGGAAGATCGTGAGAGGCGTCCTGCCTAATCTCCATGAAAGGATGTCTCATACACTCATCCGTGACTTCAAAGATCTTCTCCAAGCTGGTTTGCAAATTGAAGAATGGGAAAGAGAGAAGAATCGCTTTTCGGCAAGAAGGAATGAGAAAGGGAATTACCAGTTCGAAAATCAAAGCACGCAAAATGAAGTTGATGTTAATGTAACCGGTCAAGGAAATAAAAGACAATTCTCAGAATTGGGGAAACCTCTATCTTGGGTATTTAGCAAGCTGCAAAAGAAAGGGTTGTTGCAACCGTTAGCTCCTCGACCACTACAGAAACCATTGCCACCAAACTTCAATGCCGAGGCCTTCTGTCAATTTCATCAAATGCAAGGGCATGAAACAGATAAATGTGCTCGTCTAAGGCATGAGATCCAAGATTTAATTGATAATGGCAAGTTGCCTGATCCAGATAAGCCCAATACCAAAGGTAATCCATTTCCAAGGTTCAACAGGGTGCCACCACTAGCAGCCTTCATGGTAGGAAAAGGATTGCACGAAGATTTTGTTTTATCATCCTTTCAAGATGGGGATATTGAAGATATGAAAGGAAAAGAAGCCTAACTCAATGAACTTTCCTTAGCTTAAATGTTGCTTTTCAATCTTACTTTCTTTAATATTTTGGAACTATTGTGTTTTTCAAATTTAAAGTTGCTTGAATAAATTACTTTCATCAAAATTTTTTGTTGGTCTTTGTTTATTTTGGTGCTCAACCAGTGAGGAATCTAGCTTGATAATTCATGAATTAATATATCTAAGCATCATGACTTGAATGACTTTACTAGGTAAGGGAATTGCTCTATAGCATTGAGTTGTGTATGCTTACTTAGAGAGGGCTCCTGCATAATTATCTTTGTCTAGGTCCTAGTCAGTCTTAGAACATGCTTTGACAAAATTTCAAGGCGAAATTGAACTCTACTTATTTAAGGGAGAGATGATCTAGGCATTATTTGGTTAGCCAATAACTAGTATCTACCTAATTAGATATCAATCTCTAGCTGTCCCTTTGAGCCTTCATAAAATTTTAGCTTTCTTTTCATTGGCATATAACCTCAACAATCTACCGTGAGCTGTTGTGATACTTTTGACAAATCTTATGATCACTGATATGAAGAGGCAAGAAGATCAAAGAAATAAATGAATAGTCAAGATCATTGAAGTTTTCAAGACCATAAGGATAGCTGATATTTTCAAGACCATAAGGGTAGTTGAAGTTCACTTAATATCTCTAATATATCAAGACAACATTAGAGTAACAAATGATTTATCCCTGTTAAAGAAGATCTATGTTACTCCACTCATCCATTATTGGAAGCCCAAGTCGGTGCAAACAAGACAACTCTTTTAGAGCTAGAACCAAAAAAAAAAAAGAAAACAAAACAAAACAAAAGAAAAAGAAAAAGAAGAAAAGAAGAAAAAAAAAGAGAAAAAAGAAGAGAAAAAAAAGAAAGAAAAAAAAAAGAGAAAGATAAAAATCTAAAAAGGCGGTTGAGAAAGCCAACTAAGTTCTCTTTTACCTAAGACAACAAAAGGCTTCCATTTGGTTCATAAAGACATTTTTACTTGAATTGATCCAACCCAACCACAGATTAAATCAAAATTGGAGAAAAAGGAGGAAGACCATCCAGTTCTTGAAAGTTCTATACTTGATAGTCCTACAAGAAAGAAGGACAAAATGATAAAAGAAAGGGAAGAGTAAGGAAAGAGAAAGAAGAAGGAAGAAGTATGAAAAATAAAAAGAAAGAAAAGGGAGAAGAAGAAAAGAAACAAATTTGGGAACCAAATTTTTTGCAAGGGCAAAAACTATCCTAATCAAGATCCAGATTAATGCCAAGAAGATAGAAGGAATTTGGAGTCTAGCAAGATTGCCTCCAAGCTGCCTAAAATTCAAACAAGAAATTTGTAGTGTGAGGGTTTGTCCATTGTGTCACATCAGCTCCTATCTCAAAATGGCCTTCGTTTAAACCCATGTCCCTTATAAACCCCATTTCAAGCTTATCAAAGACCTGTTGATCTTTCTTGGTAGGTAGAGTCTATTAGTGGAGATAGTTTGGATAAGCATGCATATGAGATAGACAATATTTAAACTCAACTGAGACCTTTGGCTGAGTAATGTGCATGTGCCTATCTGAAGTGCAACAGTTCTTGCTTAAATAGAAATGATTCCCAAGTTTAGTACGGTAACTAGGGTTGTCATGTTATAGATATGTTAATTTGGAAAAATAAAGTCCTTAGGTACATTGATATTAATTTGGCAAAGCCAACATTTGATTTCAAATTCAAAGTTCGAAAAAAAAATATAAAATCAAAAAAAGTGTTTTGTCATACAAAGCCTTCAAGTTAAGGGAAGTATGTTGAACCTCCAAAGGACACATTGGGCAAAGGAAATGATTATTGGCTAGGTCATACTAAAATATAGTTGGAAATGGATGCATCCTTGACTCTGCTGCTTAGGGTCTCCACCACTCATGTTTTCATCATCTTGAAGATAAAAGCCACAAATGCAAAGCTTTTGATCTTTCCAATGCAAGACTTGATCGAGCATTAAAAAGGAACCAATGAGAACACTTCTGATAATCACCTCGTTCTATGAGTTGATGGAACGACTGTAAGTATTATTCATGCATATCATGCATACATGAGCATATTACATCGCACTTTCTTGTCTTAATGAACAGCAAACACCCTGCGAATTAAATTATCAAAAGAATATATTGAATCAAGGGGGCATGGAAAGCCTATTCACTTGTGGAATCCCCAGTCACTTTGTAAAGTGAAGAAATGCATGCTTATGCAAAGAACTAGACAAGAAAAACATCAATCAAAGCTTGCATGAAAGAAAAAATCCTTAGGGGGGGGGGCAAGGACAGGATATAAGATTCAATCAAAATTGGAGAAAAAAGGAAAAATCTGTTGTAAGGGAAAAGTGGTTAAAGTGCAAAAACTCCCTTGAATGATCAAAACGAGGAAAGAAGAGCATGGATCAAGCAAGACATGGCCAAGCCAAATCAAGCTTGGCCGTGTCACCTCAAGAAGGACCAAACAAAGAGAGAAAAGAAACAGTAGGTGACGCTGGCAGGAGACACGGCCACAAGCTTGGCTTTCTTCTAGCCGATTGTTCCATTCTTCAATGGATTATGGGTCTTCAACCTCAAAAAGGATCTTGATCCTTGGACCTTGGATCTTTATCCTTGGCATTGGGTCTTCACTCTTGAAAATGGATCTTCATCCTTGGAGATCGGGTCTTCAACCTTCATAGTGGATCTTCATCTTTGGCATCGGGTCTTCACCCTTGAAAATAGATCTTCATTCTTGGAGATTGGGTCTTTACCCTTAAAAGTGGATCTTCATCCTTAGAGATCGGGTCTTCACTCTTTAAATTAGATCTTCATCCTTGGTATCGGGTCTTTTTCCTTGAAAGTGGATCTTCATCCTTTAGACTTCAGGTCTTCACCCTTTAAAATAGAACGTCATCCTTGGGGATCGGGTCTTCACCCTTGAAATTGGATCTTCATTCTTTGGACTTCGGGTCTTCACCCTTTAAAATGGATCTTCATCCTTTGGACTTCGGGTCTTCACCCTTTGAAATTGGATCTTCATCCTTTTGGACATTTGCCCTACATTGGCTTCAAATCTTCTAGCTGATTGATCTTCTATTTTTTGCATCTTCATTCTTTTGGTAGTTCTAATGTTCCATTCTTTTTGTTCTTCCTTTTGCATTTTTGTAAAAAATTTAGTTATTTTTTAGCTGGCCCTCATATCTTCTCCTTGCCCCCTACGTGGAAAAATATTTGAAAATGAGTTTGAAAATGTTTTGTTCATGCATAAACTCAAAAAAATTACAAAGAGAAAGTTTTGCACCTTTTGCAGGCTCAAACCAATGATTTTTTCCATGCAGGCTCTGATTAGTGTCTGTGTTGTTTAGTTCATTGCACAAACATTTATCTCTTATCTTTATAAAGTGACTGGAGCTTCCTCAAGCAATGGGCCTTCCATGCCTCCTGATTTCATATCTTCTTCATGGTTGATTCATGGAGTATTGCTATTTACTTTTGACAAATAAAATACAGGGTTATATGCTCATGTATGCATGATATGCATGAGTAATACTTACATTGGTTCCATCAACTCACAGACCGAGGTGATCAGCTAAAGTGTTTTCATTGACTCCTTCCAGATGCCTATTCAGGTCTTGCATAGGAATGACAGAAAGTGAGCATGTTAATTGGTAGCTTCTTCATAACCTTGCCAGTAATCATTTTTTTTGCCCAATGTGTCCTTCAAGGTTCGATGGTTCGACATATTCCCTTAACTTAAAGTCTTTTTACAATAAGAAAATAGTTTTTTTTTTAAAATCAAATGTTGACTTTGTCAAATCAGTGTCATTGTACCTCAGGACTTGATTTTCCAAATTAACATATCTATAACATGACAACCCTAGTTACCGTACTAAACTCGAGAATCATTTCTATTTAAGCAAGAATTGTTGCACTTCAGATAGGCACATACACATTACTTAGCCAAAGGTCTCATTGAGTTTAAATATTGTCTACCTCATATGCATGCTAATTCAAG
Source organism: Garcia nutans (assembly GCA_947685225.1). Lineage (NCBI taxonomy): Eukaryota > Viridiplantae > Streptophyta > Magnoliopsida > Malpighiales > Euphorbiaceae > Garcia > Garcia nutans. The sequence continues at coordinate 43,992,540 of CANTUV010000043.1, forward strand.
CTATTTCCACTAATAGACTCTACCTACTAAGAGAGATCAATAAGTCTTTGATAGGCTTGAAATGGGTCTATAGTGGACACAGGTTAAATAAAGGCCATCTTTGAGCTGGAGCTGATGGGACACTGTTGACAAACATTCACACTATGATTTTCTGTTGGAGCCATAGGCAGTTGGGAGCATGAAAAAATAGAGCTTTGGATGTTCTCCCATCTTCTTAGTGTTAATCTGGATCTTGATTGGAACAGTCTTCTCCTTTGCATAAAGTTTGGTACCAATATTCATTTCTTTTCTTCTTTTCCCTTTTCTTTCTCTTTCTTTTTCTTACTCATTCTTTGTGTTGAGAATTTTATCATTTTGTCCTTCTTCCTTGTAGGACTGTCAAGTATAGGATTTTCAAGAATTGGATGATCTTTTTCCTTTTTCTCCAATTTTGATTGAATCTTTGGTTCAGTTGGACCAATTCAAGTCAAATTGTCCTTACAAACCAAATGGAAGTCTTTGCTGCTTTAGGCAAAAGAGAACTCGGTTGGCTTTCTGAACCATTTTGGATTTTATTTTCTTTTTTCTTCTTTTTTCTTCTTTTTTTCTTTTTTTTTCTTTCTTTTTTTCTTTTCTTTTTCCTTTTTTTTTGGTTCTAGCTCTAAAAGAGTTGTCTTGCTTGTACTAACTTATGTTTCTGATAATGGATGAGTGAAGTGGCATAAATCTCCTTTAACAAGGATAAATCATTTGTTACTCTAATGTTATCTTGATATATTAGAGATATTTGGTGAACTTTAACTACCCTTATTGTCTTGACTATGCATTCCTTTCTTTGATCTTCTTGCCTCTTCACCTTAATGATCATAAGATTTGACAAAAGTGTAATAATAGTTCAGGGCAGGTCATTGAGCTTATAAGTCAATAAAGAGAAAGCTAAAATCTCATAAAGGCTCAAAGGGTCAACTAGGGATTGATATTTAATTGGGTGGATACTACTTGTTGGCTAACTAAACAATGCCTAGATCATCTCTCCCTTGAATAAGCATAGTTCAATTTTGCCTCGAAAGTTTATCAAAGCATGTTCTAAGACTGGCTAGGTCCTAGACAAATGTCATTATGTAGGATCCCTCTCTAAGTAAGCATACACAACTCAATGCTATAGAACAATTCCGTCACCTAGTAAAGTCATTCGAATTATAATGCATAGATATACTAATTCATGAATTGTCAAGCTAGACTCATCATTGGTTGGGCACCAAAATGAATAAAGACCAATAAAAATTTGATGAAAGTAATTTATTCAAACAACTTTAAATTTGAAAAACATAATTGTTCCAATTAAATATTAAAGAAAGCAAAATAAATAGAGCAACACTCCAAGCTAAGGGAAGTTTGTTGAATAAAATTTCTCCTTATTCCACATCTTCAATACTCCCATCTTGAAAAGAGGATAAGAAAAAATCTTCCTCCAATCCTCTTCCTACCATGAAGGTTGCCGGTGGAGGTACCCTTCCAAATTTAGGCAAAGGATTGTTCTTGTTATTGGGCTTGTCCGACTCAGGTAGCTTAACACTGTCAATTAGAACTTGGATCTTATGCTTCAATCGCTAGCATTTATCCATCTCATGTCCTTGAGTCTGATGAAATTGACAAAAGGCCTTGGTATCAAATTTTAGGGGTAAAGGATTTGGCAAAGGTTGAGGGGCCCATGGTTGTAATAGTCCTTTTTTTGTAGCTTGTTGAAAACCCAAGATAGTGGCTTCCCCAATCTTGAGAACTACCTTTTATTTCCTTAACCAGTCACATTAATATCAACTAAATATTGCATGCTTTGATTACCCGACTTGTAGTTCCCCTTCTCATTTCTTCTTACTGAAAAGTGATTCTTCTCCCTTTTCCACTCTTCAATTTGCAAGCCAGCTTGCAAAAGGTCTTTGAAGTCCCTTATAAGGGTGTGAGACAGTCTTTTATGAAGATTGGGTAGGATGCCTCTTCTTAATCAAAGACACCTTGTTCCTCCATCTCTTTACTTAGTCCACAAAATTCTCATTTGGTCATTGCCTAATGGCTTCCACCTCCTTCAAGGTAATTTCCAGCTCGACATTATACCCATATTGCTAAATAAAAGCCTTGTACAACATGTCCCAATCCTTTTGAGTACTTTCCTCTAAGGTGTTGTGTAACACCCCTTCCCGACCTATGAATAAGTCGAGGAGGAATGTTACATCGGGATATGAGCTCTGGTTATGTCAGCTTACTTAATGTTCCTTATAAAAATTTTTCCAAAAATTTTGACGGAGTCTCCCTTAAAATTCTAGGTCCCAAGTGTCGACAAAACTGATTTTTCTTATTTTTGAAAAACATTTTGTTTCACAATTCAACTCAAGCACACTCCCAATAATCCACCCTTATAACCTCAACTACAATCCTACAAGAAGAATTCACACTTCTATATTCACAACCCAACTCAATTTAAAACCATACAGTTATTATACATTACTAGATTTACATGCTACATCAAGTTCTCTCTTTGTATTGTTCAAATAAGTACATGCCAGTTTCTAATACCAAAGTACAAAATGAAGAGCACCACCTAAGTTTATTGATGACCGACAGATCGCAGGACTCCTCTGCTCGGTACTGGCTCCATGCTAATAGCCTACGAGTTTAGAAGAAAATAAACTCGCCAAGCATTGCTTAGTGGGTACATTAACTAATTATGGAAAATAAATAATAAAAACATAATGCACTTTTAAAAGCAATGAGTCGTATTGAAAAATAATATCACAGTAAAAACAATCCATACATGTCATATATTCACATATTATCATTTTATTAGTTCACTCCACAAGGTAATTTGGTAGACTAACGTATGGTAAGGAACTAACTGAAACAACTGTATATATATTCTGTGGCTGTGGCCCTAAAAAATTGCGGACCAAGGCCTGTGGAATCTGTGGCCGAAACCCTCGGACCGGAGTCCTATATAACTCGGGCGATTGCCCTATATAACTCGGACCGAAGTCCTATATAGCTCGGGTCGTCACCCTATATAACTTGGACCGAAGTCCTATATTAAAGCAGCACTGCATATAGTATGATATATCATACCCTTACCCTACTCAGTACTATCCCAGATACCTAGTGGAGCCAAAATTTTCATGTCATTTCTTAATCGAATATGCATTATACAATTATCAACTTATGTTTCTTATATTATTTCAACGTGAAATATCATATTTTGTCATTTTAATAACATATTATGCTCATTTATATGCATAAGGAATCAATTGGATTACTTTTGAAAAATGACCAAATGAATATTAGCAAAATGACCATATGAATAGTAAATTCTGGTTTTGGACTCAACTTGATCCTTATTTTGAAAAATTGTATAAAATAATCTACTTGACTAAAAACTCTAAAAGTTTTACAGAATTTAGTTTTACATCTTAAAATCATTCCTTTAAACTGGACACAAAATCTTTGTCAAGTAGTTCACCCAACCAGACTGCTCCAGTTGCCCTGCATCCTGGCAGCAGTTCTAAATTTTGTGAATTCCGTAAATTAAATTCAATCAATGTGGTTCCAAATTATTTTTCTCAAATACTAGACTCACTAAAAAACAACATATCCAAAATTCAATTGAAGATTATTTTTCTAAATTTTATTAAAAATCCGGAAACATGTCTGTCTCAGTCAAGGTACCTCCTAGAGCAGGTCTAACAGAAATAATTTTTCCATAATCATAACCATTCCGAATTCAACTCAAAATATTTTTCAGTCATTCTAGAAGCATTGAGGTACAACATATCAAAAATTCACTTCAATAAAAGTTTTCTATATTTAATTAAAAATCATACAAGTCACAGCATTTCACTAATTCTAAAACAGAAAAGTTTCAAGAAAATGAACAAACAATTAGTTAAAGTACCAAACCTTGCTTTTCCTTGCTCTTCTTGTCTATTTCACTTCCTTTCCTCTCTAATCTCCTTGATTTCCTATGAATTTAACATGTCACATATACAAAGGTAAGAACCCTAGGTATAGACATAGTCTTATCTTATGATTTTTCTAATGGTTGCTAGCTTATTTTCACCATTAAACACCATTATTTCTTTCATCAAATCCTTCAAATAATTATTTCTTGAATCTTCTCCAAATCTAGCTACATGAACCCTAATTTCAATCTCTTAAATTAACCATTAATCCATGAAATTAAAACTAGAGATAGGTTTCTCTTACCTTATAATCTTGTTTGTCACCAAAATCTTCAACCAAAAGCCTTAAACTTTGGAAGAATCACCTCCTTCTTCCTTCTCTTATGGTTTGGACGAGTTCACCATGCAAGAGAGGGCTTTTATTTTCTTTCCTTAGCTTATTTGATCCAAATGGCAGCCATAAGTGGTGAAAATATGTTGGTATAGATGTTGACTTCCAATTGGTACACCTTATAGCAAAAATGGCCACTTTTAATTGGTCCACTTGCCTTCTTCTTTTATCTATTTATTTGGCAAGCCATTAGGCTTCCTTTTATTCATATTTTGACCCCCTCAACTTTCTTATGCTGTAATTTTTATAGTCTAGAGTGTGAAAATAACAAAATATCCTCTAACGATTAATCGATTGTAACTTTTAAACCCTGCGTTTTCGGGAAAAATTGAAACCCACGGTTATGACCCGATTAATCCCGAGAACACATTTATGGCATCCGTTAGGGTCACTATTAAGAACCGACACAACTTTTCAAAAAATTACTCTTAGGTCCTCGGCCTTTCGAAAAATTACCTTTAGGTCCCGTCGACTTCACGGGCCTCCTTTGCACACCAATTTTATTTTTGACTATCTCGAGCCTCTATTTGACCACTTATTTATGTCCTTCTTGCCTAATACTCGACTACCTAAACTTTGGGATGTGACATGTTGAACCAATTTTGCACAACAAGATCCAATGAGAGCGTAAAATACCTTAAAGTTTGAGCTTTAGTAGCTCTGGCAGATTGCATAGTAGTGATGTATTGTTTGACTTGCAAGTGAGGATTTCTTGTACCATTGTACCTAGTGAAGGAAGGCATTTTGAACTTATAAGGGACCTCCTCATCTTGTTGGAACAACTTTTCGACTTCAGACATTTCTTCGGTTTTCAGCTTCTTTTCAAATTTCTTTTCAAGGGTCAGCGATCAACTTCTCAACATTTGAAGTTTCAGTCTTTTCTACTATCGATATTTCAACAACCTTTGGCTCCTTCTTTTTGTCTTGAGGATCTTGGAAATATTAAGCCCAGTTATCATCATCATCAATGACTACTTTATCATCTTCAAAGGCTACTTTACCAACTGTAGCCTTTCCCTTGTCTTTCTTGGTGCTTGTGGATGCTTCAGCAGCGTTCCCAAATATTGCAGCCATTTGACTTTTCATGATCTCAGCTAGGATACCCTTTAATTCTTCCATCTTGAATTCAAGGGCATCATCCAACATCTTTTGAATCTGCTCAGGTTCCATGGCTTTTGGTGAGAAGCTAATTGAATTGATGTTGGATTCTATATATCTGGTGTAGGTTGGATTGTCATAGGCTTTTGAACTATTGTAATCTAAGGCTATGAGCCAGAGAGAATCAATGATATGAGATGCAAATGTATCCATGCATGTATGCATGTATGGACAAACAACAAATAAAGATAGTTAGGACGTCCCTTCCAATCTTATAACTTCCATACATGGATGGAGAGTCTCTTTTCCTAGGTATATGGTTAACAAAATACCAACATCGGGTATCTTGTTTTTGAATAATTTCCTCAGACGTTTCAACCAATAGTTATATTTTCAAATATGGAAATCAGTTCATCATAATTCCCTTTAATTAGGTTTTAATCCATCCAATCAACTAAAGCAACTTTTATGCTATATTAGATTAAAACTAAATTAAGATGTTTATTATAAATAGATTTCTCACTTGAAAAAGTAACTAATGATTCATGCTACAAACAAGCCCATGATTAATAATTCTTAGTATAAACTAAGCTCAAAATTAATTTTTTGTATTTCATAATTGACCTAAATATTTGTAATCTCTTTTAAGAAAAGGTTATATTTTTGGATGAAGTGAAAGATAATTTAGTTTGTTTGGGCCATAAGGTGTAAAAAGATTTTTGACCCATTTAAAAGGTTTTTATGTCCAAAGACCATCTTAAAAATTTTGAAAATAGTTTTGGTCTTTTGGATCATAAAGGAAAAGGATCATTTTTGAGCTTACAATATAGGTAGGTCATATTAGAAGACAAACCAAATAAGCCATGGTTTAAACCAAGATATATCAATCATAGTCAAACAACAAGCATTTGTGGTAAAACCTAAGGAAAATAACTACGTCAATTACATGAGCTTTAGTCTTTGGGTTAAAAGGCTTTATGTTCTTATAACAAGTATATACCAAATGGTATAAGGCTATGAGTGGTTATGCCATGCTCGATCTCTATACCTTGAGTGAAAGTATGGTATCCCTTACACAACACAACACGAGTAACACGGGTGTCCTAACTTACGCACACAGTGCAAACTAAATGATGCAATGGACAATATCATAATAAGAAAGAATAGAATAATATAAAGACCAACGGAATCAACTTCTCTTATTCCTAGTGGAGTCGTGATAAGAGCATTTTTATACTTGTTTTTAGTATGATTTCTTTGTGTTTTTAGTTAATGTTTCATTTGATTTTGATATAAAGTTTGTTTTAAGTGTTTGTTTTAGGTCAAAGTGCAAAAACTCCCTTGGATGATCAAAACAACGAAGAAAAAGCATGAAGCAAGCAAGACATGGCCAAGCCAAAGCAAGCTTGGCTGTGTCCCTCAAAGTAACTTGAACGCAGTAGCTGACACGGCCAGGTGACACGCCCAAGTCACTGGTCGTGTCTCACCCAAAGAACATAAGCCAAAGAACCAAGCAGGAAAGGAAAGAAATGAAGAAAGGGAGACCCGTGCACTTGTGGTAATTGCTATAGCATAGCGGCACGTACCAAGTTTTGGCACCGCTGCCGGGGACAACGGTTTCAATATTAGTAATATAATCAAAACTGTTGATTTAGTTTTTATTTTCATTTGTTTTTGAAATTGGTTCTTGCTTGTCGATTATCATTTTAGGTATTCCTCCCTATTTATGACCAGAGGTAACTCATCCCAATTGTTTGAGTTAGACCCAGAACTAGAAAGAACATTAAGGAGAAAGCGAAAGGAACAAAGGGAGGTAGTTTTGGAAGACGCAGAACCAGAAATAAATCTGGAAATAGACGAAGAAGAAGAGTTTGAAGTGATGGAAGGAGCTGGACCAAGAACAATGCAGGAGTTTGCTTAGCCTAATCTCAATGGAGCTGAATCTAGTATCCGGAGGCAGATAGTTGCTGCAAACAACTTCGAAATAAAAGCAAATGTAATTCAAATGGTGCAGCAAACTTGCCAATTCGATGGGCTTCCTGATGAAGATCCTAATGCACATATTGAGAACTTTCTGGAAATATGTGACACATTCAAGATAAATAATGTCTCAGATGATGCAATTAGGCTGAGGTTGTTCCCATTTTCCCTTAGAGATAGACCAAAGAAGTGGCTGAAATCTTTTCATTCAGGGACTTTCACCACATGGGGTCAGTTGGCAGAGAAATTCCTAGAGAAATACTTCCCACCATCCAAAATTGCTAAGTTGAGGAATGATATCTCATCCTTTCTGCAGCAAGATGGTTAGACCCTTTATGATGCCTGGGAAAGATTTAAAGATTTGCTGAGAAGGTGTCCTCATCATGGACTTCCACTATGGCTTCAATTTCAAACATTTTACAATGGGTTGAATTATGTAAGTAAGAAATCCATTAATGCAGCAGCTGGTGGTACCATAAACAACAAGACACCTGAACAAGCAAGGGATTTAATTGAAGACATGGCTATCACCAATTATCAGTGGCAAGCCCCAAGGGAACAAGGAAAGCTGAAGGTCATGGTTTCACACCAATTAGACCCTGTGGTAGCTTTGACAGCCCAATTGGAAGCATTGAATAAAAAATTTGATTCCTTGGCTTCTTCTTCTGCGAAAGTAATATAGGTGATGTCTTGTGAATGGTGTGGGGGTGGACATCAAAGTCAAGATTGCCAAAGTGGTAACATGTTTGCTAGGCAAGAGTAAGTAGACTATGTTGGAAATATGCCAAGGCAACAGCAGAATAACCCCTACAGCAACACATACAATCCGGGGTGGAGAAATCATCCAAATTTCTCATGGAATAATCAAAATAATGCAAGACCTCCCCATGGATTCCAACAGCCCCAACATCAAGAAGCAGCCCCTCCAAGAAAGAGTAGTTTGGAAGACATGATGGAGAAATTTATAGCAGCTTCTGAAACTAGGCTCCAATCAACTGAAACCACCCTAAGAAATTAGCAAGCCTCTATTCATTATTTGGAGAATCAGGTGGGACAAATTGCCAAGATTCTTAGTGATAGACCGCAAGGGAGTTTACCTAGCAACACTGAGGCAAATCCTAAAGAGCAACTTAAGGCAATTACACTAAGAAGTGGAAAAGAGATCAAGGGTAATGTGGAAAAGAAAAGGGCTGAAGTACAAGAAAAAGAAAAAGAAGACAATCCTCCTGTCACTTATGGAGAGAAAGCTACACTTGAAAGTGAGAGAGAGAAGCAGCCACAAGAAAGCAGCCCCAATTTGAAGGAATACCGACCTAGAGTACCCTATCCGGCAAGGTTGAATAAGGACAAGATTGATGCTCAGTTCAGTAAGTTTCTTGAACTTTTTAAACAATTGCACATTAATATTCCATTTCCTGAAGCTTTGTCACAAATGCCTAAGTATGCTAAATTTTTGAAAGATATCCTTTCTAACAAAAGGAAACTTGAGGAAGTGTCTTTAGTGCATTTATCTGAAAAGAGTTCGACAATTTTGCAAAGAAGGTTACCTAAGAAGTTAAAAGATCCAGGTAGTTTTACCATTCCATGTTTGATAGGTAATCTTGAGGTTAAAAGTGCATTAGCTGATTTGGGGGCTAGCATAAGTGTTATGCCCTATAAAATGTTTAAAGAGTTAGGCATTGGTAAACCTAAACCAACACTCATGACCATCCAACTTGCTCATAAATCAGTAGTCATAGAGGATGTGTTGGTAAAAGTCAGGGATTTCATTTTCCCCAATGATTTTGTTGTCATTGATATTGATGAGACCGTAAATTGTGTTACTAACATTGCTTCCAAGGATCCCCTTGAGTTGTGTTTATTGTAGGAAAATGTTGAGGATCGAGAAGCAATGGAGCAGCTTGCTTTTCTTGAAGCAAGAAAATCATTCAAATGCAGGGCATATGAGACCATTGAGCTGCCAAAGGAAGAAAAACCAAAACCTTCGGTGATTGATCAACCAAACTTGGAACTAAAGCCTCTTCCAGATCACCTTGAGTATGGATTTCTAGCGGAGAAAAAGAAACTGCCAATAATTCTGAGTTCCCACCTATCTTTTGAGCAGAAGGAGAAGCTTATTCAGTTGTTACAGAAACATAAGCAAGTGATAGCTTGGAAGATAGCAGACATCAAGGGTATCAGTCCATCCTATTGCACTCATAAGATACTGATGAAAGATGAATTCAAACCAGTAGTGCAACCGCAATGGAGACTAAACCCGAAGATGAAAGGCGTAGTAAAGGCTGAAATGACAAAACTACTTGATGCAGGGATTATCTATCCGATCTCGAATAGCTCTTGGGTAAGCCCAGTTCAGGTAGTACTAAAGAAAGGAGGGATGACAGTGATCCCTAATGAAAATGATGAGCTGATCCCAACAAGAACAGTTACCAGTTGGAGGGTTTGCATTGAATACAGAAAATTGAATGATGCAACTAGAAAGGATCACTTTCCTTTACCCTTCATTGATCAGATGTTGGAGAGGTTATCCGGCCATGAATACTACTGCTTTTTGGATGGCCTTTCAGGCTATTTCCAAATTCCTATTGCCCCAGAAGACCAAGAGAAAACTACATTCACCTGCCCATATGGGACATTCGCATATCGAAGAATGCCATTCAGGTTGTGCAATGCACCTGCAACTTTCCAAAGGTGCATGGTAGCAATCTTTGATGAGCTTATAGAGGATATTATGGAGGTGTTTATGGATGATTTCTCAGTCTATGGCAGCTCATTTGAAAGATGTTTGGAAAACCTTGAAAGAGTCTTGATGAGATGTGAGGAAACCAATTTAGTGCTTAATTGGGAAAAGTGTCATTTCATGGTTCAAGAGGGAATCGTGTTGGGACACAAAATTTCAAGCAAGGGCATTGAGGTGGATCGGGCAAAGGTAGATATAATTGAGAAGTTACCACCACCCACATCTGTAAAAGCCATCAGAAGTTTTCTAGGACATGCGGGATTTTATCGGAGGTTCATTAGAGATTTTTCTAAGATAGCCCATCCATTAACAAGACTCCTTGAGAAAGATGTGAACTTTGTTTTTGATGAGGAATGTTTGAGAGCATTCACAACTCTTAAGGAGAAATTGACCCATGCTCCAATCATGGTAGCTCCCAATTGGATTCTACCATTTGAACTAATGTGCGATGCAAGTGATTTTGCAGTGGGAGCAGTCTTGGGTCAACGCAAGGAGAAATATTTCCAGCCTATCTACTTTGCAAGCAAGACCTTGAACACAGCTCAAGCTAATTACACAACTACAGAGAAAGAGCTGTTGGCTGTGGTTTTTACTTTTGACAAGTTTAGATCATATCTAATCTTGTCAAAAGTGATTGTTTATACAGATCATTCGGCTTTGAGGTATTTATTTGCGAAAATGGATGCAAAGCCGAGGCTAATCCGTTGGGTCTTATTATTGCAGGAATTTGACTTGACAATTAAAGACAAGAAGGGAGCTAAAAATCTTGCAGCATATCACCTTTCTCGTTTGGAGAATCCAACCTTGGAGAGGTTTGAAGAAGGGGACATTGATGATCACTTCCCCGATGAGCAGCTGTACGCCATGGTAAGTGAGGTAAGTAACTTAAATTTTGAAACACCTTGGTTTGCAGATTTTGTAACTATTTGGCTGTTAGGGAACTTCCTAAGGACTTAACTTATCAAGCAAAGAAGAAATTCTTTTCTGATTTAAAATATTACTTTTGGGATGATCCCTTTTTGTTTAGATTATGTAAGGATCACATGATCTGACGATGTGTGGCATGGCCCGAAACAATGAACATTCTTAGTCAATGCAATGCTGGACCAGTTGGTGGTCATATGGGAGCCAATAGAACTGCTTAAAAGGTACTAGAATTAGGATTTCATTGGCCCACTTTGTTTAGGGATAGCTACGAATTTGTAAACCATTGTGATCGATGTCAAAGGACTGGAAACATTTCATCTCGTGATGAGATGCCCCAAAATGGGATTCTAGTTTGTGAAATCTTTGATGTATGGGGGATCGACTTTATGGGACCCTTTCCCAATTCCTTTGGTAACAAATACATCCTTGTAGCTATAGATTATGTATCTAAATGGCCTGAAGCCCAAGCCTTGGCAACCAATGATGCTAGGGTTGTGGTGAAAATTTTGAAGAAATTGTTTTCTTGATTTGGTACACCAAAAGCAATTATAAGTGATAGGGGTACTCACTTTTGTAACTTTCAGCTTGCGAAAGTTTTTAAAAGATTAGGAGTTACACATAGGTTTGTTACTCCCTATCATCCCCAAACTAGTGCCCAAGTTGAGAACACGAATAGGGAGATTAAAAGAATTTTGGAAAAAACTGTAGAGCAATCCCGAAAGGATTGGTCCAAGAAATTAGACAATGCTCTATGGGCTTTTAGGACTGCATTCAAAACTCCCTTGGGCACTACACCATTTAGGTTGGTATATGGAAAAGCTTGCCATTTACCTGTTGAAATAAAACATAATGCATATTGGGCCATAAAACAGATTATCCTTGATCTAGCTTGTGCAGGTGAAAGGCAAAAATTACAGGTAAACGAGTTAGACGAGTGGAGATTGCAAGCTTATGACAATGCGAAGATGTATAAGGAATGTACCAAAAGATGGCATGATGCTCACATTAAGGAACGAAAAGAGTTTCAAGCGGGAGATCAGGTATTACTGTACAATTCAAGGCTTCGACTCTTTCCAGGTAAGTTGAAATCTCGATGGTCTGGTCCTTTTACTGTCAAGGAAGTTTTCCCCTACGGAGTGGTTGAAATAACCCACCTGGAAAAAGGTGATTTTAAAGTCAATGGGCATAGGCTCAAATATTATTTTTGAGGGGAAATACAGGACCTAAAGGAGGTTTTACACCTCCAAGACTAGGAACATCTACCCTGAACGTCCAACTAATACGACGTTAAAGAAGTGTTGGGTGGGAGGCAACCCACCATTTTATTCGTTCTTTAAATTTTATGTCTTTAATTGTTGTATTTTTTGTTTTTGAAAAAAAAAATTTGGGGTTTCTTCTAAGCTCTCCTTTAGTTTATGCATACTCACATTGAGGACAATGTGAAATTTTAAGTGTGGGGTGCATTTTATGTTTTGTGTTTTCATTGTTAATTGCATTTTGTGTTTTAAGTTATCCTTGTTTAGGTTTAGTTAACATTTTTCTTGTTTTTCTTTGAATAAATCAATTTTGGAAAGTTCAATTGTTATAAATTGTTGATTGATGACCTTTGAATTTTTGAAGCATGAATTTGATAATTGAGTAGAATTGGTGCTTATTGTCAATTTTGTTGGTTTTTCCTTGCATTACCTTTAAACTAGTGAGGAATTGAGCCATCAACTTATTATTCTTTGCGTGGGAAAACATCTTTGATTGATGACTTGCTAGAACTTGCTTTGATATACATTTTAAGACTACATGAAAATTTCAATTAGGCATCAAGATGATTAAGGCAATTAGGTGAAACCACTTTGGCTTAAAAAGACCAACCCTATTTTTAACATTAGTTAGCCAATTTTGAGCCTATTTCATTTTTCCTTTTCTTTATTTTTCGCAACATTACCAGCCTTGAACCTTGTTGTTTTAATTCTTACCCTTTCATTAGGTCAAGAGCATTTTAAGAGCGTTTATGACCAAGTGTTGTGTTGAATTAAGTGTGGGTTTAAATTTAGTAGGTTTAAGATTGCAAATAAAAAAAATCAAAATCAAATAAAAATAAGAAAAATAAGAATAATTGTTAAAAGGGTTGGAATATGTTACAAGATATAATAAGTTCCCTTGAAAAGTTCTGTAAATGTCAAGGGGTAGATAAGAGGAAGGCGTTTTGGGATCGTTGGGTTATATATATATATGATTGGTTACTTCATTCTTGAAGTGCTCTTGAACTTAATGATTAAGCTCACATTTCCTAAATGTCATGCCTCTACCTTAGCCCCATTACAACCCAATAAAAGACCTTTTCATTAATGCTTAATTGTAATTAAGTGGTAGAGATTTGATAGATAAGCAAGCCTATGGAAATAATCTTTCATTGATTGTTATGAGAGTAAACACCACCTTGATCAAACACTTTCTAAGAGTTGGTGAGGGAGTGACAATGTCGGTTATGCATGGAAAGCCACTTAATTGCTTTGGTATCGATTTTGTTCGATTTGATATTGATTGTGGATTTAAGGATAGGGAAGTCTTGATGCATTTTTTTTATATATAACTCTTGAACTTGACAAAATTTTTGTGTTTAGTTTGTTTTGATTTTAGCCTTGCTTGGGGACAAGCAAGGATTTAAGTGTGGGGTATTTGATAAGAGCATTTTTATACTTTTTTTAGTATGATTTCTTTGTGTTTTTAGTTAAAGTTTCATTTGATTTTGGTTTAAAGTTTGTTTTAAATGTTTGTTTTAGGTCAAAGTGCAAAAACTCCCTTGGATGATCAGAACAACGAAGAAAAAGCATGAAGCAAGCAAGACATGGCCAAGCCAAAGCAAGCTTGGCAGTGTCCCTCAAAGTAACTTGAAGGCAGTAGCTGACACGGCCAGGTGACACGCCCAAGTCACTTGCCATGTCTCACCCAAAGAACATAAGCCAAAGAACCAAGCAGGAAAGGAAAGAAATGAAGACAGTAGCTGACACACCCAGGTGACACGCCCAAGCCTGTGGCCGTGTCACATGACACGGCCACAAGCTTGGCCGTGTCACCACTTGAAAGCAAAGAAAGAAATCAACAAATTGGCAAGCAAAAGGTGACACACTCAGGTGACACGGCCAAGCCACTGGCCATGTCACATGACACGGCCAGAAGCTTGGCAGTGTCACCTCATGAAATCAAAGGGAAAAGAAAGAAAATAAAAAGGCAGAAGGTGACACGGCCGACTAGCTTGGCCGTGTCCCAAAGAAAAATGAGAGACACGGCCAAGCCACTCATGGCTTGGCCGTGTCACCTATCAAATGTTGAATTCTTTTGCACGTTTTGAGGAACAAGTGGGAGACAAACCAATTGCTTTTGTCAAAAGAAAGAAAAAAGAAAGGAAAAGGCTGCCTAATTGATGAAAAGAAAGATTAAACAAAGGGAATGTGGGAGACAAGGTGAGTTGGAAGTGAGCTGGAAGCATGGCTTGAGCTTTGGAGGGAAATAAAAAGAGAAGAAGAGGGAGTTTTTAGGGGACTGGAGCTTCAAACGTGAAGGCTGGAACAAGGGAGAAGGAGCCAACAACTGAAGCAAAGAGGAGGGTTTTGAGCTGAGTTTGAAGAAGGAGATACATCTTGTACAAGCCCTAAACCAAGAATCAAGGATTGAAGTGAAGAAATACAAATTATTCACCATGGATTGTTTGGTTTCTTTTACTCATTTATCTTACTCTGTTTTTCTGGTTTTGAACATGAACTAATTCCTTCTCTATCTAGATATTGATGAACCCTAGCTTATTTGTATGGATTGAATAATTATATTTAGTTGAATCATTTGATTGAGTTGTTTTATTCTTACGATGCTTAATGATTATTGCCAATTGATGATAGCATGCTTATTGATTGGTTGCCATTTTCATATTATTGACTTGAGAAAGCTTGATATGAATTGATTACTCATAAGGGTTGATGATTGATTGGGGTGCTAGAGATAGACTTACAAGATCCTTTGGTTTATAGTTCCTTGTTCTTAATGCATGATCTACTTAATTGTGTTTTGAGAAGAGATTCCAGCATTCTACTTAGTGATTAGGGATTAATTCACTCGAGAAAGGTTTTAGTCTAATTTAGAGGAATGCCAACTCAACTCTATTGAATGATTTAACTAAATTGATTGTTCATAAATATCATTGAGGCTAGGGGGATTCAATATCTGAATAGTATAATTATCATCAATCCTATTTGCATAACATTTAATTTTCCCTTACTTCAGTTTTTAAATTAGTTGATTTTAATTACAAATCATCACACAACTATTAATTTGCTAAACAACGGTTAAGGTTTGCACTAGTACTTGGCCTTGTCCCCAGTGGAACAATAACTCACTCACTACTATATTACTTGGGCGACCCGTGCACTTGTGGTAATTGCTATAGCATAGCAGCACGTACCAAGTCGCCAATGTGAGCGGAGATTTTTGCCCCCACTTTAGGTGGAATGGTTCTTGTGACTTCGGCACTTTTAGGCTCAGGGCCTTAGAGAACACGGGCCTAAGTTCGGAGAAAATAGAGTCGCTACCCGGATGATCCGGGAAAAAGAAAGGGGTGGATCATTCAATTTTCTAAGGAATCCTCAACCCTCTAATGGGTTTGAAAAGTTGGGTACGTGTGGGAAAGGTGAGAAACAACACGGCACCCCCACAATGCCCGGTTCATTGGAATCAACCTCCTTTTCAGGTCTCAATATTATAAAATTATTAATTAACACAATATTATTCATACTACATACGATTAATAAAATAAATACTTTATTAAAAATCATAGCAAGTTCATAACAAAACAAACAAATGGACACCCATCCAAGGATGGAAACATTTTCATACATTGTCCAAATGTCTAAAACTAAATAGGACACCCACCAAAAGGTAGAGACATGTCCTTTACATTAGTCCCAAAACTAAAACATAAATTAAATTACATGATGCTTAATACACGAGGTACCCAAAACATGGAAACATACCTCTTATAATGTTTTGAAACCAAAGAAAATCAATAAAAACAACCAACCAACCATTCATCATAAATAAATCATTCATTGAAGACATAAATTGAAAATATAAATCAATCATTAATCAAAATATATAATAAATGCTTACTTAATAATGAAACAAATAAAGATGCAAATTTAGGTTTATGTATCAATTTAGAATTTCTTAAATAACATTTAGGGTTTTGGAATTTATATCTAAAAGCTAGGGTTTTAGAATCTTGAAGAACTAGTATTGTTGTTATGTTTATTTTTTTAGAAGAATTATACTACTATGTGCAATTAAAATTAGAATTTACGCTTTAAGTAAATAAGGTACAAACCTATGAAAATAAAATTAAAATTTAAATATTTGAAAAGAATAAGCTACTGTGATGATTTTGAAAAATTGATTAGGGTTTTAAAATTAAGATTTGAATTGAACTAAGGTTTGAATTCCTAAGAAAACTAACACTATCATATTTATTTTTGAAAGAAGAAGCTACTGTGGAAGTTTTGTCAAACTGATTTAATTAGGACTTTACAATTTTAAGTGATTTATGATTTCGATTAACGAAAAACTATGCTACTGTAATGATTAAATTAACAAAATAGTTACAGTATAAAATCTTCCTTTTAATAAAGATTAATTTGATGGATACTGTGTTCTTCCAAAGAAATAAATAAATTCATCCGTTGATGTTCATAGTTATTTATTACATGAGTTTTAAAAATTATAATTCATCAATTTTAATTAATCAATGATTAATGGGATGAAGATGATTTTTGATTAAATAAAATTAGATATAAATACCTGTGTTTGAAGGCTCCACCAAAATTATTGGATGAAAATTTGGAATGAGCTAAAACCAAGGTAGTCACTGCGTGCTTGCTTGCTGCCTTAATCCTTTAGCTGAAAATTGATATGGTTTTCCTATTTCTTTTGCTTCTGCAGAAAAAATCCAAAAATCTAAAAGTCTCCAGCTCCAAGATCCCTCTATAATTCTTTTAATGTGGTATTTATAAGAAAAAATAAAAAAAACCTAATATTAATTGGTTAAGAAAATAAAATTATTTATGAAATAAAACTTTAAAAACGAGTAAAATTGGTTAGAGAATAAATTTTTTTTTGGCAAAATCGGCAACACACGAGAATGGGCCTGCGGCTGCGAGGCTCCTGGGCGAGCCCCAATTCACCGCAAGCATTGCCTGTAGCGAATTGGCCATTGGCACGCCACCAATTCGCCGCAGGCATTGAATTGGCCTGCAGGCCAATTGGCCGCAATCACGTGGCGTGCACCGATTCGACCATCCGATTTTTTTATTCTCTATTCTTTATCATTTTTATGCATATATTTTTATTTTTTATTTTTAGTATTAAAAACATTATTATTAAAATAAATAATAAATAATAAATATTATTTTTTTTTAAAATAAATATTATTAAATTAAAATAAATATTATATAATTAAAATAAATAATAAATACTATAAAAATTATTTGAGAATATTTTAAAATGTTTGGACGGGACTTGATAAAAAATTAAGGGTCTACACCGGATTTGGAACAAGATGAAATGACTGGTAGATATTCGAAGGCTAATTACATATTGGATCGTAATCAGAAACAATTAATATGCAAATTAATAAAATTTGAAGTTTCCAAATGGATATGTATCAAATTTGTCGAGGTGTGTTGATATGAGGAAACATAAACTATTTGGGATAAGGAGTCACGATTTTCATGTATTTATTCGAAGACTTTTACCCATTGCATTAAGAGAGTTATTACTAAAAAAAGTTTGGGAAGCTCAAACTGAATTAAGCTTATTTTTTAAAGAACTAACTACAACATCCCTTAATGTTTCCCAATGTTAAGAAGTTAGAAGAAAAAATTCCAATTATTCTTTGCAAATTGGAGCAAATATTTCCTCCAAGTTTTTTTGATCCATTGGAACATGTGCCAGTTTATTTGCCATATAAAGCTAAAATTGCTGGTCCGGTACAATAATGATGGATGTATACTTTTGAAAGATATCTGCAATAGTTAAAGAAAAATCTAAAAAACAAAGCAAAAGTGGAAGCTTCAATTTGTAATGTGTTTTTAGAGGAAGAGACATCAACTTTCTGTTCCTATTACTTCTAGCCTCACATCATAACAAAATTTGCATCAAGTCCCTCGGAATGATGATGAAGGAATGGAAGACTACTCTGAAGGCCTCCTATCTATTTTCAAAGCTCCAAGATGACCATATGGTAAAGCAACAAAGCAAAGATCAGATTAATGAGAATATTCTACAGCTCATACATATATAATATTGAATTTTGATGAAGTTACACCTTATCTCAAGTAAGTTAAAAAAAATTAAATAGATTTTTTTTTTAAAATTTGGTTGTTCTAACATAAAATCATCATGAATTTATATTATATTAATGTCTTTTTAATCTACTCCAAAATATTCATTGAACACTTACAATATTTGGATGAAAATATAACGAATTCATGAGTTGATGTCGAGATAGAGAATAATTTTCCTTATGGTTTTGCAAATATGTAAGTATTAATTCATTTTATTATGCAATCTACTGCCTTCCGTATTAATTTGTTAAATTTTTTAGAATTTAAAGTTATGTATTATTTTTCTTCTTGATTTAGGCAACTTAAAATGTCCAAATGATTCTTGACAAATGTTTGAAGGATCTAGCTTAGGGCCCGTTCTCAGTGCCCATTATCGACTATTATATGTTATAAAGTGAATTTTGTCAATGGTTACAAATTTCACACTAAATCTCATAATACAATGATAACAACTACAAATAGTGGTATTTGTATAAAGGGGTAAAACTTTGGTGAAAACTCTTATGATTTCTACAGTTGGTTAATAGATATTGTAGAGACTGAATATCCTACTCTACCAATTAAGTGGGTTGTATTATTTAAATGTGACTGGTATGACCCTATAAATAGGACAAGAGTCCATCTATAATATAATTTAGCACATGTGAACAGAAGAATAACATATGCCAAATATGAATCATTCATTCTCGCTAGTCGAGCTACCAGGTGCATTATGTCCCTTATTGTAGACCCTTAATTTTTGACCCAGTCCAGTCCAATATATTTTAATTAGTCCAAAATAATTTTTATGTTATCCAATATATTTTAATTAGTCTAAAATAATTTTTGTGTTATCTTAATTGAATAATATTTGTCTTAGTATTTAGTTTTTATAATTAATAAAAAATGAATAATAATAATAAACAAATTAATAAATATAAAAATTGACGACGGAAAAATCGGTGACGAAAAACTTCATCGCTGAAAAGGTTGGACGAAATGGCCTGCAGCTAATTTCGCTTGCTCGACGCTCATAGTTCCATGCAATTTCACGCAGCAATTTTTTTGCCAACAAAATTTTTTTTATTTTTCTCACCCGACGCTCATAGTTCCACGCAGTTTCCAGTAGCAATTTTTTCGCCAGTGAAATTTTTCCGCAGCAGTTTTTTTCACAAGAGAAATTTTTCCGACCCAATTTTTTTCGAAACCAAATTCTATTTGGTTTCAGTTTCCTTTTCCTAATTAATGATATTTTCTGTAAACAAATTGAATTAATCATATAAATCTTCTATAAATAAGACTAAAAAACAACACAGAATGGGGAGGACAATCGACTGAAAAACTTTGGAACGATCAGGCTAGGAGAAACCTTTGGAAGTAAAAACAATCGGATTTTTTGAGAGAAGAATAAGCAACCAAGCAATCAATCCATCAAAGGCAACCATCTTGCCTTTGTCCTTGTTCACCCAAGAAGTAATTTTTGGTGGAACCAACAAACAAAGGTATGAATATCTAATCTCTTTTTTCTTTACAGTAGCTTGAATCATTAAATTGTTTCTTTTGATTTTAAAAACCTTAGAACCCTAATTTAATTTTTCTAAAGCTTAGAACCTTAAATCGTCTCCTTTATTTCCAAAAATCTTAAAATTGTTGTTTCTTTTTCTTCTAAAACCTAAGAACCCTAATCTATTTCTTCAAAATCTTAAAACCCTAATCTACTTTCCAACTTTTCAAAACCTTAAATCGTTTCATTAATTTACCAAAACCCTAATCTGCTTTCCAATTTTTCAAAACCCTAAATTGAATCCTTTTATTTCCAAAAACCCTAAAAAAATATTTTTTCTATTTCTATAAATCTTACATCGCTTTGTTTATTTCCAAAAGCTTTTAAAAACTCTAAACTGGTTCTCTTCTAATTCTTTTCCAAAATTCCAAATGTTTTGCTAAATATCCAAACTCCAAACTTACTTTACAGTTTCTAAAAATCACATAAAACTTTGTAAAACTATAAACTGTTTTCTCAAATCCTAAAACCAAAACATGTTTTTCAAAACACCAAAAACCCTATTTCTCAAAACCCAAACCGTAAACCCTAATTTTCCTAGACCCTAATCCTTAAAACCTTATAAATCTAAATATTAAAATTCAACACAATAAGCTTAAAAACAACAATCCAGTAGCTAATAATCATAAACCTATTTTTTTTAATATCCAAACCCTAATTTCATTACTTTACCCCTCAAACCCAAATTTGGTTAATCAAAGAACCTTATCAATCTCTTAAATTATAAAACCTTAATCCATTTCAATTCCCTTAAAACTTACAGTAGCCTAAACCAATAAATTGCAAAACCCTAAAAATTATTTAAAGAACTTTACATGAGAAACAATAACCCAAATTTGTATCTTGACTTACTTTATTTTTAGATTTAATTATGTAGTTTATTATCTGCTTTGATTTATTAATGTTCAATGCTTGGTTTATTTAAATTATCTTGGATGAATGTTTATATTTTGATTGATGTTTAATATCTTTGATGAATGATTTATTTATTATGAATGGTTATTTACTTTTGTCAATTTATTTTGATCTTCAAGTGTTGTAAGAGGTATTTTTCCACTTTGTCGGTACCTCATTAATTAAGTTCTATGTAATTTAAATTGCTTATATTTTAGACCAATGTAAAGGACATGTTTCTATCTTTTGGTGGGTGTCCTATTAGTTTAGACATGGATGATGTAAGGGCATGTTTCCATCTTCGGATGCGTGTTCATTTATTTGCTTTGCTTGAACATTACTTTGATTTTAATATAACGATGCTTTATTTCAATTGTTGTGTGTAATATGGATAATATTATTATATTTAAGAATTTTATAATATTAAGACCTGTAAAGGAGGTCGGTTCCAATGAACAGGGCATTGTGGGGGTCACACGTACCCAACTTCCGAACCCATTAGGTGGTTAGGGATTCCTTAAGAATCGAGTCATCCACCCCTTTCTTTTTCCCGGCCTGTCAGAGTGGTGACTCCATTTTCTTCGGACTTAGGTCTGTGTTCTCTAAGGCCCCGAGCCTAAACAATGCCGAAGTCGCAAGAACCATTCCACCCGGAGTGAGGGCAAAAATCCCCCCTCACAGTGGCGACTCCACTGGGGATAAGAGAAGTTGATTCCGTTGGTCTTTATATTATTTTATTCTTTCTTATAATGATATTATCCATTGCATCATATTAGATTGCATCGTGTGCATGAGTTAGGACACCCGTGTTACCCGTGTTGTGTTATAAGTAAGGGATACCATACTTTCACTCAAGGTATAGAGATCGAGCATGGTATAACCACTAATAGCCTCGTACCATTTGGTATATACTTGCTATGGGAACCTAAGCTTTTTAACCTAAAGACTAAAGCTTATGTAGTTGGCCTAGTTACTTTCCTTAGGTTTTACCCCAAATGCATGTTGTTTGACTATGGTTAATTTATCTTGGCTTAAATCATGGCTTATTTGGTTTGTTCTTTTTCTAATATGACCTAAGTACATTGTAAGCTCAAAATAAAATTTTCTTTAAAGTCCAAAAGACCAAAACTATTTTCAAAACTTTTCAAAATGATCTTTGGACATAAAACTTTTCTGAAAAAAAAATCAAAATTTCTTTTGCTCATGGCCCAAATACTAAGCCCAAAATCCATTTTTTCTAAAATATTTTTATAATGGGCTTAGAAATAAAATTAATTTTATCCAATCTTTTCTTACAAGGGCTTTCAAAAATATTTAGATCAATTACAAAATACCAAAAATCAATTGTGAGCCTAGTTTATACTAAGAATAATTAATCATGGGCTTGTTTTTGGCATGAACAACTAGTTATTTTTTTCAAGTGAGAAATCTATTTGTAATAAACCTCTTAATTTAGTTTTAATCCAATATAACATAAAAGCTACTTTAGTTGGACAAATGGATTAAAACTTAATTAATGAGAATTATCATGAATTGATTTCCATTTTTGAAAATATAACTATTGGTTAAAATGTTCGAGGGAATTATTCAAAAATAAGATGCCCCATGTTGGTATTTTGTTAACCATATACCTAGGAAAAGAGACTTGTCATTTGTGTCTGGATTTTATAAGGTTGGAAGGAACATCCTATTTGTCCTTGTTTGTTGATTGTTTGTGCATACATGCAAACATACATACATTTGCATCTCATTGATCCTCTCTGGCTCACATCCCTGGATTACGACAGTTCAAAAGCTTACGACAATCCAACCTACGCCGGAGACAAAGTATCTAGCAACGACTCAATCTCTTTTTCACCAAGAGCAATGGAGCCCAAACAAATTCAAAGAATGGTGGATGATGCTCTCAATGCCAAGATGGAAGAAATAAAAGATGCCCTAGCTGAGACCGTGAAGAACCAATTGGCTGCAATTTTAGAAAATCATGCTGAAGAATCTGCTAGCACTAAGAAGCCAAAGGACAAAGGGAGGACTAAAATTGGTGAATTGGTTTTTGATGATGAAAAGGTGATCATTAATGAAGATGATGATTGGGCTCAATACTACCAAGATCCTCAACACAAAAAAGGAATCGAAGGTTGTTGAGAAGGCAACTATTGAAAAGACCGAGATGTCTGATGTTGAGAAGATGATTGCTGATTTAGAAAAGAAATTTTAGAAGAAGTTAAAATTTTAGAAAGAGATGTCTGATGTTAAAATTTTAGCTTTCTTTTCATTGGCATATAACCCCAACAACCTACCCTGAGCTGTTGTGATACTTTTGACAAGTCTTATGATCACTAAGATGAAGAGGCAAGAAGATCAAAGAAAGTAATGATTAGTCAATATCAAGAGGATAGTTGAAGTTCTCAAGACCATATAGATAGTTGAAGTTCTTAAGACCATAAGGGTAGTTGATGTTTTTAAGACTATAAGGGTAGTTGAAGTTTTTCTAATATCTCCAATATATCAAGACAACATCGAAGTAACAAATGATTTATCTCTGTTAAAGAAGATTTATGTCACTCCACTCATCCATTATTGGAAGCCCAAGTCGGTACAAACAAGACAACTCTTTTAGAGCTAGAACCCAAAAAAAAAAGAGAAAGAAGAAAAGAAAAGAAGAAGAAAAAAGAAGAAAAAAAGTAAAAAGGGACAAAAGCAAAAAAAAAAAGATAAAACCTAAAAAGGCGGTTCAAAAAGCCAACTGAGTTCTCTTTTACCTAAGACAACAAAAGGCTTCCATTTGATTTATAAGGACGGATTGACTTGAATTGGTCAAACCCAACCAAAGATTCAATATTTAAACTCAAATGAGACCTTTGGCCGAGTAATGTGTATGTGCCTATCTGAAGTGCAACAATTCTTGCTTAAATAGAAATAATTCCCGAGTTTAGTACGGTAACTAGGGTTGTCATGTTATAGATATGCTAATTTAAAAAATCAAGTCCTGAGGTACATTGACATTGATTTGGCAAAGCAAACATTTTATTTGAAAATAAAAAAAAAACAAAAAAATAAATAAAAAATAAAAAAAAAATTTTGTCATACAAAGCCTTCAAGCTAAGGGGAGTATGTTGAATTGTCGAATCTCCAAAGGACACATTGGGCAAAGGAAATGATTATTGGCAAAGTTATGAAGAAACTACCAACCGACATACTGAAATATAGTTTGAAATGGATGCATCCCTGACTCTGCTGGTTAGGGTCTCCACCACTCATGTTTTCAATATCTTGAAGATAAAAGCCACAAATGCAAAGCTTTTGATCATTCCAATGCAAGACTTGAACAAGAGTAAAAAAGGAACCAATGAGAACACTTCTGCTGATCACCTCGGTCTGTGAGTCGATGAAATGACTATAAGTACTATTCATGCATATCATGCATAAATGAGCATATCACATCGCACTTTCTTGTCTTGTATTGTCTATTCCTTGTCAAAATGAACAGCAAACACCCTGCGAAGTAAAGAATCAAAAGAAGATATTGAATCAAGGGGGCATGGAAAGCCTATTCGCTTGTGGAAGCTCCAGTCATTTTGCAAAGAGAAGAAATACGTGCTTGTGCGAAGAACTAGACAGCAAAAACATCAATCAAAGCTTGCATGAAAAAAATCTTTGGTTTATATACCAAATATTTTCAAACTCACTTGTGTTTTGCCACGCTGGGGGCAAGGAGAAGATATGAGGGCCAACTAAAAATAGCTGAATTTTTGCGAAAGGAAGAACAAACGAATGGAACAACAAGTTAAGCCAGAATCCAAAACTGATAAAAGGTCAATCAAATCGAATTCAATCTCGAGTCAAAGTATCCCAATCCATTTAGGATCGAGTATCCCAATCCAAATCCAGTTTAGGATCGAGTATCCCAACCCAAATTAGGATTGAGTATCCCAACCCAATTAAGGATCGAGTATCCAAATCCAATTAGGATTGAGGATCCAAATCCAGTTAGGATCGAGTATCCCAATCCAGTTTAGGATTGAGTATCCGAATCCAATTAGGATCGAGTATCCAAATCCAGGCTAGGATCGAGTATCCAAACCCAATTTAAGATCGAGTATCCAAATCCAGTTAGGATCGAGTATCCCAATTCAGTTTAGGATCGAGTATCCGAATCCATTTTAGGATCGAGTATCCAAATCTAGTTACGATCGAGTATCCAAATCCAGCTTAGGATCAAGTATCCAAACCCAATTTAGGATCGAGTATCCAAATCAAGTTAGGATCGAGTATCCAAATCCAGTTAGGATCAAGTATCCCAATCCAAATTAGGATCGAGTATCAAACTCTAGTTAAGATCGAGTATCCAAATCCAGTTTAGGATCGAGTATCGAAATCCAGTTTAGGATGGAGTATCCTAATCCAGTTAGGATCGAGTATCCAAGTCTAGTTTAGGATTGAGTATCCAAATCTCTTAGGTCCAGAACCCAAAACCTCAACCATCTCAAAAACTAAGTCTTATTGCTTTTCACTCTCTTTTACTAAAGTCTCAGATCGTTTTAGCAGGGGGCAAACTGTAGACCCTTAATTTTTTACCCAGTCCAGTCCAATATATTTTAATTAGTCCAAAAAAATTTTTGTGTTATCCAATATATTTTAATTAGTCCAAAATAATTTTCGTGTTATCTTAATTGAATAATATTTGTCTTAGTATTTAGTTTTTATAATTAATAAAAAAATGAATAATAATAATAAACAAATAAATAAATAAATAATCGGCGATGAAAAAATCGGCGACGAAAAACTTCGATGCAGAAAAACCTTTGGCAGTAAAAACAATCGGATTTTTTGAGAGAAGAATAAGCAACCAAGCAATCAATCCATCAAAGGCAGCCATCTTGCCTTTGTCCTTGTTCACCCAAGAAGTAATTTTTGGTGGAACCAACAAACGAAGGTGTCACATCCGCCTACTGCAATTATGCAGAGTAGTCACGTGCATAGCGAGAGAAGGGGAAAGGAGAAGATAATTCTTGATAACAGCCTAGATAAGGTTGTATGACCAAAGGGACCTAATTGTAATTTTCAAAAGTTTGGGGACATAGATGTAATTTCAAAAGAAGTTGCACCGGATGTTCTTAATAGTGCATATAACAGATTCCAAAAATGGAGTGTAGAGAAAAATCGGATCGCAACGACGTGTAACGGTTTTTCCAGGAAATGTCCCGTTAAAGAAAAATGAAGACATGTTGACTAGGGGCATTTTGGTCATTATAAATTAAAGTTATACATGAATTTAAAGTAGGAAATAAAAACATGAGTACGTAGAGGATGACGAGGGGTTAAATATGAAACGATCGTTAGTAGAAACGGAGCCGGAGAAAACCCGAGCAATGAAAGGACCTAAAGGGAATTTTGTAAAAAGTTGAGGGCTTATTGGTAATTTTTCAAAATGACTTGGAAACCTAAAATAGACCTTATAAATAGAAAGTAGAGGTCGAGAGGATCAAAACTATATGTAGTTTGACTCGTGGAACTATACGGTTTAAAAGATATGATCGATTAATCGCCGGAATGTAAAGTAGGCCCGGTTTCATGTCGGGACCGGATGGGTAACCCGGGACAACTTTATGATATCCTATGGGAAGAGGGACAAGTGGAAAGAAGTAAAGGAAAAGAAAACTATAAAAAAAAATCTAATGTTGGCCAATCAAAAGTAACCATTTAGCATGTGTAATAAATGAAGAAAGAGAAAGGTGGACAAGTGGTCTTAAAGGGTTCAACCAACACATAAGGTGATCATCATTTCCTTTGTATATAAATATATGTGAAATGAAGAACCAATTTCTCTCTTTTCCACTTACAAATTTCTGCCAACAAAGGGAAACACCAAAGGACTTCCAAGTTTCTCCAAATTTGATTTTCAAGGTAAGTGTTTAAGGTTTTCGAGTATGTAGACTTTAATTTTAGTATTAATTTTAGGTATTTATATATTTATTGGGAGATTGGAGATTAGAGTCTTTATGTGGAATTGGAAAAATTTTAAGTAAGTGATGAGATTAATTGATTAAATGGAAGAATCAAGATGTATAAAGATTAATAAGGTTGGATCAGGGTTTCGGTTGGAAAAGAAATGGAGGATAACTTATTATTTTGAATTTCTAAGGTTTATGTTGTATCTTGAATTTATTGAAGGAGAAATAAAGAATTAAAGAAGGAGAAGAAGGAAAAGCTAAGGGGAAGTACAAGAATAAGGTTTGGTACTTTACCTTTGAATAATTACTTTTGATTTGGTGCTTTACCATAAAAGAAATTCTATTTGCTTACAAACTTTGGTTTATGGAAGTTTTGAAATTGATGTTTAAATATATTGATTGAGTTTAAATTAAATATTTGAGTTATGTTCTTGTTTTCTTATGGCAATTGGGTTGTTAAATATAATTGAAACCAAATGTTTTGAGAAAATTTGGAAAGTTGTTTGGACTTTAATTAGTTTGATTTGAGTTAAACATGCAAAAATTGTTAAAAGGAAGTGTTTGAATCTTCACTTTACTAATAAAGAAGCCTTAATATTGATTTGCAAAAGAAAAATAAACTATCCTATGCATTTCAATGTTTGGGCCGAAATGGTCCCAAAGTGACAGCTTCTGGACTATTTTTGTGGCAATTGTTTGGGGCAGCAAACGAATGAATTTTTCAACGAAATTTTACATGCAATTAGTTAACATATGAAATAAGTTTGCTGTAAAATTTCAGCCAAAAATAAGATCATTTACTTGGTCAAATGCATAACTGAAGTGGACTCAAATTTTGACGAAAACCCAGATTTTACTATTCATTTGGTCATGCCATTTTGCGTTGCCAATTTTTCTCGCCGCAACACTATTCATTTGGTCAATTTGGGATATTTTGAGGAATGCTTTGAAATGTTTAATATGTTTATTTTGGATATTAAATATGCGAAAAAGGGGAATAGTTTGACTAAAGACTGTGTTGCGCGGCATAAATGGCAAAGTGCAATGGGAATTTAAAATGATTTCGCGAGTCATTCTAAAATGAGGTTTGAGACTTAAATTGAATCATTTTAACCTTTTTGCTCTACTGGATAGTGGGAGTGGTAGATAAGGGTATGGTGCACTATACTAACGCATGCAGTACTGCTCATTATTGTGATATGATATTTTATTCAGTGGTGAGGCCACTGAAGCCAATGGGGAGGCCCATTAGTTAACCAGGATGGGGAGGCCCATTCCTGTGATCTAATATCGGTGGTGAGGGCCACCTATGTTACAGTGGGGAAGCCCACTGCCTTATCACTATGGTTCCCTATATACCAGTAGAGCCTGAGTTAAAGACATTGTTTTCGTTAAACTATATAATGCCAATGAGTTTGAATTATGATTTTACATTATTGAAAGCATATCACACTGAATGTATCACGATTTCTATTGGTATAAAGTTGGTTGATTGTGGATTTAATTATTTCCTTTGATTTTGAATACTTTCATATATTACTTTTATTTTTATTGGTAAAGTACCCACTGAGCGACAACGCTCAGCGAGTTGAGTTTTCTTGACTCGTAGGTTTGGAGCAGTAGATTTCGGTGATTAGTATCGAGCAGCACAACACAGCGTAGCACCTCAGTGTAGCCTTTAGTTTCCATTATGAGTTAGCTAGTTGTGGCATGTATATGTATATATAAGATTGAGAGTCAGTATGTGATACTGTACATTATTGGTATGTAAGAATAATAAATCTCTAATTTAGTCTGGATTAGAAGTGTGAATTTTTCTTGCAGGTTGTAGTTGAGGGTATAAGGTGGATTCATTGGGAGTGTATTGGAAACTGATTGTATTCACATTGGTCTGTGTAAAATGTTTTCAAAAATCAGAAAAACAAGTTTTGTCGACAATTGGGATCCAAATTTCTAGGCGAACCTCTGGCAAAATTTCTGAAAAATCGGAATAAAAATTTTAATATGTAAAATTGGTAGCAACTTTTGGTTTGTGTGGCACCTCTACTCGTCTTACACATGTAGGTCAGGAAGGGGTGTTACAGAAGGTATGAATATCTAATCTCTTTTTTCTTTACAGTAGCTTGAATCATTAAATTGTTTCTTTTGATTTTAAAAACCTTAGAACCCTAATTTAATTTTTCTAAAGCTTAGAATCTTAAATCGTCTCCTTTATTTCCAAAAAACATAAAATTGTTGTTTCTGTTTCTTCTAAAGCTTAAGAACCTTAATCTATTTCTTCAAAATCTTAAAACCCTAATCTACTTTCCAACTTTTTAAAACCTTAAATCGTTTCATTAATTTACCAAAACCCTAATCTTGTAACACCCCTATATCCCGTATACGTACCAAGCATGCTTGAACAATCGTAATATACGTATACTGAATATAAAAAATGTCACAGTTTAAAACTACACAACATATATCTTTGTAAATAAGTGAAACCAATCTCAAACATTTAAAAGAAATCCAAAAGACACCATATATAAAAACGTTGATTAACTCACAGCGGAAGTTATTTCAAATATTTGCAAATACAAATATGTTATAATATAAAAGTTTACAAAACATAGAATATATACATGATTGGCAGCTCTTCTCTGATCTTTAACTTCCAAAAATAAATCCTTCAATGCCTAGTCTCACTTGGTCTCGAGGAGCTCTCAGGTTCAACTCTGTCACCTGCGCGAACAAACACTATTGCGCTAAGCCAACGGCTTAGTAGCACAAACTATAATACTACTATGTTTCGATGCAATGCCAATGTCACAATCAATCTCAAACATCATTCAAAAGAATATAACATTTCAACATCATACTTTGTTCAATGTCATAACAACATTCATATTATATCTTCATAGTTCCATTAATTTCACCATTCAAGAATCACATTAAATACAAAGACAAGCATGGGCCCAAAAATACTAATATGCCATTCAACTTTCAGAGTTAATGTTTTGGTTCAATTATCACATTTATCATTATCCCCACTAGGCTTCAAGGATTAGGCTCAACCAAGCTTCAAGGGGAACAAAGCATGCTAAGTATCTACCCAACTTGGCTTCAAGAACCAACCCAACCTAGCTTCAA